>CM045990.1:67453312-68100241 GCA_025175895.1 Wurfbainia villosa | reverse complement strand
GGACTAGGTCCGGCATGATGAAAAGGTTGAGTGGTACTACTCAAGGAGTTAGATGTTGATTAATTAATGGTTAGTAAATTAATTAATCGACGGACATTCGAGATCTTAAACACGGGGAGAAAATGTACAAATAATATATGGAGCCCATATTATCATATGGGGGTTGGTGAGGTAGATCAATGATGGACCTTTAGTGGATTGGACCATCATTAGTGGATCGGACTTTATGTGGGCTTGATCCATGGGTGGCCAAGACCCAACTCCTCCTCATGGTCCCTAATGTAGCCCATTAACACCTCAAGATGCTTAGATCCAATGGATAGAAACAAAACACTAAGATCCATTGGTAGAGATTAAATCTCTAAGATCCGACGCTGAGATTAAATCTCTAGATCCGACGGTTGAGATTAAATCCCTAGAACCAATGGAGGAGATTAATTCATGACTTATCCCTAACTCTATAAAAGGAGGGCATGGGAAGTGGTCGTGGATAACATGATAGAGAGGGAGCAAGGCTTGGGCGGCAAGAATAGGGCAATCCTAGTTGAGATAGGATTGGAATTAGGGTTAGGGTTTGGAAGCAAGGGTGGCACCAAATAAGGCAAGTTTTCCTTCTTCTTCCTTGCCTTGTGGCCAACGTCCAGCAGCTATTCCAGCCCTTCCTAGCCCTTGGCGGCGCCCCAAAACACTCCCCTCTCTTCTCCCTTAGGTGGTGGAAACAAGATATAGGGTTCCTTGGTGTCTTGGTAGTTTTCCATCATCTTCTTCTCCTTCTAGTTGGCGGCAAGAACTTCTATAGTTCTTGTTGGTTGAGTTTTGAAGGAGAAAAACATTGTTTCTCTTCTTCCTCTTGTTTGGGAAAAGCAAGGAAGGAAGTTTTGCGATCTAGGAGCTTCGACTTTTGGTGGATCGTCGCCCACACGACGTCCAAAAGGAGGAGGGTCATACATTAGAAGACCAAGAGGTATAACTATTCTTCTATCTCTTTTATTCATTGCTTGTGTTGGTTTTCAAAATATAAGCATGTTATATTTCTGTAAATAGGCTAAATAATACTTGGATCCCGAGTATAAACACAAAAATCGGCGATCCGGACATCGTCTATTCCGCGGCTACTCGTAGAATAGAGAATGGTCGCTTGAACAACTAGTTTGTTCAAGTGACCTCTCTAAACGAATAGCACGACGATGACTTGGTTGCTTTGGGAATCCCTTTTGTCTAGGATTAAATTTTTAATCCGGGGACATTGAAGGGATCACCATGGTCAAGCAACCGAGGCGAAGGGGAAGCGAAGTTTCCCCTCACGGACTCGACAAGGGAAATCCCTTAAATTGGTATCAGAGCTTCCGGGCAAAACCTTTCACCAAGTGCCCCACAACCTTTAAAACTCTTCTTACTTGCTTTTACTTCATTTCTATTGTAAGAAGAGTGATCTTGATTTGTAAAGGTTACCTCCACCTAGCTTGGTGCAAAGGAGAGACCAATAGTGGATTGGTTTTGGCGGAGTGATTCAGACCGTGGATTAGCGGTGTAGCCGTGAACCACGTTATACTATCTTGTTAGCATTGTTTGTATTATTCTTTGTTCATTTGCTTGTCTTTATTAGTATTCCGCTTGCGCTAACAATTGTGTAGACGAGCAAATTCCACCATCCAACGACAAAGGGTTATTCACCCCACTCTAGCCAGCCGATCGATCCCCTACAAGTGGTATCAGAGCCAAGGAAAGCTTGTCGAGGACTAACCGCCACAACAAGCACATTCAAGGATGGCCGGCTCAAACATTCACCCACCAAAATTCGAAGGCGAATTCTCTTGGTGGAAAAAGAGAATGGAGGTATTCATTGAAACCGACTTTGAAATTTTATTAATTATGGAAAACAGTTTCGAGTTGCCTAGGAATGAAGATGGGGAGACATTGGAGAAAGCAAGGTGGAGCAAGAGGCAAAGAGAAGAATACTTGGCAAATTCAAAGGCCAAGCACCACCTCTACAATGTGCTTCCCCAACAAGAAGTGAATAGGATATAAAAATGCTCAAGTGCAAAGGAGATGTGGGAGAAGCTAGTAGAGATTCATGAAGGTACCTCGGAAGCTAAACATGCAAGGAGAGACCTCCTCTGCTCCCAACTATCGAACATAAAATTAGAAAAGGGAGAAAAGGTAACCTCCTTACCTTCTAGATTTAAAGAGATTTTAATTGGGCTAACAAGTGTAGGAGAAAAACTTTCAAACTGGGACAAGCTTATGAAAGCAATCGACGCTTTTCCCCGGTCATCAAAATTGAGCTCAATGGTGGACTCCTTTGTTAGTAATATAAGAGAGATGTACTAAGGCAATCGCCTTATGTATGAACCATTTATATGATAAATGAAGATTCACTATTTGAGTATACATGATTTTATGTATTTGATTGGATCTTAAACTCATTTACTGAATATCCACAATACGATTCACAGCATGAGAGAATTTGTGATTGGATCACAACTAGTGAGTGTCTCTACATGTGTAATTGTGATGTATCGGAATTATCCCTAGTCGATGAATTGATGGATTTGGATACCATCAATTCTGTCGAGACTAGCACGAGTTATACTCCTTGGTGTATCCAAGCAGCTGATTCTCACTGGCTGGAGACATTGTGATGTCCGGAGTTAATCGTGGATGCTAGTTATGGTAACTAGTTCATTGGAGTGACTAGCCGTAAGACTTCATATGGTTCTCTACATATATAGATATGTCAATGAAGTTCTTACTGTAGCTTAAGTGCGATGTTCCTTTGACTTACGGTATTCAAGTCATCTTGATCATAGAGACTTATGCTTTGACATCTTAAGCAAGCATCTCTAAGGATATGTGGACCCGGGATGATTGGGTATAAGTCGAAGTGATCGAAGATGTTTGAATAGCCTATAAAGGATTCACCACTCCTTGCGAGGAGATGTATACCCATGGCCTCTCGTCGGATTGTTACTAAAGTCTTTGGCCAAAGCATTAAATGTTTAGAGTAAGGTACTCTTGGATACATGTGTAGTAACTAGAATCCGTAGGATGAGGAAATGATACTTGGGTTAGGTGTGACGTAGTCAACCTAGTGGAGACTGACACTATAGACCATGTCCTGAACCAAGTGGGTATAAGATGAGTGAAGGGAATGAGGCACGATTCATTCGAAGCCATCAAGGGTTTCGTAAATAGTTCCGATCAACCGTTGATCTTTTCGGTTAATTGGGGATCATGATGTACTACTAGGTGCCACTCATGATCGTTCTATAATTAATGGTTAATTATAGACGGCCAACATAAACCGAGAACCTATTTGGTCACACGCACAACGAGGGTAATCCAAATGATTTAAAACGATCTTGAGAATGGGATTCTCAGACCGAGAGAAACTAGGTTTGGTTGGACCAAACATAAAGCGAGCATGAAATCGTTTCAGTCGCAATGGAAGCGTGGATGGGCCGTGTCTTATGAAGACATAATAGATGAACCAAAATGGTTTGGTTCTAATCCAATGGAGGAGAATAAACCAAAGGGTTTGGTTTATTTTAAACGAATGAACCAAAAGTTGGTTCGGTTCGTTTTAACTTAAAATAAACCATCATGGTTTGGTTTATTTTAACTTATATTAATGGAGCTTGTTAATGGGCCTCATGGTTATAATCCAATAACCATTAAGAGAATTAGTTATCTATAAAAGAGGGCTTAAGGGATTGTTAAGCCATAATCCAAAACCCTAACCTAAGTTGCCGCCCACCTCATCTCATTGGAGATTTTCGGCGGCAACACCTCCATTGTCCGCCCACCTTGTGTCCAAGCTTGTTGCCGGCGCCCAAGGTGATCCTCCGGTAACTCTCCGGTGATCTCCTTTGGGTTTGGCATCAAGGTGAGCTTCATCTTACCCTTTTGGCCGGCGCCTCCTCCTCCACCAAAGCTGTCCAGTTTTCTGGACAGCTTGTTTTCTTCTCATCAGAGCGTCATTTGGACAACATTTGGAGCTCCGACAGCGCCTTACTTACCGGGGATTCAATCTCCGGTAATCCTCAGAGGTGGAGGACGAAGATTCTGGCCAAAGCGGTTGTGAATACCTCTCGGAGAAGCGAGTTTTGAGGACTCGTCATTGGATCCGAATTTTGATTCAGATCATGATCCTCTCGATCATCACGCGTCTTCAACACGAGGCTAGTAACCCGCATCACGAAGATGAAGCTCGTGACTTTGTAAGTCATCCCGAAGATACTCGGCGTGATACGGATAGAGACGATTCTAGCGAGGATCGTTCCGGTTGATGTCGTTTCCGCTACACGTGATACGAAAGGTATACGTAGTTAAATTTCCTTTTATTGCAAATTTAAATTTACGGTTATGTCTACACATGTTGTACTATGCATGCGTGTGATGTGTGTGTTGTAATAAATGTAGATTTATTATTTTTATTTCTTCCATTGTGCAACATGTTTACGAAACATGTTCGAACACCCACACGCCATGTGCCAAAACCCAACAAAGGTATCATCGCCCAGTTGTGTTTCACATAATCGTAAAATGGTTTTGCGATAGTCATAATGATATTTCTAGAAATTTTCTACTTTTGGAAAGTTTAGAAGTATTTATGGAAAATTTTCAATTTTGAAAGTCTAGAAGTATTTATGGAAATCTTCCACTTTTGGAAAGTTGAAGTATTTATGGAAATTGATATTTTCCATAAATAAAATATTTGATTAGATTTTGGAAATTTGTTTCAAATTTAATCTTGATTTGATTTGGGAAATCAAATCTTAAAATATTTTATTTCCATAAGTAGTTGTGATGATTTAGGAAATTGGTTTCCTAACTTGACTTTCCTTAATCAACTAGTTCCACAAATAAAATATGTGATTAGATTTGGAAATTTGTTTCCTAATTTAATCATGATTTGATTTGGAGAATCAAATCTTAAACATATTTTATTTCCATAAATAGTTATGACATATAAGGAAATTATGTACATGACATAATTGTATACCATGTAATTGCATTAGATGCATATCATTATGCCATGCGTGTCGTGACATGTAGATGTATGCCATGTATGCCATGCCATGTAGATAATAGTTATTTGCATGCACAGAGGATGATACATAAAACCTTTAAACAATATTAAAGCGTACACCTTCCATTAATATGGTTAGAACCAGAGTTCCCTCTTGTTTTGTTGTTGGACTCTCTCCAAGCCCTACTCGAACCCGAACATGTTCAAACCATGGAATGGTTTAATACTAATATGGTAAGAGTCAGAGGTCAATCGTTAGCTTTGGTTGTTGGACTCTCTCCAAGCTAGGCTAATTGGTTGAATGCACTCTAACCATATTAAAACTATTTCTTGATTAATTGGTTGGCTTTAACCTGGAGCATCGGCTTGTTGGACTCTCTCCAAGGTCGATGTAAAGGGAGGTGAAGTTGGGTGCTATGCATATGATGCATACTTGTTAATGTGTTAACAACCCGATGTATGTGTGAACATTCAATTAGTTGATAGCACATTGTGATAGTTGCATATACGTGATATGCAATCGGTATAGTTGATACCTACCGTCGTAGTTATGAATGCTTGTTGGACTCTCTCCAAGGTTGTTCATATCTATGATGGATATCATCCCATTCAGAGATGGACCTACGATCTCCCGAAGTGATTTTGGGGTTTTTGAAATTTGAAAAATGAATGGGATTTATAAATGTATATTGGTGCATTTTAAAAATCATTTTCTCATATATGCTCATTTTCTATTTCTAGGTCAATCGTTTGATCATGATGTCTTTGAATTTGCGCACTATTTTGGACTCAAACAAACTGACTGGGCCTAACTTCGTGGACTGGCTTAGAAACCTGAGAATTGTTCTCAAGGCGGAAAAGCTAGCATATGTCCTTGAAGAGCCTCTTCCCAACCGTCCTAAGGACGATGCAACTCCAGACCAAATATTGGTCTATCAGAAGCATGTGGCGATGGATCATGCATGCGAGGTACAAAGCGATGAGCATATGGATGCTAATACTATGGTCTTCCATCTTCATGAGTTGTTCGATGAGCAAGCGAGATCGGAAAGGTTCGAGGTCTCTAGGCTCCTCTTCACCACGAAGATGCAAGAAGGTTCATCTGTAGTGCAGTTTGTGCTAAAGATGAACGGGTACATCGAGCGGCTAGCCACCCTCGGGTTTGTGTTGGATCACGAATTAAGTATTGACTTAATTCTGCATTGTTTTCCCAAGAGTTTCTCACAATTTGTGATGAACTATCGGATGAACAAATTAGAATCCACTATTCGAGCTCTCAATATGACTGGAGCCTTACGAGAAGCATTAGCGAGGCAGTCTTGTGAGTTGATTCCTCGAAGAAAGGTTCTAAGAGGAAGTCAAAAGAACAGAAGAAAGGGAAGAACAAGAAGGCAAAGAAGGCAGAACCAACACAAAAGGGCACTTGCAATCATTGTGGCAAGGAAGGGCACTGGCGAAGAAATTGCAAGATTTATCTTGAGTCCATGAAGAAGAAGAAGGCATCCGATGCCCCATCCTCTTCAGGTATCTTCGTTATTGATTGTCATTCTATTTCCTTAGACACTTGGGTATTGGATACTGGGTGTGGCTCACATATATGTAATGACATACAGGGGCTAAGGAATAGAAGAAGACTCGTCAAAGGGGAGTCAAATTTGCGAGTTGGCAATGGAGCAAAGGTTGTTGCGGTCGCCATCGGAACTTATTTGCTGAAGCTCCCTAGTGGACTAGTCTTGGAACTGGACAATTGCTATTATGTTCCTTCTCTAATAAAGAACATTGTTTCTATTTCCTGTTTAAATAGAAATGGTTTCCATTTGACATTTAGTAAACATTGTTGTTATATAACTTTGAATGGCGTACTTTATGAAACTGGAACTTTGAGTAATGGCATTTATACGTTGAACGTATCCAGTTACATTTTCAATATCAAAGCAAGCAACACGCGTGCTCGAAAGGGTAATCAATTAGACTCCTATATGTGGCAGTGTCGTCTTGGCCATGTAAGCAAGAAACACATGTCCGAATTACACCGATGTGGAATTCTGGAATCGTTTGAATTAGATTCATACGATACATGCGAATCATGCTTAAAAGGCAAGATGACTAAGTTACCTTTCAATGGAAAAGGTGAACGAGTGGGAGAGTTACTAGGTCTAGTACATACTGATGTATGTGGACCTATGTCAACTCAAGCTTTAGGAGGCTATAGCTACTTCATTACCTTCACCGATGATCACTCACGGTTTGGGTATGTGTTCTTGATGAAACACAAGTCTGAAGCCTTTGAAAGGTTCAAAGAATTTAGAAATGAAGTAGAGAAACAACATGACAAGAGTATTAAAATACTTCGATCGGATTGAGGTCGTGAATACTTGAGTCAGGAGTTTCTTGATTATGTAAGAGACAATGGTATATTGTCTCAATGGACTCCGCCATATACACCACAGCATAATGGTGTATCTGAGAGGCGTAACCGAACCTTGTTGGACATGGTCAGGTCAATGATGAATCATGTGAATCTTCCCAAGTCCTTTTGGGGCTATGCACTTCAGACAGCTGTTTACTTGTTAAACAGAATGCCAACAAAGGCAGTCTCTACTACTCCATATGAGATATGGAATAGTAAGAAACCTCATGTATCTTACTTGAAGATATGGGGTTGTCCTACTTATGTGAAGTGGACTGTATCAGACAAATTGGATGCTAAGTCTGATAAATGTCTATTTATTGTATTGTTAGTAATATATGAGAGATGTCCTAAGGCAATCGCCTTATATATGAACCATTTATATGATAAATGAAGATTCACTATATGAGTGTACATGTTTAATGTATTTGATTGGATCTTAAACTCATTTACTGAATGTCCACAATACGATTCACAGCATGAGAGAATTTGTGATTGGATCACAACTAGTGAGTATCTCTACATGTGTAATTGTGATGTATCAGAATTATCCCTAGTCGATGAATTGATGGATTTGGACACCATCAATTCGAGAGACTAGCACGAGGTATACTCCTTGGTGTATCCAAGCAGCTGATTCTCACTGGCTGGAGACATTGTGATGTCCGGAGTTAATCGTGGATGCTAGTTATGGTAACTAGTTCATTGGAGTGACCAGCCGTAAGACTTCATATGGTTCTCTACATATATAGATATGTCAATGAAGTTCTTACTGTGGCTTAAGTGCGATGTTCGTTTGACTTGCGGTATTCAAGTCATCTTGATCATGGAGACTTATGCTTTGACATCTTAAGCAAACATCTCTGAGGAGATGTGGACCCGGGATGATTGGGTATAAGTCGAAGTGATCGAAGGTGTTTGAATAGCCTATAAAGGATTCACCACTCCTTGAAAGGAGATGTATACCCATGGCCTCTCGGCGGATTGTTACTAAAGTCTTTGGCCAAAGCATTACTTGTTTAGAGTAAGGTACTCTTCGATACATGTGGAGTAACTAGAATCCAAAGGACGAGGAAATGACACTTGGGCTAGGTGTGACGTAGTCAGCCTAGTGGGGACTGACACAATAGACCATGTCCTGAACCAAGTGGGTATAAGATGAGTGAAGGGAATGGGGCACGATTCATTCAAGCTACTGAAGGGTTTCAGAAATAGTTCTGGATCAACCGTTGATCTTTTCGGTTAATTGGGGATCATGATGTACTACTAGGTGCCACTCATGATCGTTCTATAATCAATGGTTAATTATAGACGGCCAACATAAACCGAGAACCTATTTGGTCACACGCACAACGAGTGTAATCCAAAGGATTTAAAACGAGCTTGAGAATGGGATTCTCAGACCGAGAGAAACTATGTTTGATTGGACCAAACATAAAGCGAGCATGAAATTGTTTCAGTCGCAATGGAAGCGTGGATGGGCCGTGTCTTATGAAGACATAATGGATGGACCAAAATGGTTTGGTTCTAATCCAATGGAGGAGAATAAACCAAAGGGTTTGGTTTATATTAAACGAATGAACCAAAGGTTGGTTCGGTTCGTTTTAACTTAAAATAAACCATCATGGTTTGGTTTATTTTAACTTATCTTAATGGAGCGGGTTAACGGGCTTTATGGATATGATCCATTAACCATTAAGAGAATTAGTTCTCTATAAAATAGGGCTTAAACCCTAATCCAAACCCTAGCCCTTGGAGTTGCCGCCCACCCCTTGAAGGAGGTTTTCGGCGCCAACCCTAGTGTGCCGCCGCCCAACCTCTTGTGCCCAACTTGTTGCCGGCGACCACGCTTCAGCCGGTGAACCTCCGGCGACCCTCCGGTGATCTCCTCTAGGTTCGGTGATAAGGTGAGCTTCCATCTCTCCTTGGCCGGCCTCTATTCCTCCACCAAAAGCTGTCCAGTTTTTCTGGACAGCTTGTTTCTTTGTTGTCGGAGCGTCGTTTGGACGACGGTTAGTGCTCCGATAGCGCCTAACTTACCGGGGATTTGATCTCCGGTAATCCTCTGAGGTGGAGGACGAAGGATTCGTCAATTGGTTGACGAATACCTCTCCGGAGAAGCGAGTTTTGAGAACTCGTTTTAGGATCCGAATTTGGATTCGGATCGTGATCATCTCTCGATCACGTCGTCTTCAACACGAGGCTAGTAACCCGTCACGAAGACAGCTCTTGACTTAGCGGTCATCCCGAGGAGCTCGGGCGTGGATACGGATAAAGAGACGATTCTTACGAGGATCGCTTCGCTGATGCCGTTTCGCTACACGTCATACGAAAGGTATAACGTAGATAATTTCTTTTATTGCAAATTTTAATTTACGGTTATGTCTACACTTGTTGTAATATGCATGCGTGTGTTGTGTGTGTTGTAATAAATATAGATTTATTATTTTTAATTGCTTCCGCTGTGCTCATGTTTACGAAACATGATCGAACACACACACGCCATGCGGAAAACCCAACAAAGGGTATCGAGCCTGGTTGTGTTTCGACATAATCGTAAAATTGGTTTTCGATAGTCATAATGTATTTCTGGAAATTTTCTAATTTTGGAAATTTAGAAGTATTTATGGAAATTTTTCATTTTGGAAAGTCTAGAAGTATTTATGGAAATCTTCCACTTTTGGAAAGTTGGAAGTATTTATGGAAATCGATATTTTCCATAAATAAAATATTTGATTAGATTCTGGAAATTTGTTTCCTAATTTAATCATGATTTGATTTGGGAAATCAAATCTTAAAATATTTTATTTCCATAAGTAGTTTTAATGATTTAGGAAATTGGTTTCCTAAATAGATTTTCCTTAATCAAATAATTCCATGAATAAAATATGTGATTAGATTTGGAAATTTGTTTCCTAATTTAATTATGATTTGATTTGGAGAATCAAATCTTAAACATATTTTATTTCCATAAATAGTTATGACATATAAGGAAATTATATACATGACATAATTGTATGCCATGTAATTGCATTAGATGCATAACATTATGCCATGCGTGTCGTGACCTGTAGATGTATGCCATGTATGCCATGCCATGTAGATAATAGTTATTTGCATGCAAAGAGGATGAGACATAAAAACCCTTAATCAATATTAAAGCCTACACCTTCCATTAATATGGTTAGAACCAGAGTTCTGTTTCTTGTTTGGGTTGTTGGACTCTCTCCAAGCCCGGCTCGAACCTGAATATGTTCAAACCATGGAATAGTTTAATACTAATATGGTAAGAGTCAGAGGTCAATCGTTAGCTTTGGTTGTTGGACTCTCTCCAAGCTGGGCTAATTGGTTGAATGCGCTCTAACCATATTAAAACTATGTCCCGATTAATGGGTTGGCTTTAACCTGGAGCATCGGCTTGTTGGACTCTCTCCAAGGTCGATGTAAAGGGAGGTGAAGTTAGGTGCTATGCATATGATGCATACTTGTTAATGTGTTAACAACCCCACGTATGTGTGAACATTCAATTAGTTGATAGCACATTGTGATAGTTGCATATACGTGATATGCAATCGGTATAATTGATACCAACCATCGTAGTTATGAATGGCTTGTTGGACTCTCTCCAAGGTTGTTCATAACTATGATGGATATCAGCCCATTCGGAGATGGACCTACGATCTCCCGAAGTGATTTTGGGGTTTTTGAAATTCGAAAAATGAATGGGATTTATAAATGTATATTGATGCATTTTAAAAATCATTTTCTCATATATGCTCGTTTTGTATTTCTAAGATTGATCATGATGTCTTTGAATTTGTGTTCCATTTTGGATTCGAATAAATTGACTGGGCCGAGCTTCATGGACTGGCTTAGAAGCTTGAGAATTGTTCTCAAGGTTGAAAAGCTTGCAAATGTCCTCGAAGCGCCTCTTCCCGCCCGTCCTAGTGACGATGCAACTCTGGACCAATTGTTGGCCTATCAGAAACATGTGAGTGATTCTGAACAAATGAGTTGCATCATGCTAGCCGCGATGGAACCCAAGCTACGAAAGCAGCATGAGCATATGGATGCTCATATCGTAGTCCTTCATCTTTGTGAGTTGGTTGATGAGCAAGTGAGATTCGAAAGGTTCGAAGTCTCAAAGCTCCTCTTCACCTCTGAGATGCTAGAAGGTTCATCTGTGGTACTGCTCAATATGCTGAAGACTGTGGAGTCTTCTGAGAAGCATGAGCAGGGGACGGTGCTATTAGTTGATTCCTCGAAGAAAGGTTCTAAGAGGAAGCCAAAGGAACAACAGAAGGGAAAGAAGACAAAGGTTAAGAAGGTAGAACTAGCACAAAAGGAAACTTGCCATCATTATGGCAAGGAGATCCATTTGCGAAGAAAGTGCAAGATTTATCTTGAGTCCGTGAAGAAGGATAAGGCATCGGATGCCCCATCTTCTTCAGATATCTTCGTTATTGATTGTCATTCTATTTCCTCAAACACTTGGGTATTGGATACTGGGTGTGGCTCACATATATGTAATGACATACATGGGCTAAGGAATAGAAGAAGACTCGTCAAGGGGAGAGTCAAATTTACGTGTTGGGAATGGAGCAACGGTTGCTGCACTCACTATCGGAACGTATTTGTTGGAACTCCCTGTAGGACTTGTCTTAGAACTGGACAATTGCTTTTATGTTCCTTCGTTGATAAAGAACATCATTTCTATTTCTTGTTTAAATAGAAATGGGTACCATTTGACTTTTAGTAACAATTGTTGTTACATAACTTTGAATGGAGTTCTTTAAGGGACTGGAACTTTAAGCAATGGTGTTTATACGTTGGACGTATCCAGTGACATTTTCAATATCGAAGCGAGCAACACGCGTGCTCGAAAGGATAATCACATAGACTCCTATATGTGGCATTGTCGTCTTGGCCATATAAGCAAGAAACGCATGTCCGAATTACACCGATGTGGAATTCTGGAATCGTTTGAATTGGATTCATACGATACATGCGAATCATGCTTAAAAGGCAAGATGACTAAGTTACCTTTTACTGGAAAAGGTGAATGAGTGGGAGAGTTACTAGGTCTAGTACATACTGATGTATGTGTACCTATGTCAACTCAAGCTTTAGGAGGCTATAGCTACTTCATTACCTTCACCGATGATCACTCACGGTTTGGGTATGTGTTCTTGATGAAACACAAGTCTGAAGCCTTTGAAAGGTTCAAAGAATTCAGAAATGAAGAAGAGAAACAACATGACAAAAGTATTAAAATTCTTCGATCGGATCGAGGTGGTGAATACTTAAGTCAAGAGTTTCTTGATTATCTAAGAGACAATGGCATATTGTCTCAATGGACTCCGCCCTATACACCACAGCATAATGGTGTATCTGAGAGGCGTAACCGGACCTTGTTGGACATGGTCAGGTCAATGATGAATCATGCGACTCTTCCCAAGTCCTTTTGGGGTTATGCACTTCAGACAGTTGTTTACTTGTTAAACAGAATGCCTACCAAGGTAGTCTCAACTACTCCATATGAGATATAGAATGGTAAGAAACCTCATGTATCTTACTTGAAGATATGGGGTTGTCCTGCTTATGTGAAGCGGACAGTATCAGACAAATTGGATGCTAAGTCTGATAAATGTCTATTTATTGGATACCCTAAGGAAACAAGGGGTTACCAATTCTATCATCCTGTGGAACAAAAGGTGTTTGTTTCAAGGCATGTGTTTCTAGAGAAAGAGTTTCTCTTGCAAGAAAATAGCGAGCTTGAGGAGGCTCGAGAGACTCAAATAGACATTGATGAGATACCTGGTGAAGCACAACAGCCGACAACTCATAGTGATGAGCAATCGGCTGGACCTATTGTAACACCACATCTTCGTAGATCTGGTAGAACACGCAACATTCCTTAGAGATATGGATTTCTCGTAAGTGAATCGAACGACGTGTTACTCATTGATGATGAGGAGCCTACCAATTATGAAGAAGTGCTGACAAGTTCAGAAAGGGATAAGTTGCTTGATGCCATGAAGTCGGAAATGGATTCCATGTATGAAAACCAAGTTTGGAACTTGGTTGACCCACCTGAAGGCATAAAGCCTATAGGGTGCAAGTGGGTTTTCAAGAAGAAAACAGACATGGATGGTAATGTGATTACCTATAAGGCTAGATTGGTGGCGAAAGGATATCGTCAAAAACAAGGTGTTGATTATGACGAAACCTATTCGCCTGTAGCTATGCTTAAATCCATTCGGATGCTCCTGGCCATAGCGGCTCATTATGATTATGAGATATGGCAGATGGATGTGAAAACAACTTTCCTTAATGGAAACCTGCTCGAGGACGTGTATATGATACAGCCTGAGGGTTTCACATCGGTTGATAAAACCAAGGTATGCAAATTGCGACGATCCATTTATGGATTGAAGCAAGCATCCAGGAGCTGGAATATCCGTTTTGATGAGACGATCAAAAAGTTTGATTTCTCACAAAATCCAGACGAACCTTGTGTGTACAAGAAGGTTAGTGGGAGTGCAATTCCCTTCACATATTACTTATATGAAATGATGTTTCAATCTTACAGTCAGTTAAGGTTTGGTTATCCAAGACATTCTCCATGAAAGACCTGGGAGAAGCAACCTACATCCTTGGGATTAAGATCTATAGAGATAGATCGAAACGGTTGCTTGGTCTTTCGCAGTCTACATATATAGACCGAGTGCTAAAGAGGTTTAGCATGTCGGAATCCAAGAAAGGTTATCTGCCCATCAGGCATGGGGTACACCTTTCGAAGTCTATGTGTCCGCGCACAGAAGACGAGAGGATTTGCATGAGTAAGATTCCCTATGCATCCGCAATAGGATCTATCATGTATGCTATGTTATGTACGAGGCCCGATGTATCGTACGCTCTGAGTGTCACGAGCAGATACCAATCCGATCCAGGAATGGATCATTGGGCGGCTGTTAAGACGATCCTTAAGTACTTGAGAAGAACTAAGGATGTGTTCCTAATATATGGAGAAGGGTACATGGTGATACGTGGGTATACGGATGCCAACTCCAGACAGACAAGGATGATTCCATGTCTCAGTCTGGGTATGTATTCACCTAGAATGGAGGCGCAATAAGTTGGAAAGGTTCCAAACTTGACACTATAGCGGATTCTGCCACTAAGGCAGAATACGTTGCGACTTTAAGCGAAAAGGCGGTTTGGATCAAGAAGTTCATCTCTGAACTTGATGTGGTCTCATCAATGATCCAAACATGTGCTTCGCCGCTATCATCTTATCAGAGAGATCATCAGTAGGAACGAAATACAAATCGAGAAAATTCCCACTGAAAGAAACTTAGCGGATCCTTTGACTAAAGCATTACCTCAAAGTAAGTTTGAGGGTCATGTTAGTGCTTATGGTATTGGATACCGTAGCGATTGGCATTAGGCCAAGTGGGAGTCTGTTAGTAATATATGAGAGATGTCCTAAGGCAATCGCTTTATGTATGAACCATTTATATGATAAATGAAGATTCACTATTTGAGTATACATGTTTTATGTATTTGATTGGATCTTAAACTCATTTACTGAATGTCCACGATACGATTCACAAAGATGAGAGAATTTGTGATTGGATCACAACTAGTGAGTATCTCTACATGTGTAATTGTGATGTATCGGAATTATCCTAGTCGATGAATTGATGGATTTGGACACCATCAATTACCGAGACTAGCACGAGGTATACTCCTTGGTGTATCCAAGCTAATTCTCACCGGGGAGACATAGTGATGTCCGGAGTTAATCGTGGATGCTAGTTATGGTAACTAGTTCATTGGAGTGACCAGCCGTAAGACTTCATATGGTTCTCTGCATATATAGATATGTCAATGAAGTTCTTACTGTGGCTTAAGTGCGATGTTCCTTTGACTTGCGGTATTCGAGTCATCTTGATCATGGAGACTTATGCTTTGACATCTTAAGCAAACATCTCTAAGGAGATGTGGACCCGGGATGATTGGGTATAAGTCGAAGTGATCGAAGGTGTTTGAATAGCCTATAAAGGATTCACCACTCCTTGCGAGGAGATGTATACCCATGGCCTCTCGTCGGATTGTTGCTAAAGTCTTTGGCCAAAGCATTACATGTTTAGAGTAAGGTACTCTTCGATACATGTGGAGTAACTAGAATCCGTAGGACGAGGAAATGACACTTGGGCTAGGTGTGACGTAGTCAGCCTAGTGGGGACTGACACAATAGACCATGTCCTGAACCAAGTGGGTATAAGATGAGTGAAGGGAATGGGGCACGATTCATTCAAGCTACTGAAGGGTTTCAGAAATAGTTCTGGATCAACCGTTGATCTTTTCGGTTAATTGGGGATCATGATGTACTACTAGGTGCCACTCATGATCGTTCTATAATCAATGGTTAATTATAGACGGCCAACATAAACCGAGAACCTATTTGGTCACACGCACAACGAGTGTAATCCGAAGGATTTAAAACGAGCTTGAGAATGGGATTCTCAGACCGAGAGAAACTATGTTTGGTTGGACCAAACATAAAGCGAGCATGAAATTGTTTCAGTCGCAATGGAAGCGTGGATGGGCCGTGTCTTATGAAGACATAATGGATGGACCAAAATGGTTTGGTTCTAATCCAATGGATGAGAATAAACCAAAGGGTTTGGTTTATATTAAACGAATGAACCAAAGGTTGGTTCGGTTCGTTTTAACTTAAAATAAACCATCATGGTTTGGTTTATTTTAACTTATCTTAATGGAGCGGGTTAACGGGCTTTATGGATATGATCCAGTAACCATTAAGAGAATTAGTTCTCTATAAAATAGGGCTTAAACCCTAATCCAAACCTTGAAGGAGGATTTCGGCGCCAACCCTAGTGTGCCGCCGCCCAACCTCTTGTGCCGCCGTCCAACTTGTTGCCGGCGACCAAGCTTCAGCCGGTGAACCTCCGGCGACCCTCCGGTGATCTCCTCTAGGTTCGGTGATAAGGTGAGCTTCCATCTCTCCTTGGCCGGCCTCTATTCCTCCACCAAAAGCTGTCCAGTTTTTCTGGACAGCTTGTTTCTTTGTTGTCGGAGCGTCGTTTGGACGACGGTTAGTGCTCCGATAGCGCCTAACTTACCGGGGATTTGATCTCCGGTAATCCTCTGAGGTGGAGGACGAAGGATTCGTCAATTGGTTGACGAATACCTCTCCGGAGAAGTGAGTTTTGAGAACTCGTTTTAGGATCCGAATTTGGATTCGGATCGTGATCATCTCTCGATCACGTCGTCTTCAACACGAGGCTAGTAACCCGTACGAAGACGAAGCTCGTGACTTAGCGAAGTCATCCCGAGGAGCTCGGCGTGGATACGGATAGAGACGATTCTTACGAGGATCGTTCCGGTTGATGTCGTTCCCGCTACACGTCATACGAAAGGTATAACATAGATAATTTCTTTTATTGCAAATTTTAATTTACGGTTATGTCTACACTTGTTGTAATATGCATGCGTGTGTTGTGTGTGTTGTAATAAATATAGATTTATTATTTTTAATTGCTTCCGCTGTGCTCATGTTTACGAAACATGATCGAACACACACACGCCGCGGTGTCGGAAACCCAACATGTATACCCTAAGGAAACAAGGGGTTACCAATTCTATCATCCTATGGAACAAAAGGTGTTTGTTTCAAGGCATGCTGTGTTTCTAGAGAAAGAGTTTCTCTTGCAAGAAAATAGTGGGAGTGTCGTCGAGCTTGAGGAGGCTCGAGAGACTCAAATAGACATCGATGAGATACCTGGTGAAGCACAACAGCTGACAACTCATAGTGATGAGCAAACGGCTGGACCTATTGTAACACAACATCTTCGTAGATCTGGTAGAACACGCAATATTCCTGAGAGATATGGATTTCTCGTAAGTGAATCGAACGACGTGTTACTCATTGATGATGAGGAGCCTACCAGTAATGAAGAAGTGCTGACAAGTTCAGAATGGGATAAGTGGCTTGGTGCCATGAAGTCGGAAATGGATTCCATGTATGAAAACCAAGTTTGGAACTTGGTTGACCCACCTGAAGGCATAAAGCCTATCGGGTGCAAGTGGGTTTTCAAGAATAAAACCGACATGGATGGTAATGTGATTACCTATAAGGCTAGATTGGTGGCGAAAGGATATCGTCAAAAACAAGGTGTTGATTATGACGAAACCTATTCGCCTGTAGCTATGATTAAATCCATTCGGATGCTCCTGGCCATAGCGTCTCATTATGATTATGAGATATGGCAGATGGATGTGAAAACAACTTTCCTTAATGGAAATCTGCTCGAGGACGTGTATATGATATAGCCTGAGGGTTTCACATCGGTTGATAAAACCAAGGTATGCAAATTGCGATTGTCCATTTATGGATTGAAGCAAGCCTCCAGGAGATGGAATATCCGTTTTGATGAGACAATCAAAAAGTTTGATTTCTCAAAAAATCCAAACGAACCTTGTGTGTACAAGAAGGTTAGTGGGAGTGCAGTCGTGTTCCTAGTATTATATGTTGATGACATATTGTTGGAATGTATACTGAAAGCCTTGCTCTTTTTTGTATGAACATTTTTATTTTGAAATAAGAATCACATGATCATTGTTTGCACTTTATATTTATTATATGTGTACATATTGTCTAATATTTTACATTGTAGATAACATGGTGCTTGGTGTGGCACAGAAGATCATGTTATCAGTCCCTTGTAGAATATAAGTAGAGGCTCACGACCAAGATGGTTTTGGACAAACCATTGGCATGGTTGTAATGTATCTTGGTATTGTTTTATCTTGAACATAGAGTTACACTAGTACACTTAGGTGTATTGAGCAGGACCGACATAGAGGTGATTCAATTTATTGCTGACTACATAATTGAATCGGACCTCAGATATTATGTTGTACATGCTCTTAATCCCGATATAATAACGGGCACATGTACTTAGTATTTATTTCTTTGATTTACCAAAGGGTGAGATTTAGATGGATTAAATCAATATGCCTGGTAAGTTGGGAAATGATATTATTTACATGGTGTGCCGTTGATCATAGGAGGAAATCGTGTCCTATATATTAGGTTGATGATGTCCCCTTGAGGAGCTCATAAGGTTCATCATGTAAACCCAGCTGGTTGACTTAGTCAACATGATGATAAGGTTGAGTGGTACTACTCGAGGAGTTAGATGTTAATTGATTGATGGTCAGTAAATCAATTAATTAACGGACATTCGATATCTTAAGCACGGGGAGATGGATGTACAAATAATATATGGAGCCCATATTGATTTATGGGGGTTGGTGAGGTAATTCAATGATGATCCTCTAGTGGAATGGAACATCATTGATGGATCAAGTTTGTGTGGTTTCGATCCATCGGGTGGCCAAGATCCAACTCCTCCTCATGGTCCCTATCGTAGCCTAATATAATCCTCATGAACTCTAGATCCAAGGATGTAAAACAAAACTCTTGAACCAACGGTTGAGATTGAATCTCTAAAACCGATGGTTGGGATGAAACCCTAGATCCGACGGTTGGTTTGAAACCCTAGATCCGACGGTTGGGATAAAACCCTAGATCTGATGGTTGGGATGAAACCTTAGATCCGATGGTGGAGATTAAATCCCTAGATCCGACGGTGGAGGTTAAAGGAGGCCTAAGCCTAACTCTATAAAAGGAAGGCTAAGGGTTGGGCGTGGGATATCAAGAAGGAAGTTAGGTTTTTAGTTTGGGCGGCTAGGGTTTTGAAGATAGGCTTGCAATTCTTGAAAGGAAAAGCCGCCCATCTTCTTCCAACTTGTTTTGGTGGCGCCCATCCTCATTGTTCCTTCTCCTATTCCTTGGCGTGAAACCTCTCTTCAAGGTTGGCCGGCGTTCATTGATCCCTCACCTTGGTGGTCGGCAGCATCTTTTATCCAAAGTTGGTCGGCGCCCAATCATCCACTCCTTGGCCGGCGGCAATCTTTCTTCAAGGTTGGCCGACACTCAACTATCTACTCCTTGACTGGCGGCGATATCAAGCTCCTTAGCTTGGTGGTCGGTTTTAGAAAGGAGAAGGAGTCTTTGTTTGGTTCTTCTCTTTGTTCGGAGCGAACAAGGAAAGGAAGAACGTGATCTAAGAGGCTTCTACTCGTGGAGGATCTTCGCCCACACGACGTCCACGAGGAGGATAGGACATACGGTAGAAGATCGAGAGTTTGCATTTGTATGTATTTGTATAATCATGGACCCCGAAGACAAACACAAAAACCGGCGATCCGTCCGTCGTCTCTTCCGCGGCTAACCAACTAGAAGAGTTGGGTTTGTTGAACAACTAGTTTGTTCAAGCAATCACTCAAGTGGTTAGCACGACGACGAATTGGTTATGCTTATAAAGCTCATCCCATCCGGATTGATTTTTTCATTAGTGAAAATTTTAATCCGGGGACATGGGAGCCAATGAGCCTTCCGAAGCAATTCCCTTCAAGTGGTATCAGAGCCACGGTTTCCGATTTTGTGTGTTTTGGATTCGGTTACTTTCATGCACATATCATATATTGAGTATGTCGGATAATAGTAGGATGTGCGTATGCTAACTTTTTGGTTGCAGGCATAAGATCCGACTATTATGGCTATTTGTGTGTATGTGATTGTTTTGTGTGTGATTTATGTATATTATTTGAATCCTCGGGGTTGACGAGGCTAAATTAGTATTTAATTTTTGTAATTAAATACGATATTGTTTAGCCACTCATTTTAGTTTACTTTCGATCTAGATTATTTGTACACTCCTTCGTGGAGTATAGGATCGATAGATGTAAATTAAAATAGTTTAACTCGGCTTGGATCTCTTTGGTGACTTACGCACGGGAAAAGATGGAGCGGACAAGGTGGCGACACGACGGGATGCGTATTGGAGAACAATGCCATAATAGTTGGGAAAATTCTATTTTTTCCATATTTATTGCTGATTTGTTTTATATGCATGTTGTGTATGCTTAAAAATTCCTCATTGTCAATTTACTAAGTGGGAGAGGGACATTTTAATTAATTCCCACGGCCTCCATTACAATTTGACGTGTGATGCAACAAACTTGCGTGTCGGCTCTGAGTGCCTTCCCCCCTGCAGATGAGTTTTTTTGTGGATCTCTAGGTCAAATAATGGTTATAGGAAATTATCTATGAGCGTGTGTACTTCCACAGCGGTAAGGCACATAATCCGAAATAATTCCCTTAGTATTGTGTAATGGTGCACACTTAGATGCAAATAAAAGTATCCTCCCCATC
This sequence comes from Wurfbainia villosa, assembly GCA_025175895.1. Lineage (NCBI taxonomy): Eukaryota > Viridiplantae > Streptophyta > Magnoliopsida > Zingiberales > Zingiberaceae > Wurfbainia > Wurfbainia villosa. The sequence continues at coordinate 68,079,487 of CM045990.1, read as the reverse complement.
GGAGTCACTGCTTTTATTTGTAGGGCCAAAGAGGAACCAACTATTAATTTTATTTGTCAAAAATTAAGGTTGACAAGATAATAAAATTAATGGGTAAAACCTCCTCTTACAAATGTAGAATTCGTATACATCCACACAGCGTGGCATTCGATATTCTTGGTGTTTTGAGGTGTTAGTTGATTTTGGAATTTTATTGTTTTGAGGAATCAATAATATTTGAAATCTAATATTTTGATCATTGTGATTCTTAGGTTTTTCAAATGGCTTTCCACTTCTTTGTGATATTAAAAGAAAATAAACTTACTGGAACAAATTATATTGATTGGAAAAGAAATTTGGATATTGTCTTAACTGTAGAGGAGTACAAATTTGTACTCTTCGAGGTCTGTCCTTTTAAGCCCACTGATGACTCTGATGAAAAGGAGAAAGAAAGTTATAAGAAATGGATCAAGGCAGATGAGATGGCGCGGTGTTACATTTTGGCATCTATGTCAAATGTGCTGCAGCATTAGCATCAGGCCATGGCCACAGCTTATGACATGATGTTCAATCTCAAGGAACTTTTCGGACATCAGAGTAGGGCGGCTAGATAGGAGGCTATGAGAAACTTGATGACGACCACCATGATCGAGGGAACACCTGTCAGGGATCATGTTCTCAAGATGATGGCTCATCTTAATGAGATGGTAGTCCTCGGAGCTGAGATCGATGGGGAAACCTAGGTCGATATCATTCTCCAGTCTCTGCCTAGGAGTTTTGAGCAGTTCCGCCTCAACTACAACATGAACAAGAGGTTGTATTCGTTGGCGGAGCTTTTGACAGAACTCCAGGCGGCAGAGGGGCTTTTTTGTCAAAGCGCTCAAGCCATGGTTGCTCAGAAAGTTTCTTCTTCTAAACTGAAAGGTAAGAAGAAAAAGAAGCAAGGTGGAGAAAAGAAAGTGGCAGTAGGACCTCAGGCAGGAGTGAAGAAGCCGAAAGGCAAGTGCTTCACTTGCAAGCAGACTGGACATTGGAAGGCGGACTGTCCTCGCCGAAAGAACAAAGGTATATCTTCTTGTTTAGTTGTTGAAACATGTTTAGCGATGTTATCTACTAGTGCCTGGTGTGTAGATACAGGAGCCACTGATCATGTCTGCAATACTTTGCAGGGGTTCCAGGAAACCCGACGACTAGCTGAGGGAGAGATTACCGTCTTCATGGGCAATGCTTCAAAGGTGGCGGCTATTGCAGTGGGAGACGTTTATTTATCTTTTGATAGGAATAAAGTTTTGGTTTTGAGAAATTTTCTTTATGTACCTACTTTTAGAAAGAATCTAATTTCAGTTTCTAAATTGTTTATGGATGGATATTCTCTTTCTTTTAATGACAAAGTGATTATAAAAAGGAATAGAGAGATTATCTGTTCTGGTACATTGGTTGGCAATTTGTACACTCTTGAATCGAAAACTCCCATGATGCATATAAGTAAATAACTCATCTTCAAAGTCAAATAAGAGAAAGAACCTTGAATGAATGACGGACATATCTTTGGCATCTAAGGCTTGGTCATATTAACCCGAGTAGAATTCAAAGGTTGATAGCTGATGGACCTTTGGGTTCATTAGTGGTGGAGGATCTCCCAACCTGCGAATCTTGCTTGGAAGGTAAAATGACCAAGAGGCCTTTCAAGGCCAAGGGGTATAGGGCCAAAGATGTGTTAGAATTGGTTCATTCTGATTTGTGCGGTCCTATGTCTATCCAGGCTAGAGGTGGTTTTGAATATTTTGTCTCTTTTATAAACGATTATTCAAGATATGGATACATTTACTTGATGCGCCGCAAGTCTGAATGCTTTGACAGGTTCAAAGAATTCAAGGCTAATGTGGAGAACCATTAAGGTAAAAGTATCAAGACACTATGATCTGATCGTGGTGGCGAGTACCTCTTGGGAGAGTTTAGGAGTTACTTATCAGAGGCTGGGATTCAATCCCAATTGTCCGCACCGGGCACACCCCAGCAGAATGGTGTGGCGGAGCGAAGGAATAGGACTCTTATGGAGATGGTTAGATCAATGATGAGTTATTCTGAGTTGCCAGTTTCGTTCTGGGGGTATGCGCTAGATACAGCAATGTATACTCTGAACTTAGTTCCATCTAAATCAGTGCCTTCTACCCCCGTAGAATTGTGGACTGGGCGAAAGCCTAGTCTAAGACATATTCGGATTTGGGGTAGTCGGCACATGTATCTTTGAAGGAGATCTTGGTAAGTTGAAATCTCGTCTGAAGATGCGCTTGTTTGTTGGCTACCCTAAGGGAACGAAGGGTGGTTTGTTTTATAGTCCTAGAGATCAGAAGGTGATCGTGAGTACGAATGCCAGATTTCTAGAGGAGGACTATGTGATGAACCACAAGCCCACGAGTCGGATTGTTCTTGAGGAGTTGACAGGGGAAGTCCCGACTTCAGTACCACCGGTACAAGAGGAGATACCATAAGTCACTGCACCGCGTGTCACAGAGCATACACAGGAGGCACCTCGTCGTAGTGGGAGGGTTGTTAGACAGCCTGATAGATTCATGTTCTTGGGAGAATCTTCTGATTTGGTCCATGGCAAACATGAACCTGATCCCTGGACATATGACGAGGCACTCTAAGATAGAGATGCGGTATCTTGGCAAAGAGAGATGAATTCAGAGATAGAATCTATGGATTCCAATCATGTCTGGGAGCTAGTAGAACCACCCGATGGTGTGAAAGCCATTGGATACAAGTGGATCTACAAGAGAAAGAGAGGAGTAGACGGGAAGGTTGAGACCTTCAAAGCTAGGCTTGTTGCGAAAGGGTATACTCAGAAAGAGGGTATCGATTATGAGGAGACCTTTTCGCCGGTAGCTATGCTTAAGTCTATCCGGATTCTCTTATCTATAGTTTCTCATATGGATTATGAGATTTGGCAATGGATGTCAAGATAGCTTTCCTTAATGGAAGTCTTGAGGAGAACATCTATATGCGGCAACCAAAGGGATTCATTGCTAAAGGCAAAGAGCATCTAGTGTGTAAGCTTAATCGGTCCATTTATGGATTGAAGCAAGCTTCCAAATCTTGGAACATCCATTTTGATGAGGTAGTCCAGTCATATGGATTTATTCAAAGTCCGGATGAGCCATGTGTATACAAAAGATGTGACGGAAACGTAGTGGTATTTCTTGTACTATACGTAGATGACATTTTGTTAGCTGGCAACAATATCAAAGTGTTATCAGACGTAAGGGTATGGTTGTCCAAACAGTTTGACATGAAGGACTTGGGAGAAGTGGGACACATCCTTGGGATCAAAGTTATAAGGGATCGCAAGAAAAGGATGTTGTGCTTATCTCAAGCTTCATACATAGACACGGTCCTAGCTCATTTTAGCATGCAGAACTCCAAGAAGGGTTTTCTACCTTTCAGGCATGGAGTTCCTTTATCTAAAGAGATGTGTTCTAAAACATCAAAGGAGATAGAGGAGATGAAGGCGGTTCCTTATGCTTCGGCAGTAGGAAGCCTCATGTATGTTATGCTATGTACGAGACCAGATATCTATTTTGCTGTGGGCATGGTTAGCAGATATCAGAGTAATCCTGGACAGGGACATTGGACTGTGGTAAAGCATATATTGAAGTACTTGAGAAGGACTAGGGATTATATGCTTGTTTACCGGGCAGATCAATTAGTCCCTGTGGGTTACACGGATTTCGATTTCCAATCAGATAGGGATAACAGTAAGTCTACCTAAGGGTTTGTGTTTACTTTTGGAGGTGGAGCCATAGTATGGAGGAGTGTCAGTAGAAATGTCTCTGGACTCTACCATGGAAGGTGAGTATGTGGCGACCTGAGGCGACCAAGGAACTTGTATGGCTCGGGAACTTCTTGATGGACTTGGATGTGATTCTGGTTTGCCCGGAACTATCACAATTTATTGTGATAACGATGCAGTGCGATTGCAAACTCGAAGAAACCACGAGCCCATAAAGCGAGTAAACACATAGAGCGCAAGTACCACGATCGAGAGATCGTAAGCGAGGAGAAGTAGTTGTCGCCAAGATTGCATTAGAGGATAACTGGCGATCCATTCACTAAGGCCCTTCGTAGCGTTTGATAGGCATGTAAAGGACATGGGGATCAGATGTATGGCAGTGTGATGACAGCATAGTCTTTTAGTATAAGTGGGAGATTGTTGGAATGTATACTGAAAGTCTAGCTCTTTTTTGTATGAACATTTTTATTTTGAAATAAGAATCACATGATCATTGTTTGCACTTTATATTTATTATATGTGTGTATATTGTCTAATATTTTACATTGTAGATAACATGGTGCTGGGTGTGGCACAGAAGATCATGTTATCAGTCCCTTGTAGAATATAAGTAGAGGCTCATGACCAAGATGGTTTTGGACAAACCATTGGCATGGTTGTAGTGTAGCTTGGTATTGTTTTATCTTGAACATAGAGTTACACTAGTACACTTAGGTGTATTGAGTAGGACCGACATAGAGGTGATTCAATTTATTGCTGACTACATAATTGAATCGAACCTCGGATATTATGTTGTACATGCTATTAATCCCGATATAATAACAGGCACATGTACTTAGTATTTATTTCTTTGATTTACCAAAGGTGAGATTTAGATGGATTAAATCAATATGCCCGATAAGTTAGGAAATGATATTATTTACATGGTATGCCGTTGATTATAGGAGGAAACCGTGTCCTATATATTAGGTTGATGATGTCCCCTTGAGGAGCTCATAAGGTCCATCATGTAAACCCAACTGGTTGACTTAGTCAACATGATGATAAGGTTGAGTTGTACTACTCGAGGAGTTAGATGTTAATTGATTGATGGTCAGTAAATCAATTAATTAATAGACATTCGAAATCTTAAACACGGGGAGATGGATGTACAAATAATATATGGAGCCCATATTGATTTATGGGGGTTGGTGAGGTAATTCAATGATGATCCTCTAGTGGAATGGAACATCATTGATGGATCAAGTTTGTGTGGTTTCGATCCATCAGGTGCCCAAGATCCAACTCCTCCTCATGGTCCCAATCGTAGCCTAATATAATCCTCATGAACTCTAGATCCAAGGATGTAAAACAAAACTCTAGAACCAACGGTTGAGATTGAATCTCTAAAACCGACGGTTGGGATGAAACCCTAGATCCGACGGTTGGGATTAAACCCTAGTTCCGACGGTTGGGATAAAACCCTAGATCCGACGATTGGGATGAAACCCTAGATCCGACGATTGGGATGAAACCCTAGATCCAAAGGTGGAGATTAAATCCCTAGATCCGACAGTGGAGATTATGTTGGGTTTCCGGCACCGCGGCGTGTGTGTGTTCGATCATGTTTCGTAAACATGAGCACAGCGGAAGCAATTAAAAATAATAAATCTATATTTATTACAACACACACAACACACGCATGCATATTACAACAAGTGTAGACATAACCGTAAATTAAAATTTGCAATAAAAGGAAATTTATCTACGTTATACCTTTCGTATGACGTATAGCGGGAACGGCATCAACCGGAACGATCCTCGTAAGAATCGTCTCTATCCGTATCCACGCCGAGCTCCTCGGGATGACTTCGCTAAGCCGCGAGCTTCGTCTTCGTACGGGTTACTAGCCTCGTGTTGAAGACGACGTGATCGAGAGATGATCACAATCCGAATCCAAATTCGGATCCAAAACCAAGTCCTCAAAACTCGATTCTCCGGAGAGGTATTCGTCAACCGTTTGACGAATCCTTCGTCCTCCACCTCAGAGGATTACCGGAGATCAAATCTCCGGTAAGTTAGCCACTGTCGGAGCACTAACCGTCGTCCAAACGACGCTCCGACAACAAAGAAACAAGCTGTCCAGAAAAACTGGACAGCTTTTGGTGGAGGAATAGAGGCCGGCCAAAGGAGATGTGGAGCTCACCTTATCACCGAACCCACAAGAGATCACCGGAGGGTCGCCGGAGCATCGCCGGCTGAAGCTTGGATGCCGGCGGCAAAGAGGTGGCAGCAGCTCCATGAAGTTGGCGGCAACACCATGTTGGGCGGCAACAACAAAAGGAGGCTAGGGTTGGGCGGCCAAAACTTCATTAGGGTTAGGGTTAGGGTTTAAGCCCTATTTTATAGAGAACTAATTCTCTTAATGGTTAATGGATCATATCCATAAAGCTCGTTAACCCGCTCCATTAAGATAAGTTAAAATAAACCAAACCATGATGGTTTATTTTAAGTTAAAACGAACCGAACCAACTTTTGGTTCATTCGTTTAAAATAAACCAAACCCTTTGGTTTATTCTCATCCATTGGATTAGAACCAAACCATTTTGGTCCATCCATTATGTCTTCATAAGACACAGCCCATCCACGCTTCCATTGCGATTGAAATAATTTCATGCTCGCTTTATGTTTGGTCCAACCAAACATAGTTTCTCTCGGTCTGAGAATTCCATTCTCAAGCTCGTTTTAAATCCTTTGGATTACACTCGTTGTGCGTGTGACCAAATAGGTTCTCGGTTTATGTTGGCCGTCTATAATTAACCATTAATTATAGAACGATCATGAGTGGTACCTAGTAGTACATCATGATCCCCAATTAACCGAAAAGATCAACGGTTGATCCAGAACTATTTCTGAAACCCTTCAGTAGCTCGAATGAATCGTGCCCCATTCCCTTCACTCATCTTATACCCACTTGGTTTAGGACATGGTCTATTGTGTCAGTCCCCACTAGGTTGACTACGTCACACCTAGCCCAAGTATCATTTCCTCGTCCTACGGATTCTAGTTACTCCACATGTATCGAAGAGTACCTTACTCTAAACATGTAATGCTTTGGCCAATGACTTTAGTAACAATCCGACGAGAGGCCATGGGTATACATCTCCTCGCAAGGAGTGGTGAATCCTTTATAGGCTATTCAAACACCTTCGATCACTTCGACTTAGACCCAATCATCCCGGGTCCACATCTCCTTAGAGATGTTTGCTTAAGATGTCAAAGCATAAGTCTCCATGATCAAGATGACTTGAATACCGCAAGTCAAAGGAACATCGCACTTAAGCCACAGTAAGAACTTCATTGACATATCTATATATGCAGAGAACCATATGAAGTCTTACTACCGGTCACTCCAATGAACTAGTTACCATAACTAGCATCCACGATTAACTCCGGACATCACTATGTCTCCAGCCAGTGAGAATCAGCTGCTTGGATACACCAAGGAGTATACCTCGTGCTAGTCTCAACAGAATTGATGGTGTCCAAATCCATCAATTCATCGACTAGGGATAATTCCGATACATCACAATTACACATGTAGAGATACTCACTAGTTGTGATCCAATCACAAATTCTTTCATGCTGTGAATCGTATCGTGGACATTCAGTAAATGAGTTTAAGATCCAATCAAATACATAAAACATGTATACTCAAATAGTGAATCTTCATTTATCATATAAATGGTTCATACATAAGGCGATTGCCTTAGGACATCTCTCAGATATTACTAACAGACTCCCACTTGGCCTAATGCCAATCGCTACGGTATCCAATACCATAAGCTCTAACATGACCCTCAAACTTACTTTGAGGTAATGCTTTAGTCAAATGATCCGCTAAGTTCCTTTCAGTGGGAATTTTCTCGATTTGTATTTCGTTCCTACTGATGATCTCTCTGATAAGATGATAGCGGCTAAGCACATGTTTGGATCATTGATGAGACCACATCAAGTTCAGAGATGAACTTCTTGATCCAAACCGCTTCTTTTGCTGCTTCCAAAACTGCAATGTATTCTCCCTTAGTGGCAGAATCCGCTATAATGTTAAGCTTGGAACCTTTCCAACTTATTGTGCCTCCATTCTTGGTGAATACATACCCAGACTGAGACATGGAATCATCCTTGTCTGTCTGGAGCTGGCATCCGTATACCCACGTATCACCATGTACTCTTCTTCATTTATTAGGAACACATCCTTAGTTCTTCTCAAGTACTTAAGCATCGTCTTAACAGCCGCCCAATGATCCATTCCTGGATCAGACTGGTATCTGCTCGTGACACTCAGAGCATAAGATACATCGGGCCTTGTACATAACATAGCATACATGATAGATCCTATTGCGGATGCATAGGGAATCTTACTCATGCAAATCCTCTCGTCTTCTGTGCGCGGACACATAGACTTCGAAAGGTGTACCCCATGCCTGATGGGTAGGAAACCTTTCTTGGATTCCGACATGCTAAACCTCTTTAGCACTCGGTCTATATATGTAGACTGCGAAAGACCAAGCAACCGTTTCGATCTATCTCTATAGATCTTAATCCCGAGGATGTAGGTTGCTTCTCCTGTGTCTTTCATGGAGAATGTCTTGGATAACCAAACCTTCAATCGATCAGAAGATTGAAACATCGTTTCCTATAAGTAGTATGTCATCGACATACAATACTAGGAATACGACTGCACTCCCACTAACCTTCTTGTACACACAAGGTTCGTCTGGATTTTATGAGAAATCAAACTTTTTGATTGTCTCATCAAAACGGATATTCCAGCTCCTGGATGCTTGCTTCAATCCATAAATGGACCGTCGCAATTTGCATACCTTGGTTTTATCAACCGATGAGAAACCCTCAGGCTGTATCATATACACGTCCTCGAGCAGGTTTCCATTAAGGAAAGCTGTTTTCACATCCATCTGCCATATCTCATAATCATAATGAGCCGCTATGGCCAGGAGCATCCGAATGGATTTAAGCATAGCTACAAGCGAATAGGTTTCGTCATAATCAACACCTTGTTTTTGACGATATCCTTTCGCCATCAATCTAGCCTTATAGGTAATCACATTACCATCCATGTCGGTTTTCTTCTTGAAAACCCACTTGCACCCTATAGGCTTTATCCCTTCAGGTGGGTCAACCAAGTTCCAAACTTGGTTTTTATACATGGAATCCATTTCCGACTTCATTGCACCAAGCCACTTATCCCTTTCTGAACTTGTCAGCACTTCTTCATAACTGGTAGGCTCCTCATCATCAATGAGTAACACGTCGTTCGATTCACTTACGAGAAATCCATATCTCTCAGGAATATTGCGTGTTCTACCAGATCTACGAAGATGTGGTGTTACAATAGGTCTAGCCGATTGCTCATCACTATGAGTTGTTGGCTGTTGTGCTTCACCAGGTATCTCATCAATGTCTATTTGAGTCTCTCGAGCCTCCTCAAGCTCGACGACACTCCCACTATTTTCTTGCAAGAGAAACTCTTTCTCTAGAAACACAGCATGCCTTGAAACAAACACCTTTTGTTCCACAGGATGATAGAATTGGTAACCCCTTGTTTCCTTAGTGTATCCAATAAATAGACATTTATCAGACTTAGCATCCAGTTTGTCTGATACAGTCCGCTTCACATAAGCAGGACAACCCCATATCTTCAAGTAAGATACATGAGGTTTCTTACTATTCCATATCTCATATGGAGTAGTTGAGACTACCTTGGTAGGCATTCTGTTTAACAAGTAAACAGCTGTCTGAAGTGCATATCCCCAAAAGGACTTGGGAAGAGTCGCATGATTCATCATTGACCTGACCATGTCCAACAAGGTCCGGTTACGCCTCTCAGATACACCATTATGCTGTGGTGTATATGGCGGAGTCCATTGAGACAATATGCCATTGTCTCTTAGATAATCAAGAAACTCTTGACTTAAGTATTCACCACCTCGATCCAATCGAAGTATTTTAATACTTTTGTCATGTTGTTTCTCTACTTCATTTCTGAATTCTTTGAACCTTTCAAAGGCTTCAGACTTGTGTTTCATCAAGAACACATGCCCAAACCGTGAGTGATCATCGGTGAAGGTAATGAAGTAGCTATAGCCTCCTAAAGCTTGAGTTGACATAGGTCCACATACATCAGTATGTACTAGACCTAGTAACTCTCCCACTGCTCACCTTTTCCCGTAAAGGTAACTTAGTCATCTTGCCTTTTAAGCATGATTCGCATGTATCGTATGAATCCAATTCAAACGATTCCAGAATTCCACATCGGTGTAATTCGGACATGCGTTTCTTGCTTACATGGCCAAGACGACAATGCCACATGTAGGAGTCTATTTGATTATCCTTTCGAGCACTCTTGTTGCTCGCTTCGATATTGCAAATGTCACTGGATACGTCCAACGTATAAACACCATTGCTTAAAGTTCCAGTCCCATAAAGAACCCCATTCAAAGTTATGTAACAACAATTGTTACTAAACGTCAAATGGAAACCATTTCTATTTAAACAAGAAATAGAAATGATGTTCTTTATCAACAAAGGAATATAAAAGCAATTGTCGTTCTAAGACAATTCTGCGCAGGAGTTTCAACAAATACGTCTGATGGCGAGTCAAGAACCTTTGCTTCATTCCCAACACGTAAATTTGACTCTCCCTTGACGAGTCTTCTTCTATTCCTTAGCCCATGTATGTCATTACATATATGTGAGCTACACCCAGTATCCAATACCCAAGTGTCTAAGGAAATAGAATGACAATCAATAACGAAGATACCTGAAGAGGATGGGGCATCGGATGCCTTCTTCTTCTTCATGGACACAAGATAAATCTTGCAGTTTCTTCGCCAGTGGCCTTCCTTGCCACAGTGATGGCAAGTGCCCTTTTGCGCTGGTTCCGCCTTCTTTGCCTTTTTCTTTCCTTTCTTCTGTTCTTTTGCCTTCCTCTTAGAACCTTTCTTTGAGGAATCAACTAACAGAACCGCCTTCTCTTCATGCTTTACAGAAGGCTCCACAGTCTTCAGCATATTGAGGAGCTCGGGAATGGTGGATTCCAATTTGTTCATCCGATAGTTCATCACAAATTGCGAGAAACTCTTGGGCAAACAATGCAGAATTAAGTCAATACTTAACTCATGATCCTTCACAAAACCGAGGGTAGCTAGCCGCTCGATGTACCCGTTCATCTTTAGCACAAACTGCACTACAGACGAACCTTCTTGCATCTTCGTAGTGAAGAGGAGCCTAGAGACCTTGAACCTTTCGGATCTCGCTTGCTCATCGAACAACTCATGAAGATGGAAGACCATAGTATTAGCATCCATATGCTCATGCTGCTTTTGCAGCTCAGGTACCATCGCCGCTAGCATGATGCAACTCGCCACGAGAATCGCCACATGTTTCGATAGACCAATATTGGTCCGGAGTTGCATCGTTCTTAGACGGTGAAGAGGCTCTTCAAGGACATATGCAAGCTTTTCCGCCTTGAGAACAATTCTCAGGTTTCTAAGCCAGTCCAGGAAGTTAGGCCCAGTCAGTTTGTTCAAATCCAAAATAGTGCGCAAATTCAAAGACGTCATGATCAATTTATTGACCTAGAAATACAAAACGAGCATATATGAGAAAATGATTTTAAAATGCATCAATATACATTTATAAATCCCATTCATTTTTCGAATTTCAAAAACCCCAAAATCACTTCGGGAGATTGTAGGTCCATCTCCGAATGGGCTGATATCCATCATAGTTATGAACAACCTTGGAGAGAGTCCAACAAGCCATTCATAACTACGACGGTAGGTATCATCTATACCGATTGCATATCCCGTATATGCAACTATCACAATGTGCTATCAACTAATTGAATGTTCACACATACATCGGGTTGTTAACACATTAACAAGTATGCATCATATGCATAGCACCCAACTTCACCTCCCTTTACATCGACCTTGGAGAGAGTCCAACAAGCCGATGCTCCCGGTTAAAGCCAACCCATTAATCGAGAAATAGTTTTAATATGGTTAGAGCGCATTCAACCAATTAGCCCGGCTTGGAGAGAGTCCAACAACCAAAGCTACCGATTGACCTCGGACTCTTACCAGATTAGTATTAAACTATTCCATGGTTTGAACATATTCGGTTCGAGCCGGGCTTGAGAGAGTCCAACAACCCAAACAAGAAATGAACTCTGGTTCTAACCATATTAATGGAAGGTGTAGGCTTTAATATTGATTAAGGGTTTTATGTCTCATCCTCTTTGCATGCAAATAACTATTATCTACATGGCATGGCATACATGGCATACATCTACATGTCACGACACATGGCATAATGTTATGCATCTAATGCAATTACATGGCATACAATTATGTCATGTATATAATTTCCTTATATGTCATAACTATTTATGGAAATAAAATATGTTTAAGATTTGATTCTCCAAATCAAATCATAATTAAATTAGGAAACAAATTTCCAAATCTAATCACATATTTTATTCATGGAATTATTTGATTAAGGAAAATCTATTTAGGAAACCAATTTCCTAAATCATTGAAATTACTTATGGAAATAAAATATTTTAAGATTTGATTTCCCAAATCAAATCATGATTAAATTAGGAAACAAATTTTCAAAATCTAATCAAATATTTTATTTATGGAAAATATCAATTTCCATAAATACTTCCAACTTTCCAAAAGTGGAAGATTTCCATAAATACTTCTAGACTTTCCAAAATTGAAAAATTTCCATAAATACTTATAAATTTCCAAAATTTAGAAAATTTCCAGAAATACATTATGACTATCGCAAAACCAATTTTACGATTATGTCGAAACACAACCTGGGCTCTGATACCATTTGTTGGGTTTCGCACCGCAAGGCGTGTGTGTTCGATCATGTTTCGTAAACATGAGCACAACTGAAGCAATTAAAAATAATAAATCTATATTTATTACAACACACACAACACACGCATGCATATTACAACAAGTGTAGACATAACCGTAAATTAAAATTTGCAATAAAAGGAAATTTATCTACGTTATACCTTCAGATGACGTATAAGCGAACGAGTATCAACCGGAACGATCCTCGTAAGAATCGTCTCTATCCGTATCCACGCCGAGCTCCTCGGGATGACTTCGCTAAGCCACGAGCTTCGTCTTCGTACGGGTTACTAGCCTCGTGTTGAAGACGACGTGATCGAGAGATGATCACAATCCGAATCCAAATTCGGATCCAAAACCAAGTCCTCAAAACTCGATTCTCCGGAGAGGTATTCGTCAACCGTTTGACAAATCCTTCGTCCTCCACCTCAGAGGATTACCGGAGATCAAATCCCCGGTAAGTTAGCCGCTGTCGGAGCACTAACCGTCGTCCAAACGACGCTCCGACAACAAAGAAACAAGCTGTCCAGAAAAACTGGACAGCTTTTTGTGGAGGAATAGAGGCCGGCCAAAGGAGATGTGGAGCTCACCTTATCACCGAACCCACAAGAGATCACCGGAGGGTCGCCGGAGCATCGCCGGCTGAAGCTTGGATGCCGGCGGCAAAGAGGTGGCAGCAGCTCCATGAAGTTGGCGGCAACACCATGTTGGGCGGCAACAACAAAAGGAGGCTAGGGTTGGGCGGCCAAAACTTCATTAGGGTTAGGGTTAGGGTTTAAGCCCTATTTTATAGAGAACTAATTCTCTTAATGGTTAATGGATCATATCCATAAAGCCCGTTAACCCGCTCCATTAAGATAAGTTAAAATAAACCAAACCATGATGGTTTATTTTAAGTTAAAACGAACCGAACCAACTTTTGGTTCATTCGTTTAAAATAAACCAAACGCTTTGGTTTATTCTCATCCATTGGATTAGAACCAAACCATTTTGGTCCATCCATTATGTCTTCATAAGACACGGCCCATCCACGCTTCCATTGCGACTGAAACAATTTCATGCTCGCTTTATGTTTGGTCCAACCAAACATAGTTTCTCTCGGTCTGAGAATCCCATTCTCAAGCTCGTTTTAAATCCTTTGGATTACACTCGGTGTGCGTGTGACCAAATAGGTTCTCGGTTTATGTTGGCCGTCTATAATTAACCATTAATTATAGAACGATCATGAGTGGCACCTAGTAGTACATCATGATCCCCAATTAACTGAAAAGATCAACGGTTGATCTAGAACTATTTCTGAAACCCTTCAGTAGCTCGAATGAATCGTGCCCCATTCCCTTCACTCATCTTATACCCACTTGGTTCAGGACATGGTCTATTGTGTCAGTCCCCACTAGGCTGACTACGTCACACCTAGCCAAAGTATCATTTCCTCGTCCTACGGATTCTAGTTACTCCACATGTATCGAAGAGTACCTTACTCTAAACATGTAATGCTTTGGCCAAAGACTTTAGTAACAATCCGACGAGAGGCCATGGGTATACATCTCCTCGCAAGGAGTGGTGAATACTTTATAGGCTATTCAAACACCTTCGATCACTTCGACTTATACCCAATCATCCCGGGTCCACATCTCCTTAGAGATGTTTGCTTAAGATGTCAAAGCATAAGTCTCCATGATCAAGATGACTTGAATACCGCAAGTCAAAGGAACATCGCACTTAAGCCACAGTAAGAACTTCATTGACATATCTATATATGCAGAGAACCATGTGAAGTCTTACGGCTGGTCACTCCAATGAACTAGTTACCATAACTAGCATCCACGATTAACTCCGGACATCACTATGTCTCCAGCCAGTGAGAATCAGCTGCTTGGATACACCAAGGAGTATACCTCATGCTAGTCTCGTGAATTGATGGTGTCCAAATCCATCAATTCATCGACTAGGATAATTCGATACATCACAATTACACATGTAGAGATACTCACTAGTTGTGATCCAATCACAAATTCTCTCATGCCGTGAATCGTATCGTGGACATTCAGTAAATGAGTTTAAGATCCAATCAAATACATAAAACATGTATACTCAAATAGTGAATCTTCATTTATCATATAAATGGTTCATACATAAGGCGATTGCCTTAGGACATCTCTCAGATATTACTGTTGGTGCAGGGGCACTAGATAATCGAACCTGTGTTTTGATTATGGCAAAGACACAAAGTTAAGTTTATATTGTTATCTCACGAGCTAAATCAAGTGTGCAGAAAAGTACTAAAGCTGGAGCTGAAGGCTAGTGACACCCGGAGGAAGACGTGGTGGTCGGGCGACACTTGAGTGAATTCGGAGGGAGCCGAAGGAATCGAGTGGAAGGCCGGAAGCGAGAGCTACTATCGAGGTAAGCTCGTGTGAGTGAGAGATTGTAAGGTCGTGTCTTCTTTACGGGGATGACCATAGGCGACGATTCGACTAAGACTTCCTGTGGAAGGTCTAGGTCGAGATCGGACGGTTAGAAACCGTCGTATTTATCATTTTCCGAGCTAATCTCTTCCGCAGGAAGTGGCAGCCGGGCGATCATTCGGACATTAGGCGATCGATTATCGATTGGTGATGAGATGCATCGATCGTATCATCGATCGGATGAGAGGCATCGATCGTGATGGCGACGACTTCGGCCTTTGCGCTAGGTCAAAACGGATAACGTTTGACGCGGCCACTTCGCGATAAAATTTGGAAAAATCCATGATCCGTTCCAAAGAAATAGGAGACAATTTCAGAGGCCAAAGTCTATAAAAGGAGGGGAGGATTCATCTCCAAATCACATCAATTATTCATCAAGTGCTCCTACAACGCCAACGCTTCAACACCGTCATAACGCCGACGCGACGCCAAGTTTTGATCTTCTTGCGGCGAGATTCAAGTAATATTTTTGATATTATATTCTGTATTTTTATCTTCATAACGAGGTGAGGTAGGCTTGTTGCCTCATCCTCGTATATTCGGTTTTTGTAATCGTTGTCTCCTACCTCCAACGAGGAGGAGACGTTTTAGTGCTTTGCCCTCCGTACGCGGTCTAGGACCGATAGGGCCTTGGAGTAGCAACCGCTGGGTTGTGAACCAAGTAAAATAAACGTGTTCATTTATTTTCCGCTGTGCTTACTTTGCGTATCGAACGAACGAAAAAGAAAAGATTTACGATCGCTATTCACCCCCCCTCTAGCGACGCTTCTCGATCCAACAATTACTAACAGATTAAAGGAGGCCTAAGCCTAACTCTATAAAAGGAAGGCTAAGGGTTGGGCGTGGGATATCAAGAAGGAAGTTAGGTTTTTAGTTTGGGGGGCTACGGTTTGGAAGATAGGCGGCAATTCTTGGAAAGGAAAAGCCGCCCATCTTCTTCCAACTTGTTTTGGCGGCGCCCATCCTCATTGTTCCTTCTCCTATTCCTTGGTCGGTGGCAACCTCTCTTCAAGGTTGGCGGCGTTCCGATCCTCACCTTGGTGGCCGGCATCTTTTATCCAAAGTTGGCCGGCGCCCAATCATCCACTCCTTGGCCGGCGGCAATCTTTCTTCAAGGTTGGCCGGCACTCAACAATCTACTCCTTAACCGGCGGCAATATCAAGCTCCTTAGCTTGGTGGTCGGTTCTAGAAAGGAGAAGGAGTCTTTGTTTGGTTCTTCTCTTTGTTCGGAGCGAACAAGGAAAGGAAGAACGTGATCTAGGCATCTTCTACTCGTGGAGGATCTTCGCCCACACGACGTCCACGAGGAGGATAGGACATACGGTAGAAGATCGAGAGTTTGCATTTGTATGTATTTGTATAATCATGGACCCCGAAGACAAACACAAAAATCGGCGATCTGTCCGTCGTCTCTTCCGCGGCTAACCAACTAGAAGAGTTGGGTTGCTTGAACAACTAGTTTGTTCAAGCAATCACTCAAGTTGTTAGCACGACGACGAATTGGTTATGCTTATGAAGCTCATCCCATCTGGATTGGTTTTTTCATTAGTGAAAATTTTAATCCGGGGACATGGGAGCCAATGAGCCTTCCGAAGCAATTCCCTTCACATATTACTTATATGAAATGATGTTTCAATCTTACAGTCAGTTAAGGTTTGGTTATCCAAGACATTCTCCATGAAAGACCTGGGAGAAGCAACCTACATCCTCGTGATTAAGATCTATAGAGATAGATCGAAACGGTTGCTTGGTCTTTCGCAGTCTACATATATAGACCGAGTGCTAAAGAGGTTTAGCATATCGGAATTCAAGAAAGGTTTCCTACCCATCAGGCATGGGGTACACCTTTCGATGTGTATGTGTCCGCGCACAGAAGACGAGAGGATTTACATGAGTAAGATTCCCTATGCATCCGCAATAGGATCTATCATGTATGCTATGTTATGTACGATGCCCGATGTATCATATGCTCTGAGTGTCACGAGTAGATACCAGTCTGATCCAGGAATGGATCATTGGGTGGCTGTTAAGACGTTCCTTAAGTTCTTAAGAAGAACTAAGGATGTGTTCCTAATATATGGAGAAGGGGACGTTGTGATACGCGGGTATATGGATGCCAGCTTCCAGACAGACAAGGATGATTCTAGGTCTCCGTCTGGATACGTGTTCACCTTGAATGGGGGCGCAGTGAGTTGGAAAAGTTCCAAACAAGACACTGTACCGGATTCTACCACTGAGGCAGAATACATTGCAGCTTCGGAAGCAGCAAAGGAAGCGATTTGGATCAAGAAGTTCGTTTATGAACTTGGTGTGATTCCGGCCATTGTTGAAGCAATACCGGTCTACTGCGACAACAATGGAGCAATTGCACAGGCGAAAGAGCCAAGGTCTCATCAACGATCCAAACATGTGCTTCGCCGCTATCATCTTATCAAAGAGATCATCAGTAGGAAAGAAATACAAATCGAGAAAATTCCCACTGAAAGGAACTTAGCGGATCCTTTGACTAAAGCATTACCTCAAAGTAAGTTTGAGGGTCATGTTAGAGTTTATGGTATTGGATACCGTAGCGATTGGCATTAGGCCAAGTGGGAGTCTGTTAGTAATATATGAGAGATGTCCTAAGGCAATCGCCTTATGTATGAACCATTTATATGATAAATGAAGATTCACTATTTGAGTATACATATTTTTATGTATTTGATTGGATCTTAAACTTATTTACTGAATATCCACGATACGATTCACAACATGAGAGAATTTGTGATTGGATCACAACTAGTGAGTATCTCTACATGTGTAATTGTGATGTATCGGAATTATCCCTAGTCGATGAATTGATGGATTTGAACACCATCAATTCTGTCGAGACTAGCACGAGGTATACTCCTTGGTGTATCCAAGCAGCTGATTCTCACTGGCTGGAGACATTGTGATGTTCGGAGTTAATCGTGGATGCTAGTTATGGTAACTAGTTCATTGGAGTGACCAGCCGTAAGACTTCATATGGTTCTCTGCATATATAGATATGTCAATGAAGTTCTTACTGTAGCTTAAGTGCGATGTTCCTTTGACTTGCGGTATTCAAGTCATCTTGATCATAGAGACTTATGCTTTGACATCTTAAGCAAGCATCTCTAAGGAGATGTGGACCCGGGATGATTGGGTATAAGTCGAAGTGATCGAAGGTGTTTGAATAGCCTATAATGGATTCACCACTCCTTGCGAGGAGATGTATACCCATGGCCTCTCGTCGGATTGTTACTAAAGTCTTTGGCCAAAGCATTACATGTTTAGAATAAGGTACTCTTCGATACATGTGGAGTAACTAGAATCCGTAGGATGAGGAAATGATACTTGGGCTAGGTGTGACGTAGTCAGCCTAGTGGGGACTGACACTATAGACCATGTCCTGAACCAAGTGAGTATAAGATGAGTGAAGGGAATGGGGCACGAATCATTCGAGCTGCTGAAGGGTTTCAGAAATAGTTCAGGATCAACCGTTGATCTTTTCGGTTAATTGGGGATCATGATGTACTACTAGGTGCCATTAAGAGAATTAGTTCTCTATAAAAGAGGGCTTAAGGGATTGTTAAGCCCTAATCCAAAACCCTAACCTAAGTTGCCGCCCAACTCATCTCATTGGAGATTTTCGGCACCAACACCTCCATTGACGCCGCCCAGCCCCTTGTGCCACCGTCCAAATTGTTGTCGGCGTCCAAGCTTCGGCCGGTGATCCTCCGGCAACTCTCCGGTGATCTCCTTTGGGTTCGGCATCAAGGTGAGCTTCATCTTACCCTTTTTGGCCGACGCCTACTCCTCCACCAAAGCTGTCCAGTTTTCTGGACAGCTTGTTTTCTTCTCATCGGAGTATCGTTTGGACGACGTTTGGAGCTCCGACAGTGCCTTACTTACTGGGGATTCGATCTCCGGTAATCCTCAGAGGTGGAGGACGAAGGATTCATCAAACGGTTGACGAATACCTCTCCGGAGAAGCGAGTTTTGAGGACTCATCTTTGGATCCGAATTTGGATTCGGATCGTGATCCTCTCTCGATCACGTCGTCTTCAACACGAGGATAGTAACCCATACGAAGATGAAGATCGTGACTTTGTGAAGTCATCCCGAAGATACTCGGCGTGGATACGGATAGAGACGATTCTAGTGAGGATCGTTCCGGTTGATGCCGTTTCCGCTACACGTGATACGAAAGGTATACGTAGTTAAATTTCCTTTTTTTGCAAATTTAAATTTACGGTTATGTCTACACATGTTGTACTATGCATGCGTGTGATGTGTGTGTTGTAATAAATATAGATTTATTATTTTTATTTCTTCCGTTGTGCACATATTTGCGAAACATGTTCGAACACACACTCGCCGCAGTGCCGGAAACCCAACATCCTTCTATATGTCTAAGAACATAGAAGTAAGTACTTTGGAGGAGTTCTTCTCAACCATGGAGCTTCATGAAACAAGACTTGAAGGAATAATAGAAGAGCCAAGAATCCAACCTTCAAGAGGAGTAGCATTTTTGGCAAACAGAGGGAAGAAGAAGATAGAGATCCCCTCCTCCTCCGATGATGAAGCATCCTCCTCCTCCTCCATGGATAGGACAGAAGAAGCATATATGGTAAGGAGGGTAAGGCGTGCATTAAAAGGTTTTCATTTTAATAAATCCAATGATAGGAGGAGAAGACCAAGGGGAAAGGTAATATGTTACAATTGCCAAGGAGAGGGACACATAAGGGACAATTGTCCTCTCCTAAACAAGAGCAAAGAAGAGAGAAAGAAGAAAGAAGAAAAGAAGAAGAAAAAGGGGAGCAAAAAGAAGGAAGAAGAGAAGAAGGCCAAAGAAAAGGGGAAGGCCAAAGCATTAAAATCAAGAACTTGGGATGGCCCTTCCTCCTCCTCATCATCATCATCCGAGGAAGAAAACGCATTTGTCACCAACTTAGCATTGATGGCATTTGACAACTTGGATTGCTCCTCCGAAAATGAAGGATCAAGTTCAAGTGAAGGGAGCTCAAGTGAAGGGGGAGCCTCCTCTACCTCCTCATCCGAAGAAGAGGACATGGAAACTATTGTAACTAACCTTTCACCTAGTAAAATAGTTTCTATGATTTCTAGTCTCACTAAGGACCTATTTAGAGCCAAGAAAAAGAATAAAAGCATGCTTGATCAAATTAAGGAATTAGAAGAAAAATTAGAAAAAACATGTCTTAATGATAATAATGATGATACATGCTCACATGATCTTTATGTGCCATTAGATGTTAATGATGCATGCATAGAAGAAAATAGGGCTTTAAGGGAAAAGGTAGACTATTTGACAAAAGCCCTAGAAAAATTCACTATTGGCTCAAACACTTTGAACATTATCATAGGGAGCCAAAGAGCAAGTTTTAACAAAAAAGGCCTAGGATATAAGGAAAAGAAAAATGAAAAGGCCTATAAATGCCTAATTGCTAGGGGACAAGATAAGAAGAAGGTAATAGCTAAAAAATGGATTCCTAAGGAATTTCTAGTGAACCCCATAGGAAAGAATTTGTATTGGGTTCCAAAATCCATCCTTAAGGGTTAGAAAAACCCTAGGATAGTCAACCATATGGACTTGACCTATATCATATTTTGGTTGACTTAGGATGGCGAGACAACATTTTTAAAATAGTGTTAGGTGATGATAATGTATCTATAAATAGATAATAATGCTTAAATCATGATAGTTAATGAAATTGCTATGTAAGTTTAAAATCATGATTTATGATTTTGATATTTGGTACATAATCATGAGAAATAGGGTTTAAATCATGCTTTAGGTGATACTTGACTTATTATCATATTTAATACCTAATGCGTGATTATTATTTGATGAATACATTTGTTTCATGATCATAATGTGAAATTAGTTCATATATGTCTTTATGATCATGAGGATTGATAGGATGATACTTACCTTAATAGAATTGCATGAATACAATGGTTAAGTATATACAAATACCTTTAGGATGCATCTCACACTCACCATAGGCTACCTTGATTGAAAACTTAGCATGAGTGAGATGTTAGGATGATACAAATGTCCACTAATGCCTATGACATTTAGATGGTCATTTAAAGTATCAAAATAGCAATAATAGACCAATCATGGGGAAGGCTTATGTTTAATTCATAGACATATTGCCCAAAGATCATGGTTGGATATTTCCTATGTTTTCAAATCAATTTCTTACTTTAAAATCTGTGTATTCATGTTTTGAAACAATCCAAAGCAAGATTAGGTGTTAAAATGGATACTAACATGATAAAGAATCTAGTGGTTTTTAAAGCTTTTGGAATTTTGGCAAATACTTGAAAATATAATGATTTTTCATGGAAAACTATTTTTCATTGATAGATATACTTAAAAGAAATGTGTTCCCCAAAATTTCACTATTTTTTGAATTTTATTGAATTAATAATTCATTTCTGAATTTCATCCAGAAAATTAAAATTGTTGTTTTCCTTGTTCCAGTCGACTGATGGACTGTAAACGAGCACAGTAACCTGATTTTATCAGGTTTTTGATTGATTTTAATGTTTATTTACCTCTATACTTGATGCCATGATATATAAACTTTGTTTAATCTTTTTGATGGTGTCAAAGGGGGAGAAAATTATATGTTTAAGTAAGGGGAAATATATTTAGGGGGAGTTTCATGTATTAAGGGGGAGAGTTGCTAATCATGTTATCCACATGCTTTCCTGTCTTAATATTTTTATCAAATGTTCTTACCTAACTTAAACGGATTGTCACACATCAAAAAGGGGGAGATTGTTAGGGCAATCTCTTGCCGTGATATGGTTTTGATGTGTGTGGCAAAGGGTTTAAGTTAGGTTGTTATTATGATTTGATATGTGCGTTGGAGTCTTGCAGGACTTAGTAATTCGCACATGGAGCCTTGGCGGATTCACCACTCAGAACCTCGTGCTTGAGTCGAAGAAGGAGCATTGCAGAGTCGTGCACTTGATGCTGCCGAGGGACCACCGGACGAGAAGACTTGAAGCGAAGCCAAGGAAGCAGACTTCGGAGGCAAGAGACACGAAGGAGCATTGCAGAGCCATGCGCCTGATGCTGCCGAGGGACGTGGCCGCGAACGAAGAGAGCTTCGGCGAGGGACTTCGAGTTAGATGAGAGAATGAGTGAATTGTAAGTAGCTCATTAGGTGAACCTCCTACACGTAGAAGATGATGTATGGTGCTTAGAGGTCATGTTTGTCAATCACATCTCACACCGAATGCTTGGATTTATTCTGTTTTGGTTCCACATTTTTATTATGATTGTATTGTCATAATACTTGATTCTTTATTATGTTTTTGGTCGTATTATTATTTTTATTCGGTTTTCTTGCTGTGTCAAAGTTGCTCCAGAGCATATCTTTGTGTCTTTGTATTTCTATTACTTGTCAGTGTTATTTCATTGTGATTTATGGCTTGTGTGTGCCAGCAACAATTTAATCCTTATATCAATGTTGTATCTTATATTGTCACAAGAGGGTATCATCCGATCGACGGAAAAGTTTACTCTCAGGACTTGATAATTTTATTGGTATCAGAGCCTAGGTTGCGAAGTCTACTCATGGCTTTTCTTTTGTGTTTTGGACATCATATTTTGTTTTATACATTTTTAGCTTTGTGAGTTCTTAGGATCTGGTAGCTGCGGGACATCTCCGAGCTATAAGATTTAAGGTATGATAATGGTGATTACATACCCTTATGTTAGCTATCCATTTAGTTGTTTTTAATAGGGAATGACATGTAGTATGTTAGTTACTATTTGTAATCATGGTGTGGGTTAACCACATATACAATCTGTTGTGTTCGTGAGACCCGTATATGCTTTTAAAGAGGTAAATTACTTTGGAGATCCGACTGATACCGAGTCCGAAAGTGGGGGTCAAGCCATCACATTTCTTTTGGAGATCAAATATTACAGTCTCAGGGATTTTCACTAACTATGCTAGTTGGACCATTACCCATGGGGTAATGAACAAGGTGTGTATACTATTGTTGATGCAGATAGTAAAGGATTAGTTTACTGTGCTTCATAGGTATTTTGATCCTTGAGTTGTTTGAGCCTGATTAGATAACCTTGAAAATACTTTCGAGTATCTAACTTCTATTTATGCAGGGAGAGTAGAGTTAGTTGGTTACTATTTCAGTGACCAAGTCGTTAAGTGGTGGAAGATGTAGAAAAAATCTTGGAAGAAATATATATTGCAAGCCAAGCATCAGAATTGAAACCCTCCGAAGGATGGACAAAAAGAGACAAGATCGAACCATATTTATAGAATGACTCAGCAACAAATGTCTTGGGAGAAGGAGATTGATAAGTAGATATTGTGGGCTAAACATCGAAATCATATCTTCAAAATGCCGGACAAAAGAGAAAAATAAGAAGAATGACACTGATGGGACCATGGGCGTGCGGTGCAGATCACAAAGACACATAAAGTTTTATTATCTATTTGGATTAGTCCATCTGCTTCTACTGTAAGCAATCAGGACATATAAAGAGAGAGTGTACTCAAGGCTCAATTGGACACCACCGATGTTGCCTTGAGAGGATGGTGTGCAGCCTCGATAGTAGAGATCATCACAGAAGACTGGGTCATTACACCAATAGTGATCTACTTCTCCAAACACAACTATACCATTTGCAGAGTATGGAGCGTGCTACAATGTAGGTAGTTATTTGGTACTTTACAGCGGGTGGTTACTCTTTTCTAGCACAACAATGTTTACCACCTCCATTGTAGCCATTTTTGTTTGTATCTCAGCTTCGGCAATGGATTTTAGATCCTCCATGGATGTCTTTTGCACCTACACGAATTTAGCTACTAAGAATAGAAGTTGGATGAGTTTACATCATTACTCAAGAGGAGTCGTAGCGGGTCAAAGGATTAGTCATTCAAAATATTATTTCAGTTTATATACTGATTGATTTGGGTTGTTCACATTCATTAAGTTTATAGTGATTCTAGATGGGATTAGGAGAGTTCCTATACATCAACTATGTGTGTTAGTGGTATCTTTACCATCAATTGAGGTGCTGACCACCAACCAAAAAGTCAAGGAATGCCCTTAGACTTCGACAGACATACCATTACTATAGACATATCCTTAAGGGTATCTAAATTTTGAAATGATAGTATGTCATGCCTTTTAGATGTGCATATATTTCGAGAGTACTCAGATGTAGTTTTGGATGAACTCCCAGGCTTGCCACTGCATAAGCAAGTGGAATTTGCAAACAAAATAATTTTGGAAACAACTCTGGTATCGATGACCCCATATTGAATGACACTATGGGAATTGAAAGAACATAGGTTGTGATTATAGGAGGTATTGGATGGGAGATATATCTGTCCCAGTGTTTCTCCTGAGAAGATCTAGGACTCTTTGTTAAAAATAAAGATGGACCTTTGTGGTTATGCATTGATTATAGACAACTGAATGCAATAGTTTTTGAGAGAAAATATCCTTTGTTATAGATAGAGGATCTATTTTGATCAGCTAAAGGACACCTGTGAATACTCTAGGTTTGTTTTATGATCATCAGCTTAGAGTAAAAAGGATGCAGGTGTCTAGAAGATGGCATTTCATACTTGGTATGGACTTTATGAGCTCTTGGTAATATTGTTTGGACTTAATAATGTTTTAATCATTCAAGGACTTGATGAATCGAGTGTTCTTTGAAAGATTGGATCAGTTTTTGATCGTCTTCTTAGACTATATTTTGATATATGCACGGTTCGATGAAGAATATATATGAACATTTTCTTTGCATGGTACTGGAGATTTTACGGTGAGAGCAGCTCAACACGAGGTTCAATGAATGTGTATTTTGGTTTCCTTAGTGGGATATCTTGGATATGTTGTTTTGAGCAAAGACATTTCAGTGGACCCCTAGAAGCTCAAGACAATTATCAATTGGAAGCAACCGAAGACAGTAAATGTTGGTGAAGGGGCATCAGATAATCAAACCTAGGTTTTGATTATGGCAAAAGTTCAAAGTTAAGTTGTTATTGTTATCTCATGTGTTGTATTAAGTGTGCAGGAAATGATTAAGCTAAGCTGAAGGTTAGCGATGCCTGAATAATCTCGGGATGACAAACCATGGTGGTTGGGCAACACCAGGAGAACCTCGTTGGAGTAGAGGAACCTTGGTGGCGACCGGAAGCTAAGCGACAGGTAAGGAGGACCAAGGTAAGTTACAAGGCCAACAGTCAACTGAAGACTATTGGCATTCGACTGATCCTACCATCAGTTGACTGATATTCAAACTGATCATCTCGAAGAAAGTCAAGATAAGCTCCACCAAAAGTGGGGGGATGAGGAGCTTTAACCCAGATCCAGATCTCAACGAGCAAGGGTTTGAAGGGATATAAAAGAAGAGGCTTTTCACCTCTTTGGATCATCTAATCTTGCTCCTAAAGTTCTCCAACGATGCCAAGCTTCAATAACAATGTTACGTCGATGTAACGCCGACTTCACGCCTAAACTCCGGATCTTTTAGTCGGTAGTTTTAATTTTAGTTGTCCTTACTTTACTTATTCTTTATTGTACTCGGGCTTTTACTTGCAAAGAGGAGAGGTAGGCTTGTTGCCTCTTCCTCAACTTTGTGTTTTTGTAATCGTCATCTCCTACCTTCAATGAGGAGGAGATTTTAGTGGATTGCCCCATCGTACGCGGTCTAGGATTGTTGGGCCTTGGAGTAGAAACCTTTTGGTTGTGAACCAAGTAAAAACAAAAGGTGTTCCTTTATTTTTGCTTTACTTTCATTTCTGCTGCAATACTCGTAGTTTTAACGTAACGAAAAGAAAAGTTTTATGATCGCTATTCACCCCCCTCTAGCAACTCTTCAATCCAACAATTGGTATCACAGCAAGGGTGCTCAAATTCAGTGCAACCACCGGTCTAGAAAACTTATTTTCTTTTCATATTTTTCTTTTTTCATTTTAATTTAAGTTTTTATTATCTCGCACTACTAATCCAAGACTAATTCTTGGTAATATTTTTGTTTTTTTTGTACAAGGTTTTATTGAATGACCCATCTCGAGGGGTTTAGCACTGTCCTATTGAAGGATTACGGCCCAGCCTATAAGGGGGGATTGAATAGCCCGATGATCGTAGATGGAATTGATCACTCTTAATTGTCTACAAATGATTAGAGCGGAATATATGTTAAAACAAAACAATTAAGCTAATGACAAAGAGTAAAGAAGAGAGCAAACGCTAACAAAGTATGTAATGTAGTTCACCGCCCTTGATGCTAATTCACGGACGATTCGTAAGGCGAATCACTCCCCAACTCAAATCACTAATCCCTCCTTTAGCTTAAACAAGGTGGAGGTAACCTCTTTACAATAATTCACTCCCTCTTACAATAGAATAGAAGTAAGCACAAGGAAGAGGAGTGGAAAACATTTAGTGCACTTAGGAGTGGAAGAATTAACCTCCCCAAGGCCCTCAACCCTTCTTTTTATAGAGAAGAAGGGTTTCTTCCCATTGGGCATGTAGCAGTCGATTGTTCCATGCCATCAGTCGACTACTGTAGTTCCAACACTTCTGACCACGACTGAATCACGATCGTCACAGCTAACGACACACTGATAAGTCGGTGATCAAACCATCGATCGATTTTTCCAAGCAATCAGATCAACTCAAAATGGTTTTGTGGCTAGTGATGCCCTTCAACGATCGACTACCATTCCTTAGCAATCGACTAATGGTACAGCGATCATTGCTAAACCACCGATCGACTACTAGGCCAGAAACCCATCAGTCGAACACTAGTCAATTGCTCTCGACTTAGATCAGTTGACTGCTATCCATAGCAGTCAACTGGTGTCGGGTAAAACCTCAAACAAACACTTGTTTGAGCATTCGACGGTCGGGTAAACCTCAAACCGCCTGTTTGAGCATCCGACACTTCCATTCGTCGGGTAGAAACCTCAAACTCATGTTTGAGCATCCGACATATCCAATTGTCGGGTAAAACCTCAAATACAAGTTTGAGCATCTGACTTGTCGGGTAAAACGTCAAACCTAAGTTTGAGCGTCCGACACTTGACTTAGCCATTCAGCCAAGTTCACCTATGAGCTACCCCGTCCCAGGTTACAATCACTCAATCTTTCATCTTCCCATGGAGTCCCTCATGGAAGCTCTCTTCGTTCGGCCACGTCCCTCGGATGAACTAAGCCCGCAGCTCCTCCAGTGTCATCCTTCGCGGCTCGCCCTGAAGTATGCTTCCTTTGGCTTCACTCCAATGCTCCTCGTCCGACGGTCCTTCGGATGCACCAAGCACACGGCTTCCGCAATGCCATCCTTCACCGACTCAAGGACCCGAGCCATGAGATGGTGAACTGTCCAATGCTTTCATCAAGTCAACCATGTGTGATTCACATAAGTCCTGCACAGCTTAAACACACACATCAAATCACATAAACAACCTAACTTAAAAACTTTTCCACACACATCAAAACCAAACCATACTTGGGTTGATTGCCCTAACAATCTCCCCATTTTTGATGTGTGACAACATGTTTAAGTTAGGGAAAACATTAACAAAACACTAAGGCAAGGAAAGCATGTAAACATAACATGAGTATCAAAACACTTCCCTTTAATACATACAACTGCCCCTTAACACATACTAATTCTCCCCCTAGCATGATTCACTTAAACACTAACATTTCTCCCCCTTTGACATCATCAAAAACATCAAATATATGTTATACAACATGACATCACTATACAAGGGAATAAAATTACCAAAATCAGGTTTAAACCCATTTAAAGTAGGTTATTGTGCTTGTGCATAATCCATCAGTTGACTGCATCAGAATGTCAGTTGATTGCCACCTGGAAACTCGGATTTCTGATTTCTGAAGGCCAACTTCATAAATGCATTAAAAATTTAGTAAAATTTTGAAAATCACAAAATTTGGGAAACACATTTTTGATGAGTCCCTTTATCAAGGAAAAATGATTTTTCATGAAAATTCAATCAATTTTCAAAAGTAAGCTAAAATCTCAAAAGTTTAAAAATCACTAAAGTTTGTATCAACTTGAAAGCCTAGTTTTACCTTAAAACGTTTTAAAACATAAACTCAGTTTTCAAAACATGAAATGTTTTTAAAACATTTAAAATATCCAACCATGATCGTTGGGAAATATGTACATGAATTAAACATAAGCTTTCCCCATGGTTGGTCTATGATTGCTATGTCATGATACTCTAAGTGACCCATCTAAATGTCATAAGCATTAGTGAAACGCTTTTATCAACCAAACATCTCACCCATGCTTTGTTTTCAATCAAGTTAGCCTTATGGTGAATGTGAGATGTGACTAAGGTATTTGTACTTAACCATAAATTTCATGCAATTTCTACCCAAGGTTAAGTATCATGCATAAACACCCATCATGATCATAAAACAAGGATTATCCATAATTGCACATTATGATCATAAATCAAATATTATCCCAACATCATCATAAAGATCATAAGTCAACCATTTATCATAATATAAGATAAGTCCAAATATGGTTTACTATCCTAGGTTTTTCTAACCTTTAAGGATTGACTTGGGAACCCAATATAAATTCTTTCCAATATGGTTCACCAAGTACTCCTTTGGGATCCATTTCCTAGCTACCATTGTTGTTTTAGATTGACTTCTATCAATTAAACAATGATAGACTTTCTCATTCCTAGATCCCTTATATCCTTAGTCCTTTTTATTGAAACTTGCCCTTTAGCTCACAATAATCATATTCAATGTGTTAGAGCCAATTGTGAATTTTTCAAGGGCCTTAGTAAGAAAATCTACCTTTTCCCTTAGAATCCTATTCTCTTCTAAGCATGCATCATTAACACTAGAAGAAATAGCATTATCATGTGAACATGCATTTTTCAGATTTTCTTCTAGATTTTTAATTTCATCAAGCATGCATTTATTTTTCTTTTTCATTCTAAACAAGTCCTTAATTAAACTAGTAATCATTGAAATGACATCATGGGAGGGTAGTTTATTTACCTCACTTACCCAATCTCCTTCTTCCGAATCCGAAGTAGATGCTCCCCCTTCACTTGAGCTCTCCTCCTCACTTGAGCTTGCTTCTTCTCTTTTGGATGAGGTGGAGGCTATGTCATCTATTCCCATTAACGCAAAATGTGAGATGATTTCTTCTTCTTCCGATGATGATGCCTCATCCCATGTTGATTTTAGGTTATACTCTTTCACCTTCCCCTTTTCTTTTGATTTCTTCTCTTCTTTCCTCTTCCCTTCCTTCTTCTTGTGATTCTTTCTCCTTTCTTCCTTGCTCTTATTCAAGAGTCTCTCATGTGCCCCTCTCCTTGGCAATTATAGCATATGACTTTTCTTCTTCTCCTCCTATCATTAGATTTATTAAACTTAAATTTTTTTCAATGCACGCCTTACCTTCCTTATCATATAAGCCTCTTCATTGCTATTCATTGATGAGGAAGATTCATCATCGGATGAGGAGGGTGGAGTCTCCTTCTTCTTCTTTCCTTTGTCGGCCACTAATGCTACTCCCCTTGATTGCTTGATTGGATCTTCAACTATTCCTTCAAGCCTACTTTCATGTAATTCCATGGTAGAAAAGAATTCTTCTACAGTACTTACCTCTAGATTCTTTGAGATGTATAATGAATCTACCATGGAGCTCCACTTAGATGACCGAGGAAATGCATCTATTGCTTTCATGATCATATCCCAGTTTGAAAGCTTTTCTCCTAAACTTGATAAACCATTAATGATTTCTTTAAAATGAGAGTGTAGAGATAATACCTTCTCCCCTTTATCTAGCTTGATATTGTTCAATTGAGATCGGAGGAGGTCCCTTCTTGTGAGTTTTGCTTCTGAGGTGCCTTCATGAAGCTCCACTAGCTTCTCCCACATTTCTTTGGCACTTGAGCACTCGGCAATCCAGTTGATTTCTTGTTGAGGGAGCACATTGAAGAGATGATGCTTGACTTTCTAATTTGCAAGGTGCTCCTCTCTTTGCTTCTTTGACCATCTTGATTTCTCTAATGGTTTCCCTTCTTCATCCCTAGGAACTTCGAAACCATTTTCCATGATTAACATTATTTTAAAATTTGTTTCAAAGAATACCTCCATATGTTTTTTCCAGCAAGAGAAGTCCCCTTTGAATTTTGGCAGATGAATGTTCGAGCCAGCCATTTCATTGTCGTGCTTGTTTTGGTGATGAGTCCGTCGACAAGCTCCTTGATTTGATACCACTTGTTGGAGGATCAAGGCCCAGCTAGAAGGGGGGTTGAATAGCCCCAATGATCGTAGATGGAATTCGGTCGCTCTTAATTGTCTACAAATGATTAGCACAGTGGAATATATGCTAAAATAAAACAATTAAGCTAAAGACAAAGAGTAAAGAAGAGAGCAAATGCTAACAAAGTATGTAACATGGTTCACGACCCTTGTCGCTAATCCACGGATGATTTGTAAGGAGAATCACTCCCCAACTCAAATCACTAATCTCTCCTTTAGCTTAAACAAGGTGGAGGTAACCTCTTTACAACAATTCACTCCCTCTTAAAATAGAATAGAAGTAAGCACAAGGAAGAGGAGTGGAAAATGTTTAGGACACTTGGGGAGCACTTAGGAGTGGAAGCATTAACCTTCCCAAGGCCTTCAACCCTTCTTTGTATAGAGAAGAAGGGTTTCTTCCCATTGGGCATGTAGCAGTTGACTGCTGCCATTCCAACGGCTTCTGACCACGACTGAATCACGATCGTCATAGCCAACGACACACTAATTAGTCAATTGATCAAGCCATCAGTCGACTTATTGAACTATCAGTCGATTGCTCCAAGAAATCATTCGACTCAAAATGGTTTTGTGCCCGTGACACCCTTCAACAGTCGACTGCCGTTCCTTGGAAGTCGACTAATGGTACAACAGTCGGCTACCAAACCTTGATAGTTGATTGCTAGGCTAAAAAGCCATCAGTCGAACACTAGACGATTGCTCTCGATTTGGATCAGTCGACTGCTATCTATAGCAGTCGACTAGTGATAGGTAAAACCTCAAACAAACACTTGTTTGAGCATCCGACGATCGGGTAAACCTCAAACCACCTGTTTGAGCTTTCGACACTTCCATTCTTCGGGTAGAAACCTCAAACTCAGGTTTGAGCATTCAACTTATTCAATTGTCGGGTAAAACCTCAAACATAAGTTTGAGTGTCCGACTTGTCAGGTTAACCCTCAAACCTAAGTTTGAGCGTCCGACACTTGACTTAGCCATTTGGCCAAGTTCACCTATGAGCTACCCCATCACGAGTTACAATTGCTCAATCTCTCATCTTCCCATGGAGTCGCTTACTGAAGCTCTCTTCGTCTGGTCGTGTCCCTTGGATGCACTAAGCCCGCGGCTCCTCCAATGCCATCCTTCATGTCTCACCCTGAAGTCTTCTTCCTTTGGCTTCACTCCAATGCTCCTTGTCTAGTGGTCCCTCGGATGCACCTAGCGCACAGTTTTCACAATGCCATCCTTCACCGACTCGAGGACCCGAGCCATGAGATGGTGAGCTCACTAATGCTTTCATCAAGTCAACCATGTGTGATTCACTTAAGTCCTGCACAACTTAAACACACACATCAAATCACATAAACAACCTAACTTAAAACCTTTGTCGCACATATCAAAAC
This sequence comes from Wurfbainia villosa, assembly GCA_025175895.1. NCBI lineage: Eukaryota > Viridiplantae > Streptophyta > Magnoliopsida > Zingiberales > Zingiberaceae > Wurfbainia > Wurfbainia villosa. The sequence continues at coordinate 68,047,565 of CM045990.1, read as the reverse complement.
CAAACCATACTTGGGTTGATTTCCCTAACATGCCCAACCTTAGTTCTATAATGGAGATGACTTCAGTTATTGGAAGGGTTGGATGGTATGCTACCTTAAGACCCAAGTCGAGATGTGGATAGGCATTCAAACTGGCTTCAACATACTAATGAATAAAGACGGTGAGTTCTTGGACTGCGACAAGTGGACGAACACCATGAAGCGACAAGTGGAGGCTGATGCGAAAGCCACACAAATTCTTCAATGCAGTCTGTCCAAGGAAGAACTCAACCGCGTTGGCCCTTTCATCAGCGTAAAAAGACTTATGGAATAAGCTCATTGAGCTACACGAAGGGACGACTGACACGAAGGTTTGTAAATGTGATATCTTGTTAAATATAAAGATGCAGGATCACGAGATGGCGATGCAACTCCACGCAAGGATCCAGGACATAATGAATGGTCTACATTCAATTAGGCAAAAGGTGGAGAACCATGATGTGATAAGGTACACTTTAAATTCATTTCATAAGACTACTTTGTGGGCATCCATGGTTGATGTCTACAAAGTATCTAGAGACTTTTCAAAAATTAGATTAGACGAGTTATTTTCGAATTCGAATTGCATGAACAAACTAACACGGCCTCGGTCGAGAAAGGTGTAGCGTTGGTTGCATGTCAAATGAGAAAAGCAAAGGGCAAGCCACCTCCAAAAGAAGACGACTACCAATTGGAGGAAGAAATGGAGACCAAACTAGTAAACCTAGTTCGGAGGATGATCAAAAAGGAAAGGAATACGAGACAACCAAAGAAAACATTCCAAGCAACTTGGGAAGAAGAAGACCAAGGTGATGACTTGGCATTCATGGTCAGACCGGTTGAGTCCAAGTCTGAGTCCAAAACAAACTACGAATCTGAATCTGACTCCAACGACGAATTCAAGTCAAGACTCAAAGCCGGCTCAAAAGAGAAGGTCAAGGTAAGTCATTCATTAATCAAAAATTTTTATCATGCCATTAAATTATTAGATAGGAAATTAGCTAAGTCTGAGTCTTGGGTCGAGTCCTTACTTAAGGAGGTTAAACTCCTCAAGCATGAGGCCACCCTAACCTCTTCGACTAGTCAAGTTCAAGAGAAAAACTCAACTCAAGTCGAAAAACTTAAGGAAGAGAATTCTCTCTTGAAAGGGCAAGTTCAAGAGCTCAAGGCTAGGTTGGAAAATTTCACATTGGGATCCAAAGGTCTTGACCGACTCCTTGGAACTCAAAGATCCATGTACAATAAGGCTAGAATCGGGTTTAGAACATCAACTACGAATAGGTCTTACTTGTCAATTATCAATCGAAGTAATAGAAAAGTCTAGGCATGGGTCCCTAATATCTTGTTAAATTCACATATAAGTACTACTAAGTATTGGATTTCCAAGGATCAAGTCAACTATGTGGATAAACTGTATTGGTTCAATGGTCTAGGGGGAGCTAATAGTAAAATTATATACCCAATCTCTTAGTGCAACTTTACATGTCTAGTTTTTCTTTTAATTTCTAGAATGGTTAGATAGGACCAATTATTAATCAAACTTGACAACATAGTATCAAGCGGCGAGATGGTAGTACGTTAGGGAGACGAGGTCTTGTGTATCCGAGCTAGATAAGGTGTATCTAGCTTGGTGCACTTAACTAAGTTGAACTAGTTGAAGCTACCTCATCACATTCTAAACTAGTTAGACCAGGAAGTAAGCCTAAGTGAATTAAGTGAACATTTTCTTAAAATTGGCTTTGTCTAAGGAAGTAATCATTGTTCCAATCAAAGAAGGCCTCTATGCTTGGCCACGACAAAGCCATTTTTTGAAAGGTTTGCTTAATGATCTAAAGATTAAATCCGAATCTAACCCAATGTTTATTAATTCTCAAATCACTAAGTTTAACCAAGTAAAATTGAAATCATCTCACAAGAACATATAAGGTGAACGTATTTTAAAACACATACAATGGGTGAGATGCTAAGGACAATTAAAATAAGAATAGCATAATTTTTGAAATAGTTTCAAAACTCATAAGAATATGTATCATCATGATTGTTTTATTTAACATATATTTGATTGGCCAATACTACACATATAAGTTAGGTCAAGTTTAGACCCCTAAACTTTCTAGGCTCCATGTGATTGACTAAGGGGGGAATACTAATCTTAAGGGTTATATTATAATTTTTTAATCTCTTCACATTTTTTTTGAAATCATACTTATGTTTGTAAGATTTAAGTATTTTGAAATATTAAATTATGTTTGTAGTAGTTTTTCAAAAACTTACTTTACCAAAACTAGCTAGTATACACTTTCTCTCAAAAATAAAGCTAGTTTAACATTGTTGGTGCAGAGGAATGAAAAAACTCAAATTAATCTTACACCTTTAGTTACATCAAGGATGCTATACAATTCGTAGAACATAAATTAATGAACTTCAACGGGACACATGCTTGGACTCTTATACTTGTTTCTTCTATTTTTTAATGAAATTTCTTATCCTTCATCTTATTAGTACACCCCAATCTTATAAATACACCCCTCGCTTTTTCAATATATGGGTAAAGGGGGAGAAGAGGGCAAAGTTAAGGGGAAGTAAAGTTTTTTTTAAGTTTGTCTAAAGTTAACTTTAAGTTTCTTTTTCAAAAACTCACCTAAGGTCAAGGGGGAGGTAACCTTGAATGGGAGGATTTGAAAAAAAAACTTATTATTCATGGCCACTTACACTTGCTTAGTCACACTTACAATTTCATTCATACTTACTTACTACATGCTTATTTATACTGAATTTTTCCTTAACTTTGAATCGGTTTGCCATAGATCAAAAAGGGGGAGATTGTTGGTGCAAGGGCACTAGATAATCGAACCTAGGTTTTGATTATGGAAAAGGTTCAAAGTTAAGTTGTTATTGTTATCTCATGTGTTGTGTTAATTGTGCAGGAAATGATTAAGCTAAGGTGAAGGTCAGCGTGTTAGACTCTCCGAGCCGCAAGAACCGCTTTTTGCATTGTGGAAACCTTGGAAGTCGGCCATGAATCCGTACAAAGATAAATAAAATAAATTCATGCACACGTTTAGAAAACCATGATATACCTTAGATCTACATGAGAAGAGCATTACCCTTGTAGCGATGCCCTTCGCTTATCCCGCTCGTCCAAATGGTTGTCGGATCTCATAGAGTGTCAAGTGTACACTCCTCTACATGTATCCACACGGACAAAAGGTGGAGAAGACCACTTAGAGTGTGCTAGCACCCTTGGAGGTCACGATAATGGAGGATGAGGGAGAGAGCAAGAAGAGAAGAAGGAAGAAGATGAATTCAATCCAACATTCAATTCACCACAAACTCCTTCAATTTGGTCGGCCACTTCATGGAGGGTTAAATACATCCATGTAATACCAAGAGTCATGGCTCTTGGTCTCCCTTATGAGGTGGCACACCATGATGTGTCCATGATGATGTGGAACATCATCATTCTCCAGCCCCTTTGCCAAGTCACCATGAAGTGGCATGTGGTCAAGTCAAACTTGACCCTACATCTTCCTTCTCAAGTCAAGTCAAACTTGACCTCTTATCTCCCATGGTTGATCAAATCCAACCTTTGATTCAAGTTAATTTAATTTAATGAATCTCTATTCATTAGTTTAAATTGACTCAATGAATCAAATTTAAATTAGACTCATTCAACACTTGAATAAAATTGAGTCCAACTTAATTAGTCTAATTTGGATTACTCTTAATCCAATTTAGTTCATCACATGAACCTAATCCTCTTGGTCCATCATATGAACCTAATCTCCATATAATTACCTTTTGTGTGTGACCCTATAGGTTCTTGTAACGTTGGCAATGCTTCTAAACTTATTTAGAAACATAAGCAATGAGCGGTATCTAGCAACACATCATTGCTACCCAAGTTACAAGAATGTTGAGATCCAACATCACCTTTGTGACTACTAATTGTGACTCTCACAATATGTGACAATGTCCCTCTATCCTTGACATCTAGATTGAACAATTGAGTCATAGACCGTGTCATCCTCTGTACAATCTATATCTTAAACTCCAAGTAGACTCACTCTAATCAAATGAGCTCAATATCTCATATTGACTCATTTGGGCATGGCCATGCACTTAGTGGTCTCACTTTATCAAGAATCATGATATCACTCCCATCATATAGGAGGGATAGATCTCATCTACATCACTCACATCCCTCCGCATAATTTGTTATATACACAGTAATCGCCTTTATAGTCCACCCATTTACGAGTGACATTTGACGAAGCCAAAGTATGCAACTCCTTATGTAGGGAACCATGGTGACTTTAGGTCCTATGACTAATCATCATACTAATAGTCACATGAGAAAGTATATGACACTCATATAACGATTCATGATACTTTTTCTTAGAAGGTCATTCAGTATACATTCTCCTAGAAGGGCATTCAGTATACATTCTCCAATGCTTAACCATGTGTCAACTTGATATCTCATATCCATGACTTGTGAGATCAAGTCATTGAGTTAACCTACATGCTAGTCTCTTCGCATTAATATTATCCCTGAATATTAATACTTGTCTAGGAAAGATTAAGAGTAGTATTCTCTATATCATCTCATTATCGATTCTACCAATCGATTGATATAGATAAGAACCTTCTACTTAAGGACGCTATTATACTTAGTTATTTGGCACCAATACAAGTAAGTATAATAACCATAATGAAATGACTTTATAAATAAATAAATATATATATATATATATATAGGAATATGATACAACAAGTCCATACAACAATCATCACATGATCGACTCTAGGGCTTTCACTAACAATCTCTCACTAGCACTAGTGTCAATCACTGTAGTATTTAATATCCAATGACCTAGTGTGACCATCATACTTTTTCAGGGCCAAAGCCTTGGTCAAGGGATTTGCGACGTTAGCCTCTATGGGTACTATGCAAATCTTCATATCTTCTCTATCGATAATCTCTCGAATGAGATGGAAGCACCGTAGTATGTGTTTGGTTCGCTGGTATGAGCGAGGTTCCTTAGCCTACGCAATCGCTCCATTATTGTAACAATAGAGCTCTATGGGATCTGCTATGCTAGGAACCACTTCAAGCTCAGTAATGAACTTGCGGATCCAAACTGCCTCTGATGCAGCAATATACTCGGCCTATGTTATAGAATCAGCAACTGTGTCCTACTTCGAACTCTTCCAATTCACAGCGCCACCATTCAAACAAAACACGAACCCTAACTGTGATCTATAATCATTCTTGTCAGTTTTGAAGCTGGTATCACTGTAACCCTTTACAGCTAGTTCCCCATCGCCTCCAAATATAAAGAAATATTCTTTGGTCTTTCTCAAGTACTTAAGAATATTCTTGACCGCTATCCAGTGACGATCACCTGGATCTGACTGGTATCTGCTCGTCATGCTCAAAGCATACGAGACATTAGGATGAGTACATAGCATGGCGTACATGATAGATCCTATGGCAGATGCATAAGAGATCTTATCCATGCGGTCTCTCTCCTCTCTAGAAGAGGGACTTAGAGTCTTCGAAAGACTCACACCATGTGACATCGACAGAAATCCCTTCTTGGAATTCTACATGGAAAACCCTAGTAATACCGTGTCAATATATGTACTCTGACTTACGACAAGCAATCTCTTAGATCTATCTCTATAGATATTGATGCCTAGAATACAGGCTGCTTCACCTAAGTCCTTCATTGAGAAACACTTTCTGAGCCAATCTTCACAAACTGTATTGAAGGGATGTCATTCCCAATAAGTAGTATGTCATCCACATACAATACAAGGAAGAATATTGTGTTCCCATTAACCCTCTTGTAGACACAGAGTTCATCTTCATTCTTGATGAACCAAACTATTTGATCGCATCATCGAATCGAAGATTCCACGAGAAGCGACTTTAACCCATAAATGGTCCTTTGCAGCTTGCATACTTTGCCAGTATGCTGTGGATCTACAAAACCCTTAGGTTGTGTCATGTACACATCCTCAAGCAAGTTTCCATTCAAAAATGCAGTTTTGACATCTATCTACTAGATCTCATAATCGTGGTATGCTGCAATAGCAAGCATGATCCAAATGGACTAAAACATCGCAACTGGAGAAAAGGTTTCATCATAGTCAATACCATGAATTTGCTTGAAACCTTTAGCCACCAATCAGCCCTTATAGGTATGCGTAAGTCCATCCATATCAGTCTTTATCTTAAAGACCCACTTACAACCAATGGGTTTGATGCCTTCAGGTGGATCAACCAAAGTCCATACTAGGTTGGTGTACATGGATTCCATCTCGGATCTCATGGCCTCTAGCCATTTCTCAGAATCAGGGCTCATCACAGCTTCTTGATAGGAGGTAGGCTCATTCTCAATGAGCATAACGTCATCATGGTCAGACAAGAGAAATGAGTATCTCTCAGGCTGACGACGTACCCTATCAGACCTGCGAAGAGGTAGGTCTACCTGAACAGGTTGTTGTTCCATAAATCTTTGTGCAACAATCTCATCATCCACAACAATTTGAGATTCCTGTTCAACCTCCATCAAGGCCTCAGTGCAATGGTCCATATCTTGAATTTCTTCAAGATCGAACATACTCCCACTAGTTTTTCAAGAAACAAAGTCCCTTTCTAGAAATACCCCAGTCTTTGCCACAAACACTTTATGCTGACTGGGAATATAGAAGTAATATCCCTTCGTTTCCTTAGGATATCCAATAAAATAGCACTTATCGGATTTTGGTCCCAATTTGTCTCAGACATAACGTCGCGCGTAAGCCTCACAACCCCAAATCCTCATGAAAGACATCTTGAGATTTTTCCCTATCCATATCGTATATGGTGTCTTTATCACAACTTTGAATGGAATACAGTTAAGTGTGAAGGTTGCTGTGTCTAGAGCATATCCCCAAAAGTATATAAGAAGATCTGTGTGACTCATCATAAATCGTACCATATCTAATAGGGTACGATTCCTCCATTCGGATACACCATTCCACTGTCGTGTTCCAGGAGGAGTGAGTTGGGATAGAATCCCACACTCAGCTAAATAGTCATGAAACTCATGGCTAAGGTATTCACCACCTCGATCTGATCGAAGTATCTTAATACTCTTGTCAAGCTGGTTTTGTACTTCATTCTTGAATTCTTTGAACTTTTCAAAGGATTTTGACTTATGTGTCATCAAATAGACATAACCATATCTACTGAAGTCATTAGTAAATGTAATGAAGTACCTATAACCACCTCTAGCAGCGACATTGAAAGGGCCACACACATCACTATGTATAAGTCCTAACAAGTCTGTTGCTCTTTCGCTGTGTCCACTAAAGGGAGTCTTGGTTATCTTGCCTAGAAGGCAAGACTCGCATGTCTCATATGATTCAAAATCAAATGAGTCCAACAACCCATCCTTATGGAGCTGCGATAAGTGACTCTCATTTATGTGACCTAAGCGACAATGCCTGAGATAGGTTTAGTTCAACTCATTTGACTTGAACCTTTTGGTACTTATGTTATAGATGGGGTTCTCTAGGTCTAGAATGTAGAGTTCGTTCATCAGAGGTGCACTACAATAGAACATATTATTTAAATAAATGGAACAACATTTGTTCTTTATTATAAATGAAAAGCCTTTCTTGTCTAAATAAAAAACTCAAATGATGTTCTTAGTGAGAGCAGGCACTGATCACTACCATTTTATTGCATTATTTTGGTCCTTAATATCACCATTTTAATCCTCTCATGTGTTTATTTGTCGATTAGTAACAAGTTTTATGAGTTGGATATATTTGTGGATCTTATTATAAATTCTCCTAAATTTTGGATTTATATGCAAATTTTATCTTTGTTTGTAGGAGATCGAGATGAGCAACTGGACTAGACTCAAGTTGGATCAAATATGGCTTCATCTAGGGCTAGAAGGATTATTTCAAACGTGATTAATCTAGACCTTTCATCAAGATCAGAAGCAGTTTAATCAAAGGGTTCAAATCTAGTAAATCCTGACCGTCCGATGAGATCTGATCGATTTTGAGCCATCTATCAAGATCTGAAGAGATCTGGTCCATACATTTTTATTTGGACATCCTATTCTTTTCATCTAGATCCGGTCGATTGTGATTTTCCATTCAGATTCAATAAGTTCCATTCATTTGAGATCGGAGCAATCTGGACCATCCAATGTGATGGCTCGATCTGAGCCATTAATCTGAATCTGGAGTGATCCGGCCCATGCATTGTTATCTACACATCTTGGTTGTTCATCTGGACTGTTGGATCTCGATCGTCCCTTCAAATTTATCAAATTTGTCCATCCAAAGTTGAATCGTTTACCACCGTTGGATGGAGTAGCTTAATTAAGCAAATAATGGATCCATCAAACCCTAGTTTAATTGGGTGGCTGTGTTCAAGAGAGCATTGAATCGGATGGCAAAAAAAATTCATTTAATCAACCATCTTCTTCACAGCAGCAGAGCGCATAGAACCGAGCGGCGGACGCGTCTTCCTCCTCATCTCTAGCGAGCGTTAGCATTGCGACCTACTCCTCGCGCGTGAGCAACGGAGGTGATGCACAGTGCATAGAACAACTTCTCCACTCACCGGCGGCGACGTCCCCTTCCTCGCGCGAGCGACATTCTTCCTCCTCACGCGCGGCGAGCGGCGTTTCTTCCACAGCCATTTTTGGCGGTGTTCCGACAGCCATCCAATTGCGTCTCCTCCAAATTTCACCCATCCGAAGCTTCACCGAGCGGCGGAGTTGAGTCTAAGATTGGGTAGATGGGGACTTCATCGAGTAGCTAGGATTTTTGGCCATCTTCACCGGTATTCCTTTCACGCCTGGCGACCGGAGCTGAGCGACCTAGTTGGACATGATTTTAGAAGGCTGGGGTGACCTTATACTGCTGTGGTCGCGGCAGCACCTATTCCAGCCTCCAGCCTTGATTTGCCAATTTCTGGCGGAACCACTCCATTCCATCGCCGGTGAAGAGTTTCAGCTTCTACTCTGGTTCCATCCCTTCCCGCAGTTCCGGAGTTCCGTTGTAGTATAGTGGTGAGTATACTCCGTTACAATTGAGAGACTCGGGTTTCGTCCCAGGCGGTAGAACTACAGGCTGCTCCACCTTCACAGAGTCATCCATAGACTGTCAGGTTCCGGTGCCATTGTAGTATAGTGGTGAGTATACTCGGCTTTCGAGAGACCTGGGTTTAGATCCCGACAACTACACCAGACTTCGATAGTTTTGCACCATCCACCAGAGAAAATGGGTCGCTTCATCCATCAATTCAGCACTTGCCGGAGGATTTCCAACAAGGATCCAGCCATATCATCCACCGAAGGAGCTCGTTTGGATTGTCGTCATCGTCGTGGAGTGATCGGTGGTTATATTTGGATTTTTATCTATTGATTTGGATCTTATCATTTTTACCTGCATTGTTTAATTCCTATTAATTCACATTATTATTGCATTGTTTATTTACTTTCCATTGTGTTTGAATTCAAGGCCCCCGGCATTATGAATTGTAGTTTATCTTGTAGTTTAATTGTAGTTAATTCGTAGTTTGTATTAGAGTTAATTAGTAGTTTCAATTGGTAGTTTAGTTGTAGTTTAATTAGGATGCTTAGTTTAGAGTTTAATTTGTGGTTAGTTGCACTTTGCGTAGTTGTCCATTAGGTTAATGGTTCTGTAGTTTAGCTGTTCTTTAGTTTAATTGTTCCCTACTTAGCACTGTCTTTTTATTTTTGAATGCTTTTCTTTGCTTGCTTAGTGTAGATCTTCTTTAATTTCATTGTCATCTTAGTTAGTTAGATTAATGATTTAATTACCTGCATTGTCTTTTATTCAGTAGGATTAGTCTTGTAAATTCCAAACTGCCATTCAGTAGGATTAGCAATAATTAGAAACCCTATGTTTACTATTCTATCTATTACACTTGTTGGGAAACGATCTGGGCCATCCACTATGCTATATTAGTATAGAGGGGGTTCGGTAATTAATTTGAAACGGTACCACGACAAATCGCCATTATCAAAACTTGATGTCGTTGTCGGGGAGTGTAGTGATGCTTAGTAAATTTAGGATCATTTTCCCATTTTTTTTTTAAAAAAAAATTAGGGCTTCATTCTTTCATTTTCTGTATATCCATGTATTTTGTCATGTCTACTTCTTGTGTCTTTTGTTTTATTTGTTGGTGTTTCAGGAAAGACCAGGAATTCTCTTTTCTGAGAAACATGGATATTTATAATCAGCAGTATGGAGACTACGGTGATAGTTAGCATTATTAATCAAATAGCTAGATCAAATTGCAACATCCTTCAGCCAGATGCAGCACAAGAGTTCATTCAGCCTTCCTCAGAGACCACTTCTATGGATATCGACGCGCTTAGGGAGATGGATTGTGGAGCGAGTGATAGGCATACTACTTCACAGGACTCCTATGAACCATTGTGCTGTGATGTGATTTCAGACGCTGATGGATGTGATTTCATTGATGAAGTTGCTATTGTTTCAGATGTTGAGGATGTTGACACACGAGTGGTGGATAGTTGGACACCCCAGACTGGACACTCCCACCTGAGATAGAGTCTCCAAGAATGTTGTTAATGAAGCCCCAAAAAAAATGCAGTAATCCAACCCCAAGGTTGGATACTTTTTTTGATCGCCTCCGACCACCAGAGAGTGCATATGATGAGGCGATGACCATTTCAGAGGGAGCAGCATGGAATTACCCTGATCACGTCAAGAGAGCACTCACCTCCATTCGATCTATCCCACTTCCAGCTTGGATATTCTTACTGAACCGCCTCCAACTGCCAGGACCTTAGGGGAGTTTGTTCTATCTCATCTACTTTTCTTTTCATTGTATATACCCTTCTTTCACTTCATTTTACTTTATTTGGTTTTGTTTTAGTTGTTATGTTTTGTTTGTTGAGTTTTTATTTTGTCGGTCCTTTCAAATAAATTTCCTATGCATTCCTTTATATCATCTTAGAAGTCGTGAAAGCTAGTTAAATTTCATTATCGAGTTTTGGGGATTTATTGTCATGAATAGATTATTTGATTGCATATGGTTACTCCTTGGTGATGGATTCTATATTGATAGATTAAGATGATTTTTTTTCATTCCTAGTAAAGATTGTGCCTATTTTTATTGCTTGTGTGTGGTGCACTTGTGGTTATTGTAACTCTAGAACTTGCTTTGATTCTTTCGAGACCACACATCCATAGGTTTGCATAATTACTATGAAGACATTCTCACATGTTTCCCCTTCACTACTTTTGTTGTCACATGTTATTCGAATAATCTCCTTATCATACGTCATGTCATTTTCATCATTTATTCTATTGTCTTTCTATTCCTACATTTTCATCATGTCATTTCTTCTCTATTTCCATTTTGTTGGATGTGGAATATTGGATGTTTCATGATGAGTTTTTGCCCTGGATGGATAAAAGTTTAAGTGTGGGGGAGAGAGTAGCTCAGCAGAATTTAGAGAAAGTATAGGCAAGTCGTGCTTGATCACCATGAGCTAGTCATGCTCTTTATCTTTTTAGGTGAGCTTGATGTTGGAGCATAGGGAAGTGCACTACATGTTGAAAAAAAAAGTGAAAAAAAAGTTTGAAAAAAATATGCTGAAAAAAAAAGAGTTGAAAAAAAATTGGGTACCTATGAAATAAAAAAAAAGTAAAAAGTATTGTGAAAATTTTGACATGTGGTGCCATACATTTTTATTTATGTGTGATAGTATTTTTTTAATGACATCCCTTATTGCAGTTATTGAGAGAATTATTGTATATCATATTTGGACTTGTATTGTGAATGTGATAGGGGTTGTTTACATGTTTAGTGGATGGTAAAATGCTAGCTTGGATGAAAACTTTTTGAGCACTGCTTTCTTGTACTCATCTATGTAGCATTCTAGTATTTCCATGTCTTCTTGCATTGCTTTAGCTATTTCATTTCTTATCTTATCTTTCCTTATAGACATACCATTATTTGCTTTTATTTATGTTTCCCTTACATTCTTAATAAGCCTTCAGTGATTGTGCATTCTTATGTGTATATAGTGGTGAAGGTAGAAGAAAAGCAAGCATATGGTAGTGCATAAACCATAAGTAGCTGGAGTGAACTCCACTATTATATGCTTATGAGAGCGAGAGAAGCCACCACTTATTTTGTGAGGATTAATCATTCATAGTCTATTCATGATGGATTAAAGTCACCATGTTTGTTAACCTGTGTAAGATTTGAGTCCATGATTTCTTGAGTCTTTGAGAGTTGACAATCCTAGGTAACTTTCTTTCACGATTTTCTATGTATGCTTAGGAATTGTTAGGGAAATATATTCAGTTTACTTTTAATTTTCTTTGCTTGCTCGAGACGCGCAAGAATAAGTGTGGGGGAATTGATCACTACCATTTTATTGCATTATTTTGGTCCTTAATATCACCGTTTTAATCCTCTAGTGTATTTATTTATCGATTATTTACATATTTTATGAGTTGGATATATTTTTGGACATTATTATAAATTCTCCTAAATTTTAGACTTATATGCAAATTTTATCTTTGTTTGTAGGAGATCGAGATGAGCCATTGGACTAGACTCAAGTTGGATCAAATATGGCTTCATATAGGGCTAGAAGGATTATTTCAAACGTGATTAATCTGGACCTTTCAATAAGATCAAAAGCAGTTTAATCAAAGGGTTCAGATCTAGTCAATCCTGATCGTCCGATGAGATCTGATCGATTTTGAGCCATCTATCCAGATTTGAACAGATCATGTTCATACATTTAGATATGGACATCTTATCCTTTCATCTAGATCCGATCGATCGTGATTTTCCATTCAGATTCAATCAGTTCCATTAATTAGAGATCGGAGCAATCTGGATTTTCCAATGTGATGGCTCGATCTGATCCATTAATCAGAATCTCGAGCGATCCGGCCCATGCATTGTGATCTACACATCTTGGCTGTTCATCTAGACCGTTAGATCTCGATTGTCCCTTCAGATTTATCAGATCCGTCCATCCAAAGTTGAATCGATTACCACCGTTGGATGGAGCAGCTTAATTAAGCAAATAATGGATCCATCAAACCCTAGCTTAATTGGGTGGTTGTGATAAAGAGAGCATTGAATCAGATGGCTCAAAGAATTCATTTAATGAACCATCTTCTCCACATTAGCAGAGCGCACAGAACCGAGCGGCGGACGCGTCTTCCTCCTCATCTCATGCGAGCACCAGCGTCGTCGCCTGCTCCTCACGCGCGAGCGACGACGGTGACGCGCAGTGCACAGAACAGCTTCTCCACTCGTGTGACAACCGGCGGCGATGTCCCCTTGGTCGCGCGAGCGACGGTCTTCCTCTTCACGCGCGGCGAGCGGCGTTTCTTTCACAGCCATTTTCGACGGTGTTCCGGTAGCCATCCAGCGATGTCTCCTCCACATTTCACCGATCTGAAGCTTCACCGAGCGGCGGAGCTGAGTCTGAGATTGGCCAAACAGCGGCTTCATTGAGCGGCGGGGATTTTTGGCCATCTTCACCGGTATTCCTTTCACGCCTGGTGACCAGAGCTGAGCGACCCAGTTGGACGTGATTTCAGAAGGTTGGGATGACCTTATACTGTCGTGGTCACGGCAACACCTATTCCAGCTCCAACAACCCTTGTAAATTCCAAACCCCCATTCAGTTGGATTAGCAATAATTAGAAACCGTAAGTTTACTATTCTATCTATTACACTCATTGGGAAACGATCCGGGCCATCCACTATGCTATATTAGTGTAAAGGGGGTTCAGTAATTAATTTGAAACAGTACCACGACAAATCGCCGTTATCAGGCACATAACAATATTCATCTAATTCTAGTACAAGCCTAAAGGGAAGAGATAGAAAATAAGTTCCTACAGCAACAACATCAACCCTTGCTCCATTTCCTACTCGTAGGTCTACCTCACCCTTCGTCAATGCCCTGCTATTTCTCAGCGCCTATACATTAGTACAATTGTGAAAAGCACATCCGGTATCAAATACCCACGATGAAGAAATAGATAGATTGATTTCTATAACATGTATACCTGAAGTAGAAGTCTCACTTATCTTCTTCTTAAGATCTTCCAGGTATCCTTTGCAGTTCCGCTTCCAGTGATCAGTCTGACCGCAGTGGTAGCATTCACCTTCCTTGGCAACCCCTCCTTTAGGTTTCAGTGCCTTGCCTTTGCCCTTGGCTTGGGACTTTCCCTTACCTTTAGGCTTGCCCTCGCCTTTCTTCTTTTGCACCATCAAAATGCAGTCGGGCTTTGCCTTCTTAAGGTTGAGCTCAGTAGTTCTCAACATGCTAAGCATCTCAGGCAGTGACTTATCAATTTCATTCATGTTGTAATTCATGACAAATAGATTGTAACTTTCTGGCAAGGATAGCAAGATCAAGTCAGTGGTCAGTTCTTGGCCAAGTGGGAATCCCAACCTCTGTAGGTTTTCTATGTACCCAATCATCTTGAGTACATATGGACCTACGGGAGTCCCATATTGCATCTTGCACTAAAATAGTGCCTTAGAGATTTTGTATCTCTCATGCCTTGCTTGTCCTTGATACAGTTGACGAAGATGATCAACCATATCAAAAGCATTCATCAACTCGTGTTGCTTCTGAAGCTCAGAGTTCATGGTCGTGAGCATGAAGCATGACACATCTAATGCATCATCTTGATGCTTCTTATAAGCATCTCGATTAGCTCGCGAGGCAGTGGAAGGAGGTGCTTCTGGAATGGGCTGCTCTAGGGCGTACAGTTTTCTTTCTTATTCGAGAATAATTCTCAGATTCCTGTACCAGTCTAGGAAATTAGCTCCATTAAGCTTGTCTTTCTCAAGGACATAACGCAGAGAGAGAGTGTTCGTGTTTGATGACATGACAATCTACAAAATAAATAATACAGAAAGTAAATATCATATTCCATTTATCATTTAATTAGGCCTTTAATTAAATGATGCTCCCACTGAATTATAGGACTTTTTGTAGAATCAAGTCATGGATGTAGTCAAACCACACTACTAGATTCATACAAACTAGCTATAATTCTCGCGGGACAAGATCCATATCATACTATGCCTTGAGTTAGCTTTGGCTAAATTTCCCAAGACTTAGTATGATCGGTAGGTAACAAATTACCGATTACATCTCTATGCAACTCTTGTTTATAGGATCAAGATCCACATTTACAAAAAAACTTGAGTTAGCTTTAGCTAAATCACCCAAGATTTAGCGTAAATGTAATCTTATCCTATCTTTCCAACCGTTGGAATATGCCTATAGTTTTACCCAATCCAATTAAGTTAACTAGTTTCACCCAATCTAATTGAGCTTATTCTCACCCAAGATTTAATAGGTGGGACCAAGATTGTCCCTCCGCACCCTACCAAGATAATATGCGTTGCTCTGCTTTGGCAAATTCAACAACAACAAATGATCGAGGTAGTGATGGGTATCAAAACTTGGTAGGAATTTCGAGTTGACTTGATTAAGATCTTATATATATATATATATATATATATATATATATATATATATATATATATATATATATATATATATATATAATTAATTTGTGATGAGGTCATGGCCCTACTACGATTTTCTCAAGGCAACGAGAAGATCGGATGGTCAACCTAGTGATAGCAGCTTCTCCAAGTGCCTCCTTTGACCGCCATGTGTCGTCGACACCCTCCTTGTAACTCCGTCTACAAGTGGACCTTCCACCGCTTCATTTTGTACATTACAAACATGAAACTCGAGTTACATTCGAGTCTAAAAACTATTTACAACAGGAATATAAAAAGGAGAGGCACGACGTGCAGGTCGCATATCATATACAACATGCACAACAAAAAAGCATAAGTCGTATATTATGAATTACAACACATTTTATCCAATCACATTGGGGTTCTTGGTCCATGAACATCACAATATCATACATAATTCTAAATTATGTATTTTACATAAATTTTTATAATTTTCCTATTTTTTTCAATTTTATGAGTCACATCTCCGCCACTGTCCCGCTAAGCGATTTCCCGGCACGATCGCGGGACAATGCCCCTTGCGGGGTTAGGGGCAGCACCCATACTCGCAAAATGAATCTTGCGAGTGTTCCATCCTGATCTTACAGTGCCTTAAATCACTGTTGCAAAAGACTAAAGCGAGACATCACTGTTTCGGAGAGTTTCTCTCGGTGGTTGAAGCCTACAAGTGTCCAAACACTTGTTGCTTCGACTCTTGGAGAAAATTACTCACAAAAATCTATAAAATTAAGAAAATTACAGAAACTTACATATCTGTAATTTTTTGTATCTGATACAAAAATTACAAAACCAAACACGTACATGCTTCGTACGTGACTTTGATACCACTGTTGCACTATCCGAGCCGCAAAAACAGCTTTTTGCATTGTGGAAACCTCGGAAGCCGACCACGAATCCGTGAGAAGATAAATAAAATAAATTCATGTACATGTTTAGAAAACCTAGATCTACCTTAGATTTACATGAGAAGAGTGTTACACTTGTTGGGTTTCCGGCACAGCGGCGAGTGTGTGTTCGTACATGTTTCGTAAACATGTGCACAGCGGAAGAAATAAAAATAATAAATCTACATTTATTACAACACACGCATGCATAGTACAACATGTGTAGACATAACCATAAATTTAAATTTTGCAAAAAAGGAAATTTAACTACGTATACCTTTCGTATCACGTGTAGCGGGAACGGCATCATCCGGAACGATCCTCGCTAGAATCGTCTCTATCCGTATCCACGCCGAGTATCCTTAGGATGACTTCGCTAAGCCACGAGATTCATCTTCGTACGGGTTACTAGCCTCGTGTTGAAGACGACGTGATCGAGAGATGATCACGATCCGAATCCAAATTCGGACCCAAAGACGAGTCCTCAAAACTCGCTTCTCCGGAGAGGTATTCGTCAACCGTTTGTCGAATCCTTCGTTCTCCACCTCAGAGGATTACCGGAGATCGAATCCCCAGTAAGTTAGGCGCTGTCGAAGCTCTAACCGTCGTCCAAATGATGCTCCGACGAGAAGAAAACAAGCTGTCCAGAAAACTGGACAGCTTTGGTGGAGGAGTAGACGCCGGCCAAGCAAGGGAAGCCAAGTGCTCACCTTATCGCCGAAGCCTAGGAAGATCACCGGAGGGTCGCCGGAGGATGACCGGCTGAAGCTTGGACACCGGCAAGGAGTTGGACGGCGGCACAAGGGGCTGGGCGGCAACCTAGGGTTGGCGCCGAAAATCCAAGGAGAGGATGGAGAGGTGGGCGGCAACCACAAGCTAGGGTTTTTTTGGATTAGGGATTAACAAACCCTTAAGCCCTCTTTTATAGAGAACTAATTCTCTTAATGGTTATTGGATCATAACCATAAGGCCCGTTAACCCGCTCCATTAATATAAGTTAAAATAAACCAAACCATGATGGTTTATTTTAAGTTAAAACAAATTTAACCAACTTTTGGTTCATTCGTTTAAAATAAACCAAACCCTTTGGTTTATTCTCCTCCATTGGATTAGAACCAAACTATTTTGGTCCATCCATTATGTCTTCATAAGACAAGGCCCATCTACGCTTGCATTGCGACTGAAACGATTTCATGCTCGCTTCTTGTTTGGTCCAACAAAACCTAGTTTCTCTCGGTCTGAGAATCTCATTCTCAAGCTCGTTTTAAATCCTTCGGATTACGCTGCAGCGTGTGACCAAATAGGTTCTCGGTTTATGTTGGTCGTGTATAATTAACCATTAATTATAGAATGATCATGAGTGGCACCTAGTAGTACATCATGATCCCCAATTAACCGAAAAGATCAACGGTTGATCCAGAACTATTTCTGAAACCCTTCAGCAGCTCGAATGAATCGTGCCCCATTCCCTTCACTCATCTTATACCCACTTGGTTCAGGACATGGTCTATAGTGTCAGTCCCCACTAGGCTGACTACGTCACACCTAGCCCAAGTATCATTTCCTCGTCCTATGGATTCTAGTTACTGCACATGTATCGAAGAGTACCTTACTCTAAACATGTAATGCTTTGGCCAAATACTTTAGTAACAATCCGACGAGAGGCCATGGGTATACATCTCCTCACAAGGAGTGGTGAATCCTTTATAGGCTATTCAAACACCTTCGATCACTTCGACTTATACCCAATCATCCCGGGTCCACATCTCCTTAGAGATGTTTGCTTAAGATGTCAAAGCATAAGTCTCCATGATCAAGATGACTTGAATACCGCAAGTCAAAGGAACATCGCACTTAAGCTACAGTAAACACTTCATTGACATATCTATATATGCAGAGAACCATATGAAATCTTACGGCTGGTCACTCTAATGAACTAGTTACCATAACTAGCATCCACAATTAACTTCGGACATCATAATGTCTCCAGCCAGTGAGAATCAGCTACTTGGATACACCAAGGAGTATACCTCGTGCTAGTCTCAACAAAATTGATGGTGTCCAAATCCATCAATTCATCGACTATGGATAATTCCGATACATCACAATTACACATGTAGAGATACTCACTAGTTGTGATCCAATCACAAATTCTCTCATGCTGTGAATCGTATCGTGGACATTCAGTAAATGAGTTTAAGATCCAATCAAATACATGAAACATGTATTCTCAAATAGTGAATCTTCATTTATCATATAAATGGTTCATACATAAGGCGATTGCCTTAGGACATCTCTCATATATTACTAACAGACTCCCACTTGGCCTAATGCCAATCGCTATGGTATCCAATACCATAAGCTCTAACATGACCCTCAAACTTACTTTGAGGTAATGCTTTAGTCAAAGGATCCGCTAAGTTCCTTTCAGTGGGAATTTTCTCGATTTGTATTTCGTTCCTACTGATGATCTCTCTGATAAGATGATAGCGGCGAAGCACATGTTTGGATCGTTGATGAGACCTTGGCTCTTTCGCCTGTGCAATTGCTCCATTGTTGTCGCAGTAGACCGGTATTGCTTCAACAATGGCCGGAATCACACCAAGTTCATAAACGAACTTCTTGATCCAAACCGCTTCCTTTGCTGCTTCCGAAGCTGCAATGTATTCTGCCTCAGTGGTAGAATCCGCTACAGTGTCTTGTTTGGAACTTTTCCAACTCACTGCGCTCATTCGTGGTGAACATATCCGCATCGAGACACGAATCATCCTTGTATGTCTGGAAGCTGGCATCCATATACCCGTGTATCACCATGTCCCCTTCTCCATATATTAGGAACACATCCTTAGTTCTTCTTAAGTACTTAAGGATCATCTTGACAGCCACCCAATGATCCATTCCTGGATCGATCGCATATCCGCCGTGACACTCAGAGCATACGATACATCGGGCCTCGTACATAACATAGCATACATGATAGATCCTATTGCGGATGCATAGGGAATCTTACTCATGCAAATCCTCTCGTCTTCTGTGCGCGGACACATAGACTTCGAAAGGTGTACCCCATGCCTGATGGGTAGGTAACCTTTCTTGGATTCCGACATGCTAAACCTCTTTAGCACTCGGTCTATATATGTAGACTGCGAAAGACCAAGCAACCGTTTCGATCTATCTCTATAGATCTTAATCCTGAGGATGTAGGTTGCTTCTCCCAGGTCTTTCATGGAGAATGTCTTGGATAACCAAACCTTCACTGATCAGAAGATTGAAACATCGTTTCCTATAAGTAATATGTCATCGACATATAATACTAGGAATATGACTGCACTCCCACTAACCTTCTTGTACACACAAGGTTCGTCTGGATTTTGTGAGAAATCAAACTTTTTGATCGTCTCATCAAAACGGATATTCCAGCTCCTGGATGCTTGCTTCAATCCATAAATGGACCGTCGCAATTTGCATACCTTGGTTTTATCAACCGATGTGAAACCCTCAGGCTATATCATATACACGTCCTCGAGCAGGTTTCCATTAAAAAAAGCTATTTTCACATCCATCTGCCATATCTCATAATCATAATGAGCCGCTATGGCCAGGAGCATCCGAATGGATTTAAGCATAGCTATAGGCGAATAGATTTCGTCATAATCAACACCTTGCTTTTGACGATATCCTTTCGCCACCAATCTAGCCTTATAGGTAATCACATTACCATCCATGTCGATTTTCTTCTTGAAAACCCACTTGCACCTAATAGGCTTAATGCCTTCAGGTGGGTCAATCAAGTTCCAAACTTGGTTTTCATACATGGAATCCATTTCCGACTTCATGGCATCAAGCCACTTATCCCTTTCTGAGCTTGTCAGCACTTCTTCATAACTGGTAGGCTCTTCATCATCAATGAGAAACACGTCGTTCGATTCACTTACGAGAAATCTATATCTCTCAGGAATGTTGCGTGTTCTACCAGATCTACGAAGATGTGGTGTTACAATAGGTCCAGCCGATTGCTCATCACTATGAGTTGTCGGCTGTTGTGCTTCACCAGGTATCTCATCAATGTCTATTTGAGTCTCTCGAGCCTCCTCAAACTCGACGACACTCCCACTATTTTCTTGCAAGAGAAACTCTTTCTCTAGAAACACAGCATGCCTTGAAACAAACACCTTTTGTTCCACAGGATGATAGAATTGGTAACCCCTTGTTTCCTTAGGGTATCCAATAAATAGACATTTATCATACTTAGCATCCAATTTGTCTGATACAGTCCGCTTCACATAAGCAGGACAACCCCATATCTTCAAGTAAGATACATGAGGTTTCTTACTATTCCATATCTCATATGGAGTAGTTGAGACTACCTTGGTTGGCATTCTGTTTAACAAGTAAACGTATCAAGTGCATAGCCCCAAAAGGACTTGGGAAGATTCACATGATTCATCATTGACTGACCATGTCCAACAAGGTCGATTCGCTCTCGATACACCATTATGCTGTGGTGTATAGGGCGGAGTCCATTGAGACAATATACCATTGTCTCTTAGGTAATCAAGAAACTCCTGACTCAAGTATTCACCACCTCGATCCGATCGAAGTATTTTAATACTTTTGTCATGTTGTTTCTCTACATCATTTCTGAATTCTTTGAACCTTTCAAAGACTTTAAATTTGTGTTTCATCAAGAACACATACCCCAACCGTGAGTGATCATCGGTGAAGGTAATGAAGTAGCTATAGTCTCCTAAAGCTTGAGTTGACATAGGTCCACATACATCAGTATGTATTAGACCTAGTAACTCTCCCACTCGTTCACCTTTTCCAGTAAAAGGTAACTTAGTCATCTTGCCTTTTAAGCATGATTCGCATGTATCGTATGAATCCAATTCAAACGATTCCAGAATTCCACATCTGTGTAATTCGGACATGCGTTTCTTGCTTACATGGCCAAGACGACAATGCCACATGTAGGAGTCTAATTGATTATCTTTTTGAGCACGCTTGTTGCTCGCTTCGATATTGAAAATGTCACTGGATACGTCCAATGTATAAATACCATTGATTAAAGTTCCAGTCCCATAAAGAGCTCCATTCAAAGTTATGTAACAACAATTGTTACTAAAAGTCAAATGGTAACCATTTCTATTTAAACAAGAAATAGAAATGATGTTCTTTTTCAATGAAAGAACATAAAAGCAATTGTCCAGTTCTAAGACAAGTCCTGTAGGGAGTTTTAACAAATACGTTCCGATGGCGAGTGCAGCAACCTTTGTTCCATTCCCAACACGTAAATTTGACTCTCCCTTGACGAGTCTTCTTCTATTCCTTAGCCCATGTATGTCATTACATATATGTGAGCCACACCTAGTATCGAATACCCAAGTGTTTAAGGAAATAGAATGACAATCAATAATGTGTTAGTAATATATGAGAGATGTCCTAAGGCAATCGCCTTAAGTATGAACCATTTATATGATAAATGAAGATTCACTATTTGAGTATACATGTTTTATGTATTTGATTGGATCTTAAACTCATTTACTGAATTTCCACGATACGATTCACAGCATGAGAGAATTTGTGATTGGATCACAACTAGTGAGTATCTCTACATGTGTAATTGTGATGTATCGGAATTATCCCTAGTCGATGAATTGATGGATTTGGACACCATCAATTCTGTCGAGACTAGCACGAGGTATACTCCTTGGTGTATCCAAGCAGCTGATTCTCACTGGCTGGAGACATTGTGATGTCCGGAGTTAATCGTGGATGCTAGTTATGGTAACTAGTTCATTGGAGTGATCAGCCGTAAGACTTCATATGGTTCTCTGCATATATAGATATGTCAATAAATTTCTTACTGTAGCTTAAGTGCGATGTTCCTTTAACTTGCAGTATTCAAGTCATCTTGATCATGGAGACTTATGCTTTGACATCTTAAGCAAACATCTCTAAGGAGATGTGGACCCGGGATGATTGGGTATAAGTCGAAGTGATCGAAGGTGTTTGAATAGCCTATAAAGGATTCACCACTCCTTGCGAGGAGATGTATACCCATGACCTCTCGTCGGATTGTTACTAAAGTCTTTGGCCAAAGCATTACATGTTTAGAGTAAGGTACTCTTCGATACACGTGGAGTAACTAGAATCCGTAGGACGAGGAAATGATACTTGGGCTAGGTGTGACGTAGTCAGCCTAGTAGGGACTGACACAATAGACCATGTCCTGAACCAAGTGGGTATAAGATGAGTGAAGGGAATGGGGCACGAATCATTCGAGCTGCTGAAAGGTTTCAGAAATAGTTCTGGATCAACCGTTGATCTTTTTGGTTAATTGGGGATCATGATGTACTACTAGGTGCCACTCATGATCGTTCTATAATTAATGGTTAATTATAGACGACCAACATAAACTGAGAACCTAGTTGGTCACACGTACAACGAGCATAATCCGAAGGATTTAAAACGAGCTTGAGAATGGGATTCTCAGACCGAGAGAAACTAGGTTTGGTTGGACCAAACATAAAGCGAGCATGAAATCGTTTCAGTCGCAATGGAAGCGTGGATGGGTCGTGTCTTATGAAGACGTAATGGATGAACCAAAATGGTTTGGTTCTAATCAAATGGATGAGAATAAACCAAAGGGTTTGGTTTATTTTAAACGAATGAACCAAAAGTTGGTTCGGTTCGTTTTAACTTAAAATAAACCATCATGGTTTGGTTTATTTTAACTTATCTTAATGGAGCAGGTTAACGGGCCTAATGGTTATGATCCAATAACCATTAAGAGAAGTAGTTCTCTATAAAAGAGGGCTTAAGGGATAATTAAGCCCTAATCCAAAACCCTAGCCCTAAGATTGCCGCCCACCTCCTCCTTGGAGTTCACGGCGCCAACCTCCATTGCCGCCCAGCTCTTGTGCCGCCGTCCAAGTCCTTGCCGGCGTCCAAGCTTCAGCCGGTGATCCTCCGGCGACCCTCCGGTGATCTTCCTAGGCTTTGGTGAAAAGGTGAGCACTGTGCTTCCTTGTTTTGGCCGGCGCCTACTCCTCCACCAAAGCTGTCCAGTTTTCTGGACAGCTTGTTCTCCTCTCGTCGGATCGTCGTTTGGACGACGGTTTGAGCTCCGACAGCAGCTAAACTACCGGGGATTCGATCTCCGGTAATCCTCTGAGGTGGAGGATGAAGGATTCGTCAATCGGTTGACGAATACCTCTCTGAAGAAGCGAGTTTTGAGGACTCGTCTTAGGATCCGAATTTGGATTCGGATCGTGATCGTCTCTCGATCACGTCGTCTTCAACACGAGGCTAGTAACCCGTACGAAAACGAAGCTCGTGGCTTAGCGAAGTCATCCAGAGGATACTCGGCGTGGATACCGATAGAGACGATTCTAGCGAGGATCGTTCCGGTTGATGCCGTTCCCGCTACACGTCATATGAAAGGTATAACGTAGTTAAATTTCCTTTATTGCAAAATTTAAATTTACGGTTATGTCTACACTTGTTGTACTATGCATGTGTGTGTTGTAATAAATGTAGATTTATTATTTTTATTGCTTCCGCTGTGCTCATGTTTACGAAACGTGATCGAACACACACACGCCGCGGTGCCGGAAACCCAACAGTGGTATCAGAGCCCAGGTTGTGTTTCGACATAATCGTAAAAATGGTTTTGCGATAGTCATAATGTATTTCTAGAAATTTTCTAATTTTGGAAATTTAGAAGTATTTATGGAAATTTTTTAATTTTGGAAAGTCTAGAAGTATTTATGGAAATCTTCCACTTTTAGAAAGTTGGAAGTATTTATGGAAATTGATATTTTCCATAAATAAAATATTTGATTAGATTCTGGAAATTTGTTTCCTAATTTAATCATGATTTGATTTGGGAAATCAAATCTTAAAATATTTTATTTCCATAAGTAGTTTTAATGATTTAGGAAATTGGTTTCCTAAATAGATTTTCCTTAATCAAATAATTCCATGAATAAAATATGTGATTAGATTTGGAAATATGTTTCCTAATTTAATTATGATTTGATTTGGAGAATCAAATCTTAAACATATTTTATTTCCATAAATAGTTATGACATATAAGGAAATATATACATGACATAATTGTATGCCATGTAATTGCATTAGATGCATAACATTATGTCATGTGTGTCGTGACATGTAGATGTATGCCATGTATGTCATGTCATGTAGATAATAGTTATTTGCATGCAAAGAGGATGAGACATAAAAACCCTTAAACAATATTAAAGCCTACACCTTCCATTAATATGGTTAGAACCAGAGTTCCGTTTCTTGTTTGGGTTGTTGGACTCTCTCCAAGCCCGGCTCGAACCCGAACATGTTCAAACCATGGAATAGTTTAATACTAATATGGTAAGAGTCAGAGGTCAATCGTTAGCTTTGGTTGTTGGACTCTCTCCAAGCTGGGCTAATTGGTTGAATGTGCTCTAACCATATTAAAACTATTTCCCGATTAATGGGTTGGCTTTAACCTGGAGCATTGGCTTGTTGGACTCTCTCCAAGGTCGATGTAAAGGGAGGTGAAGTTGGGTGCTATGCATATGATGCATACTTGTTAATGTGTTAACAACCCGATGTATGTGTGAACATTCAATTAGTTGATAGCACATTGTGATAGTTGCATATACGTGATATGCAATCGGTATAATTGATACCTACCGTCGTAGTTATGAATGGCTTATTGGACTCTCTCCAAGGTTGTTCATAACTATGATGGATATCAGCCCATTCGGAGATGGACCTACGATCTCCCGAAGTGATTTTGGGGTTTTTGAAATTCGAAAAATGAATGGGATTTATAAATGTATATTAATGCATTTTAAAAATCATTTTCTCATATATGCTCGTTTTGTATTTCTAAGATTGATCATGATGTCTTTGAATTTGCGTTCCATTTTGGATTCGAATAAATTGACTGGGCCGAGCTTCTTGGACTGGCTTAGAAGCTTGAGAATTGTTCTCAAGGTTGAAAAGCTTGCAAATGTCCTCGAAGCGCCTCTTCCCGCCCGTCCTAGTGACGATGCAACTCTAGACCAATTGTTGGCCTATCAGAAACATGTGAGTGATTCTGAACAAATGAGTTGCATCATGCTAGCCGCGATGGAACCCAAGCTACGAAAGCAGCATGAGCATATGGATGCTCATATCATAGTCCTTCATCTTTGAGAGTTGGTTGATGAGCAAGTGAGATTCGAAAGGTTCGAAGTCTCAAAGCTCCTCTTCACCTCTGAGATGCTAGAAGGTTCATCTGTGGTACTCCTCAATATGCTGAAGACTGTAGAGCCTTCTGTGAAGCATGAGGAGAAGGCGGTTCTGTTAGTTGATTCCTCAAAGAAAGGTTCTAAGAGGAAGGCAAAAGAACAAAAGAAAGGAAAGAAGAAAAAGGCAAAGAAGGCAGAACCAGCGCAAAAGGGCACTTGCCATAACTGTGGCAAGGAGAGCCATTTGCGAAGAAAGTGCAAGATTTATCTTGAGTCCGTGAAGAAGAATAAGGCATCGGATGCCCCATCTTCTTCAGATATCTTCGTTATTGATTGTCATTCTATTTCCTCAAATACTTGGGTATTGGATACTGGGTGTAGCTCACATATATGTAATGACATACATGGGCTAAGGAATAGAAGAAGACTCGTTAAGGGAGAGTCAAATTTGCGTGTTGGGAATGGAGCAAAGGTTGCTGCAGTCACCATTGGAACACATTTGTTGAAACTCCCTACAGGACTTGTCTTAGAACTGGACAATTGCTTTTATATTCCTTCGTTGATAAAGAACATCATTTCTATTTCTTGTCTAAATAGAAATGGGTACCATTTGACTTTTAGTAACAATTGTTGTTACATAACTTTAAATGGAGTTCTTTATGGGACTGGAACTTTAAGCAATGGTGTTTATACGTTGGACATATCCAGTGACATTTGCAATATCGAAGCGAGCAACAAGTGTGCTCGAAAGGATAATCAAATAGACTCCTATATGTGGCATTGTCGTCTTGGCCATGTAAGCAAGAAACGCATGTTCGAATTACACCGATGTGGAATTCTGGAATCGTTTGAATTGGATTCATACGATTCATGCGAATCATGCTTAAAAGGCAAGATGACTAAGTTACCTTTTACTGGAAAGGTGAACGAGTGGGAGAGTTACTAGGACTAATACATACTGATGTATGTGGACCTATGTCAACTCAAGCATTAGGAGGCTATAGCTACTTCATTACCTTCACCGATGATCACTCACAGTTTGGGTATGTGTTCTTGATGAAACACAAGTCTGATGCCTTTGAAAGGTTCAAAGAGTTCATAAATGAAGTAGAGAAACATGACAAGTGTATTAAAATACTTCGATCGGATCGAGGTGGTGAATACTTAAGTCAGGAGTTTCTTGATTATCTAAGAGACAATGGTATATTGTCTCAATGGACTCCGCCATATACACCACAGCATAATGGTGTATCTGAGAGGCGTAACCGGACCTTGTTGGACATGGTCAGGTCAATGATGAATCATGCGACTCTTCCCAAGTCTTTTTGGGGTTATGCACTTCAGACAGCTGTTTACTTGTTAAACAGAATGCCTATCAAGGTAGTCTCAACTACTCCATATGATATATGGAATATTAAGAAACCTCATGTATCTTACTTAAAGATATGGGGTTGTCCTGCTTAAGTGAAGCGGACTGTATCAGACAAATTGGATGCTAAGTCTGATAAATGTCTATTTATTTGATACCCTAAGGAAACAAGGGGTTACCAATTCTATCATCCTGTGGAACAAAAGGTGTTTGTTTCAAGGCATGCTGTGTTTCTAGAGAAAGAGTTTCTCTTGTAAGAAAACAGTGGGAGTGTCGTCGAGCTTGAGGAGGCTCGAGAGACTCAAATAGACATTGATGAGATACCTGGTGAAGCACAACAGTCGACAACTCATAGTGATGAGCAATCGGCTGGACCTATTGTAACACCACATCTTCATAGATCTGGTAGAACACGCAATATTCCTGAGAGATATGGATTTCTCGTAAGTGAATCGAACGATGTGTTACTCATTGATGATGAGGAGCCTACCAGTTATGAAGAAGTGCTGACAAGTTCAGAAAGGGATAAGTGGCTTGGTGCCATGAAGTTGGAAATGGATTCCATGTATGAAAACCAAGTTTGGAACTTGGTTGACCCACCTGAAGGCATTAAGCCTATTAGGTGCAAGTGGGTTTTCAAGAAGAAAATCGACATGGATGGTAATGTGATTACCTATAAGGCTAGATTGGTGGCGAAAGGATATCATCAAAAACAAGGTGTTGATTATGACGAAACCTATTCGCCTGTAGCTATGCTTAAATCCATTCGGATGCTCCTGGCCATAGCGGCTCATTATGATTATGAGATATGGCAGATGGATGTGAAAACAGCTTTCCTTAATGGAAACCTGCTCGAGGACATGTATATGATACAGCCTGAGGGTTTCACATCGGTTGATAAAACCAAGGTATGCAAATTGCGACGGTCCATTTATGGATTGAAGCAAGCATCCAGGAGCTGGAATATCCGTTTTGATGAGACAATCAAAAAGTTTGATTTCTCACAAAATCCAGACGAACCTTGTGTGTACAAGAAGGTTAGTGGGAGTGCAGTCATGTTCCTAGTATTGTATGTCGATGACATACTATTTATAGGAAACGATGTTTCAATCTTACAGTCAGTGAAGGTTTTGTTATCCAATACATTCTCCATGAAAGACCTGGGAGAAGCAACCTACATCCTCGGGATTAAGATCTATAGAGATAGATCGAAACGGTTGCTTGGTCTTTCGCAGTCTACATATATAGACCGAGTGCTAAAGAGGTTTAGCATGTCGGAATCCAAGAAAGGTTTCCTACCCATCAGGCATGGGATACACCTTTCGAAGTCTATGTGTCCGCGCACAGAAGACGAGAGGATTTGCATTAGTAAGATTCCCTATGCATCCGCAATAGGATCTATCATGTATGCTATGTTATGTACGAGGCCCGATGTATCGTATGCTCTGAGTGTCACAAGCAGATACCAGTCTGATCCAGGAATGGATTATTGGGTGGCTGTTAAGACGATCCTTAAGTACTTGAGAAGAACTAAGGATGTGTTCCTAATATATGGAGAAGGGTACATGGTGATACGTGGGTATACGGATGCCAGCTCCAGACAGACAAGGATGATTCCATGTCTCAGTCTGGGTATGTATTCACCTAGAATGGAGGCGCAATAAGTTGGAAAGGTTCCAAGCTTGACGCTATAGCGGATTCTGCCACTAAGGCAAAATACATTGCAGCTTTGGAAGCAGCAAAGGAAGCGGTTTGGATCAAGAAGTTCATCTCTGAACTTCATGTGGTCTCATCAATGATCCAAACATGTGCTTCGCCGCTATCATCTTATCAGAGAGATCATCAGTAGGAACGAAATACAAATCGAGAAAATTCCATCTGAAAGGAACTTAGCGGATCCTTTGACTAAGGCATTACCTCAAAGTAAGTTTGAGGGTCATGTTAGAGCTTATGGTATTGGATACCATAGCGATTGGCATTAGGCCAAGTGGGAGTCTATTAGTAATATATGAGAGATGTCCTAAGGCAATCGCCTTATGTATGAACCATTTATATGATAAATGAAGATTCACTATTTGAGTATACATGTTTTATGTATTTGATTGGATCTTAAACTCATTTACTGAATGTCCACGATACGATTCACAGCATGAGAGAAATTGTGATTGGATCACAACTAGTGAGTATCTCTACATGTGTAATTGTGATATATCGGAATTATCCCTAGTCGATGAATTGATGGATTTGGACACCATCAATTCTGTCGAGACTAGCACGAGGTATACTCCTTGGTGTATCCAAGCAGCTGATTCTCACTGGCTGGAGTCATTGTGATGTCCGGAGTTAATCGTGGATGCTAGTTATGGTAACTAGTTCATTGGAGTGACTAGCCGTAAGACTTCATATGGTTCTCTGCATATATAGATATGTCAATGAAGTTCTTACTGTGGCTTAAGTGCGATGTTCCTTTGACTTGCGGTATTCAAGTCATCTTGATCATGGAGACTTATGCTTTGACATCTTAAGCAAACATCTCTAAGGAGATGTGGACCCGTGATGATTGGGTATAAGTCGAAGTGATCGAAGGTGTTTGAATAGCCTATAAAGGATTCACCACTCCTTGCGAGGAGATGTATACCCATGGCCTCTCGTCGGATTGTTACTAAAGTCTTTGGCCAAAGCATTACATGTTTAGAGTAAGGTACTCTTCGATACATGTGGAGTAACTAGAATCCGTAGGACGAGGAAATGATACTTGGGCTAGGTGTGACGTAGTCAGCCTAGTGGGGACTGACATAATAGACCATGTCCTGAACCAAGTGGGTATAAGATGAGTGAAGGGAATGGGGCACGAATCATTCGAGCTGCTGAAAGGTTTCAGAAATAGTTCTGGATCAACCGTTGATCTTTTCGGTTAATTGGGGATCATGATGTACTACTTGGTGCCACTCATGATCGTTCTATAATTAAAGGTTAATTATAGACGACCAACATAAATCGAAAACCTATTTGGTCACACACACAACGAGTGTAATCCGAAGGATTTAAAACGAGCTTGAGAATGAGATTCTCAGACCGAGAGAAACTAGGTTTGGTTGGACCAAACATAAAGCGAGCATGAAATCGTTTCAGTCGCAATGGAAGTGTGGATGGGTCGTGTCTTATGAAGACGTAATGGATGAACCAAAATGGTTTGGTTCTAATCAAATGGATGAGAATAAACCAAAGGGTTTGGTTTATTTTAAACGAATGAACCAAAAGTTAGTTCGGTTCGTTTTAACTTAAAATAAACCATCATGGTTTGGTTTATTTTAACTTATCTTAATGGAGCGGGTTAACGGGCCTAATGGTTATGATCCAATAACCATTAAGAGAAGTAGTTCTCTATAAAAGAGGGCTTAAGGGATAATTAAGCCCTAATCCAAAACCCTAGCCCTAAGATTGCCGCCCACCTCCTCCTTGGAGTTCACGGCGCCAACCTCCATTGCCGCCCAGCTCTTGTGCCGCCGTCCAAGTCCTTGTCGGCGTCCAAGCTTCAGCCGGTGATCCTCCGGCGACCCTCCGGTGATCTTCCTAGGCTTCGGTGAAAAGGTGAGCACTTGGCTTCCTTGTTTTGGCCGGCGCCTACTCCTCCACCAAAGCTGTCCAGTTTTCTGGACAGCTTGTTCTCCTCTTGTCGGAGCGTCGTTTGGACGACAGTTTGAGCTTCAACAGTGGCTAAACTACCGGGGATTCGATCTCCGGTAATCCTCTGAGGTGGAGGACGAAGGATTCGTCAATCGGTTGACGAATACCTCTCTGGAGAAGCGAGTTTTGAGGACTCGTCTTAGGATCCGAATTTTGATTCGGATCGTGATCGTCTCTCGATCACGTCGTCTTCAACACGAGGCTAGTAACCCGTACGAAGACGAAGCTCGTGGCTTAGCGAAGTCATCCAGAGGATACTCGGCGTGGATACGGATAGAGACATTCTAGCGAGGATCGTTCCGGTTGATGCCGTTCCCGCTACACGTCATACGAAAGGTATAACGTAGTTAAATTTCCTTTATTGCAAAATTTAAATTTACGGTTATGTCTACACTTGTTGTACTATGCATGCGTGTGTTGTGTGTGTTGTAATAAATGTAGATTTATTATTTTTATTGCTTCCGCTGTGCTCATGTTTACGAAACGTGATCGAACACACACACGCCGCGGTGCCGGAAACCCAACATAATGAAGATATCTGAAGAAGATGGGGCATTCGATGCCTTATTCTTCTTCACGGACTCAAGATAAATCTTGCAATTTCTTCGCCAATAGCTCTCCTTGCCATAATAATGGCAAGTGCCCTTTTGAGCTGGTTTAGCCTTTTTCTTCCCCTTCTGCTATTCCTTTGACTTCCTCTTAGAACCTTTCTTCGAGGAATCAACTAACAACATCGTCCCCTGCTCATGCTTCTCAGAAGGCTCCACAGTCTTCAGCATGTTGAGTAGTACCACAGATGAACCTTCTTACATCTCAGAGGTGAAGAGGAGCTTGGAGACTTTGAACCTTTCGAATCTTACTTGCTCATCAACCAACTCATAAAGATGAAAGACTATGGTATGAGCATCCAAATGCTCATGCTGCTTCCGCAGCTCAGGTACCATCGTGGCTAGCATGATGCAACTCGTCAGTTCAGAATCAGTCACATGTTTCGGATAGACCAACAATTGGTCCGGAGTTGCATCGTCACTAGGATGGGCGGGAAGAGGCGCTTCGAGGACATACACAAGTTTTTCACCTTGAGAACAATTCTCAAGTTTCTAAGCCAGTCCAAGAAGTTTGGCCCAGTCAATTTATTCGAATCCAAAATGGAACGCAAATTCAAAGACATCATGATCAATTTTAGAAATACAAAACGAGCATATATGAGAAAGATGATTTAAAATACATCAATATACATTCATAAATCCCATTCATTTTTCGAATTTTAAAAACCCCAAAATCACTTCGGAAGATCGTAGGTCCATCTCCGAATGGGATGATATCCATCATAGATATGAACAACCTTGGAGAGAGTCCAACAAGCCATTCATAACTACGATGGTAGGTATCAACTATACCGATTGCATATCACGTATATGCAACTATCACAATGTGCTATCAACTAATTGAATGTTCACACATACATCGGGTTGTTAACACATTAACAAGTATGCATCATATGCATAGCACCCAACTTCACCTCCCTTTACATCGACCTTGGAGAGAGTCCAACAAGCCGATGCTCTAGGTTAAAGCCAACCCATTAATCAAGACATAGTTTTAATATGGTTAGAACCCATTCAACCAATTAGCCTAGGTTGGAGAGAGTCCAACAACCAAAGCTAACGATTGACCTCTGACTCTTACCATATTAGTATTAAACTATTCCATGGTTTGAACATGTTCGGGTTCGAGCCAGGCTTGGAGAGAGTCCAACAACCCAAACTAGAAATGGAACTCTGGTTCTAACCATATTAATGGAAGGTGTAGGCTTTAATATTGAGTAAGGGTTTTTATGTCTCATCCTCTTTGCATGCAAATAACTATTATCTACATGGCATGACATACATGGCATACATCTACATGTCACGACACACATGACATAATGATATGCATCTAATGCAATTACATGACATATAATTATGTCATGTATATAATTTCCTTATTTGTCATAACTATTTATGGAAATAAAATATGTTTAAGATTTGATTCTCCAAATCAAATCATGATTAAATTAGGAAACAAATTTCCAAATCTAATCACATATTTTATTTATGGAAATAGTTGATTAAGGAAAATCAATTTAGGAAACCAATTTCCTAAATCATCAAAACTACTTATGGAAATAAAATATTTTAAGATTTGATTTCCCAAATAAAATCATGATTAAATTAGAAAACAAATTTCCAGAATCTAATCAAATATTTTATTTATGGAAAATATCAATTTCCATAAATACTTCTATCTTTCCAAAAGTGGAAGATTTCTATAAATACTTCTAGACTTTCCAAAATTGAAAAATTTCCATAAATACTTCTAAATTTCCAAAATTAGAAAATTCCAGAAATAATATTATGACTATCGCAAAACTATTTTACGATTATGTCGAAACACAACCTGGGCTCTGATACCACTGTTGGGTTTCCGGCACCGCGGCGAGTGTGTGTTCGTACATGTTTCGTAAACATGTGCACAACGGAAGAAATAAAAATAATAAATCTACATTTATTACAACACACGCATGCATAGTACAACATGTGTAGACATAACCATAAATTTAAATTTTGCAATAAAGGAAATTTAACTACGTATACCTTTCGTATCACGTGTAGTGGGAACGGCATCAACCGGAACGATCCTCGCTAGAATCGTCTCTATCCGTATCCACGCCGAGTATCCTTAGGATGACTTCGCTAAGCCACGAGCTTCGTCTTCGTATGGGTTACTAGCCTCGTGTTGAAGACGACGTGATCGAGAGATGATCACGATCCGAATCAAAATTCGGACCCAAAAACGAGTCCTCAAAACTCACTTCTCCGGAGAGGTATTCGTCAACCGTTTGACGAATACTTCATCCTCCACCTCAGAGGATTACCGGAGATCGAATCCCCGGTAAGTTAGGCGCTGTCGGAGCTCTAACCGTCATCCAAACGACGCTCCGACGAGAAGAAAACAAGCTGTCCAGAAAACTGGACAGCTTTGGTGGAGGAGTAGACACCGGCCAAGCAAGGGAAGCCAAGTGCTCACCTTATCGCCGAAGCCTAGGAAGATCACCAGAGGGTCGCCAGAGGATCACCGGCTGAAGCTTGGACGCCGGCAAGGAGTTGGACGACGGCACAAGGGGCTGGGCGGCAACCTAGGGTTGGTGCCGAAAATCCAAGGAGAGGATGGAGAGGTGGGCGGCAACCACAAGCTAGGGTTTTTTTGGATTAGGGCTTAATAAACTCTTAAGCCCTTTTTTATAGAGAACTAATTCTCTTAATGGTTATTGGATCATAACCATAAGGCCCGTTAACCCACTCCATTAATATAAGTTAAAATAAACCAAACCATGATGGTTTATTTTAAGTTAAAACGAACCGAACCAACTTTTGGTTCATTTGTTTAAAATAAACCAAACCATTTGGTTTATTCTCCTCCATTGGATTAGAACCAAACCATTTTGGTTCCTCCATTATGTCTTCATAAGACACGGCCCATCCACGCTTCCATTGCGACTGAAACGATTTCATGCACGCTTCTTGTTTGGTCCAACCAAACCTAGTTTCTCTCGGTCTGAGAATCTCATTCTCAAGCTCGTTTTAAATCCTTCGGATTACGCCAGCAGCGTGTGACCAAATAGGTTCTCAGTTTATGTTGGTCGTGTATAATTAACCATTATTTATAGAACGATCATGAGTGGCACCTAGTAGTACATCATGATCCCCAATTAACCGAAAAGATCAACGGTTGATCAAGAACTATTTCTGAAACCCTTCACACTCGAATGAATCGTCCCCATTCCCTTCACTCATCTTATACCCACTTGGTTCAGACATGGTCTATAGTGTCATCCTCACTAGGTTGACTCACGCCACACCTAGCCCAAGTATCATTTCCTCGCCCTACGGATTCTAGTTATCGCACATGTATCAAGAGTACCTTACTCTAAACATGTAATGCTTTGGCCAAAGACTTTAGTAACAATCCGACGAGAGGCCATGGGTATACATCTCCTCGCAAGGAGTGGTGAATCCTTTATAGGCTATTCAAACACCTTCGATCACTTCGACTTATACCCAATCATCCCGGGTCCACATCTCCTTAGAGATGTTTGCTTAAGATGTCAAAGCATAAGTCTCTATGATCAAGATGACTTGAGTACCGCAAGTCAAAGGAACATCGCACTTAAGCTACAGTAAGCACTTCATTGACATATCTATATATGCAGAGAACCATATGAAGTCTTACGGCTGGTCACTCCAATGAACTAGTTACAATAACTAGCATCCACGATTAACTTCGGACATCACAATGTCTCCAGCCAGTGAGAATCAGCTGCTTGAATACACCAAGGAGTATACCTCGTGCTAGTCTCAACAGAATTGATGGTGTCGAAATCCATCAATTCATCGACTAGAGATAATTCCGATACATCACAATTACACATGTAGAGATACTCACTAGTTATGATCCAATCACAAATTCTCTCATGCTGTGAATCGTATCGTGGACATTCAGTAAATGAGTTTAAGATCCAATCAAATACATGAAACATGTATACTCAAATAGTGAATCTTCATTTATCATATAAATGGTTCATACATAAGGCGATTGCCTTCGGACATCTCTCATATATTACTAACAACACTTGTAGCGATGCCCTTCGCTTATCCCGCTCATCCAAATGGTTGTCGGATCTCGTAGAGTGTCAAGTGTACACTCCTCTACACGTATCCACACGGACAAAAACTGGAGAAGACCACTTAGAGTGTGCTAGCACCCTTGTAGGTCACGGCAATTGAGGATGAGGGAGAGAGCAAGAAGAGGAGAAGGAAGAAGATGAATTCAATCCAACATTTAATTCACCACAAACTCCTTCAATTTGGCCGGCAACTTCATGGAGGGTTAAATACATCCATGTAATACAAAGAGCCATGGCTCTTGGTCTCCCTTATGCAGTGGCACACCATGATGTGTCCATGATGATGTGGAACATCATAATTACCCGGCCCCTTTGCCAAGTCACCATGAAGTGCCATGTGGTCAAGTCAAACTTGACCCTACATCTTCCTTCTCAAGTCAAGTCAAACTTGACCTCTTATCTCCCATGGTTGATCAAATCCAACCTTTGATTCAAGTCAATTTAATTTAATGAATCTATATTCATTAGTTTAAATTGACTCAATGAATCAAATCTAAATTAGACTCATTCAAGACTTGAATCAAATTGAGTCCAACTCAATTAGTCTAATTTGGATTACTCTTAATCCAATTTGGTTCATCACATGAACCTAATCCTCTTGGTCCATCATATGAACCTAATCTCCATCTAATTGCCCTTTGTTTGTGACCCTATAGGTTCTTGTAACGTTTGCAATGCTTCTAAACCAATTTAGAAACATAAGCAATGAGCGGTATCTAGCAACACATCATTGCCACCCAAGTTACAAGAATGTTGAGATCTAACATCACCTTTGTGACTACTAATTATGATTCTCACAATATGTGACAATGTTCTTCTATCCTTGACATCTAGATTAAACAATTGAGACATAGACCATGTCATCCTCTGTACAATCTATATCTTGAACTTCATGTAGACTCACTCTAATCAAATGAGCTCAATATCTCGTATTGACTCATTTGGGCATGGCAATGCACTTAGTGGTCTCACTCTATCAAGAATCATGATATCACTCCCGTCATATAGGAGGAATAGATCCCATTTACATCACTCATATCCCTCTGTATAATTTGTTACATCCCCAGTAATCGCCTTTATAGTCCACCCATTTACGGGTGATGTTTGACGAAGCCAAAGTATGCAACTCTTTATGTAGGGAACCATGGTGACTTCAGGTCCAAGGACTAATAGTCACATGAGAAAGTATATGACACTCATATAACGATCCATGATACTTTCTCATGGCGAGTCATTCAGTATACATTCTCTAATGCATACCCATGTGTCAACTTGATATCTCATATCCATGACTTGTGAGATTAAGTCATTGAGTTGACCTACATGCTAGTCTCTTCGCATTAATATTGTCCCTGAATATTAATACTTGAATAGGAATGATTAAGAGTAGTATTCTCTATATCATCTCATTATCGATTCTACCAATCGATTGATATAGAAAAGAACTTTTTAGTCAAGGATGCTATTATACTTAGTTATTTGGCACCAATACAAGTAAGTATAATAACCATAAAGAAATGTCTTTATAAATATATATATAGTAATATGATACAACAAGTCCATACAACAATCACAAGAGGTGAGTAAACACAGCCAACAATGATCAAGGGTATTGCAATCGATCGATCTTGACCATCACCGAATTGACCTTATAACGAGGTCATTTGTCGACTGCTATTCAAACTGGTAATCTCGAAGAAAGTCAAGATAAGCTCCACCAAAAGTGGGGCGATAAGGAGCTTTGACTTAGATCCAGATCTCAATGAGCTAGGGCTTGAAGGGCTATAAAATAAAAGAATTTTCACCTCTTTGGATCATCAAATCTTGCTCCCAAAGTGCTCCAACGACGCCAAGCTTCAATGACAATGCTACGCCGCCGTAACGGCGACTTCACGCCTAAACTCTAGATCTTCTAGTCGGTAGTTTTAATTTTAGTTGTCCTTACTTTACTTATTCTTTATTGTACTCAAGATTTTACTTGCAAAGAAGAGAGGTAGGATTGTTGCCTCTTCCTCAAGTTTGTGCTTTTGTAATAGTCATCTCCTACCTCCAACGAGGAGGAGATTTTTAGTGGATTGCCCCATCGCACGTAGTCTAGGCTTGGAGTAGCAATCTTTTGGTTGTGAACCAAGTAAAAACAAAATGTGTTCCTTTACTTTTGCTTTACTTTCATTTGTGCTGCAATACACATAGTTTTAACATAACGAAAAGAAAAGTTTTACGATCGCTATTCACCCCCCTCTAGCCACTCTTCAATCCAACAATAAAGGAAGTTCGTAGTTTCCTTTGATTGATTGATTACTACTGCAGATTTGCATAGGATGATTCTAGCATTGATACACCACTAACTTGTTTGACTAAGATGGGAATGAAGGTCAAATGGTCAGAAGCGTGCGAAATAGATTTTCAGGGGGGATGTGGAGAGATTATGATGCAGTTGACTGAGGGTTATGATGTGTGTTGATTGCGTAAGTGCACAGTCATCGTCAAGGAATAAAATATCGATCCCACAGAGACTTTGTCATGTAGTAGTTGTTTTGCAAGGATAGATTACGTAAAAGATTAAATAATTAAGAAATGGTTGAGTAGAAGATGGTGTGAGATACGAGAGCTAGTTTATGATGAAATCTAAGGACTTTGGTTTCGCTACAATGTCAGATATCTTGGCTAGTCATGGTTAATATGTATTCTTGAGGGAAACCTATCTACGTATAAAATGTCTTTTGGATAATTCGTAGGTCGATGAACTTGTTGCAACGGCTGGCACCCGTCGCGTACCCAGGTAGATCACTACAGTTAACGAATGATACCAGAGGTATACTTAGATTCTAGGATAGGTTATGAAATATCTTTTCGGAGTATTCATAGGTTGATGAACTTGTTGCAATGACGGGCATCTGTCACACACCTAGGCAAATCACTACAGTTAATGAAAACCCTAGAGATAGATCATGAAAGCCTTGAGAGAGTCTAATTGCTTTTTAGAACATTCATATGTCACGAACTGTAACGGGCGCACCTTTAACATACCTGTTAGTAATATATGAGAGATTTCCTAAGGCAATCGCCTTATGTTTGAACCATTTATATGATAAATGAAGATTCATTATTTGAGTATACATGTTTTCATGTATTTGATTAGATCTTAAACTCATTTACTGAATGTTCATGATACGATTCACAGCATGAGAGAATTTGTAATTGGATCACAACTAGTGAGTATCTCTACATGTGTAATTGTGATGTATTGGAATTATCCCTAGTCGATGAATTGATGGATTTGGACACCATCAATTCTATTGAGACTAGCACGAGGTATACTCCTTGGTGTATCCAAGCGCTTGATTTTCACCGGTCACATGGAATCGGAGTCGTTAATGGAGTAACTAGTTCTAGTTCATTGGAGTGACCAGCTATAAGACTTCATATGGTTCTCTGCATATATGGATATGTCAATGAAGTTCTTACTGCAGTTTAAGTGCGATGTTCCTTTGACTTACGGTATTCAACTCATCTTTGTCATGAAGACTTATGCTTTGACATGTTAAGCAAGCATCTCTGAGGAGATGTGGACCCGAGATGATTGGGTATAATTCGAAGTGACCGAAGGCGTTTGAATAGCCTATAAAGGATTCACCACTCCTTGCGAGGAGATGTATACCCATGGCCTCTCGTCGGATTGTTACTAAAGTCTTTGGCCAAAGAATTACATGTTTAGAGTAAGGTACTCTTGGATACATGTGGAGTAACTAGAATCCGTAGGATGAGGAAATGATACTTGGGCTAGGTGTGACGTAGTCAACCTAGTGGGGACTGACACTATAGACCAAATCCTGAACCAAGTGGGTATAAGATGTGTGAAAGGAATGGGGCACGATTCATTGTAGTTGCTGAAGGGTTTCAGAAATAGTTCTGGATCAATCGTTGATCTTTTCGGTTAATTGCAAATCATGACGTACTACTAGGTGCCACTTATGATCATTTTGTAGGTATGTATATTGAAAAGTCTACCTTTTGTATGAACATCTTTATTTTGAAATAAGAATCACATGATCATTGTTTGCATATTTTTATGGTTATGCAATATTTTCTAAATACTTTACATTGTAGATAACATGGTGTGTGGTGTCAATCATGTAGTTAAAGCCCTAGGACCAATCATGTGATGGTTGAATAGGGAACATTTTGTATCATATTCTATAAAGGCAAAAGGATTGGTTATTATATTTATGTCTTGTTTGTGCCAGCTATAGTAAATATAATAATGCCCTAGAAAAGTAGGTTCTTATCTACAGCACATCAATTGGCAGAATTGATTATGAGAGGCTGTAGAGAACACTTTCCTAAATGTTCCTAGTCGAGTATTAATATGCAAGGGCAATATTAATACATAAAGACTAGCATGTAGGTCAATTGATGACTTGATCTCACAAGTCATGGATATATGATATCGAGTTGACACATGGGTATATATTGGAGAATATATACTGAACTGACCCGCCATGAGAAAGTTTCATGGATCGTTATATGAGTGTCATAAACTTTCTCATGTGACTATTGGTATGAATAGTCCTTAGACCTGAAGTCACTACGGTTCCCTACATAAGGAGTTATGTACTTTGGTATCATCAAACGCCACCCGTAATAGGTGGACCATAAAGGCGACATCGGGTATGTAACAAATTATGCGGAGGGATGTGAGTGATGTAGATGGATCTATCCCTTCCATATGACGGAGTGATATCGGTGGGCCTTTGAATGAGTAGAACTACTAAAATGCATGGTCATGCTCGAATGAGTCAATATGAGATATTGAGCTCATTTGTTTGAGTTAGTTTACAGTGGATCAAGAAACACATAGATTGATCGAGGATGACACGGTCTATGCCTCATTGATCAAT
This sequence comes from Wurfbainia villosa, assembly GCA_025175895.1. NCBI lineage: Eukaryota > Viridiplantae > Streptophyta > Magnoliopsida > Zingiberales > Zingiberaceae > Wurfbainia > Wurfbainia villosa. Next base: position 68,007,116 of record CM045990.1, on the reverse strand, counting down.
CTGATATCAAGGATAGAAGGACACGGTCATATATTATAGTAGTCACGGAAAGGTTAGTCGGATCTTGACTTATCTCGTAACTTGGGTAGCAATGATGTATTGCTAGATACCGCTCATTGCTTGTGTATCTAAAAGAGTTTAGATCCACTGCCAACGTTATGAGAGCCTATAGGGTCACACACAAAGAGCATGATAATTAGAGGAATTAGAGTATTCTTGTTTGACTAGAATAATATGGGAATAAGCTTAAGTACAAAATGGTTTTTTGACTTTAAGCTTAATGAGAATTTTATCTAATTGATTTAATGAGATTAATTCAATATGTTACCTTATTGATTTAATAAGATTAATTCAATATGATAACATAAGCTTAATTGAATTAATAAGATTAATTCAATATGATAACATAAGCTTAATTGAATTAATAAGATTAATTCAACATGCATGAATGCCACATAAGCATGCCACATAAGCATGCCACCTAAGCATCCACCTAAGCTAGTTAAGGTGGAAGGAAACAAAATGGTTTTGTCTCCTTAAGTGGCCGGCCAACCAAGGATATGTCTCAATGCAATGGATTGCATTGAATGTGTGGAGGTGAAAGGGTTTTGCCAACCCTATAAAAGGCCCCATGGAGTGGCCGACCAAAGCATCATTTTGGATTGTGATTGTGGTGTGGTTGTGAGAGAGAGCTTGAGAAGCTTGGTGGAAGCTTTGGTTGTGTGGCTTTGTGAGTGTAGGCTAGCAAGAAGAGTAGTCTTCTTCCTCCTTTCTCTTCTTCCCTAGATTCCTCTCCTTTAGGACTTCTCTAGCAAGAAGTAAAGGAGAGCTCTTCTAGTTTCTCTTGTGAGACAAGAGCTTGCTCGTGTGGATACGTATAGAGGCACAGACACTTGAACGTGCTAAAGATCCAACAAACCGAAAGGAAAAGCGGGATTAACAAGGGCACGCAACAAAGGTAATCCTCTCCTATAAGATAGGTTTGGTTTAGAGAAATTTATTTTATACGAGTTTGCTTTCGCATGGATCACTTGGAAGGGATCCTATTTTTCCACAAGATATGCCATTTGGCATAAAGAGATTCCCTACAAAGGGTATCAGAGCCACTTATGAAAGATCGATAAAATAGGTTTTCTATTTTATATGTGATATAGAAGTAGGATAAATTTTATTATGAGTTGATAATTGCATTAGCAAATTTTCAAACATAATAAAATATCCAATGTCTTTTAAAAGTTAAAATGACATGGTGCATGGTTATGGCCTAGTCCCAAAAAGTTTGTGATTGTGTGTTGTAATTCTTAATACGGCCTTCGTGTCGTTCCTTTCGCCTAATATTATTGTTGTAAAATTAGTTTTAGACTCGAATGTAACTCGAGTATTTCTCCTTGTGTAATGTACAAAACAAGGATGGAGGGTCCATTGGAAGATGAGGTTACAAGGAGGAAGTCAACACACAAGACAACCAAAAGGAAGCACTTAGGAGAAGATGCTATCCCTAGGTTGACCAATCAATCTTTTCATTGGCTTGAGAAGATTGTAGAATAAGGGCCATAACCATGACACGTTAGTTTAATATGTATGTGATGCATGTTAGTTTAGCTTGTATGTGATGCATGATTAGTTTAGCTTATATGTGATGTATGCTAATATGTATATGATACATGTTTATTTCTTAATAAGTCTAAACGATATGCCTACCAAAGTTGGTACTCACTACTTCCTCGATCATTTGTTATTGGGTTTGCAAAGCAAAGCAATGCATTTTATCTTGGAAGAGTGCGAGTGGACAATCGTGATGTCCCGCTATCAAACTTGGTTAAGACTTAATTAAGTGTTTTCTTAATTGGTTAAGAAAGTAGAGGCATATATTAGCTTTGAACATAAGTGTTAACATTAGTTTTGTGTGATTTCTAACATCACTTTGTCTTAGAAGTGGTCGCTGTTCGATATCCAAGAAGGCCCTCGTGCCTCGCCACACCGAAGCCGGTTTAGGAATAAACACTAAACTAATCTAAAACTTAACCAAAGCTATTAAAGAGTTACATCAGATGTAATTGGCAAAAGATTGCCTACCTAATTATACTACGCCTTGGGCGATTAGCCAAAGCCAACTCAAGACTAATTATGATGTGGATCTTTATCCCATATAAATTTATAGCTAAATAGTAGCTATGAGAATTTAGTGAGCCTCATTTAATTAAAGGCCTAATTAAATGATTTAGGTATGATACTTAACTTTGCATTTTAATGTTGTAGATCACCATGACATCTAACACGACACACCCCTCAACTTGCGATCCGTCCCTGAGAAGGACAAGCTCAATGGAGCAACTTTCTTGATCGGTATAGGAACTTGAGGATTATCCTCAAACAAGAACGCAAACGTATGTCCTAGAGCAGCCTACCCTCAAACACCCGCCCATGCGCCACTGCGTAAAAGGATGCTTATAAGAAGCATCAAGATGACGATTAGATGTGTCATGCCTTATGCTTGCCACCATGAACTCGAGCTTCGTACAACATGAGAACATGGATGCCTATGATATGGTTGAGCATGAAACAACTATATCAAGGACAAGCTAGGCACGAGCGCTTTGAAGTGTCTAAGGCTCTTTGCATGCAAGATGCAAGAAGGAACACTGAGGAACTCACGACTAAAATGATTGGGTACGCTGAGAACCTCAAAGACTAGGTTTTCCATCGAGCCAAGAATTGGCAACTAATGTTATCCTCGCAATCGTGTTTAAGCATACAATCAATTCGCCATGAATTATAACATGAATGAAATTGATAAACCTTGCTCGAGATTCTCAAAGATGTTAAGAATCAACCAAATCTCAAGAAGAAAGTTAGTAATGTACTAATGGTCAAGAAGGACAAAGGTAAGCGCAAAGGCAAGGGTAAGACCTAAGCCAAAGGCAAGGCCAATTCATCCACTTCAAAGGGTAAAGGTAAAGTACCTAAGGAAGGGATCGCTCATCATTGCGTGAGATCGACATCGAAGGAACCGCAAAGTCTACCTTGAGGAAGTAAAGAACAAGAGAAGTGGACTTCGCCTCGTATACACGCTATAGAAGTTAATCTATCTATTTCTTCTACATGGGTATTAGATAATGGATGTGCATCTCACATTTGTACTAATGTGCAGGATCGAGAAATAGTAGAATAATGGACCTACGAGTAGGCAATGGCGCAAAAGTTCTTCCAAATGTAGAGGAACATATTCTTTGTCTTTGCCCACCGGGCTTATCTTAGAACTAGAGGAGTGCTTATATGTACCGCATTGACAAAGAACATAATTTCAGATCTTGTTTAGACAAGAAAACTTTTCTTTATAATAAAGGACAAATGTTGTTCCATTTATTTAAATGAAATGTTCTATTGTAATGCACCACTTATGAATGGTCTCTATGTTCTAGATTTAGAAAACCCAATTTATAACGTAATATAAACGGTTCAAATCGAATGATTTGAACCACATATCTTCTCGCATCACGCCTAGGTCACATAAATGAAAAACGCATATCCCAACTCCATAAAGATGGATTATTGGACTCATTTGATTTTGAATCATATGAGGTACGCGAAGTCTTGTCTTTTAGGAAAGATGACTAAAACTCCATTTAGTGGACATGGCGAGAGAGCGACGATTTGTTAGGACTCATACATACCGATGTATGTGGCCTTTCAATGTCGGGCCGAGGAGGCTATAAGTACTTTATTACTTTCACCGATGATATGAGTAGATTTGGCTACTTATATTTGATGAGACATAAGTCGTAACCTTTGAAAAGTTCAAAGAATTCAAGAATGAAGTACAAAACCAACTTGGTAAGCGTGTAAGCTACTTGATCGATCGAGGTGGTGAATACCTTAGTCAAGAGTTTCGTGATCACCGGCCGAGTGTGGATAATATCCCAACTCACTCCACCGAACACCACAATGGAATGGTGTATCCGAGAGGAGAAATCGATTATTAGATATGGTACGATCAATGATGAGCCGATCGATCTACCTACTTCCTTTTGGGGTTTAGCTCTAGAGATGTACCCGCTTTCACACTTAATCGCTGCTCCATCAAAAGTCAGAGAAAAGACACCATATACGATATGGATCGAAGAGTCCCAAAATGTCTTTTATAAAGATTTGGGGTTGTGAAGTTTACGTTAGACGTCCAAGTCTCGCATAAACTAGGACCCAAATCGATAAGTGTTATTTTGTAGGATATCCCAAGGAAACTAAGGGATATTACTTTTACAATCCCACACTTGGCAAGGTGTTTGTTGCAAATGCCGTCTTTCTAGAAAGAGAATTTATTTCTAGAAATACTAGTGGAGTAAAATTCATCTTGAAGAAGTTCAAGATGATGATAACACTAAGGCTTCATGGAAAATGAACAGAACCACAAAGTGTTGTGGATGAGGAAATTTGTTGCCCAAAGAGTTGTGGAGCAAACACTGCTCAAGTAGACCAACCTCTTAGAGATCTAATAGGATCCGCCATCAACCCGAGAGATATTCTTTTCTCTTGATCGACAACGGTGAAGTATTGCTTGTCGATCTCGACGAGCCTACATCCTATCAAGAAGCTATGATGAGCCCAGATTCCGAGAAATGGCTAGAGGCCATGAGATCCAAATGGAATCCATGTACACTAACCAAGTATGGACTTTGGTTGATCCACCAAGGGGTAAAACCCATTGGGTGTAAGTGGTCTTTAAAGTAAAGACTGACATGGATGGTAATAAGCATACCTATAAAGGTAGATTGGTAAAGGATTCAAACAAATTCATGGTATTGACTATGAAGAAACCTTTTCACCCCATGATGCTTAAATCCATTCGGATCATACTTGCTATTGCACTACCATGATTATGAGATCCGCAGATGGATGTCAAAACCGCTCAATGGAAAGCTACTCGAGGATGTGTACATGACACAACCGAGGGTTTTGAAGATCCAAAGCATCCCGAAAGGTATGCAAACCGCAAAGGTCCATTTATGGACTAAAGCAAGCCTCTCAAGTCGAATCTTCGATTCGATGATGCAATCAAAGAGTTTGGTTTCATCAAGAATGAAGATGAGCCTTGTGTCTACAAGAGAAATAGTGGGAGCACAAATTGTATTTCTTGTCTTGTATGTAGATGACATACTTCATCGGAAATGATATTCCCTCACCCAGAAGATGTGGTTAGGAATTGTTTCTCGATGAAAGGACTTAGCGGTCCGCTTATATTCTAGGCATCAAGATCTATAGAGATAGATCTAGAAGATTACTTGGCCTAAGTCGAGTACATACATCGATAAAGTGCTAGATCGCTTTTGCTATGCAAAATTCTAAGAAAGGGTTTCGCTTTATCACATGGTGTGAGTCTTTCAAGACTCAATGTCCTCTTCTAAGGAGGAGAGAGATCGCATGGATAAGATCCCTTATGCATCGCTATAGGGTCTATCATGTACGCGCCATGCTTTGTACTGCCTCGACGCCTCGTGATGCTTTGAGCATGACGAGTAGATACTACTGATCCAGTGAAAGTCATCGATAGCAATAAAAATATTCTTAAGTACTTACGAAGAACGAAAGAATATTTCCCGATATTCGAGGCAATGAGGAGCTAATCAGAAGGGTTACGTGATGCAAGCTTCCAAATGCAAGGATGACTATAGATCGCAATCGGGTAATGGTTTTGCCCGAATGGTGGAGCCGTGAGTCGAAGAGTTCAAAGCAGACACGCTTGTCGATTCTACAATGTGAGTATATTGCAAGATCCGATGCAAAGAAAGGAGGTCGTTTGGCCCGCAAGTTCATCGCTGAACTTGGGGTAGTTCCTAGCATTGCAGATCCAATAGACCTCTATTGTGACAACAATGGGGCTATTGCAGTGCTAAGGAACCTCGATCACATCACGGACCAAACACATATCGGGCGCTCCATCTCATTCGAGAGATCATCGACAGAGGAGATGTGAGGATATGCAGAGTACCGACTGTAAGCTAACATCGCAGATCCATTGACCAAGGCTTTGGCACAGAGGAAGCATGATGGTCACACTAGGTCACTAGGTATTAGATATCATAGTGATTGGTACTAGTGCTAGTGGGAGATTGTTAGTTAAAGCCCTAAGAACCAATCATGTGATGGTTGAATAGGGAACATTTTGTATCATATTCTATAAAGGCAAAGGATTGGTTATTATATTTATGTCTTGCTTTGTGCGCTACCTAAATTAAATATAATAATGCCCTAGAAAAGTAGGTTCTTATCTACAAAGACATCAATCGCGTAATTGATTATGAGAGGTCAGAGAGAACACTTTCTAAATGTTCTAGTCAGTATTAATATGCAAGGGCAATATTAATACATAAAGACTAGCATGTAGGTCAATTGATGACTTGATCTCACAAGTCATGGATATATGATATCAAGTTGACACATGGGTATATATTAGAGAATATATACCGAACTCACGCCTATGAGAAAGTTTCATGGATCGCTATATGAGTGTCATAAACTTTCTCATGTGACTATTGGTATGAATAGTCCTTAGACTAAGTCACTATGGTTCCCTACATAAGGAGTTATGTACTTTGGTATCACAAACGCCACCCGTAATAGGTGGACCATAAAGGCGACATCGGGTATATAACAAATTATGCGGAGGGATGTGAGTGATGTAGATGGGATCTATCCTTCCATATGACGGAGTGATATCGGTGGCTCTTGATTGAGTAGAACTACTAAAACGCATGGCCATGCTCGAATGAGTCAATATGAGATATTGAGCTCATTTGTTTGAGTTAGTTTACTCAGGATCAAGAAACACATAGATTGATCGAGGATGACACGGTCTATGCCTCATTGATCAACTGATATCAAGGATAGAAGGACACGGTCATATATTATAGTAGTCACAAAGGTTAGTCGGATCTTGACTTATCTCAGAACTTGGGTAGCAATGATGTATTGCTAGATGCCGCTCATTGCTTGTGTATCTAAAAGAGTTTAGGTCCACCGCCAACGCTATGAGAGCCTATAGGGTCACACACAAAGAGCATGATAATTAGAGGAATTAGAGTATTCTAGTTTGACTAGAATAATTGGGAATAAGCTTAAGTACAAAATGGTTTTTGGACTTTAAGCTTAATGAGAATTTTAGCTAATTGATTTAATGAGATTAATTCAATATGTTACCTTATTGATTTAATAAGATTAATTCAATATGATAACATAGTTTAATTGAATTAATAAGATTAATTCAATATGATAACATGTTTAATTGAATTAATAAGATTAATTCAACATGCATGAATGCCACATAAGCATGCCACATAAGCATGCCACCTAAGCATCCACCTAAGCTAGATAAGGTGGAAGGACAAAATGGTTTTGTCTCCTTAAGTGGCCGCCAAAACAAGGGGTCTCAATGCAATGGATTGCATTGAATTGTAGGAGGTGAAAGGGTTTTTCCAACCCTATAAAAGGCCCCATGGAGTGGCTGCCAAAGCATCATTTGGATTGTGATTGTGGTGTGGTTGAGAGAGAGAGCTTGAGAAGCTTGGTGGAAGCTTTGTTGTGTGGCTTTGTGAGTGTAGGCTAGCAAGAAGAGTAGTCTTCTTCTTCCTTTCTCTTTTCCCTCTCTTCCTCTCCTTTAGGGACTTCTCTAGCAAGAAGTAAAGGAGAGCTCTTCTAGTTTCTCTTGTGAGACAAGAGCTTGCTCGTGTGGATACGTATAGAGGCACGGATACTTGAACGTGCTAAAGATCCAACAAACCGAAAGGAAAAGCGGGATTAACAAGGGCACGCAACAAAGGTAATCCTCTCCTATAAGATAGGTTTGGTTTAGAGAAATTTATTTTATACGAGTTTGCTTTCGCATGGATCACTTGGAAGGGATCCTATTTTCCGTTGCGCATATGCCATTTGGCATACGAGATTTCCCTACATCCAGCACATGTGCTGAAGGCAGATGCTGGTAAGTTGGAACTGTAGGTGGATGCTTCGGAGGCTCATTGGCTCCCATGTCCCCGGATTAAAATTTTCACTAATGAAAGAATTAATCCGGATGGGTTGAGCTTCCTTAGCACAACATATTCGTCGTCGTGCTAACAACTTCAGTGGTCGCTTGAACAAACTAGTTGTTCAAGCTACACAACTCTTCTAGTTGGTTAGCCGCGGAAGAGACGACGGATGGATCGCCGGTTTTTGTGTTTGTTTTCGGGGTCCATCATTATACAATATATATTCATACACACACATGCATAATCAAAATATTAAAGAATATATTCAGATCTGTAAATAAAGTTAAAATAACTTTATACCTTACGATCTTCTATCGTATGTCCTATCCTTCTCGTGGACGATGTGTGGACGAAGATCCTCCATGAGTAGAAGCCTTCTAGATCACTTTCTTCTCTACCTTGTCCACTGCGAACAAAGAGAAGAAACCACAAATACCTTCCTATCTAGAACTGGCCACCAAATTATGGAACTTGGTGCAACCGCCGGCCAAGGAAACAATTGGATGAAGTGCCGGCCAACTTGAAGAGGAGTTGCCACCGGCCACCAAGGAGAAAGGAAGGAGGAAGACCACCGGCCACCAATGGAAGGAGAACCGCCGGCTAAGGAAGAAGAGAAAGGCCTTAATGATGGGCGCCGGCCAAGTATTGATGGAGGAAATTGGGCGCTGGCAACAACTAGAAGGAAGAAGAAAGTTGCCGCCCACTTTTGCTCCAAACCCTAGCCGCCCACCTCTCCAAAATCCAAACCCTAATGCTCTAATTCAAATCCTTGATTATATCTTGCCGCCCAACCCTAAGCATCTATTTATAGAATAGGGCTTAAGTCTCCTTTAATCTCCACCGTCGGATCTAGGGATTTAATCTCCACCGTCGGATCTAGGGTTTTATCCCAACCGTCGGATCTAGGGTTTAATCCCAACCGTCGGATCTAGGATTTCATCCCAACCGTCGGATCTAAGGTTTCATCCCAACCGTCGGATCTAGGGTTTTATCCCAACCGTAGGATCTAGCGATTTAATCCCAACCGTCGATTCTAGGATTTCATCCTAACCATCAGATCTAGGGATTTAATCCCAACCGTTGGTTCTAGGGTTTCATCCAACCATCGGATCTAGGGATTTAATCCCAACCGTTGGTTCTAGGTTTTGTTTTACATTCTTGGATCTAGACTTCTCAAGGATTATATTAGGCTATGATAGGGACCATAAGGAGGAGTTGGGTCTTGGCCACCCGATGGATCGGAACCACACAAACTTGATCCATCAATGATGTTCCATTCCACTAGAGGATCATCATTGAACTACCTCACCAACCCCCATAAATCAATATGAGCTCCATATATTATTTGTACATTAATCTCCCCGTGTTTAAGATATTGAATGTCCGTCAATTAATTGATTTACTGACCATCAATTAATTAACATCTAATTCCTCGAGTAGTACCACTCAACCTTATCATCATGTTGACTAAGTCAACCAGCTGGGTTTACATGATGAACCTTATGAGCTCTTCAAGGGGACATCATCAACCTAATATATAGGACACGGTTTCCTCCTATAATCAACGGCACACCATGTAAATAATATTATTTCCCAACTTACCGGGTATATTGATTTAATCCATCTAAATCTCACCCACTGGTAAATCAAAGAAATAAATACTAAGTACATGTGCCCGTTATTATATCGGGATTAAAAGCATGTACAACATAATATCCGAGGTCCGATTCAATTATGTAGTTAGTACTAAATTGAATCACCTCTATGTCGGTCCTACTCAATACACCTAAGTGTACTAGTGTAACTCTATGTTCAAGATAAAACAATACCAAGCTACACTACAACCATGCCAATGGTTTGTCCAAAACCATCTTGGTTGTGAGCCTTTACTTATATTTTACAAGGTACTGATAACATGATCTTCTGTGCCACACCAAACACCATGTTATCTACAATGTAAAATATTAGACAATATGCACACATATATAATGAATATATAAAATGCAAACAATGATCATGTGATTCTTATTTCAAAATGAAATGTTCATACAAAAAGAGCTAGGCTTTCAGTATACATTCCAACAATCTCCCACTTATATTAAAAGACTATGTTTTCATCACTCTGCCATACATCTGATCCCTATGTCCTCCACATGCCTATCAAACGCTTTCGCTGGAAGGGCCTTAGTGAATGGATCCGCCAGGTTATCCTCTGATGCAATCTTGGCGACAGCAACTTCTCCTCACTTTACGATCTCTCGTATGAGGTGGTACTTGCGCTCTATGTGTTTACTCGCCTTATGAGCTCGTGGTTCCTTCGATTTTGCAACTGCACCACTGTTATCACAATAAATTGTGATAGTTCTGGGCAAACCAGGAATCACATCCAAGTCCATCAAGAAGTTCCTGAGCCATACAGCTTCCTTGGCTGCCTCAGAGGCTGCCATATACTCAGCTTCCATGGTAGAGTCCGCCACGCATTTCTGCTTGACACTCCTCCATACTATGGCTTCACCTCCAAAAGTAAACACAAACCCCGAGGTAGACTTACTCTTGTCCCTATCTGATTGGAAATCCGAATCCTTGTAACCCACAGGGACTAATTGATCTGCTCGGTAAACCAGCATATAATCCCTAGTCCTTCTCAGGTACTTCAATATATGCTTTACCGTAGTCCAATGTCCCTGTCCAGGATTACTCTGATATCTGCTAACCATGCCCACGACAAAGCAGATATCCGGTCTCGTATATAGCATAGCATACATAAGGCTTCCTACTGCCGAAGCATAAGGAACCGCCTTCATGTCCTCTATCTCCTTGGATGTTTTGGGACACATCTCTTTAGATAAAGGAACTCCATGCCTAAAAGGTAGAAAACCTTTCTTAGAGTTCTGCATGCTAAAATGAGCAAGGATAGTGTCAATGTATGAAGCTTGAGACAAGCACAACATCCTTTTCTTGCGATCCCTTATAACTTTGATCCCAAGGATGTGTCCCACTTCTCCGAAGTCCTTCATATCAAACTGTTTGGACAACCATACCCTTACATATGATAACACTTTGATATTGTTGCCAACTAACAAAATGTCATCTACGTATAGTACAAGAAACACCACTACATTTCCGTCACATCTCTTGTATACACAAGGCTCATCCGGACTTTGAATAAATCCATATGACTGGATTACCTCATCAAAACGGATGTTCCAAGATCTAGAAGCTTGCTTCAATCCATAAATGGACCGATTAAGCTTACATACAAGATGCTCTTTGCCTTTAGCAATGAATCCCTCTGGTCGCCGCATATAGATGTTCTCCTCAAGACTTCCGTTAAGGAAAGTTGTCTTGACATCCATCTGCCAAATCTCATAATCCATATGAGCAGCTATAGATAAGAGAATCCGAATAGACTTAAGCATAGCTACCAGCGAAAAAGTCTCCTCATAATCGATATCCTCTTTCTGAGTATACCCTTTCGCAACAAGCCTAGCTTTGAAGGTCTCAACCTTCCCGTCTACTCCTCTCTTTCTCTTGTAGATCCACTTGCATCCAATGGTTTTTACACCATCGGGTAGTTCTACTAGCTCCCAGACCTGATTAGAATTCATAGATTCTATCTCTGAATTCATCGCTCTTTGCCAAGATACCGCATCTATATCTTGGATTGCCTCGTCATATGTCCAGGGATCAGGTTCATGTTCACCAGTGACTAAGTCCGAAGACTCTCCCAAAAACATGAATCTCTCGGGTTGTCTAACAACCCTCCCACTACGACGAGGTGCCTCCTGTGTATGCTCTGTGACATGCGGTGCAGTGACTTGTGGTGTCTCCTCTCATATCGGTGGTACTGAAGTCAGGACTTCCCCTGTCAACTCCTCAAGAACAATCCTACTCGTGGGCTTGTGGTTCATCACATAGTCCTCCTCTAGAAATTTGGCATTCTTACTCACGATCACCTTCTGATCTCTAGGACTATAGAATAAACCACCTTTCGTTCCCTTAGGGTAGCCAACAAACAAGCGTACTTCTGTACGAGATTCCAACTTACCAGCATCTCCCTTCAGCACATGTGCTGGACTACCCCAAATCCGAATATGTCTTAGACTAGGCTTTCGCCCAGTCCACAACTCTGTGGGAGTAGAGGGTACTGATTTAGATGGAACCAAGTTCAGAATGTGTGCTGCTATTTCCAGAGCAAACCCCCAGAACAAATCAGGTAACTCAGAATAACTCATCATCGATCTGACCATCTCCATAAGAGTCCTATTCCTTCGCTCCGCCACACCATTCTCACTGGGTGTGCCAAAGTGACAATTGGGATTGAATCCCACCTCGATAAGTAACTCCTAAACTCTCCAAGAGGTACTCGCCACCACGATCGATCAGAATGTCTTGATACTTTTACCTTGACTGCTTCTCTACATCGCCTTGAATTCTTTGAACTTGTCAAAGCATTCAGATTTATGGCACATCAAGTAAATGTATCCATACCTAATAATCGCTATGAAAGAGACGAAGTATTCAAAGCCACCTCTTGCCTCGATAGACATAGGACCACACAAATCGAATGAACCAATTCTAACACATCTTTGGCTCTATACCCTTGGCCTTAAAAGGCCTCTTGGTCATTTACCTTCCAAGCAAGATTCGCAGGTTGGGAGATCCTCCACCACTAATGAACCCAAAGGTCCATCAGCTATCAACCTTTGAATTCTGCTTAGGTTAATATGACCAAGCCTTAGATGCCAAAGATATGTTTGGTTCATCTGCGAAGGTTCTTTTCTCTTATTAGACTTAGAAGATGAGTTATTGATTTCTATATGCATCGTGGGAGTTTTTGGTTCAAGAGTATATAAATTGCCAACCAATGTACCAGAACAGATAATCTCCCTATTCCTTTTTATAACCACTTTGTCATTAAAAGAAACAGAATATCCATCCATAAACAATTTAGAAACTGAAATTAAATTCTTTCTAAAAGTAGGTACATAAAGATAATTTCTTAAAACCAAAACTTTATTCCTCAAAAGATAAATAAACGTCTCCCACTACAATATCCGCCACCTTTGAAGCATTGCCCATGAAGACGGTAACCTCTCCCTCAGCTAGTCGTCGGGTTTCCTGGAACCCCTGCAATGTATTGCAGACATGATCAGTGGCTCCTGTATCTACACACCAGGCACTAGTAGATAACACCGCTAAACATGTTTCAATAACTAAACAAGAAGATATACCTTTGTTCTTTCGGCGAGGACAGTCCGCCTTCCAATGTCCAGTCTGCTTGCAAGTGAAGCACTTGCCTTTCGGCTTCTTCACTCCTGCTTGAGGTCCTACTGCCACTTTCTTCGCTCCACCTTGTTTCTTCTTCTTCTTACCTTTCGGTTTAGAGGAAGAAACCTTCTGAGCGACCATGGCTTGAGCACTCTGACGAAAAAGCCCCTCTGCCGCCTGGAGTTCTGTCAGAAGCTCCGCCAACGAATACAACCTTTTGTTCATGTTGTAGTTGAGGCGGAACTGCTCAAAACTCCTAGGCAGAGACTGGAGAATGATATCGACCTGGGTTTCCCCATCGATCTCAGCTCCTAGGACTTCCATCTCATTAAGATGAGCCATCATCTTGAGAACATGATCCCTAACGGGTGTTCCCTCGATCATGGAGGTCATCATCAAGTTTCTCATTGCCTCCTGCCTAGCCGCCCTACTCTGATGTCCGAAAAGTTCCTTGAGATTGAACATCATGTCATAAGCTGTGGCTATGGCCTGATGCTGATGTTGCAGCACATTTGACATAGATGCCAAAATGTAACACCGCGCCATCTCATCTGCCTTAACCCATTTCTTATAACATTCTATCTCCTTTTCATTAGAGTCATCGGAGGGATTAGGAGGACAGACCTCGAAGAGTACAAATTTGTACTCCTCCACAGTTAAGACAATATCCAGGTTTCTTTTCCAATGAATGTAGTTTGGACCAGTAAGTTTGTTTTCTTTTAAAATCACAGCAAGTGGGTTGAAAGCCATTTGAAAATCCTAAAAATCACAATGATCAAAATATTAGATTTCAAATATTATTGATTCCTCAAAACAATAAAATTCCAAAATCAACCAACACCTCAAAACACCGAGAATATCGCATGCTGTGGACGTATACGAATTCTGCATTTGTAAGAGGAGGTTTTACCCATTAATTTTATTATCTTGTCAACCTTACTTTTTGACAAATAAAATTAATAGTTGGTTCCTCTTTGGCCCTACAAATAAAAGCAGTGACTCTTATGGGGAGGATACTTTTAATTTGCATCTAAGTGTGCACCATTACACGATACTAAGGGAATTATTTCAGATTATGTGCCTTACCGATGGGGAAGTACACACGCTCCTTAATAATTTCCTATAACCATTATTTGACCTAGTGATCCGCAAACAAACCCATCCGATGGGGAGGAAGGCACTCAGAGCCAACGCGCAAGTTTGTTGCATCACACGTCAAATTGTAATGGAGGCCGCGAAAATTAATTAAAATGTCCCTCTCCCACTTAGTAAATTAAAATTGAGGAATTTTAAAACATACACAACATGCATATAAAACAAATAAGCAATAAATATGGAAAAAATAGAATTTTTCCAACTATTATGGCATTGTCCTCCAATATGCATCCCGTCGTGTCGCCACCTCGTCCACTCCATCTTTTCCCGTGCGCAAGTCACCAAAGAGTTCCGAGCCGAGATTAAACATTTTAATTTACATCCATCGATCCTATACTCCACGAAGGAGTGTACAAATCATCTAGATCGAAAGTAAACTAAAATGAGCGGCTAAACAATGCCGTATTTAATTACAAAAATTAAATACTAATCTAACCTCGTCAACCCCGAGGATTCAAATAGTAAATTTTTACACACATCCATTCACATACACACACATGGCCATAATAGTCGGATCTTATTCCTGCAACCAAAGAGTTAAACTACGCATATCCTACTATTATCCAGCACATCTAATATATGAAATATGCATAAAAATTAGCCAAATCCAAAACACACAAAACCGGAAACCGTGGCTCTGATACCAATTGTAGGTGGATGCTTCGGAGGCTCATTGGCTCCCATGTCCCCGGATTAAAATTTTCACTAATGAAAGAATTAATCCGGATGGGTTGAGCTTCCTTAGCACAACCTATTCGTCGTCGTGCTAACAACTTGAGTGGTCACTTGAACAAACTAGTTGTTCAAGCAACACAACTCTTCTAGTTGGTTAGCCGCGGAAGAGACGACGGATGGATCGCCGGTTTTTGTGTTTGTCTTCGGGGTCCATGATTATACAATATATATTCATACACACACATGCATAATCAAAATATTAAAGAATATATTCATATCTGTAAATAAAGTTAAAATAACTTTATACCTTACGATCTTCTATCGTATGTCCTATCCTTCTCGTGGACGACGTGTGGACGAAGATCCTCCACGAGTAGAAGCCTTCTAGATCACTTTCTTCTCTACCTTGTCCGCTGCGAACAAAGAGAAGAAACCACAAATACCTTCCTATCTAGAACCGGCCACCAAATTATGGAACTTGGTGCAACTGCCGGCCAAGGAAACAATTGGATGAAGCGCCGGCCAACTTGAAGAGGAGCCACCGCCACCAAGGAGAAAGGAAGGAGGAAGGCCACCGGCCACCAATGGAAGGAGAACCGCCGGCTAAGGAAGAAGAGAAAGGCCTTAATGATGGGCGCCGGCCAAGTATTGATGGAGGAAATTGGGCGCCGGCAACAACTAGAAGGAAGAAGAAAGTTGCCGCCCACTTTTGCTCCAAACCCTAGCCGCCCACCTCTCCAAAAGCCAAACCCTAATTCTCTAATTCAAATCCTTGATTATATCTTGCCGCCCAACCCTAAGCATCTATTTATAGAATAGGGCTTAAGCCTCTTTTAATCTCCACCGTCGGATCTAGGGATTTAATCTCCACCGTCGGATCTAGGGTTTTATCCTAACCGTCGGATCTAGGGTTTAATCCCAACCGTCGGATCTAGGATTTCATCCCAACCGTCGGATCTAAGGTTTCATCCCAACCGTCGGATCTAGGGTTTTATCCCAACCGTCGGATCTAGGGATTTAATCCCAACCCTCGATTCTAGGATTTCATCCTAACCATCGGATCTAGGGATTTAATCCCAACCGTTGGTTCTAGGGTTTCATCCAACCATCGGATCTAGGGATTTAATCCCAACCGTTGGTTCTAGGTTTTGTTTTACATTCTTGGATCTAGACTTCTCAAGGATTATATTAGGCTACGATAGGGACCATAAGGAGGAGTTGGGTCTTGGCCACCCGATGGATCGGAACCACACAAACTTGATCCATCAATGATGTTCCATTCCACTAGAGGATCATCATTGAACTACCTCACCAACCCCCATAAATCAATATGGGCTCCATATATTATTTGTACATTAATCTTCCCGTGTTTAAGATATCGAATGTTCGTCAATTAATTGATTTACTGACCATCAATTAATTAACATCTAATTCCTCGAGTAGTACCACTCAACCTTATCATCATGTTGACTAAGTCAACCAACTGGGTTTACATGATGAACCTTATGAACTCCTCAAGGGGACATCATCAACCTAATATATAGGACACGGTTTTCTCCTATAATCAACGGCACACCATGTAAATAATATTATTTCCCAACTTACCGGGCATATTGATTTAATCCATCTAAATCTCACCCACTGGTAAATCAAAAAAATAAATACTAAGTATATGTGCCCGTTATTATATCGGGATTAAGAGCATGTACAACATAATATCCGAGGTCCGATTCAATTATGTAGTCATTACTAAATTGAATCACCTATATGTCGGTCCTACTCAATACACCTAAGTGTACTAGTGTAACTCTATGTTCAAGATAAAATAATACCAAGCTACACTACAACCATGCCAATGGTTTGTCCAAAACCATCTTGGTTGTGAGCCTTTACTTATATTTTACAAGGTACAGATAACATGATCTTCTGTGCCACACCAAGCACCATGTTATCTACAATGTAAAATATTAGACAATATGCACACATATATAATGAATATATAAAATGCAAACAATGATCATGTGATTCTTATTTCAAAATGAAATGTTCATACAAAAAGAGCTAGGCTTTCAGTATACATTCCAACAGGAACCTCGTACAGAAGTACGCATGTTCGTTGGCTATCCCAGGGGAACGAAGGGTGGATTGTTTTATAGTCTTAGAGATTAGAGGGTGATCGTTAGAATGAACGACAGATTTCTAGAGGAAGACTATGTGATGAGCCACAAGCCTAAGAGTAAAATTGTTCTGGAGGAGTTAAAAGGGGAAGTCACTTCTTTAGTACCACCGGTACAAGAGGATATACCACATGTCACTGCACCGCATGTCACAGAGGATACACAGGTGATACCTCATCGTAGTAGGAGGATTGTAGATGCAATAGATTTATGTTCACTGGAGAACTCTTAATCTTTCATAGTCCTCGCTATCATGAACTGATCCTGGACATATGATTTGTGCAATCTAAGATAAATGAATGGGCAGATTCTGGCTGCAACTATTATCTAAAACGCCAAATTAAACCATTAGTTGATACCCATGGGTAAAAAATATCATTTACAAGAAGAAAAATAATTAGACTTCGCGTAGGCTTTCGCAAGTATATTTTGTATAGGTATCATCTAAATAGCAATACGTAAATTGAAGTGAAGGGTATACTCAGAAAGAGGGTATCGATTATGAGGAGACCTTTTCGCCGGTAGCCATGCTTAAGTCTATCCGGATTCTCTTATGCATTGCAGCTCATATGGATTATGAGGTGTGGCAGATGGATGTCAATACAACTTTCCTTAATGGAAGTCTTGAGGAAAACATCTACATGAAGCAACCAGAGGGATTCATTGCTAAAGGCAAAGAGCATCTTGTGTGTAAGCTTAATCGGTCCATTTATGGATTGAAGCAAGCTTCGAGGTCTTAGAACATCCGCTTTGATGAGGTAATCCAGTCTTATGGATTTATTCAAAGTCCGGATGAGTCTTGTGTATACAAGAGATGTGACGGAAACGTAGTGGTATTTCTTGTACTATACGTAGATTACATTTTGTTGATTGGTAACAATATCAAGGTGTTATCAGACGTAAGGGTATGGTTGTCCAAACAGTTTGATATGAAGGACTTGGGAGAGGTGGGGCACATCATTGGGATCAAGGTTATAAGACATCGCAGGAAAAGGATGTTGTGCTTATCCCAAGCTTCATACATAGACTCGATTATGGAGCGTTTTAGCATGCAGAACTACAATAAGGGTTTTCTACCTTTCAGGCATGGAGTTCCTTTATCTAAGGAGATGTGTCCTAGATCATCTGAGGAGATAAAGGAGATGAAGGCGGTTCCTTATGCTTCGGCAGTAGGAAGCCTCATGTATGCGATGCTCTGTACGAGACCAGATATCTGCTTTGCCGTGGGCATGGTCAGCAGATATCAGAGTAATCCAGGACATGGACATTGGACTGCAGTAAAGCATATATTGAAGTACCTGAGAAGGACTAGGGATTATATGCTGGTTTACCGGGCAGACCAATTACTCCCTGTGGGTTACACGGATTTCGACTTCCAATCTGATAGGGATAACAGTAAGTCTACCTCAGGTTTTGTGTTTACTTTGGGAGGTGGAGCCATTGTATGGAGGAGTGTCAAGCAGAAATGCGTGGCGGACTCCACCATGGAAGCTGAGTATTTGGCAGCCTCTGAGGCGACCAAAGAAGATGTGTGGCTCAGGAACTTCCTGATGGACTTGGATGTGATTCCTGGTTTGCCCAGAACTATCACAATTTATTGTGATAATAGTGGTGCAGTTGCAAACTCGAAGGAACCACGAGCTCATAAGGCTAGTAAACACATAGAGCGCAAGTACCACCTGATACGAGAAATCGTAAAGAGAGGAGAAGTTGCTATGGCCAAGATTGCATCGGAGGATAACCTAACAGATCCTTTCACCAAGGCCCTTCCGGCGAGAGCTTTTGATAGGCATGTGGAGGGAATGGGGATCAGATGTATGGCAGTTTGAGGATAGCATAGTCTTTTAGTATAAGTGGGAGATTATAGGGATGTATACTGAAAAGTCTACCTTTTGTATGAACATCTTTATTTTGAAATAAGAATCACATGATCATTGTTTGCATATTTTTATGGTTATGCAATATTGTCTAAATACTTTACATTGTAGATAACATGGTGTGTAGTGTCACACAGGAGATCATGTTATCGACCCCTTGAAAAGTATAAGTAAAGGCTCACAACCGAGATGACTTTGGACAAACCATCAGATTGGTTATAGTGTGATTTGGTATTGGTTTGTCTTGACCATAGAATCACACTAGTGCACTTTGTGTATTGAGCAGGACCGACTTAGAGGTGATTCGATTTATTCCTGACTACATAATCGAATCATACCTCAGATATTATATTGTACATACTCTTAATCCTGATATAATAACGGGCACATATACTTAGTACTCATCTCTTTAATTTACCAATGGGCGAGATTTATAGATTAAATCGATAGGCTGAAGTTGAGAGATGATATTATTTATATGGTGTGCCGTTGATTATAGGAGGAAACCGTGTCCTATATATTAGGATGATGATGTCCCCTTGAGGAGCTCATAAGGTTCATCATGTAAACCCTGCAGGTGGACTTGGTCTGACATGATGAAAAGGTTGAGTGGTACTACTCAAGGAGTTAGATGTTGATTAATTAATGGTCAGTAAATTAATTAATCGATGGACATTCGAGATCTTAAACACGGGGAGAAAATGTACAAATAATATATGGAGCCCATATTATCATATGGGGGTTGGTGAGGTAGATCAATGATGATCCTTTAGTGGATTGGATCATCATTAGTGGATCGGACTTTATGTGGGCTTGATCCATGGGTGGCCAAGATCCAACTCCTCCTCATGGTCCCTAATGTAGCCTATTAACACCTCATGAAGCTTAGATCCAATGGATAGAAACAAAACTCTAAGATCCATAGGTAGAGATTAAATCTCTAAGATCCGACGGTTGAGATTAAATCTCTAGATCTGACGATTGAGATTAAATCCCTGGAATCAATGGAGGAGATTAATTCATGACTTATCCCTAACTCTATAAAATGAGGGCATGGGGTTGGCATGGAGAACAACATCAAGAGAGATAGGGTTTTTGGGCGGCAAGGGAGAGGAATCCTAGTTGAGATTTGATTAGGGTTAGGGTTTGGAAGCTAGGGCGGCACCAATTAAGGAAGGTGATTCCTTTCATCTTCCTCCTTCATTGGCCGGCGTCCAGCAGCCCTTCCAGCCTTTTTCCAGCTCTTGGCCGGTGGCCAAAGCCCCTCCTCTCTTCTCCTTAGGTGGTGGAAACAAGATATAGGGCTTCCCTTGGTGTCTTGGTTGTTTTCCATCATCTTCTCCTCCTTCTAGTTGGCCGGCGGCAAGGAGTTTGTGTGCTCTTTGTTGGTTAGTTTTAGGGAGGATAAAAACCTTGTTTCTATTCTTCCTCTTGCTTTGGAAGAGCAAGTAAGGAAGATTTGCGATCTAGGAGCTTCGACTTTTGATAAATCGTCGCCCACACGACGTCCAAAAGGAGGAAGGTCATACATTAGAAGATCAAGAGGTATATCTATTCTCTTTTCTCTTTTTTTCTTGCTTGTTTTTGGTTTTCAATTATAAGCATGTTATAAATCTGTAAATGGCTAAATAATAATTGGATCCCGAGCATAAACACGAAAATCGGCGATCCGGACATCGTCTATTCTGCGGCTACTCGTAGAATAGAGGATGGTCGCTTGAACAACTCGTTTGTTCAAGTGACCTCTCTAAACGAATAGCACGATGATGACTTGGTGGATTGGGCAATGCCTTTTGTCTAGGATTAAATTTTTTTAATCCGGGGACATCGAAGGGATCGCCATGGACAAGCTACCGTTGTGAAGTGGGAAGCGAAGTTTCCCCTCACGGACTCGATAAGCAAAAACCCATCATGTTCTATAATTAATGGTTAATTATAGATGGCCAACATAAACCGAGAACCTATTTGGTCATATGCACAATGAGCGTAATCCGAAGGATTTCAAACGAGCTTGAGAATGAGATTCTCAGATCGAGAGAAACTAGGTTTGGTTGGACCAAACTAGGAGCGAGCGTGAAATCATTTCAGTCGCAATGGAAGCATGGATGGGTCGTGTCTTATGAAGACATGATGGATGAACCAAATTGGTTTGGTTCTAATCCAATGGTGGAGAATAAACCAAAGGGGTTTGGTTTGTTTTAAACGAATGAACCAAAAGTTGGTTTGGTTTGTTTTAAATTAAAATAGACCAATGCAGTTTGGTTTATTTTAACTTAAGTTATTGGAGCAGTTTAATGGGTTTTGGTTATGAGCCAATAACCGTTAGGAGAATGTGTTCTCTATAAAAATATGACTTAAGGGTTTTTCGTCGATAACTTTTGGAGTTGGAAAACCTAGCCACCCTCTCCGTCTCTTCTCCTTGCAGTCGCCCAAGGGTTCCACGCCGCCCAACTTTTTGCTGTCATCCACCCTTGCTGCCGGTGTCCAACTGCTGCCGGCCACTCCTCCGGTGACCCTCCAGCGAATAACCTTGGTTCCGGCGACAAAGGGTTGGCCGGCCATCCTCTTTGGCCGGCGCAACTTCCTCCACCAAGCTGTCCAGTTTTCTGGACAGCTAGTATCCTTCATGTCGGAGCGTCGTTTGGACGACGTTTGGAGTTCCGATAGCGGCTACCTTATTGGGGATTCGATCTCTGGTAATCCTCATTGGTGGAGGACTAAGGATTCGTCAAACTGTTGACCAACACCTCTCCGGAAAAGCGATTTTTGGGGACTCGTTTTTGAATCCGAATTTTGATTCGGATTGTGATCTTCTCTCAATCACATCGTCTTCGACACGAGGCTAGTGACTCATACGAAGACGAGGCTGTATCTTTGTAAAGTCATCTCGACGAAACTCGGCGTGGATACAGATAGAGGCGATTCTAGCGAGAGTCTCTCCGGTTGATGTCTTTCCCGCTACACGTGATAAGTAAGGTATACGTAGAGTAATTTCCTTTATTGCAAAATTTGAATTTACGATTATGTCTACACATGTTTTACTATGCATGCGTGTGATGTGTGTGTTGTAATAAATTAGATTTATTGATTTTTAATTCTTCCGTTGTGTACATGTTTACGAAACATGTTCGAACACACACTCGCTGCGGTGCCGAAAACCCAATTGTTGTATCAGAGCCCAGGTTGTGTTTCGACATAATCGTAAAATTATTTTGCGATAGTCGTAATTATATTTATGAAAATTTTCTACTTTTCAAAAGTTTAGAAGTATTTATGGAAATCTAATTTTGGAAAGTCTAGAAGTATTTATGGAAATCTTATAATTTTGGAATGTTAGAAGTATTTATGGAAATTAACACTTTCCATAAATAAAATATTTGATTAGATTTGAAAATTTGTTTCCTAATTTAATTATGATTTGATTTGGGAAATCAAATCTAAAATATATTTGAATTCCTTAAATAGTTTTGACAATTTACGAAAAAAATTTCCTAAATTAAATTTGACTTTCTTTAATTGAGACCTTACATAAATAAAATATGTGATTAGATTTGGAAATTTATTTTCTAATTTAATCATGATTTGATTTTGGGAATCAAATCATAAACATATTTTATTTCCATAAATAGTTATGACATATAAGGAAATTAAGTACATGCCATAATTGTATGTCATGTAATTGCATTAGATGCATATCATTATGTCATACGTGTCGTGACTTGTAGATGTATGACATGTATATCTTGCCATGTAGATAATAGTTATTTGCATGCAAAGAGGATGAGACTTTAAAATCCTTATACAATATTAAAACCTAAACCTTCCATTAATATGATTAGAACTAGAGTTCTGTTTCTTGTTTGGGTTGTTGGACTCACTCCAAGCCCGGCTCGAACCTGAACATGTTCAAATCATTGGAATAGTTTAACTCTAATATGGTAAGAGTCAGAGGTCAATCGTTAGTTTGGGTTGTTGGACTCACTACAAGCCTGGCTAATTGGTTTAATGCGCTCTAACCATATTAAAACTTTTTCGCGATTAATAGGCCGACTCTAACTTGGAGCATCGATTTGTTGGACTCAGTCCAAGGTCGATGTAAAGAGAGGTGAAGTTGGGTGCTATGCATATGATGCATACTTGTTAATGTGTTAACAACCCAATGTATGTGTAAACATTCAATTAGTTAATAGCACATTGTGATAGTTACATATACGTGATATGTAATTGGTATACTTGATACCCACCATCATAGCTAAGAATGGCTTGTTGGACTCACTCCAAGGTTGTTCTTATCTATATTGAATATCAGTCCATTCAGAGATTGACCTACGATCTCCCGAATTGATTTTGAGGGTTTTTGAATTCGAAAAATGAATGGGATTTTGTAAATGTATGTTGATGCATTTTAAATCATCTTTCTCATATATGCTTGTTTTGTATTTCTAGGTTAATAGCTTGATCATGATGTCTTTGAATTTGCGCTCTATTTTGAATTCGAATAAATTGACTGGGTTGAACTTCTTGGATTGGCTTAGAAACTTGAGAATTGTTCTCAAGGCAAAAAAGCTTGAGTATGTCCTCGAAGCGTCTCTTCCTGGCTGTCCTAGTGATGATGCAACACCGGACCAATTGTTGGCCCATCAGAAACATGTGAGTGATTATGAGCAAGTGAGTTGCATCATGCTAGCCGCGATGGTACTCGAGCTGCGGAAGCAGCATGAACATATGGATACTCATACCATAGTCCTTCATCTTTATGAGTTGTTTGATGAGCAAGTGAGATTTGAAAGGTTCGAAGTCTCCAAGCTCCTCTTCACCTCTGAGATGCAAGAAGGTTCATCTGTGGTACTGCTCAACATGCTAAAGACTGTGGCGCCTTCTGAGAAGCATGAGCAAGGGACGGTTCTGTTAGTTGATTTCTCGAAGAATGGTTTAAGAGGGAGTCAAAGGAATAGTAGAAGGGGAAGAAGAAAAAGGCTAAAAAGGAAGAACCAGCTCAAAAGGGCACTTGCCATCATTATGGCAAGGAGGGCCATTGGCGAAGAAACTGCAAGATTTATCTTGAGTCCGTAAAGAAGAATAAGGCATCAGATGCCCCATCTTCTTTAAATATCTTCCTTATTGATTGTCATTCTATTTCCTCAGACACTTGGGTATTGGATACTGTGTGTGACTCACATATATGTAATGACATACATGGGCTATGGAATAGAAGAAGACTCGTCAAGGGAGAGTCAAATTTACGTGCTGAGAATGGAGCAAACGTTGCTGCACTCACCATCAGAACGTATTTGTTGAGACTCCCTACAGGACTTGTCTTAGAACTGTACAATTGCTTTTATGTTCCTTTGATGATAAAGAACATCATTTCTATTTCTTGTTTAAATAGAAATGGGTACCATTTAACTTTTAGTAACAATTGTTGTTACATAACTTTGAATGGTGTTCTTTATGGGACTGAAACTTTAAGGAATAATATTTATACGTTGGACGTATCCAGTGACATTTTCAATATCGAAGCGAGCAACAAGCATGCTCGAAAGGATAATCAATTAGACTCCTACATGTGGCATTATCATCTTGGCCATGTGAGCAAGAAACGCATGTCCGAATTACACCGATGTGGAATTCTAGAATCGTTTGAATTAGATTCATACGATACATGAAAATCATGCTTAAAAGGCAAGATGACCAAGTTACCTTTTACTGGAAAAGGTGAACCGATGGATGAGTTGCTTGGTCTAATACATACTGATGTATGTGGACCTATGTCAACTTAAGCCTTAGGAGGTTATAGCTACTTCATTACCTTCACCGATGATCACTCACGGTTTGGGTATGTGTTCTTGATGAAACACAAGTCTGAAGCCTTTGAAAGGTTCAAAGAATTCAGAAATGGAGTAGGGAAATAACTTGGAAAGAGTATTAAAATACTTCGATCAGATCGTGGTGGTGAATACTTGAGTCAAGAGTTTCTAGATTATCTGAGGGACAATGGTATATTATCTCAATGGACTCCACCGTATACACCACAACTTAATGGTGTATCTGAGAGGCGAAACCGGATCTTGTTGGACATGGTCAGGTCAATGATGAATCATGTGAATCTTCCCAAGTCCTTTTGGGGCTATGCACTTCAGACAACTGTTTACTTGTTAAACAGAGTCCCGACCAAGGTAGTCTCTACTATTCCATATGAGATATGGGCTAGTAAGAAACCTCATTTATCTTACTTGAAGATATGGGGTTGTCCTGCTTATGTGAAGCGGAC
The DNA here is from genome assembly GCA_025175895.1 of Wurfbainia villosa. Classification (NCBI taxonomy): domain Eukaryota; kingdom Viridiplantae; phylum Streptophyta; class Magnoliopsida; order Zingiberales; family Zingiberaceae; genus Wurfbainia; species Wurfbainia villosa. Next base: position 67,981,669 of record CM045990.1, on the reverse strand, counting down.
TGTGTCAGACAAATTGGATGCTAAGTCTGATAAATGTCTATTTATTTGATACCCTAAGCAAACAAGGGGTTACCAATTCTATCATCCTGTGGAACAAAAGGTGTTTGTTTCAAGGCATGTTGTGTTTCTAGAGAAAGAGTTTCTCTTGCAAGAAATCAGTGGGAGTGTCGATGAGCTTGAGGAGGCTTGAGAGACTCCTCAAGCTCATAGTGATGAGCCACATCAGTTGGACCTATTGAGACACCACATCTTCGTAGATCTGGTAGAACACGCAATATTCATGAGAGATATGGATTTCTCATAAGTGAATCGAACAATGTGTTACTCATTGATGATAAGGAGCCTACCAGTTATGAAGAAGTTCTAACAAGTTCAGAAAGGGATAAGTGGCTTAAAGCCATGAAGTCAGAAATGGATTCCATGTATGAAAACCAAGTTTGGAACTTGGTTGACCCACCTGAAGGCATAAAGCCTATAGGGTACAAGTGGGTTTTCAAGAAGAAAATCGACATGGATGGTAATTTGATTACCTATAAGGCTAGATTAGTGGCGAAAGGATATCGTCAAAAGCAAGATGTTGATTATGACGAAACCTATTCGCCTGTAGCTATGCTTAAATCCATTCGGATGCTCATGGCCATAGCAGCTCATTATGATTATGAGATAGGCAGATGGATGTGAAAACATCTTTCCTTAATGGAAACCTACTCGAGGATGTGTATATGATACAACCTGAGGGTTTCACATCGGTTGATAAAACCAAGGTATGCAAATTGCAACAGTCCATATATGGACTGAAGCAAGCATCCAGGAGCTGGAATATCCATTTTGATGAGACAACCAAAAAGTTTGATTTCTCATAAAATTCAGACGAACCTTGTATGTACAAGAAGGTTAGTGGGAGTGCAGTCGTGTTCCTAGTATTGTGTGTCGATGACATATTACTTATAGAAAATGATGTTTCTGTCTTACAGTCAGTTAAGATTTGGTTGTCCAAGACATTCTCCATGAAAGACCTGGGAGAAGCAACCTACATCCTCGGGATTAAGATCTATAGAGATAGATCGAAATGGTTGCTTGGTCTTTTGCAGTCTACATATATAGACTGAGTGCTAAAGAGGTTTAGCATGTCGGAATTCAAGAAAGGTTTCCTACCCATCAGGCATGGGATACACCTTTCGAAGTCTATGTGTCCGCGCTCATTAGACAAGAGGATTTGCATGAGTAAGATTACCTATGCATCCGCAATAGGATCTATCATGTATGTTATGTTATGTACGAGGCCCGATGTATCGTATGCTCTGAGTGTCACGAGCAGATACCAGTCTGATCCAGGAATGAATCATTGGCCAGCTTTTAAGATGATCCTTAAGTACTTAAGAAGAACTAAGGATGTGTTCCTAATATATGGTGAAGGAAACATGGTGATACGCGGGTATACGGATGCTAGCTTCTAGGCAGACAAGGATGATTCTAGGTCTTAGTCTGGGTACGTGTTCACCTTGAATGAAGGCGCAATAAGTTGGAAAGGTTCCAAGCTTGACACTATAGCGGATTCTGCCACTGAGGCAGAATACATTGCAGCTTTGGAAGCAGCAAAGGAAGCGGTTTGGATTAAGAAGTTCATTTCTGAACTTGATGTGGTCTCATCAATGATCCAAACATGTGTGTCACCGCTATCATCTGATCAGAGAGATCATAAGTAGGAAGGAAATACAAATCGAGAAGATTCCCACTGAAAGGAACTTAGCGGATCCTTTAACTAAGGCCTTACTTTAAAGTAAGTTTGAGGATCATGTTAGAGCTTATGGTATTGGATACCTTGGCGATTGACATTCGGCCAAGTGGGAGTTTGTTAGTAATATATGAGAGATGACCTAAGACAATTGCCTTATGTTTGAACCATTTATATGATAAATGAAGATTTACTATTTGAGTATACATGTTTTCATGTATTTGATTAGATCTTAAACTCATTTACTGAATGTCCAAGATACGATTCACAGCATGAGAGAATTTGTGATTGGATCACAACTAGTGAGTATTTCTACATGTGTAATTGTGATGTATTGGAATTATCCCTAGTCGATGAATTGATGGATTTGGACACCATCAATTCTGTCGAGACTAGCACGAGGTATACTCCTTGGTGTATCCAAGCAGCTGATTCTAACTGGCTGGAGACATTGTGATGTCCGGAGTTAATCGTGGATGCTAGTTATGGTAACTAGTTCATTGGAGTGACCAGCCGTAAGACTTCATATGGTTCTCTGCATATATAGATATGTAAATAAAGTTCTTACTGTAGCTTAAGTGCGATGTTCCTTTGACTTGCGGTATTCAAGTCATCTTGATCATGGAGACTTATGCTTTGACATCTTAAGCAAACATCTCTAAGGAGATGTGGACCCGGGATGATTGGGTATAAGTCGAAGTGATCGAAGGTGTTTGAATAGCCTATAAAGGATTCACCACTCCTTGCGAGGAGATGTATACCCATGTCCTCTCGTCAGATTGTTACTAAAGTCTTTGGCCAAAGCATTACATGTTTAGAGTAAGGTACTCTTCGATACATGTGGAGTAACTAGAATCCGTAGGACGAGGAAATGATACTTGGGCTAGGTGTGACGTAGTCAGCCTAGTGGGGACTGACACAATAAACCATGTCCTGAACCAAGTGGGTATAAGATGAGTGAAGGGAATGGGGCACGAATCATTCGAGCTGCTGAAAGGTTTCAGAAATAGTTCTGGATCAACCATTGATCTTTTCGGTTAATTGGGGATCATGATGTACTACTAGGTGCCACTCATGATCATTCTATAATTAATGGTTAATTATAGATGACCAACATAAACCGAGAACTGATTTGGTCACACGCACAATGAGCGTAATACGAAGTATTTAAAATGAGCTTGAGAATGAGATTCTCAGACCCAGAGAAACTAGGTTTGGTTGGACCAAACTTGGAGCGAGCGTGAAATCGTTTCAGTCGCAATGGAAGCGTGGATGGGTCATGTTTTATGAAGACATGATGGATGAACCAAATTTGTTTGGTTCTAATCCAATGATGGAGAATAAACCAAAGGGGTTTGGTTTGTTTTAAATGAATGAACCATAAGTTGGTTCGGTTCATTTTAACTTAAAATAGACCAATGCAGTTTGGTTTATTTTAACTTAAGTTATTGGAGCGGGTTAATGGGTTTTTGTTATGAACCAATAACCGTTAGGAGAATGTGTTTTCTATAAAAACATGGCTTAAGGGTTTTTCGTGGATAACTTTTTGAGTTGGAAAACCTAGCCACCCTCTCCCTCTCTTCTCCTCGCCACCGCCCAAGGGTTCCACGCCGCCCAGCTTTTTGCCGCCGTCCACCCTTGCTGCTGGCATCCAACTGCTACCGGCCACTCCTCCAGCGACCCTCCGGCGACACACCTTGGTTCCAGCGACCAAGGGTTGGCCGACCATCCTCTTTGGCTGGCGCAACATCCTCCACCAAGCTGTCTAGTTTTCTGGACAGCTTGTATCCTTCGTGTCGGAGCATCGTTTTGACGACGTTTGGAGCTCCGATAGCGGCTACCTTACCGGGGATTCGATTTCCGGTGATCCTCATAGGTGGAGGATGAAGGATTCGTCAAACGGTTAACGAATACCTTTCCGGAGAAGCGAGTTTTGGGGACTCATTTTTGAATTCGAATTTTGATTCGGATTGTGATCTTCTCTCGATCACATCGTCTTCGACACGAGGCTAGTGACTCGTATGAAGACGAGGCTCATGGCTTTATGAAGTCATCCTGATGATACTTGGCGTGGATATGGGTAGAGGCGATTCTAGCGAGAGTCACTCGAGTTGATACCTTTCCTGCTACACGTGATATGTCAGGCATACCTAGAGTAATTTCCTTTATTGCAAAATTTAAATTTACGATTATGTCTACACATGTTGTACTATGCATGCGTGTGATGTGTGTGTTGTAATAAATTAGATTTATTGATTTTTAATTCTTCCGTTGTGCACATGTTTACGAAACATGTTCGAACACACACTCGTCGCGGTGTTGGAAACCCAACAATACCCAGGTAGATCACTACAATTAATGAAAGCCCTAAATTACAATAGGTTCTCACGATTGGTTATACAAATTCGGGATATGAAAACTATAAAGCATGTGAATTGGCGATCAACAAACTTGCAAGGCAATCCTTATGCGCCGTAAAACCAATTCAAAAAATTCGCAATGAAATAAAAAAAAAGAGTTGTACAATCCAAGACAAACCGACAAAGAGATACTCCCTCATCCAAAGGTACAAGACTACTCCATAGAGGAGTTACAAAACATAGTCGATAGAAAAGAAAACATTCACCCAGCGTCCTATGCTCTGCTCGTTGTGTCCTTGGCTTATAGACCTCGATCCTCCTCTGAGGAATCCAAAGAATCAAGTGATCTTGGGATTCTCAAATAAACCCCAATCCTCCAATGAACCAGAATGCCTTTCTCTTAGGTTCTGGGGTCTTTTTATATCTTTTTCTGGAGAATAATACGTGAATTCTGTTAGTAAAGATGCATAATTTAGAACGATCATGCAATTTGGCCCGACCTAGGCATGCCAGGCATTGTGAAGACCTAGCACACCCCGAAATCAAGCATGTTGGCTGGTTTTTGGCATGGGTGTTCCCCCTGGTACGGGCGTGCCCCCTGCACGGGTGTGCCTCCTAGCATGCCGCATGTTGGCTGTTGGAAGCTCCAGAAAATATGCATTGTGGCTCCATTTTCTCCCCATTTCATCATGGCTTCCCTCCATAGCTCTATTATGCCTCCTTTTGTCTCTCCTGAGAATAAAAAACACAAAAACCACAGTCATCTAAACTAAAAATGTAATATGAAACTAAATGCTATGTTTTATGCATGTTATATGAATGAAATGTTGGTGCAATCGGCCCAGGTCACGATTGACCAGGACTCGAGCTTGACTCGAGAGATGTTTTGATGTTCGACAAAAACATATGACAATGTAATTGTCATGGGAAAGTCCAAGTCTTGGGTACTTGGCATGGAAAGTCCAAGTGGGACAGTTGGCATTTGGGAAAGTCCAAGCTTGAGTCTTGGCATTTGAGAAGTCCAAGGGGAATATTGGCGGCGTAAAGTCCAAGCGGGAGTCTTGGCAGCATAAGTCCAATGGTTGGCGGCGTAAAGTCCAAGCAGAGTCTTGGTGGCATAAGTCCAATGTGCCTTGGCGGTGTAGACACCGTTAGCATGACATAGACGATGGAAGCACCTGAAGGCTAGCGCGATGGATGAACAAGTCATGGATGACTTGGAGGGATCCAAGAGGCATGAGGATGATGGAGGTGGCTAGAAGGCTTAGGTCTTGGCTAAGGGTGGTCTAGCCAGTATGGGGGCACCATACTTGGGTTAAACCTCATGGTTGAGGTTAAAACCTTGTGCCATATGACAGTTGATTGTCATGAGTCAACTAGGGTTTGACTGTGGGAATTGGCCTAGCAGTCGACTGCCAGAGGAGGGCAGTCGACTGATTGGCCTAGCAGTCGACTGATCGTGTGATCAGTCGACGGGTGCTCAAGTTTTGGAGTATAGAATGGAGTCTCACTCAACCGTTGTGGTCAGAAGTTGAGTGATGGCTTGATCAGTCGATTGATGGTCATAATCAGTCGACTGGTGATGGATCCGTTGGATTTTTCTAGTGTGAATCTAGCCGTTGTCTCACGACAACAGTGGCATCAGTCGACTGATGGTCCCGAGAAGTCGACTAATCGACTTTTTCTAGCACAGGTTGATGCTTTAAATGGAGCTCGTGAAGGAGGAAAAAGAAATGGGTTCTTGAGGGCGTATTTGTCACGCAAATCAGGGTCTCCAAGTTGATTTCAAGCAACCAAGTGATCAAGCATTCAAAAGAGTAATTGTAAAGTAGTTTTCTTTACTTGCATTGTATTTCATTATTGTAATTGCTTGTATCCATTTCTTATTATTGTAAGAATAGTTTGTAAGAGGTTTCTCTGCCTCCGACTTGTGTCGTGAAGGAGTATTTGCGATTAGTAGTTGCGTGTGCATCACTAGATCTCTTTAGAGCTCGATCCGTGGAGTAGGAACCTTGAGGTTCCGAACCACATTATATTCTCGTGTTCTTGTGTGATTGTCTATTTTGTTATTGTTATTATTATCTATATTCCGCTGCGCTAACGAAGTTTGTAGACGAACACGCGAAAGAATTCCATCACGCACTAGCTCGACGCTATTCACCCCCCTCTAGCGTTCCAACGATCCCCTACATGAAATACTAGTAAAACATGCTAAATAAATCCTAAAATATGCATGTGATTCTCACTCATCACACCCCCAAACTTAAACTTTTGCATGTCCTCTTGAAAAGAAAAAGAACGAAACTATGAGTTGGAATCATGATAACTTGTTAGAAACCCATCCTAAGGTATAAAATACTTAGTCTTATCAATTCGTTCCCAGTGGCTTAGCTTGAAAGATCCTTGTGTAGTGTTTGTGAGTTTTGATCTTTAAAGTTATGGACACCAATCCAAGTTTACATTCCCTTTACCGTGTTCCTCTCATATATGACATAAAGACACTTACCTGCCAATGTGTTTCGATCATCCTTCCACTAACATACTTAGTCTCAAAGGAGCATTCAATAGTCAAGGAGAAGAAAAGTAGGAAATAAACATCAATTATTTCCCCAGTAACTAGTTAGCCTCAAAGGGGCACCTATATGGGTGTTTCCCTACTAGTTACTTGGTCTCAAAGGGGTGCTTCAATGATATTTCATCCTTTTTTCTCTCTCTCTCTCTTTTTTTTTATATAAAGATTTTTTTTCTTCTTATTCTTTTTTTTCTAACTCCTGAGATGAATGTTTCTCTAGTAACTAAGTATTGCAATCGTCCCCATGGAAATTTGAGTATTAGTCTGGTATAGTGAACTTAGCTTTTCTTGGATACCTCTATTGTTGGTGCAATCGGCCCAGGTCACGATTGACCAGACTCGAGTTGGACTCGAATAGTGTATTGATGTTTGACAATGTTTTGGGGAGATTGTTGGTGTAATCGACCCGGGTAATGATTGACCGGACTCGAGTTTGACTTGAGTGGTATTTTGATGTTTGACGATGGTTTGACCAATGTTTGACTATATGGTTGATATGGGGTTGACCATATGATAGAGAAGTCCAATATTGAGTCTTTGCAAATGGAAAGTCCAAGATGGGTTGGCATTGAAAAGTCCAAGCATGGGTCTTGGCAAGGGAAAGTCCAAGCTTGAGTCTTGGACAATGGAAAGTCCAACATGGGTTGGCATGGAAAGTCCAAGCATGGGTCTTGGCAAGGGAAAGTCCAAGCTTGAGACTTGGTAATTGGAAAGTCCAACATGGGTTGGCAAGGAAAGTCAAGGGGTGATATTGGAGGCTTAAAGTCCAAGGGTGGAGTCTTGGCAGCATAAGTCGAATGGTTGGCAGCGTAAAGTCCAAGCGGTAGTCTTGCCAGCGTAAGCCCAATGTGCCTTAGCGGCATAGACCACGTTAGCATGACAATAGTGATGGAAGCACCAAAGGCTAGCGTATGGATGAACAAATCATGGATGACTTGGAGGGATCTGATAGGCATGAGGGTGACAGAGTTGGCTAGAAGGCTTAGGTCTAGGCTAAGGGTGGTCTAGCAAGTATGAGGGCAACATACTTGGGGTTAAACCTCATTTATAAGGTCATTAATCGATTGGGGCTTTGGACTAGTCGATTGGTCAAGTGTTTTGACACTTGGCAGCCGATTTGACTCGTGATAGTCGACTGAGATTATGACCAGTCGAACTGCTCAGAGTCGACTGATGTTCGATTGTAGGAAATAGCCTGACATTCGACTGCCAGCATTGGGCAATCGACTGATGGCTTCATCAGTCGATTGCCATGGATTGAAGTCGACTGCTGGTCGGGGTTATGAGAGCAAAATGCTCGGTAGTCGACTGGCTAGTCGGCTACGACCCTAGCAGTCAACTACTGGATTATGGCAATCAACTACCAGGGTATCCGTTGGAACTTATCCAAAGTGGATTAAGTCATTGTCTCACAATGTCTACAGGAGCGGTCGACCGATGCTCTCGATTTGTCGACTGCTAAGCGAAATCTAGCTTGAGGTGAAGCTTTAAAAGGAGCTCGTGGACGAGGATTTTGCTATGGTTCTTTAAGGCAATTTGGAGGGGATTTGCTGCTGCAATCTAAACCTTTAAGGCTACTCTCAAGCAACCAAAAACAAGCACTCAATTTCACATTGTGTAAAGTTTTCTTTACTTGTATTTGTGTAGTTTACTTGTATTAGCTTGTATTAATTTCTTATTGTTATAAAAACTATTGTAAGAGATTGCCTCCACCTCTGGATTGTTACGAGAAGGAGTGTTTATTGTTTAGTGGTGTTTAGCATCGCTAGAACTCATTCGAGCCCATCCCGTGGAGTAGGAACCTTGACGTTCAGAACCACATTATATCTTGAGTATTGTGCTTGTGTTTGTATTGTATTATTTCTATATTCCTCTGCGTACTAATATAATCATAGCAAGCGCATGAACGAATTCCATCACGCAACGTGGAAACGCTATTCACCCCCCCCTCTAGCGACGGTTAATTTCCCAACAAGTGGTATTAGAGCGAGACCGCTCTTCTTTTGGACTAACCGCCAAGGGTGCATTGCTAGAGGGTGAAGAAGAAGATGGAGATGGAAGAAAAATTAGGATGGGACATCTACACACCTCCACCATACGACCAAGAAGATTTTCTGGAATGGAGAGCGAGAATGGAGACATTCTTGATGATGGATATAGAAGATTGGTTGATCATCGTGGAAGGTTTTGATCCCCCTAGGGATAAGAAGGGAGATATCCTAAAATTGAAGAAGTCGACCCAAGGGAAACTCCTAAATTTCAAGACCAAAGTTAAGGTAACAAAACTTTTAGAAGATTTTATACCTAATGATATTTTGTCTAGACTAGGTGAATATCAAGATGTCAAGTTGCTTTGGAGCAAGTTGGCAAGATATCATGAAAACCCATCATTGGTCCAAGAAGAAGAGGAATGCTCATCAGCTCAATCGACTCAATCGGCTCAATCGGAGGAGACCGAAGAAGCAAGTTCATCCTCACAAGAAAGTGAGGAGTCGGAAATAGAGAAGGAGTCAACTTCCGGATCAGTGGAAGAAGAAGAATTGGAGGAAGCCTCCACCTCTAGGATTGAGGGGGAGGAGATTAGAGCGTCGGATCAAGGGCAAGAGAAAGAAGAAGCTTCTACCTCCGGGAGAAGTGATGAACAAGCTCATGAGGCCTCTACCACCACTCTAGGTAACTCAAACACTTTAATTCAAAATAAAAATCATATTATGTGTTTTGAGTGTAAGGAATATGGGCACTATAAGAGTAAGTGCCCAAAGAAGGTCAAGAAGGCTCCACCGGTGCCAAAGGTCAAGGATGTCGGCATCCCCGCTAAGAAGAGCAAGGAGCATGTCATTTGCTTCAAATGTCAACAACCGAGATACTATAGGAGTCAATGCCCTAGAGAGAGGAAGAAAGGGCAAGAAGGTGTTGGTGCAGCAGGCACCTAAGTCGAACCTGAGTTTTGATTATAGCAAACGATACAAAGTTAAGCTCATGTCGTTATCTCACGAGCTGAATCAAGTGTGCAGAAGATTGCTAAAGCTGAGTGAAGGCTAGCGACACCGGAGGAAGCCGCGGTGGTCGGGCGACACTCGAGTGATTTCGGAGGGAGCCGATGGAATCGAGTGGAAGGCCGGAAGCAAAAGCAACACGTAAGCATCGAGGTAAGCTCGTGTGTGTGAGCGTAAGTGAGGTCGTATCCTCTTTACGGGGATGATCTTAAGCGTAGATCCGACCCAAGACATCTCATAGGTGGTCTAGGTCGAGATCGGACGGTCAAAGACCGTCGGAATTATGTTTTTGTTGAGCTAACTTTGACTTCGGCTTGGAGGACTCGATTGCCGTATATCGATCGGCCGGAAAGGTCATCAATCGATCGATCTTCGCCATCAATCGATGATGGCCATCGATCGTCGATGGTCAATGATCGATTCAAGAGTCAAGGCTTATCACTCCACCTCAAAGCGGTTTGGTGTCCATTTGTGATTGGTTGAAGACCCACTCGAAAAGGGGCCCAAAAGCTATAAAAGGAGGGCCAAACCTAGGGTTTTGACAACAATTCTAAGCTTCCAAAAAGTCTCCACAAAGCTACCGACAACAACATGCTTCTTCTTCTCCGACGTCTAGGTTTCATTTCCTTTATTTTTGTACGTCGGTTTTAATTTTAGTGTCGTTGCTCATTTACATTCTTCGAAGCTATTTTTCTATCGTAACGAGGAGAGGGGGAGTGTCCCTCTACCTCAAGTTTTTTTTGTATCGATTAACTCCTACCTCCAACGAGGAGGAGTTTGTTTAGTGATTTGCCCTCCGTGCGTGGTCAAGGACCACTAGGGCCTTGGAGTAGTAGCCTTCGGCTACGAACCAAGTAAATATCTTGTTTCTATTGTCTCCTTTACTTTTTGTTTTACTTATCTTTCCACTGCGTATATTTGTCTTGAAACGAATTCGAAAAAGTTTTTTCTTTCGCTATTCACCCCCCCCTCTAGCGAACCGCATTGATCCAACAATTGGTATCAGAGCCGGGGGCGCTTAGATTTGGTGAAACCACCAATCTAACTTTTTTTCACAGATTTGTTTTTTGTTCGTTTAAATTTTTCTCCTGCACTACTAATCCAAGACAAAGTCTTGGTACTCTTCGTTTGATTTTGTTTTGCAAGTATTCACTTTTGGAGTAGCCGACGGTCAAACGGGCATAACTTTTCGTACAAGTTGACCCACGACACGGTCTACCTACCAAATCGAAGCTCTGCAGAGATCTACACTTTTACGGGGTTTACCCTGTAACAAGCTGTTTTCATCCTCAAAAACGACGTTTAGTAGCCTTCGGGACATCAAGGTTGTGAGTACTTACTTTTATTTAGTTTCTTATTTCTTTGCTTAACTTTCTATTTTTCGTTTATTTCTTTTATTTCAAGACTACTAATCCAAGACGCAAGTCTTGGTACTTTCGTGTTTTTGTTGTTGCTAGGTTTTCATTTTAGTCTCCTTGTCTTTTGTTCTAATGGCCCATCTCGAGGGTTTTAGCATCCGACCTCCGTTTTACAACGGAGATGATTTTCGTTACTGGAAAGGTCGGATGGAATGCTTTCTCAAAACCCAAATTGAGATATGGATCATAATTCAAACGGGTTTCACACTTCCGACCAATGAAGTGGGTGACTCCTTGGATTATGATCAATGGACCGTTGCAACAAAACGCATAAGTCGGGCCGACGCCAAGGCGACACAAATCCTCCAATGTGGCCTATCCAAGGAGGAGCTAAATCGCGCCGGCCCTTCATAAGCGCAAAGGATCTTTGGACAAAACTAATCGAGTTACACGAAGGATCGGATCAAGCTAAGGTTTGCAAACGTGATTTGTTATTCAATAAATTGTACACACTAAAAATGCAGGAACACGAGTCCGCGACGCAACTCCACGCCCGTGTCCAAGACATAGTCAACAACCTACATGCAATTGGGCAAAAGGTCGAAAATCACGACCTTATAAGGTATGTCCTAAACTCTTTTCCGAGGACTACCTTATGGGCATCCATGGTCGATGCCTATAAGGTCTCCAAGGACCTTTCTAAAATTAGGTTAGATGAACTCTTTTCGGATTTTGAACTTCATGAGCGCTAACTGAGCCCGAGAGGGGTATAGCCTTGTTTGCAGTGTTCAAAGAAGAAGAAAATCGCAAGCAAGCCACCACCAACCGAGGAGGAAGACGAGTCCGAAGAAGAAGTTGACCCGGAGTTGACTGCCGAACTAATGAACCTAGCTCGAAGGATAGCCAAGGGACGAAAGCGAACCACGACTTGACCCAACCAAGGTAAATCTAAAAGTTCTAACATTAGGTGTTATGAGTGTAACAGGTTTGGACACATCAAGTCCGAGTGCCCCAAGCTCAACCACCAAGCACCTAAGCACAAGAAGGCCCTCAACGCGACATGGGAAGAAGAGTCATCCGAAGAAGACGAAGACCACGCTCTTCATGGCGAAGTCGATTGAGTCGACACGAGACCGAACTGAACTTGAGTCGAACACGAGGATGACTCGGACCACGGTTACCTTCAAGTCAAGCCACTGACACGCATCCGTTCAAAAGATACCCTTAAAGTAAGTCAAATTTATTTAATACTTTACAAAATACCGTTAGGTTTTTGTCTAGGAAATTAGTTAAATCCGAGTCCAAGGTCGAGACCCTAGTTGAGGAAGTTAAACTCCTCAAACACTGTGTCTCCTAACCTCTTCGACTAGTCGAGTTCAAGAGAAGGACTCAACTCGGGTTGAAAAACTCAAGTTGAGAACTCTCTTGAAAAGTCAAGTCAAGATCTTAGGAACACATTGGAAAGGTTCACTGGGATCCAAAGGACTTGACCTCCTACTTGGATCTCAAAGGGCCGTGTACAACAAGGTGGACTAGGGTTTAACTCAAACGCGACTAATAGGTCGATATGTCGATCGTAAGTAGACACAAAAAAATGTGTCCAAGCATGGGTCCCTAACAACTTTGATTTCAACTCTAGGATCTAACTCGCATCGGGTTCCTAAGGACCAAATCCACTATGTGGATAGACCGAACCGATTCAACGGTCTAGGGGAGCCAAGACAAAATATGTTTGTGCTTTAACTTAGAAATTGCATGTTTTAACTTAGAAAGTGCTTTAACTTAGAAATTGCATGTTTTAACTTAGAAAGTTTGTGCTTTAAAACTTGTGAACTCTCTTAGAACACGTACATAACCAACTAAAATTCTTCGAAAAGATTGAGCCTCGGGGAGCCTCTTTTCAAATAACCAACTAAAATCCTTTGAAAAGATTGAGCCTCGGGGAGCCTCTTTTCAAAAATAACCAGTTAGACTAGGAAATGATCTTAGGTGAGTCAAGTCATCATTTTCTTGAAAATGGCTTTGTCTAAGGAAGTGGTCGATGATCCGATAAAAGAAGGCCCCTGTGCCTCGCCACGACCTGGAAGCCATGATCTTGAAAAGGTAAACTTGACAAGCCTAGGGTTAAATCCAAATCTAACATAAAATTACTTGAACCTAAATCCACTTAATCAACTTAATTAGAAGTCATCTCAAAATAAACACATAAGTATAACATGCTTGATCATATAGACTCCGATGAGATGACCTAGGGTTAACAACTTACAACCAATTTTCTTAACAAAAATCTAACATCCAATCCAACCACCTTGTGTGTAGGATCAATGGATGTTGGACTGATGTTTCCCACACATGACCGGGATCAACTCAAATTGCAAAGCTTCGATTCAAACGACAAGGATCGGTAGCCTTTGGGAATAACGGCAAAGCTCAAAATCATCGGATCGGTGATATCGAGCTTAACACAAATTTTGTTATTAAAAATGTATTACTTGTAGAGAATTTTGAATATAACTTACTTAGTGTAAGCCAATTGTGTGATAATAACTATAAGGTTATATTTCTAGAAAATGAATGCGTAATTAATACCAACGAAACCTCTGAAATAATTCTTAAAGGAACTAGAAATAACAACATTTATACGATCAATTTAACCAACTCCTCAACTAAGTGTCTTATGACAAAAGAGGAATCATGGTTGTGGCACCGACGACTCCACTGCACCCAAGACTCGGCCCACAAGATGAGTCGAGTGGCTTAGTAGTCGAGGCTTACCCAACCTCAACAACTTGGTTAATAAAATCTGTAATGCTTGTCAACAAGGAAAACAACCTAGGACACAACACAAGTTAACTAACCAAGAACGAACCTCAAGTGTACTTGAGCTCCAGCATATGGATCTATTCGATTCACATGGAGCCAAGTCACTCAATAGAAGTCAATATTGCTTAGTCATAATTGACTACTACTCGTTTTACTGGTTAGGTTCATCAAACATAAAAATGATACCCTAGATCAATTAATCAATCTATTCAAATTAATCGAGAATCAAAAAGACCTTAAGGTTAAAAGACTTAGAAGCGATCATGGTGGTGAATTCGAAAATCAAAGGTTCACCGACTTCTGTAACCTAAACGGATACCACCATGAATTCTCTTGCCCTAGGACCCCTCAACAAAATGGCCTAGTGGAGCGGAAAAACCGAACTCTACAAGAAGCCGCTAGGACCATGTTGAACGAATACGACCTACCCGATAGGTTTTGGGCAGAAGCCGTTAGCACGGCTTGATATGTCCAAAATAGGATCCTTATGGTAAAGAGGCACCTTAAGACCTCGTACGAGATTTATCACGATAAAATACCTAACATCAAGTACTTTAGGGTATTTGGGTGTAAGGTACATATCCTAAACACTAAGGATTACCTAGGGAAATTTACATCCAAAACCACGACCGAAATCTTTCTAGGATACTCGACTACAAGTAGAGCTTATAGAGTATATAACCACGACACCCTTAGAGTCGAGGAGACTATCAATGTAGTATTCGATGAAGGACATGAACCTACAAAACCCCCGGCAACCCCAATTAGCGAGCCGATTCATACTAGACCTTACTCTGATCCAGAGATCAGGTCTAGTGTTAATCCTAACCTAAGTCAACCTAGTCACTCTATTGATCAAGTGATAGATGACTCCAACCAAACTAGTGTTCAACCAAGTCACCCCATTGATCAAGCATTAGGTGACACAAACCCAACCCAATCTAGGACTCAGACTAACCACCCTATCGATCAAGTGATAGGAGATCCTAATCTAGGAGTTCGAACTAGAGCATCCTATAGGAACCTTAGTCAAATTTCCTTAATTTCAAAGATAGAACCCAAATCAATTGAACAAGCTCTTCTTGATCCCGATTGGATTATTGCAATGCAAGAAGAGCTAGCTCAATTTACTAGGAACTAAGTGTGGGAATTAGTACCACCACCTAAAGACAAAACGATAATTGGAACAAGGTGGGTGTTTCGAAATAAGCTTGATGATAAAGGTGAAGTAGTTAGAAACAAGGCTCGGTTAGTCGCCAAAGGATTTAGCCAAGTCGAAGGCTTAGATTACGACGAAACCTATGCCCCAATAGCTAGACTCGAATCCATTCTAATGTTGCTAGCTTATGCCGCACATCGAGGATTTAAGCTGTTTCAAATGGATGTTAAGTCGGCATTCCTAAATGGATACATTAAAGAAGAAGTTTATGTTAGCCAACCCCCCGGATTCGAAAATCTAGATAAACCCGACCATGTTCTAAAACTTAAGAAAGCTCTCTATGGACTTAAACAAGCTCCTCGAGCTTGGTACGAGAGACTTTCAATCCATCTTAAGTCAAAAGGGTTTAACCAAGGCTTAGTTGACCCAACTCTCTTTGTAAAAACCTTAGGTAAAGAAATATTCATAGCTCAAATTTACGTAGATGATATAATTTTTGGAACCTCTAACCCAGCCTTACTAAATGAGTTCGTTTCGCTCATGGAAAGTGAGTTCGAAATGAACTTGGTAGGCGAGTTAGGTTTCTTTTTAGGTCTACAAATTAAACAAACTAAGGATGGTATATACCTATATCAACAAAAATACACTAAGGAGTTAATTAAAAGATTTGGAATGCAAGACGCTAAGGTAATAAACACCCCAATGGCGATAAATGTTAACATAGGAGAAGACCTAGAAAGTAAGTCCATTGACTTAAAGTACTATAGAGCGCAATAGAAGTCTTCTATACTTAATCATGAGTCGACCCGACATCCTATTCGCAGTAAGTATGTGCGCCAGGTTTCAAACTTGTGCTAAGGAGTCTCACCTAACCCTAGTTAAGCGTATCCTTAGATATCTAAAGGGTACACTTAATGTCGGTATTTGGTATCCTAGATCTACCGAGTTCGAACTAATCGGCTACTCCGATTCGGATTATGCCGGTAGTAAACTCGATAGAAAGAGCACAAGTGGTTGTTGTCAACTACTCTACCGAGTCTAGTGAGTTGGTGCAAGAGGAAGCAACATTGTGTTGCCTTATCTACCACCGGCCGAATACGCTACGATGGGTGAGTGTGTAACTCAGCTTCTTTGGATGAAGCACACTCTCCGAGACTTTAGGTTGGACTTCACCAAAACTAAAATTTTTGTAGACAACATAAGTTCGATAAATCTAACTAAGAACCCTATATGTCATTCAAGGACAAAGCATATAGAGGTAAAACACCATTTCATTCGAGAACATGTAGCCAACGGCTCCATACAACTCGAATATGTTGACTCAAGTCTAACCTAGCGATATATTTACTAAACCACTACCCGGTTTAATTTAGTCTCTTGAGACTAAAAATTAGGTATGTGCGTAATAGAATAGGAACTTGCAAATTATATTTTCTTACTACTATTCCTTACTCTTTTGATATACGGCAAAATGGGGAGCAAAAGACCAACGTTAAGGGGTCAACTTTTTTTTTAACTTAACTCTTACTTCATGTTTAAACCAAAAGTTAACTTTAGGTTTTGAAAACTTATTTAACTTTTAACAAAAGGCCAAGTTAAGAGAATTCTTAACTTATTTATGTCGTTAATGCTTTACTTAAGAGGGAGAAAGGGCTTAACTAAAACGTTGTACTAAAGCTAACTTTAAGTAATGATAATTACTTAAAGAAACCCTCAAGGGGGAGGATTAAGGTCTTTCTTCAAGACTCACCCTCGGTCAAGGGGAGGTTTCCTCAAGGGGAGTACTTGAAGAAAATCCTTACTACTCCAACTTAATTTTTCTAATGCACATTATTCTTTATGCTATTTACTTAACTTTGTATGTGGGTTTGCCATAAATCAAAAAGGGGGAGATTGTTGGTGCAGCAGGCACCTAAGTCGAACCTGAGTTTTGATTATAGCAAACGATACAAAGTTAAGCTCATGTCGTTATCTCACGAGCTGAATCAAGTGTGCAGAAGATTGCTAAAGCCGAGTCTGAAGGCTAGCGACACCCGAGGAAGCCGCGGTGGTCGGGCGACACTCGAGTGATTTCGAGGGAGCCGTGGAATCGAGTGGAAGGCCGAAGCAAAAGCAACACGTAAGCATCGAGGTAAGCTCGTGTGTGTGAGCGTAAGTGAGGTCGATCCTCTTTACGGGATGATCTTAAGCGTAGATCCGACCCAAGACATCTCATAGGTGGTCTAGGTCGAGATCGACCGGCAAGACCGCCGGAATTATGTTTTTGTTGAGCTAACTTTGACTTGCAAAGAAGCATCACGCCGCTACTTGAGGACTCGATCGCGGTATCACCGATCGCCGAAGTCATCAATCGATCGATGTCCGCCATCACGATCGATGATGGCCATCATTCGATCGATGGTCAATGATCGATTCAAGAGTCAAGGCTTATCACTCCACCTCAAAGCGGTTTGGTGTCCATTTGTGATTGGTTGAAGACCCACTCGAAAAGGGGCTCAAAGGCTATAAAAGGAGGGCCAAACCTAGGGTTTTGACAACAATTCTAAGCTTCCAAAAAGTCTCCACAAAGCTACCGACAACAACGTGCTTCTTCTTCTCCGACGTCTAGGTTTCATTTCCTTTATTTTTGTACGTCGGTTTTAATTTTAGTGTCGTTGCTCATTTACATTCTTCGAAGCTATTTTTCTATCGTAACGAGGAGAGGGGGAGTGTCCCTCTACCTCAAGTTTTTTTTGTATCGATTAACTCCTACCTCCAACGAGGAGGAGTTTGTTTAGTGATTTGCCCTCCGTGCGTGGTCAAGGACCACTAGGGCCTTGGAGTAGTAGCCTTCGGCTACGAACCAAGTAAATATCTTGTTTCTATTGTCTCCTTTACTTTTTGTTTTGCTTATCTTTCCGCTGCGTATATTTGTCTTGAAACGAATTCGAAAAAGTTTTTTTCTTTCGCTATTCACCCCCCCCTCTAGCGAACCGCATTGATCCAACAGAAGGAGCTACACATATAGGGGAGTTTTTAAAGCTAACCCTAAGGTATATTTCAATAATGCACCTTCGCGTTTTATTGTTCATAAGCATGCTAGAAGTAATCTTGCTATTTATCATAAAGAGCATGCTAGAAATAGTAAACTTTATTGCTTAGGTGCAAAGTCTTGCCATGTTAGAAATAAGGAGAAATTTGGGACTAATGTCTCTAAAATAATTTTACCTAAGGAAAGTATTAGGAAGATAGAAAACCATCTAGGCCTTAACTCAAAGAATTCAAGACATATGCCTAGAAAGAAGAAATCAATTCAAAGAAATAATGGGCCCACCAAATTAGAAAAACTAGAATTTGAAAATCAAGTCTTGAGGTCAAGGCTTGAGAAAATGGAAAAGACCCGTAGAATTATGCAAAATAAAATGAAAGGGTCAAATGGTCAAAATCTAGGTCCTAGGAGGCAAGAATATTCAAGGAGCAAGAAAGGTTTGGGTCACAAACCCAACCCCAAGAAGACATATCATAATGTTCCATTTGATTATGGAACTCAACCTAGGTCTAGGAAGACCAAGGTCACAAGGGAAGTCATCCGTAGAGTTGACCATGGTAAGTGCCTAGTGGCAAGGGTTTCGAAGAAACCTAGGGAAGCTACTAAAAAGGTTACAAGGGGAGTCACCCCTAGAGTTAACCTAGGTAAGACCACAATGACCAAGGCTACCAAGCCTAGAAGGGTCATTAGGGGGTATCTAGGGACGTCATCCCTAAGGAATACCTAGAAAACCCAAGGAGCTCAAATATGTTTTGGGTTCCTAGGAGCGTGATCGATTCATGCTAAATGGGTTAGGGTGTGCCAACTTTAAATGGATGGGTAGTTAACCTAACCATGGTAAAGGTGACACTTTAGGTCATTTTCAAGGTTACGGGTACCTTGGAAATGTGGTTGAATTTGTATCCTAAAGGATTTTAGGATGTGCCAATATTATTTAAGAAGTTTGATAAAGTAATCAAATTGACACAATTTAAATTTAGAAGTCAAAGTGTACCATTTTGGGTTTTGGCACACTAAGGGGATGAGTGATAATATGGCAAAATGAAATTAATAATAACAAATGAAAACAAATATTAAATTTTAGGTATTATATACCTTTATATTTTATTTGTCATGCTTGATTTTCCATATAACATGTCATGATATTATATTTCTTTTTAATCATATAATATGTCATGATCATGCTTAGGTTTTAGGTTTATGTAATGTATATTTAGATTTAATCATATGACATGACATCATGATCATTGGTCATGCTTATTTATGCTATCATTTATGCCACGATCATATTTCATACATTAATAAAATTGATTTAAGGACTATGACATGACTTGAAGTCCCATGTATAAGGGAATCAAGTAGAGTTGCCTTAGAAAATGCATGAGGCCTTAGATTAGGATAACCAAAACCCACATCTCACATTAAATTGATATGTGTAGGGGAACGTATACGGCTAGAGGGGGGAGTGAATATCCTCGCTCGCTGGATGTCGAATTGCTCGCTCGGTGCTTGTCTACAATTGTCATTAATATACGCAGCGGAATAACAATAGAAATAACAACAATACAAGCACAATCAATTCACAAGCATATACGTGGTTCGGAACCGAATGGTTCCTACTCCATAGGGTGAGCTCAACGAGCTCGTGTTATGCGCACGACACTAACAACACTCCTTATCGACTACACGTCGGAGGTGGAGAAACCTCTCACAAGCTATTACAACAAATAATATGAAAATACAAGAAGAAATACAAAGATAATACAAAAGAGAACTTTTACACAATTGCTTTGATCGCTTTCTTGTTGCTTGCTTTGATTGGCTCTTGAAGGACCGAATGCAGCAGCAATTCTCCAATAGATCCACAAAACCATTGCAAAACCTCCATCTCGAGCTCCTTTATAACAGATCGAGCTATTTTCGCGCCTAGCAATGATCGCAAAAGGCCCTAGTCGATCGCTCAGAGTCGTTGTCTCACAACGCCGATCCACGCCGACAAGTTCCAATGGATCACCTACCAGTCGACTGATGATGCCCATCACCGATCGGGTGACCTAGTAGTCGATCGCCTACGGCTACGCGAGCGCTCGCGCTCGCGACACTCATCACGATCGCCATCCTCTAAGATCATTGCTGCCGACATCGCCGATCACTACCCATGGCATGATACCAAGCACAAACCCTAGCCTTACACCGGCCGAACTAGTCGACTCGACGAACAATGAACCGCACCTATGCCACGACCGACGTCGGCAAAACCTCAAACACCAAGTTGTTTGAGCATCCGACCGTCGGTAAACCTCAAACATCAAGTTTGAGCCTCCGACACTCGGGCCTTAGCCACTTGGCCAAGTCCACCTTATCCTCATGGAGTTCCCCACAAGCTCTTCCTCGCCTACCACGCCCCTGATGCGCAAGCGCATGGCTTCGCAACGCCATCCTTCGCCTCATACCCTAGAAGTATGCTTCCTTTGGGCTCACTTCCATTCGCCTCCGTCCGTGGTCCCTGATGCACCAAGCTCACGGCTCAAATGCCATCCTTCACCGACTCAAGGACCCCGAGCCTAGTGAACTTACCAAGTCCTCAAGACTTCCCAAATGCACCAAGCGCACGGCTTCGCAATGCTTTGGACTTTCCCATGCCAAGGCTTCCCCCTTGGACTTCCACACCAAGCTCCATGCTTGAATTTTTCATGCCAACCCATGTTGGACTTTCCCATGACAATCCCATGTCATGAGTTTTGTCTATCATCAAAATACCATCAAGGTACTGCTGTGCCGATTGCACCAACAATCTCCCCCTTTTTGATGATTGACAAAACTACCATCTCAAGTCTACCAATTCTCCCATATTGGAAATTCTCATATCCCAAATGAGAATTCCAAACCTAATTGGTAACTTGGTAACTTCTCCCCCTTTTTGACATTACATCAAAAAGGTCCTCCCCAAGGGTATGAATGTCTCATATCCCAATGAGATCTTACAATCTCTCCCTTGGAGGAACACATGCCTACAATCTTTCTAGTGATCCCATATCACTTAAAGAGAGGCAACCCAATTTTCCTCCCATGAGGAAATACACATCCATCTTCCCATAATGGATACCTCCCCCTAGAGGCTTGCTCTCCCTTGATCATTGCACCAACAATGTCCTTGGAGAGTCCCTAAGCCAATAGGAACATTAAACCAAAACAAAATTAAGGCAATGTTCAACAATGAACTCTCATCCACCTTAAAATTGATACTCACCCTCAACCCAACTCCTAATCCATATCCAATGGATTTCCACCCTCTCTAATGCTCTCCCAAGCATATCCTAGGGTTAGGAGTGGTTAGGGGACCTTAACCTAGCTGAACATGGGCCTAACCAACAAGATTTACCCGAAATCAGCTTGGCGATCGAAATCGAGAAATCGATCATTTGCCACCCTCATCGATCATGTCATCCATGGCGTCGATTGATAATCTTCTTTGCTTTCAACATTTCAAATGGATTTCGAAATCCATAAGTAAATATACATAAGTTTAAAATTCTTGAAATTTGGTATGTATATTACTTATCATAAACACTATGGGTGAAAAATATTGGAAAATTATTTTACCCATTAAATTAGGAGATTGATACAAAGTCCAAAATTTAAGAAAAGCTTCAATAAAGAGCCCTCTTTGTATCATCCCATTCAATGGTGATAGCTATCAAAAGATAGGCTTCACCAAGGTTTTTCAAAATGTTTTCAAAATGTTTTTCAAACCTTTATTTTCTTTTTCCTAAACATCTCACCAATATCTAGATGTGTAAAAACACATACAAGTAAAATTTTTGTGAGATGTGGGTTTTGTTTTGTTTATGTTCTCATGCATATTTCTAGGCAATATTATTTGATTCCCATCAAATCATGCCATAGTCCTTAATTTCATTTTAATTTATGCATGATGATGATTATGGCATAGATATGATATAAGTAAAACCATATGCCAATATCATGATGTCATGGCATGTGAATGAGATCTAGGCATACATGACATCTAAATATAAATCTAAACATGATCATGACTTTTTTATAGATAAGAATGAAGATGATGTCATGACATGGAAAGGCAAACAAATCATGGCAACTAAAATATACTAAGGTATAGAATACCTAAGTGTTAAAATCAATTTGCCATTTCTAGAGATTAAACCAATTTTGCCTTAATGTTATTCATCTCCCTAGTGTGCCAAAAACCCAAAATGGCACACCATGACTTCTATGACCTAATTGTGCCAATTTAAATCATTTTTAACTTTTCAAACCATATTGGCACACCCTAATGTGTCAACTCACAATCACTAGGTTAACCACCCATCCACTTAGGGTTGACACACCCTAACCCATTTAGCGTGAATCAATCACGCTCTTAGGAACTGAATATCTATTGGAGCTCCTTTGGTTAACAAGGTATTCCCTAGGGATAACTTCCCTAGATACCTTTCTAATGACCCTTTTTGGCTTTGAATCCTTAGTCAAATGGGTCTTACTTGGGTCAACTCTAGAGGTGACTCCTCCATTGACCTTCTTAGTGGCTTTCTTGGTTTTCCTTAAGTCCTTAGCCACTAAGCACACACCATGACTAGTCTTAGGGATGACTTCCCTATTAGCCTTGGTTTTCCTAGACCTAGAAATAGTTCCATAATTAAATGGAACATTATGATAAGTTTTCTTGGGCTTAGGTTTGTGACCCAAACCTTCCTTGCCCTTAGACCGTTTTTGAACCTTAGGTCTTGACTTTTGGGCATTAGACCCTAGAATTGAATTTTCTATGATTCTAAGGGCTTTCTCCATTCTCTCAAGTCTTGACCTCAAGACTTGGTTCTCTAGCTCTAATTTTCCCATTTTTGAATTTTCATTAGGTTTTTGGGAAGGCCTCTTATTCTTATGCATGTGCCTAGACTTTTTGGGATTAATACCCAAATTTTCTTCAATTCTCCTAATTGACTCCCAAGGCAAGATATTTCTAGAATTATGAGTCCTAGGTTTGTCTTTAGTCATATGAACATGCTTGGCACCTAAGCAATAAACCTTATTGTTTCTCCTAGCATGCTTTTCATTAACAATAGCAAGAGAGCTAAAATAATTCTTAGCATGCTTTTTAACTCTAGGAATTAAAGGTGCATTAAATAAATTTACCTTAGGATTAGCTTTAGGAGCTTCCCCTACATGAGTTGAACCTTCTTGCCCTTTCTTCCTCCCCCTAGGGCATTGGCTTCGGTAGTATCCCTTTTGGTTGCATTTAAAGCACACAATGTGCTCTTTGCTCTTGATTTTGGGAACACCGGCATCCTTTGACTTTGGATTGACTTTTGATGTTGATGCCTTTTCCTTAGCCAATTTTGGGCATTTACTCTTGTAGTGCCCTTTCTCCCTACACTCAAAGCATATTATGTGATTTTTATTTAAAATAACAACACTTGAGTTACCTAGGGAGTTGGTGGAGGCCTATTCACTTCTTATGGAGGTAGAAGCTTCATTTTGATCTTGCTCCGGAATTGAAATCCTTTCCTCCCCCTCAACGCTAGAGGTGGAGGTCTCCACCAAGCCATCCACATCTTCAAAAGTGGATGGTGATTCTTCTTCGGCATTCTCCTCTACTTGTGCCGATTGGGAACTTTCTTGAAATTTCATTATCTTCTCCCATAATTCCCTTGCATCCCTATAATCACCCAATCTAGACCAAATAGTGTTAGGTAACAAATCACTAATCAATTTAATTACCTCGAGATTTGTCTTGAAGTTCTTGATTTGGTCTTGGCTCCACTTTGATTTTTCAATGGGCTTGTTGTGTTTGTCCCTAGGCATCTCAAAACCATTTTCTATAATAATCATATAATCAAAATCGGTTTCGAGATATACCTCCATCCGGTTCTTCCACCAAGCAAAATCTCCATCGAATTTCGGTGGATGGATGAAGTCGGCCATTTGTAGTGCTCTCGCGGTGGTTAGTCCTTGAAGAGCGACCTCGGCTCTGATACCACTTGTAGGGGAACCAGATAGGGCCAGAGGGGGTGAATAGCCTCGCTCGTTGGATGTCGTAATTGCTCGCTCGCAGTGCTTCTCTACAATTGTCGTTAATATACGCAGCGGAATAACAATAGAAATAACAACAATACAAGCACAATCAATACACAAGCATATACGTGGTTCGGAACTGAATGGTTCCTACTCCACGGGGTGAGCTCAACGAGCTCGTGTTATGCGCACGACACTAACAACACTCCTTATCGACTACACGTCGGAGGTGGAGAAACCTCTCACAAGCTATTACAACAAGTAATATGAAAATACAAGAAGAAATACAAAGACAATACAAAAGAGAACTTTTACACAATTGCTTTGATCGCTTTCTTGTTGCTTGCTTTGATTGGCTCTTGAAGGACCGAATGCAAGAATTCCTCCAATAGCTCTACAAAAACCATTGCAAAAACCTTCATCTTGAACTCCTTTTATAACCTGCATCGAGCTATTTTCGCGCCTAGCAGTCGACTGCCAAAAGGCCCCAGTCGACTGCCCCTGTAGCCGTTGTCTCACAACGGCCAGATCCACGTCCGACAAGTTCCAACGGATCACCTACGATCGATGATGCCCATCGCCGATGGTGACCTAATAGTCGACGCACCGGCTCACGGAGCGATCGCGTGCTCGCGACACTCCCATCGATCTGCCGATCCCATCGGCTACCAATCGCCGTCAACATCAGTCGACTGCTAGTCCATGGTAGTCGACTGCCAAGCACAAAATCCTAGCCTTACACCAGTCAAACCCTAGTCCACTTGGACTCCGAATCGCACTCTATGCGGTCGACTGACATCGGGCAAAACCTCAAACACCAAGTTGTTTGAGCATCCGACTGTCGGGTAAGCCCTCAAACATCAAGTTTGAGCCTCCGACACTCAGTCTTAGCCACTTGGCCAAGTTCACCTTATCCCTCATGGAGTTCCCCACTGAAGCTCTCTTCCCTCAGCCTACATCCCTCGGATGCGCCAAGCGCACGGCTTCGCAACGCCATCCTTCGCGTCTCATACCCTAGAAGTATGCTTCCCTTTGGGCTCACTCCATTCGCTCCCCGTCCGACGGTCCCTCGGATGCACCAAGCGCACGGCTTCGAAATGCCATCCTTCACCGACTCAAGGACCCCGAGCCTAGTGAACTTACCAAGTCCTCAAGACTTCCTAAATTCACCAAGCGCATGACTTCGCAATGCATTTCTCACCAAGCACCAAGCACACAGCTTCGCAATGCTTTGGACTTTCCCATGCCAAGGCTTCCCCCTTGGACTTCCACACCAAGCTCCATGCTTGGATTTCCATGCCAACCCCATGTTGAACTTTCCCATGACAATCCCATGTCATGAGTTTTGTCTATCATCAAAATACTATCAAGGTACTGCTCGAGTCAAACTCGAGTCAATCTGGGCCGATTGCACCAACAATATGTGCGTGTATTGATACACCCTAGACATATGTGAGATGCTAGGAAATGAGTTAAGTTCAAGGTGCATAGTTTTTGCATCTAGATGAACTCAAACTCATCATATACCATGGGTGAATCATAGGGAAAGCTAATGTGCAAGTCATGTGCATTGAGCCCATTGATCATGTTCCAATATAGGTTTTCAAAAAACATTTTAAAATCATTTTAGAAAATCTTGGTGAAGTCTATCTTTTGATAACAGTCGTCATTAAATAAATTGATACAAAGTAGGGCCAAAATATTGAATTTTCAATGGTTTTGAATTTTGTGTCAATCTCCTAATTTTTTGGGTAATTTAATTTTCAAATATTTCTCACCCATTGTATTTGTCATAAGTATTATACATATGAATTTTCATGATTTTTCGTATTGTGTATAATTACTTAAATCGATCATCGCTATGACAGTCTATTGGCGTCAATGGCAGTGGACTTGTGACTGTAAGAGTTGACTGTCAAAGCTGATTTCGGGTAAACAAGGTTTGTTTAGCCTGATTTCAGCTATGTTAGGCTACCCTAACTGCTCCTGACCCTAGGATATACTTTGGAAAGCATTAGAAATTGTAAAAATCCATTGGATATGGATTAGGAGAGTTATTTAGGGTGTGTATCAATTTTAAGGTGTGTGAGAGTTCATGTGTGAACTTTTGCCCTTAATTTTGATGGTTTAGTTTTCTTATAGCTTAGGGACTCTCCAAGGGCATTGTTTGTGCAATGGTCAAGGGGGAGCAAGCCTTTAGGGGGAGGTATCCATCATGGGATGATGGATGTGCTCTTCCTCATGAGGGGGAGAATTTTGGGAGAATGTGAGATACCCAATTTGGAAATTGAGAGAGTTTATAGGAAGCCTCTCTTTACTGATATGGGACTTATCACTAGGAAGAGTGAAGACATCCTAGGTATTTTTGGACAAAGGGGGAGATTGGTAAATCTCATTGGGATATGAGACATTGACCTCTTTGAGGAGAACCTTTTCGATGTATGTCAACAAGGGGGAGAATTTATGAAATTACCAATTTGGGAGAATTGGTAAGGAGATTTGAGTTAGGTAGCATAACTCAATAGTATTATGGTTTTTGTCAAACATCAAAAAGGGGGAGATTGTTGGTGCAATCAGCCCAGGTAATGATTGACCAAACTCGAGTTGGACTCGAGTAGTGTATTGATGTATTGATGATTGACCCCATATTTTAGGGAGATTGTTGGTGCAATCGACCCGGGTCATGATTGACCAGACTCGAGTTTGACTCGAGTGGTATTTTGATGTTTGACGATGGTTTGACTATATGGTTGACATGGGGTTGACCATATGATAGAGAAGTCCAAGATTGAGTCTTGGCAAATGGAAAGCCCAATATGGGTTGGCATTGAAAAGTCCAAGCATGGGTCATGACAAGGGAAAGTCCAAGCTTGAGTCTTGGCAAATGGAAAGTCGAACATGGGTTGGCATGGAAAGTCCAAGCATGGGTCTTGGCAAGGGAAAGTCCATGATTGAGACTTGGCAATTGGAAAGTCCAACATGGGTTCACAAGGAAAGTCCAAGGGGTGATATTGGCGGCGTAAAGTCTAAGGGTGGAGTCTTGGCAGCATAAGTCTAATGGTTAGCAGCGTAAAGTTCATGCGGTAGTCTTGGCAGCGTAAGCCCAATGTGCCTTGGTGGCATAGACCAACTTAGCATGACAATAGCTGATGGAAGCACCTGAAGGCTAGCGTATGGATGAACAAGTCATGGATGACTTGGAGGGATACGATAGGCATGAGGCTGACAGAGGTGGCTAGAAGTCTGAGGTCTAGGCTAAGGATGGTCTAGCAAGTATGAGGGCATCATACTTGGGGTTAAACCTCATGTTTGAGGTTATTAGTCAACTGGGGCTTTGGACCAGTCGATTGGTCAAGTTTATTGACACTTGGCAGCCGAGTTGACTTGTGGTAGTCGAATGGGATTATGGCCAGTCGAACTTCTCAGAGTCGACTGATGTTCGACTACAGGAAATAGCCTGGCAATTATCACATTGGGCGATCATTGTTGGCTTGATCGATCGCCATGGATGGCGTCGATCGGTCGGGGTTCTGAGGCGCAGAATGGTCGGTAGTCGACTGGCCAGTCGGCTATGGCCCTGGTAGTCGACTGCTGGGTTATGAAGTCGACTTCCAGTGTATCCGTTGGAACTTATCCAACGTGGATTAAGTCGTTGTCTCACAACGACTATAGGAGTGGTCGACCGATGCTCTCGATCAGTCGACTGCTAGGCAGAATCCACCCTGAGGTGAAGCTTTAAAAGGAGTTCGTGGAGGAGAATTTTGCTATGGTTGGGATTTGCTGCTGCAATCCAAACCTTTAAGGCTACTTTCAAGCAACCAAAAGCA
The DNA here is from genome assembly GCA_025175895.1 of Wurfbainia villosa. NCBI lineage: Eukaryota > Viridiplantae > Streptophyta > Magnoliopsida > Zingiberales > Zingiberaceae > Wurfbainia > Wurfbainia villosa. Next base: position 67,953,763 of record CM045990.1, on the reverse strand, counting down.
AGCACTCAAGTTCACATTGTGTAAAGTTTTCTTTACTTGTATTTGTGTAGTTTACTTGTATTATCTTGTATTCATTTCTTATTATTGTAAGAACTGTTGTAAGAGGTTTCCTCCACCTTCGGATTGTTCCGAGAAGTAGTGTTTATTGTTTAGTTGTGTTTGGCATTGCTAGGGCTCATTCTAGCCCAACACGTGGAGTAGGAACTTTGAAGTTCCGAACCATGTTATATCTTACATATTGTGCTTGTGTTTGTATTGTATTATTTCTATATTCCGCTGCATACTAATATAATTGTAGCAAGCACATGAACGAATTCCATCATGCAATGTCGAAACGCTATTCACCCCCCCCCCTCTAGTGACAGTCAATTTCCCAACATCTACCCTAGAAATCGTGTAAAAAGTGAAATAAAGTTCTTATAATGTTGGCCAAAAGGACCTTCACTGATCTAACTAAGTTCAGTTATACTACTCTGGATAGAGGAACAACATGTTATCAATATAAGGAAATATGCTTACAATGCAAGGAAATATGCGGAGGAAGTGCTAAACATGAAAAATATGTAAAACTACCAATAGGAAAGAAATATACAAAGCTACCCCTCCAAACTTAAAATATACATTGTCCTCAATGTATCGAAGGGTAACAATAAAGTAAACTACTCAGGAGGAGGAGGTGGAAAGAAATGACCTTGCAAAATGTGCCACTGATACATGGCATCTATCATTTGCCTCTTCTCCCTGAGTTCGGCCTGCTATTCCCTTAAGTCAATATAGTGCATCTAGGGAGGACTGAATCCTAGAATATGCATCATTTGATGTACTAGTACCTGCATAAGTTGTGCCCCCAAAAGAAAAAGAATGTCTACGGGGGTCGACCCTAATAGGTGCTACTGTAGTGGACTCCAAGGGGTCAGGAACAGGTACTACATTGGTCATAAGCCAGTTGGCTCGGTTCCACACTGTTATTCGATTAGGATTTGGGAGAGTGAGGGGACAATGATCCTATAAAACTGAACAATATCTACCTTCATTCCTAGTGATCATTCTCATGGCCATACATGCATCAAGATCAATCTTTGGGCTAAGTTGAATCAACTCCAATCCATCAAGATTACACCCCAAGGCCAATGCTATCTGAGTTATTAAACCTCTAACTAAGATTGATCCTATCGAACTTTTTCATATTTTTACCAAGTGCCTAATAAAATGTAAGCCAATGATGGCCCACAAAACAATCAATTCATTTTGCCTAACTACACCTTCACTATCTCCTCGACCAAAGATTGTATTAGCCATTACCATATGGAGGTACCTAAAAATTTGGTTAGGGAGGTTTGAAGATATATATCTAGAAGGATCATAAGTGCCAATACCTTTTGAAATTTCTCCCCAAAATACAAAGTCTTGAAATCCCCTAGGTAATCTCCTCTCTCTTCCACATGGTAAATCATAAACATTATTAAATTTTTCAAGTGTCCATGTGTATTCATTATTAAACATCCTAATGGTGATCTTCCCCTCTTCACAATTATGACCATTCAAGATTTCAGCTTCTATAGGACTTACGAATTTTATGGTTATTTTTTGGAAGGTCGGGTAAGCTATATTCATCAATCCATTCCATCACACCCTACTAGTCATCCAATTAATATCATCCCTAAATCCTAAGATAGGAATGGTATGTCGAGCAGATTCTAAGCCAGTTTGTGCATTCAGTTTGTTGTTTATTGCCTGAAAAGAAAATTTAAAGGTAAATACAAAGAATAGAAATTGTGAAAAGAAAATAAAAATAAAATGAAATAAAATCATGAGTTTCCTCCCAAGAAGCGCTTGTTTTAGGTTGTAAACTCAACCCCTATTATTGTTCATCCTGGATCAAAACTCATGTTCCGTCTTCGTCTGAACGCAGTACATATGTGACGAGCGAAATTATGAGACATTTTATTCTTATTGCCTTTTAGCCTCATGAGTTCTTCCAAGGAATACCTGTGATTATTTTGTTTTGTCCTGCAACAAAATTCTTTGGCAGAAGGTGAGGTAAGAGATTTAGCAAAATTAAACTCAATTTTCTCATCTTCAATTTCAAAAGATAGTCTTTGATTCTTGACATCAATCATTGTTGCAGCAGTAGCTAAAAAAGGTCACCCTAGGACCATGGGGTTTTCAGGATTTTCATGTTGGGTTTCCGGCACCGCGGCGTGTGTGTGTTCGATCATGTTTCGTAAACATGAGCACAGCGGAAGCAATAAAAATAATAAATACTTCTATTTATTACAACACACACAACACACGCATGCTATTACAACAAGTGTAGACATAACCGTAAATTAAAATTGCAATAAAAGGAAATTAAACTACGTTATACCTTCCGTATGACGTGTAGCGGGAACGGCATCAACCGGAACGATCCTCGTAAGAATCGTCTCTATCCGTATCCACGCCGAGCTCCTCGGGATGACTTCGCTAAGTCACAGCTTCGTCTTCGTACGGGTTACTAGCCTCGTGTTGAAGACGACGTGATCGAGAGATGATCACGATCCGAATCCAAATTCGGATCCTCAAACGAGTTCTCAAAACTCGCTTCTCCGGAGAGGTATTCGTCAACCGTTTGACGAATCCTTCATCCTCCACCTCAGAGGATTACCGGAGATCGAATCCCCGGTAAGTTAGCCGCTGTCGGAGCTCTAACCGTCGTCCAAACGATGCTCCGACGAGAGGAGGAGAAGCTGTCCAGAAAACTGGACAGCTTGGTGGAGGAGTAGGCGCCGGCCAAAACAAGGAGAGAAAAGCCTCACCTTGATGCCAAACCTATAGGAGATCACCGGAGGGTCGCCGGAGGTTCACCGGCTGAAGCTTGGTCGCCGGCAACAAGTTGGACGGCAACACAATCAAGCTGGGCGGCAAGGAGGTTGGGCGGCACAACCAGGTTGGGCGGCAACTCCTTGGAGGCTAGGGTTTTGATTTTGGATTAGGGTTTAACAATCCCTTAAGCCCTCTTTTATAGAGAACTAATTCTCTTAATGGTTAATGGATCATATCCATAAAGCCCGTTAACCCGCTCCATTAGGATAAGTTAAAATAAACCAAACCATGATGGTTTATTTTAAGTTAAAACGAACCGAACCAACTTTTGGTTCATTCGTTTAAAATAAACCAAACCCTTTGGTTTATTCTTATCCATTGGATTAGAACCAAACCATTTTGGTCCATCCATTATGTCTTCATTAGACACGGCCCATCCACGCTTCCATTGCGACTGAAACAATTTCATGCTCGCTTTATGTTTGGTCCAACCAAACATAGTTTCTCTCGGTCTGAGAATCCCATTCTCAAGCTCGTTTTAAATCCTTTGGATTATACTCGTTGTGCGTGTGACCAAATAGGTTCTCGGTTTATGTTGGCCGTCTATAATTAACCATTAATTATAGAACGATCATGAGTGGCACCTAGTAGTACATCATGATCCCCAATTAACCGAAAAGATCAACGGTTGATCGAACTATTTACGAAACCCTTCGGCTCGAATGAATCGTGCCCCATTCCCTTCACTCATCTTATACCCACTTGGTTCAGGACATGGTCTATTGTGTCAGTCCCCACTAGGCTGACTACGTCACACCTAGCCCAAGTATCATTTCCTCGTCCTACAGATTCTAGGTACTCCACATGTATCGAAGAGTACCTTACTCTAAACATGTAATGCTTTGGCCAAAGACTTTAGTAACAATCCGACGAGAGGCCATGGGTATACATCTCCTCGCAAGGAGTGGTGAATCCTTTATAGGCTATTCAAAAACCTTGATCACCGACTTATACCCAATCATCCGGGTCCACATCTCCTCGGAGATGTTTGCTTAAGATGTCAAAGCATAAGTCTCCATGATCAAGATGACTTGAATACAAAGTCAAAGGAACATCGCACTTAAGCCAGTAAGAACTTCATTGACATATCTATATATGCAGAGAACCATATGAAGTCTTACGGTGGTCACTCCAATGAACTAGTTACCATAACTAGCATCCACGATTAACTCCGGACATCACAATGTCTCGGCCGGTGAGAATCGCTTGGATACACCAAGAGTATACCTCGTGCTAGTCTTGTGAATTGATGGTGTCTAAATCCATCAATTCATCGACTAGGATAATTAGATACATCACAATTACACATGTAGAGATACTCACTAGTTGTGATCCAATCACAAATTCTCTCATGCTGTGAATCGTATCGTGGACATTCAGTAAATGAGTTTAAGATCCAATCAAATACATAAAACATGTACACTCAAATAGTGAATCTTCATTTATCATATAAATGGTTCATACATAAGGCGATTGCCTTAGGACATCTCTCATATATTACTAACATTTCACCCATATCCAGGACAAAGAAATTAGTAGGTATTATAAAATTTTTAATAGCTGTTAGGATGTCTTCTATGTTGGTGCAATTGGCCCAGGTCACGATTGACCAGACTTGAGTTTCACTCGAGTAGTGTTTTGATGTTTGACATTGATATCTGATATGTGTTGGGGAGATTCTTGATAATGGCCCAGGTTAGTATTTGATATTTGACGATGGTTTGACCATTGTCATGGAAAGTCCAAGCATGGGCCTTGGCAAAGAAAAGTCCAACATGGGTTGGCAAGGGAAAATTCAAGCTTGAGTCTTGTCATTTGGAAAGTCTAAGGGGAATATTGGCGGTGTAAAGTCCAAGCGGGAGTCTTGTTAGTAATATATGAGAGATGTCCTAAGGCAATCACCTTATGTATGAACCATTTATATGATAAATGAAGATTCACTATTTGAGTATACATGTTTTTATGTATTTTATTGGATCTTAAACTCATTTACTAAATATCCACGAAACGATTCACAGCATGAGAGAATTTGTGATTGGATCACAACTAGTGAGTATCTCTACATGTGTAATTGTGATGTATCGGAATTATCCCTAGTCAATGAATTGATGGATTTGGACACCATCAATTCTGTCGAGACTAGCACGAGGTATACACCTTGGTGTATCCAAGCAACTGATTCTCACTGGCTGGAGACATTGTGATGTCCAGAGTTAATCGTGGATGCTAGTTATGGTAACTAGTTCATTGGAGTGACCAGCCGTAAGACTTCATATGGTTCTCTGCATATATAGATATGTCAATGAAGTTATTACTGTAGCTTAAGTGCGATGTTCCTTTGACTTGCGATATTCAAGTCATCTTGATCATAGAGACTTATGCTTTGACATCTTAAGCAAGCATCTCTAAGGAGATGTGGACCCGGGATGATTGGGTATAAGTCAAAGTGATCGAAGGTGTTTGAATAGCCTATAAAGGATTCACCACTCCTTGCAAGGAGATGTATACCCATGGCCTCTCGTCGGATTGTTACTAAAGTCTTTGGCCAAAGCATTACTTGTTTAGAGTAAGGTACTCTTCGATACATGTGCAGTAACTAGAATCCGTAGGACGAGGAAATGATACTTGGGCTAGGTGTGACGTAGTCAGCCTAGTGGGGACTGACACAATAGACCATGTCCTGAACCAAGTGGGTATAAGATGAGTGAAGGACGAATCATTCGAGCATCAAGGGTTTCGTAAATAGTTCGATCAACCGCTGATCTTTTCTTAAGGGGGATCATGATGTACTACTAGGTGCCACTCATGATCATTCTATAATTAATGGTTAATTATAGACGGCCAACATAAATCGAGAACCTATTTGGTCACATGCACAACGAGCGTAATCCGAAGGATTTAAAATGAGCTTGAGAATGGGATTCTCAGACCGAGAGAAACTAGGTTTGGTTGGACCAAACAAGTAGCGAGCATGAAATCATTTCAGTCGCAATGGAAGCGTGGATGGGCCATGTCTTATGAAGACATAATGGATGAACCAAAATGGTTTGGTTCTAATCCAATGGAGGAGAATAAACCAAAGGGTTTGGTTTATTTTAAACGAATGAACCAAAAGTTGGTTCGGTTCGTTTTAACTTAAAATAAACCATCATGGTTTGGTTTATTTTAACTTATATTAATAGAGCGGGTTAACGGGCCTTATGGTTATGATCCAATAATCATTAAGAGAATTAGGTCTCTATAAAAGAGGGCTTAAAGCCTAATCCAAAACCCTAACCAAGTTTTGGCCACCCACCTCTCCCTCCTCTCCATCTATTCGGCGCCAACACCCATTGCCGCCGCCCAGCACCTTGTGCCGCCGTCCAAATTGTTGCCGGCGTCCAAGCTTCGGCCGGCGATCCTCCGGCAACTCTCCGGTGATCTCCTTTGGGTTTGGCATCAAGGTGAGCTTCATCCTACCTTTTTGTCCAACCCTATTTCCTCCACCAAAGCTGTCCAGTTTTCTGGACAGCTTGTTCTCTTCTCGTCGGAGCGTCGTTTGGACGACGGTTAGAGCTCCGACAGCGCCTAACTTACCGGGGATTCAATCTCTGGTAATCCTCTGAGGTGGAGAACAAAGGATTCGTCAAACGGTTGACGAATACCTCTCCGGAGAAGCGAGTTTTGAGGACTCGGTTTTGGATCCGAATTTGGATTCGGATTGTGATCATCTCTAGATCACATCGTCTTCAACACGAGGCTAGTAACCCGTACGAAGATGAGGCTTGTGACTTAGCGAAGTCATCCCGAGGATACTCGGAATGGATACGGATAGAGACGATTCTAGCAAGGATCGTTCCGGTTGATGTCGTTCCCGCTACATGTGATACGAAAGGTATAACGTAGTTAAATTTCCTTTTATTGTAAATTTAAATTTACGGTTATGTCTACACATATTGTACTGTTCATGCATGTGATGTGTGTGTTGTAATAAATGTAGATTTATTATCTTTATTTCTTCCGCTGTGCATATGTTTGCGAAACATGTTCGAACACACAGTCGCCACGGTGCCGGAAACCCAACAGTGGTATCAGAGCCTAGGTTGTGTTTCGACATAATCGTAAAATTGTTTTGCGATAGTTATAATGATATTTTTGGAAATTTTCTACTTTTGGAAAGTTAGAAGTATTTATGGAAATTTTTCAATTTTGGAAAGGCTAGAAGTATTTATGGAAATCTTCCACTTTTGGAAAGTTGGAAGTATTTATGGAAATTGATATTTTCCATAAATAAAATATTTGATTAGATTTTGGAAATTTGTTTCCTAATTAAATCTTGATTTGATTTGGGAAATCAAATCTTAAAATATTTTATTTCCATAAGTAGCTTTGATGATTTAGGAAATTGGTTTCCTAAATTGACTTTCCTTAATCAAATATTTCCACAAATAAAATATGTGATTAGATTTGGAAATTTGTTTCCTAATTTAATCATGATTTTATTTGGAGAATCAAATCTTAAACATATTTTATTTCCATAAATAGTTATGACATATAAGGAAATTATGTACATGACATAATTGTATGCCATGTAATTGCATTAGATGCATATCATTATGTCATGCGTGTCGTGACATGTAGATGTATGCCATGTCATGTAGATAATAGTTATTTGCATGCAAAGAGGATGAGACATAAAAACCCTTACTCAATATTAAAGCATACACCTTCCATTAATATGGTTAGAACCAGATTTCCGTTTCTTGTTTGGGTTGTTGGACTCTCTCCAAGCACGGCTCGAACCCGAACATATTCAAACCATGGAATAGTTTAATACTAATATGGTAAGAGTCAGAGGTCAATCGTTAGCTTTGGTTGTTGGACTCTCTCCAAGATGGGCTAATTGGTTGAATGCGCTCTAACCATATTAAAACTATTTCTCGATTAATGGGTTGCCTTTAACCTGGAGCATCGGCTTGTTGGACTCTCTCCAAGGTCGATGTAAAGGGAGGTGAAGTTGGGTGCTATGCATATTATGCATACTTGTTAATGTGTTAACAACCCGATGTATGTGTGAACATTCAATTAGTTGATAGCACATTGTGATAGTTGCATATACGTGATATGCAATCGTATAGTTGATACCTACCGTCAGAAGTTATGAATGGCTTGTTGGACTCTCTCCAAGGTTGTTCATATCTATGATGGATATCAGCCCATTCGGAGATGGACCTACGATCTCCCGAAGTGATTTTGGGGTTTTTGAAATTCAAAAAATGAATGGGATTTATAAATGTATATTGATGCATTTTAAAATCATTTTCTCATATATGCTCGTTTTGTATTTCTAGGTCAATAAATTGATCATGACGTCTTTGAATTTGCGCACTATTTTGGATTCGAACAACTAACTTCATGGCTTAGAAACCCGAGAATTGTTCTCAAGGCGGAAAAAGCTAGCATATGTCCTTGAAGAGCCTCTTACGATGCAACTCTGCACCAAATGTTGGTCTGCATGTCGAGTTGCATCATGCCATGAGCATATGGATGATAATAGTATGGTCTTCCATCTTCATGAGTTGTTCGATCAAGCGAGATCCAAAGGTTCGAGGTCTCTAGGCTCCTCTTCACCACGAAGATGCAAGAAGGTTCGCCTCAGAGTACAATTTGTGCTAAAGATGAACGGGTACATCGAGCTAGACACCCTCGGGTTTGTGATGGATCATGAGTTAAGTATTGACTTAATTCTGCATTGTTTGCCCAAGAGTTTCTCACAATTTGTGATGAACTATCGGATGAACAAATTGGAATCCACTATTCCTGAGCTCCTCAATATGCTGAAGACTGTGGAGCCTTCTGTGAAGCATGAGGAGAAGGCGGTTCATAGTTGATTCCTCAAAGAAAGGTTCTAAGAGGAAGGCAAAAGAACAAGAAAGGGAAGAAAGAAGGCAAAGAAGGCGAGAACCAAATTAAAAAGGGCACTTGCCATCATTATGGCAAGGAAGGCCCCGGGCGAAGAAACTGCAAGATTTATCTTGAGTCCATGAAGAAGAAGAAGGCATCCGATGCCCCATCCTCTTCAGGTATCTTCGTGATTGATTGTCATTCTATTTCCTTAGACACTTGGGTATTGGATACTGGGTGTGGCTCACATATATGTAATGACATACAGGGGCTAAGGAATAGAAGAAGACTCGTCAAGGGAGAGTCAAATTTATGCGAGTTGGCAATGGAGCAAAGGTTGCCGTGCCGCCATCGAACTTATTTATTTGAAGCTCCTAGTGGACTAGTCTTGAATCGGACAATTGCTATTATGTTCCTTCTCTAATAAAGAACATTGTTTCTATTTCTTGTTTAAATAGAAATGGTTTCCATTTAACGCTTAGTAACAATTGTTGTTATATAACTTTGAATGGAGTTCTTTATGGAACCGGAACTTTGAGTAATGGCATTTATACGCTGGACGATTCAAAGGACATTTTCAATATCGGGCGAGCAACACGCTGCTCAAAGGATAATCAATTAGACTCCTATATGTGGCATTGTCGCTCTTGGCCATGTAAGCAAGAAACGCATGTCCGAATTACACCGATGTGGAATTCGGAATCGCTTGAAATTGGATTCATACGATACATGCAATCATGCTTAAAAGGCAAGATGACTAAGTTACCTTTACCGAAAAGGTGAACGAGTGGGAGAGTTACTAGGACTAATACATACCGATGTATGTGGACCTATGTCAACTCAAGCTTTAGGAGGCTATAGCTACTTCATTACCTTCACCGATGATCACTCACGGTTTGGGTATGTGTTCTTGATGAAACACAAGTCTGAAGCCTTTGAAAGGTTCAAAGAATTCAAAAATGAAGTAGAGAAACAACATGACAAGAGTATTAAAATACTTCGATCGGATCGAGGTGGTGAATACTTAAGTCAAGAGTTTCTTGATTATCTAAGAGACAATGGCATATTGTCTCAATGGACTTCCCTATATACACCACAAAGATAATGGTGTATCCGAGAGGCGAATCGACCTTGTTGGACATGGTCAGTCAATGATGAATCATGCAAATCTTCCCAAGTCCTTTTGGGGTTATGCACTTCGCATACCGCTTACTTGTTAAATGTAATGCCTACCAAGGTAGTCTCAACTACTCCATATGAGATATGGAATGGTAAGAAACCTCATGTATCTTACTTGAAGATATGGGGTTGTCTCGCTTATGTGAAGCTGATCAGATCGTACAAATTGATGCTAAGTCCGATAAATGTCTATTTATTGAGATACCCTAAGGAAACAAGGGGTTACTAATTCTATCATCCCGTGGAACAAAAGGTGTTTGTTTCAAGGCATGTTGTGTTTCTAGAGAAAGAGTTTCTCTTGGGGAGGTCAAGTCGCTGAGCTTGAGGAGGCTCGAGAGACTCAAATAGACATTGATGAGATACCTGGTGAAGCACAACAGCCGACAACTCATAGTGATGAGCAATCGGCTGGACCTATTGTAACACCACATCTTCGTAGATCTGGCAGAACACGCAATATTCCTGAGAGATATGGATTTCTCGTAAGTGAATCGAACGACGTGTTACTCATTGATGATGAGGAGCCTACCAGTTATGAAGAAGTGCTGACAAGTTCAGAAAGGGATAAGTGGCTTGGTGCCATGAAGTCGAAAATGGATTCCATGTATGAAAACCAAGTTTGGAACTTGGTTGACCCACCTGAAGGCATAAAGCCTATAGGGTGCAAGTGGGTTTTCAAGAAGAAAACCGACATGAATGGTAATGTGATTACCTATAAGGCTAGATTGGTGGCGAAAGGATATCGTCAAAAACAAGGTGTTGATTATGACGAAACCTATTCGCCTGTAGCTATGCTTAAATCCATTCGGATGCTCCTGGCCATAGCGGCTCATTATGATTATGAGATATGGCAGATGGATGTGAAAATAGCTTTCCTTAATGGAAACTTGCTCGAGGACGTGTATATGATACATGTACCGAGGGTTTCACATCGCTGATAAAACCAAGGTATGCAAATTGCGACGATCCATTTATGGATTGAAGCAAGCATCCAGGAGCTGGAATATCCGTTTTGATGAGACAATCAAAAGTTTGATTTCTCACAAAATCCAGACGAACCTTGTGTGTACAAGAAGGTTAGTGGGAGTGCAGTCGTGTTCCTAGTATTGTATGTCGATGACATATTACTTATAGGAAACGATGTTTCAATCTTACAGTCAGTTAAGGTTTGGTTATCCAAGACATTCTCCATGAAAGACCTGGGAGAAGCAACCTACATCCTCGGGATTAAGATCTATAGAGATAGATCGAAACGGTTGCTTGGTCTTTCGCACTACATATATAGACCGAAAAGCAAAGAGGTTTAGCATGTCGGAATCCAAGAAAGGTTTCCTACCCATCGCATGGGGTACACCTTTCGAAGTCTATGTGTCCGCGCACAGAAGACGAGAGGAATTGCATGAGTAAGATTCCCTATGCATCCGCAATAGGATCTATCATGTATGTTATGTTATGTACGAGGCCCGATGTATCGTATGCTCTGAGTGTCACGAGCAGATACCAGTATGATCCAGGAATGGATCATTGGGTGGTTGTTAAGACGATCCTTAAGTACTTAAGAAGAACTAAGGATGTGTTCCTAATATATGGAGAAGGGGACATGGTGATACATGGGTATACGGATGCCAGCTTCCAGACAGACAAGGATGATTCCAGGTCTCAGTCTGGATATGTGTTCACCTTGAATGGAGGCGCAATAAGTTGGAAAGGTTCCAAGCTTGACACTATAGCGGATTCTAGCACTAAGGCAGAATACATTGCAGCTTTGGAAGCATCAATGGAAGCGGTTTGGATCAAGAAGTTAATCTCTGAACTTGATGTGGTCTCATCAATGATCCAAACATGTGCTTCGCCGCTATCATCTTATCAGAGAGATCATCAGTAGGAACGAAATACAAATCGAGAAAATTCCCACTAAAAGGAACTTAGCGGATCCTTTGACTAAGGCATTACCTCAAAGTAAGTTTGAGGGTCATGTTAGAGCTTATGGTATTGGATACCGTAGCGATTGACATTAGGCCAAGTGGGAGTCTGTTAGTAATATATGAGAGATGTCCTAAGGCAATCGCTTTATGTATGAACCATTTATATGATAAATGAAGATTCACTATTTGAGTATACATGTTTTATGTATTTGATTGGATCTTAAACTCATTTATCAATGTCCACGATACGATTCACAAAGATGAGAGAATTTGTGATTGATCACAACTAGTGAGTATCTCTACATGTGTAATTGTGATGTATCGAATTATCCCTAGTCGATGAATTGATGGATTTGACACCATCAATTCGAGAGACTAGCACGAGGTATACTCCTTGGTGTATCCAAGCACCGATTCTCACCGGGCCGAGACATTGTGATGTCCGAGTTAATCGTGGATGCTAGTTATGGTAACTAGTTCATTGGAGTGACCACCGTAAGACTTCATATGGTTCTCTGCATATATAGATATGTCAATGAAGTTCTTATCGTAGCTTAAGTGCGATGTTCCTTCGACTTGCAGATTCAAGTCATCTTGATCATGGAGACTTATGCTTTGACATCTTAAGCAAACATCTCTAAGGAGATGTGGACCCGGGATGATTGGGTATAAGTCGAAGTGATCGAAGGTGTTTGAATAGCCTATAAAGGATTCACCACTCCTTGCGAGGAGATGTATACCCATGGCCTCTCGTTGGATTGTTACTAAAGTCTTTGGCCAAAGCATTACATGTTTAGAGTAAGGTACTCTTCGATATATGTGGAGTAACTAGAATCTGTAGGACGAGGAAATGATACTTGGGCTAGGTGTGACGAGTCACTTAGTGGGACCGATACAATAGACCATGTCCGAACCAAGTGGGTATAAGATGAGTGAAGGGAATGGGGCACGAATCATTCGAGCCATCAAGGGTTTCGTAAATAGTTCGATCAACCGCTGATCTTTTCTAATTGGGGATCATGATGTACTACTAGGTGCCACTCATGATCATTCTATAATTAATGGTTAATTATAGACCCAACATAAACCGAGAACCTATTTGGTCACACGCACAACGAGCGTAATCCAAAGGATTTAAAACGAGCTTGAGAATGGGATTCTCGCATCGAGAAAACTAGGTTTGGTTGGACCAAATAAGAAGCGAGCATGAAATTGTTTCAGTCGCAATGGAAGCGTGGATGGGCTGTGTCTTATGAAGACATAATGGATGAACCAAAATGGTTTGGTTCTAATCCAATGGAGGAGAATAAACCAAAGGGTTTGGTTTATTTTAAACGAATGAACCAAAAGTTGGTTCGGTTTGTTTTAACTTAAAATAAACCATCATGGTTTGGTTTATTTTAACTTATATTAATGGAGCGGGTTAACGGGCCTTATGGTTATGATCCAATAACCATTAAGAGAATTAGTTCTCTATAAAAGAGGGCTTAAACCCTAATCCAAAACCCTAACCAAGTTTTGGCCGCCCACCTCTCGCTCCTCTTCATCTATTCGGCGCCAACACCCATTGTCGCCGCCCAGCTCCTTGTGCCGTCGTCCAAATTGTTGTCGGCATCCAAGCTTCGGCCGGTGATCCTCCGACAACTCTCCGGTGATCTCCTTTGGGTTTGGCATCAAGGTGAGCTTCATCCTACCTTTTTGGCCTGCCCTATTTCCTCCACCAAAGCTGTCCAGTTTTCTGGACAGCTTGTTCTCTTCTCGTCGGAGCGTCGTTTGGACGACGGTTAGAGCTCCGACAGCGCCTAACTTACCGGGGATTCGATCTCCGGTAATCCTCTGAGGTAGAGAACGAAGGATTCGTCAAACGGTTGACAAATACCTCTCCGGAGAAGCGAGTTTTGAGGACTCGGTTTTGGATCCGAATTTGGATTTGGATCGTGATCATCTCTCGATCACATCGTCTTCAACACGATGCTAGTAACCCGTATGAAGTCGAGGATAGTGACTTAGCGAAGTCATCCCGAGGATACTCGGCGTCGATACGGATAGAGACGATTCTAGCGAGGATCGTTCCGGTTGATTCCGTTCCCGCTACACGTGATACGAAAGGTATAACGTAGTTAAATTTTCTTTTATTGCAAATTTAAATTTATGGTTATGTCTACACATATTGTACTATGAATGCGTGTGATGTGTGTGTTGTAATAAATGTAGATTTATTATTTTTATTTCTTCCGTTGTGCACATGTTTGCGAAATATGTTCGAACACACACTCTCCGCGGTGCCGGAAACCCAACAAGTCTTGGCATCATAAGTCCAATGGTTGGTGGCGTAAAGTCCAAGCGGGAGTCTTGGCAGCATAAGTTCAATGTGTCTTGGCAGCGTAGACACCGTTAGCATCACAATAGCCAATGGAAGCACCTGAAGGCTAGCATATGGATGAACAAGTCATCCATGACTTGGACGGATCCGATAAGCGCGAGGCTGACGGAGATGGCTAGAAGGCTTAGGTCTAGGCTACGGGTGGTCTAGAAAGTATGGGGGCACCATACTTAGGTTAAAACCTCATGTTTGAGGTGTATCGGGACTATAGTCGATCGTGATAGTCAGCGGGGTTTTTGCGGGAAGTGCCACGCGATCGCGCCACGATTAGGCGATCGACTCGCTGGCGATCTCTTGATCGGTGATCGATCGATTGATGATCGAAATTTTGGGCACATAAGGCTCTCCAATCGAGTGATCGGCCCGAACACTTGACTGATTGAGCCATCAGTTGACTGATGGTCTGTCCGTTGGAACTTATCCAATGTGGCACATGTCGTTGTCTCACAATGGCTACAGGGGCAGTCGACTAATGGTCCCGACTGCTAGGCGAAATCCAACCCAAGGAGCAGCTTTAAAGGGAGCTCATGGAGGGAGGATTTACCACCGGTTCTTGGACGTGTTTGGGTTAATTTGTTGATGCAAATCAAGGTCTTCAAGTACAATTCAAGCAACCAAAGATCAAGCAATCAAAAGAGCATTTGTAAAGTGTTTTTCCTTTACTTGTAGTGTATTTCATATTTGTATTTGCTTTTATATATTCATTTATTGTTGTAAACACTTGTATGAGGTTTCTCCACCTCCGGATATTTCTGAGAAGGAGTTTATTTGATTAGTGGTGTGGTACGCATCGCTAGAGTTCATTTGAGCTTGATCCGTGGAGTAGAAACCATTCGATTTCGAACGATGTTACATCTTGTGTTGTGATTGTGCTTGTATTTTTTTTCATTGTATATTTTGTATTTCCGCTACGTATTAATATTTTATAGCAAGCACGATCGAATGATAATCCATCGACAAGCGACGACGCTATTCACCCCCCTCTAGCGGTCACAAATGTTCCTACAATTGGTATCGAGGGAGCTCTTATACGGACTAATACCCGGAGCAAAGGCGCTAGAGGAAGTTGGATTTTGAAGAAAGACTAGGATGGGATGTCAACACACCTATCCGTACAATTTCTAAGGACAAGAAGGTTTCAACCAATGGAAGGCAAGAATTGAAGACTTCCTGATGATTAGGGATCTTGAGGAGTGGTCTGCCTTGATGGATGGATTTGAATATCCAAGAGGACCAAAAGGTGGATACCTAAAGAAGAAGAGATGGATCGAAGAGCAAGTCCAAACCTTTGAGATAAATGATAAGGTAATGAAAATTTTGATTTATTTAATACCTAATAACATTGTGTCTAGTTTAGGGGACTACATGGATGTCAAGGAGCTATGGAGCCAAGTGGCAAGCTTCCATGAAGACCCATTACCGGCTCAAGAAGAGGAGGCCAAAGAAGAAAGCTCTTCCTCACAATCAAGTGAGGATTTGGAAATTGATAGAGAATCAACATCCGGATCCAGATCGGAAGAGGAAGAAAAGGTGGAAGAAGCCTCCACCTCTAGGATTGAGGGGGAGGAGATTAGATCTCCGGGTCAAGGTCAAGAGCAAGAAGAGCCATCTACTTCGGGGAGAAGTAATGTACAAGCTCAAGAGACCCTCACCACCACCCTAGGTAACTCAAACACGTTAATTCAAAATAAAATCCATATTATGTGTTTTGAGTGTAGGGAGTATGGGCATTACAAGAGTAAGTGCCCTAAGAAAGTTAAGAAGACTCCATCGCCGCCTAAAAGTCAAGAGAAGTCAAATGAAGTCAGAGCCCCAATTAGGAAGAGCAAGGAGCACGTGGTGTGCTTCAAGTGTCAACAACGGGGCCACTATAGGAGTCAATGCCCTAGGAGAAAAGAGGTAGTATCACATGCAGTCTACTGATCTGGTGATCAGTCGATTGATGATCGAAATTTTGGGCACATAAGGCTCTCCAATCGAGTGATCGGCCCGAACACTTGACTGATTGAGCCATCAGTTGACTGATGGTCTGTCCGTTGGAACTTATCCAATGTGGCACATGTCGTTGTCTCACAATGGCTACAGGGGCAGTCGACTAATGGTCCCGACTGCTAGGCGAAATCCAACCCAAGGAGCAGCTTTAAAGGGAGCTCATGGAGGGAGGATTTACCACCGGTTCTTGGACGTGTTTGGGTTAATTTGTTGATGCAAATCAAGGTCTTCAAGTACAATTCAAGCAACCAAAGATCAAGCAATCAAAAGAGCATTTGTAAAGTGTTTTTCCTTTACTTGTAGTGTATTTCATATTTGTATTTGCTTTTATATATTCATTTATTGTTGTAAACACTTGTATGAGGTTTCTCCACCTCCGGATATTTCTGAGAAGGAGTTTATTTGATTAGTGGTGTGGTACGCATCGCTAGAGTTCATTTGAGCTTGATCCGTGGAGTAGAAACCATTCGATTTCGAACGATGTTACATCTTGTGTTGTGATTGTGCTTGTATTTTTTTTCATTGTATATTTTGTATTTCCGCTACGTATTAATATTTTATAGCAAGCACGATCGAATGATAATCCATCGACAAGCGACGACGCTATTCACCCCCCTCTAGCGGTCACAAATGTTCCTACAATTGGTATCAGAGCTGGGAGCTCTTATACGGACTAATACCCGGGAGCAAAGACGCTAGAGGGAAGTTGGATTTTGAAGAAAGACTAGGATGGGATGTCAACACACCTATCCCGTACAATTTCTAAGGACAAGAAGGTTTCAACCAATGGAAGGCAAGAATTGAAGACTTCCTGATGATTAGGGATCTTGAGGAGTGGTCTGCCTTGATGGATGGATTTGAATATCCAAGAGGACCAAAAGGTGGATACCTAAAGAAGAAGAGATGGATCGAAGAGCAAGTCCAAACCTTTGAGATAAATGATAAGGTAATGAAAATTTTGATTTATTTAATACCTAATAACATTGTGTCTAGTTTAGGGGACTACATGGATGTCAAGGAGCTATGGAGCCAAGTGGCAAGCTTCCATGAAGACCCATTACCGGCTCAAGAAGAGGAGGCCAAAGAAGAAAGCTCTTCCTCACAATCAAGTGAGGATTTGGAAATTGATAGAGAATCAACATCCGGATCCAGATCGGAAGAGGAAGAAAAGGTGGAAGAAGCCTCCACCTCTAGGATTGAGGGGGAGGAGATTAGATCTCCGGGTCAAGGTCAAGAGCAAGAAGAGCCATCTACTTCGGGGAGAAGTAATGTACAAGCTCAAGAGACCCTCACCACCACCCTAGGTAACTCAAACACGTTAATTCAAAATAAAATCCATATTATGTGTTTTGAGTGTAGGGAGTATGGGCATTACAAGAGTAAGTGCCCTAAGAAAGTTAAGAAGACTCCATCGCCGCCTAAAAGTCAAGAGAAGTCAAATGAAGTCAGAGCCCCAATTAGGAAGAGCAAGGAGCACGTGGTGTGCTTCAAGTGTCAACAACGGGGCCACTATAGGAGTCAATGCCCTAGGAGAAAAGAGGTAGTATCACATGTAGGGGGAGCCTCTAAGGCAAACCCTATGGTAAAATCTATAAATGCACCTTCTTTAATTTATAGGCAAAAGCATGCTGTTAATTCACTTGCAATTCATCATGAAAAGCATGCTAGTAGAAATAATAGATTTTATTGTCTAGGTGCTAAGAGTGTCAACCTTAGAAATAAGGATAAATTTGGGACTAATGTCCCTAAAAATATTTTACCTAGGGAATCTATTAAGAAAATAGAAGATCACCTAGGTTTTAACCCTAAATGGACTAGACATATGCCTAGGAAAAACAATGTCCAAAGAATAGATGAAAAATCAAAAATTGGACAACTAGAGATAGAAAATCAAGCTTTGATGTCAAGGCTTGAGAAACTTAAAAAGACTCTTAGAAATATACAAAATCAAATGCAAGGGTCAAATAGTCAAAGCCTAGGGTCTAGGAGTCAAAGTCAAAGACCTAGGAAACAAGAATCATCCAAGGGCAAGCTTAAGCCCAAAAAGACCTATCATAGTGTTCCATTTGATTATGGAACTCAAACTAGGTCTAGAAAAACCAAGGTTACTAGGGAAGTCATCCCTAAGGGTAACCAAGGTGTGTACCTAGTGTCACGCCCGCCCTTTCCATGGGTTTGGAGGGGCGGCACGATGCGATCGTACATACATGCATTACAGCGGAATACTACATATACATGTTACAACGGAAGACTTTAGACTTCTTTTCTTTTTTTTCTTCTTTTAAACATAAACATGCATCATCATTTCATAATTTCTTCTTTTTAATCATAGAGCATGCATCATTATTTCATAAGTACTTAGTTCAAGTTCATAAAAATCATCTTAAAGAAAAAACTTGCATAAATATGGGAAACATAAACAGATCTCCTCCACCATGCCACTACCACACACACTTTGCCCCTCCTGCTGCTCCCTTTAGTTTAGCCACCCTTTACCCTTATCTGCAGTACAAGGGAACATAAACTATAAGCACATAGGCTTAGTAAGATCCTGTCCTACTTACAAAAACCATACGTCAAACATTAAACATAGAGTAGTGACATGATCATATAACACTTATAAGCATAACATTCATATAACAAACAAAGACATATAAGCATGGCATTCATGTAAACATACAAGAACATATAAGCATAGCATGCATCTAAATATACTAGAACATAAACATCGCATTCATATAGACATTCAAGAACATAAATAAACATAACATGTATATAACATACAAGAACATAAGCAAGCATAACATGCATATAAACATATAAGAACATAAAAAAGCATAACATGCATATAGACATACAAGAACATAAGCAAGCATAACATCCATATAAACATACAAGAACATAAGAAAGCATAACATGCATATAGACATACAAGAACATAAGCAGGCATAACATGCATATACATCATACAAGAACATAAGCAAGCATAACATGCATATAACATCATACAAGAACATAAGCAAGCATAACATGCATATGAACATACAAGAACAAAAGAAAGCATAACATGAATATAACATCATAATGATCCAGACTCGAACTAAGGATATATGAAGGATGCTCTTTGAAAACATATATTATAGGTATTTAAACATAATATCAACCTATTGGGCCCGACATTGTACCACATCATCATCATCATAGCGCGCATCCCTAATAGACCCGAGGTAGCTAATCCCGAACCCACTAGAGTACTAGGCCCGTACTAAGTCCGTCGGCCTTGGGGAAGCATAACAGAAGTCCATCCTAAGCCTGTACTTATGACAGTCGGCCTAGGGCATCTGGGAGCCCATCCGTCGAGTTAGTTACTCGACCGTCGACCCAGGGGCACGTAGGAGCCCATCCCTTGGACCTTGTTAGGGTCCTGGTACAAGCCATGAAGAAAGAAAAATACATATCATGCTTCTTATCATAACATATCATATTTCTTTTCATAAACATATCATGTTCCTTATCATGGCATATCCTATTTCTTCTTCATATCATAACATATTTCTTCTTCATAACATATCATATTGCTTTTCATAACATATCATGTTCCCTCTTCATAACATATGATGTTAGTAATATATGAGAGATGTCCTAAGGCAATCGCCTTATGTATGAACCATTTATATGATAAATGAAGATTCACTATTTGAGTATACATGTTTAATGTATTTGATTGGATCTTAAACTCATTTACTGAATGTCCACGATACGATTCACAGCATGAGAGAATTTGTGATTGGATCACAACTAGTGAGTATCTCTACATGTGTAATTGTGATGTATCGGAATTATCCATAGTCGATGAATTGATGGATTTGGACACCATCAATTCTGTCGAGACTAGCACGAGGTATACTCCTTGGTGTATCCAAGCAGCTGATTCTCACTGGCTGGAGACATAGTGATGTCCGGAGTTGATCGTGGATGCTAGTTATGGTAACTAGTTCATTGGAGTGACCAGCCATAAGACTTCATATTGTTCTCTGCATATATAGATATGTCAATGAAGTTCTTACCGTGGCTTAAGTGCGATGTTCCTTTGACTTGCGGTATTCAAGTCATCTTGATCATGGAGACTTATGCTTTGACATCTTAAGCAAACATCTCCGAGGAGATGTGGACCTGAGATGATTGGGTATAAGTCGAAATGATCGAAGGTGTTTGAATAGCCTATAAAGGATTCACCACTCCTTGCGAGGAGATGTATACCCATGGCCTCTCGTCGGATTGTTACTAAAGTCTTTGGCCAAAGCATTACATGTTTAGAGTAAGGTACTCTTCGATACATGTGGAGTAACTAGAATCCGTAGGACGAGGAAATGATACTTGGGCTAGGTGTGACGTAGTCAGCCTAGTGGGGACTGACACAATAGACCATGTCCTGAACCAAGTGGGTATAAGATGAGTGAAGAGTGTAACGCTCGTAAAATTCCTAGCAATTTTACAGGAATTTTTGGCTTGATGATCATGGGCCTTGGGTGAGCCTTTTTCCAAAACAAAAGAAAATAAGCCAAAAATGGATGCAAGACCTAGGAATTGAACTCCAAACCTCTAGAGATAGCCAAACCCTATAGATGCACACACTAACCAGAAGCCCAATAGGATATTATCATTAGATGAAGGGGGGGATTATAGATAAGTGAGATAAAGGTAAATGAAGAGGCATGGAAGAAGAGAAGAGAAACTTCTCTTCCTCCCTTTATAAAGAAGAGGGAAAGTCCTAATTTGCCACTTCCTCTCTTCTTCTCCTTCTCACCGAAACCTAGAGCCTCTCCCTCCCCATTTTCCTCTTTTGGCCGAACTCCTCCAAGCAAGAAGAAAGGGCTAGGTTTTGTGTTAGGTTATCTTCTTCACACTACAAGCAAAGCAAAGGATGTAAGTATCCCTCACCTGCATACGAGTAGCTTCGATTTCTATTTTGTAAAAGAAACCCATATGACATATTCGTCCAAAATGAAGTTTGGGTGTTTGATTGAAAGTCTATATCATGTTTGTAAGAAGAAGATGTTGTTAGTGACTAGATGATGATGTTAGGATGGAAAGAGGGTTTGGGTTAAAGGCTAACCCTAATAACCACTAAAGCCTATTCGGCCAAGCCATGATTTAGGGTTCAATGAGGCTCTATGCCATGTTTTTTTTATATAACTAGATGATGATGCTAGGATTTAAAATGGATTAGGGCCAAAGTTAACCCTAATAGCCACTAAGGTTCATTCGGCCAACCTATGATTTAGGGTTTCCATGAAGTTATATGCTATGTCTAGTAACTAGATGATGATGTTAGGATGGAAAGAGGGTTTGGGTTAAAGGGTAACCCTAGTAACCACTAAAGCCTATTCGGCCAAGCCATGATTTAGGGTTTCCATGAAGTTATATGCTATGTTTAGTAACTAGATGATGATGTTAGGATGGAAAAAGGGTTTAGGTTAAAGGTTAACCCTAGTAACCACTAAAGCCTATTCAGCCAAGCCATCATTTAGGGTTTCCATGAAGTTATATGCTATGTTTTTTTGTAACTATATGATGAAGTTAAGGTTTAAAATGGATTAGGTCAAAAGTTAAACCCAAAGGCCAACAAGGACCATTCGGCCATCCCTAGATATTGATGACCCAATGAGGTTTCAATCCATGTTTTGGTAGGGTTATGATGTTGTAGTTATGTTTAATGAATTAGGTGAAAGGCTAACCCTAAAAGCCCTACATGGACCATTCGGCCACCATAAACTTTGGGTGATTAGATGAAGTCTAATTCATGTTCTATATGCATATGAAGTTGTTGTGATGAATTAGGTTAACATGTGTTTTATGTTGGGTGAATTCATGTTGACTTATGATATTAAATGATGCTAAATGAGGATAACATGTTATAGTTTAGCATTTACTTACTTTGATGCCATGCCTTATGCCATGCCTTATGTGTATTGTGATATCTAAGATGTGATATGAAATGAAGTATGCTATGCTATTTTAATGAAATGAAGCATGAAGTGTTATGAAATGAAGTATGCTATGCTATGTTAATGCAATGAAGCATGAAGTGTTATGAAATGAAGTATGCTATGCTATGTTAATGAAATGAAGCATGATGTGTTATGAAATGAAGTATGCTATGCTATGTTAATGCAATGAAGCATGATGTGTTATGAAATGAAGTATGCTATGCTATGTTAAATGCAATGAAGCATGATGTGTTATGAAATGAAGTATGCTATGCTATGTTAATGAAATGAAGCATGATGTGTTATGAAATGAAGTATGCTATGCTATGTTAATGAAATGAAGCATGATGTGTTATGAAATGAAGTATGCCATGCTATGTTAATGAAATAAGCTATGTTGTACAAATAAGCATATAAGTATTTTACCTTCTGCATGGCTTGTACCAAGACCTTAACAAGGTCCAAGAAGGGATGGGCTCCTAAGATGCCCTAGGTCGATGGAATAAGACTCGAGCCTAGGAAGGGCTTCTATGTATGATTGCCCCTAGGTCGATGGAATAAGATTCGGGCCTAGTACGGGATGGGCTCCAAGATGCCTTAGGTCGATGGAGTAAGACTCGGGCCTAGGATGGGCTTCTACGCTATGACGATTGCCCCTAGGTCGATGGAATAAGACTCGGGCCTAGAAACCTATTAGGTTCGAGACTTGCTACCTCGGGCCTATTTAGGGATGCGCGCTATGATAATGAAGAAGTGGTACAATGTCGGGCCCAAATATGTTGAGATTTATGTTTACGTACCTAAAAATATATGTTTTCAAAGCATCCTGCATATGTTTACCTGCTGATTATTATGTTTACATGCTTATGTTATATACGTTACATGTTATGTTTGATGATATGATATGATGTTATGTTTTCATGTTATACCTGATGATATGATATGATGTTTATGTTTACATGTTATGCTTGATGATATGATATGATGTTATGTTTACATGTTATGTTTGATGATATGATATGATGTCTATGTTTACATGCTTATGTTATATACGTTACATGTTATGTTTGATGATATGATATGATGCTAAGTTTACATGTTATGTTTGATGATATGTTAGGAATGTTTACATGCTTATGTTATATCGTTACATTATGTTTGAGGATATGCTATGATGTTTATGTTACTAAGTTACATACGATGCATGTTATGTTGGTTAAGCATATATTCATGTTATGCCGCTAAGTTATGGATGATACATGTTATATCTACTTATGTTACTTATGCTACATGTTAAGTTGATGATGCCATGTATGTTACACATTATATCGCTTATATGTTATGAATGCTACATGCCATGATTAATGTCGATGTATGGTTTTTGTGAGTAGGACAGGATCTTACTAAGCCTATGTGCTTATAGTTTATCTTTCCCTCGTACTGCAGATAAGGGTAAGGGATGGATAAACTAATGGGAGCAGCAGGAGGGGCCAAATGTGTGTGGTAGTGGCATGGTGGAGAAGATCCGTTAGGTCTACATATATATGTGTTTACCTATGATGATGATGTCTATGGATGTCCTTATTATGCCTGCTTATGATGGTGTCGTTTAAGAACTTGAACTAAGCACTAAGTACCTATCTATGTTATGATGCATGTTCTATGCTAATAAGAAGAAGTAAAGAAGAAGTAAGAAGTATTTATATATGCTATGATGCATGCTCTATGTGAAGAAGAAGAAGTATATATATATATATATATATATATATATATATATATATGTCAATGCATGTTTATGTTTTAAAAAGAAAAAAAAATGTCTAAAGTCTTCCGCTGTAAGAATTAAGAAGTATGCATAAAGTCTTCCGCTGTATGTAATGTAAGTATGTACGGTCGCGTCACGCGCCGCCCCTCCGGACATTCAGGGTCTGGAAAAGGGCGGGCGTGACAGGTGGTATCAGAGCGGATCTGCCTTACCACTACACACACATCAAGCTCCAAATCTTGCCGCTCCAAGTAAGAATTCTATGTCTACTCTAACTTTATTAATTTTATTCATGTATGATATGAAATGCCTTTATCTTATTTTGTTCATGTATGACATGAAATGCCTTTAGCTTATTTTGTTCATGTATGACATGAAATGCCTTTAGCTTATTTTGTTCATGTATGACATAAAATGCCTTTAGCTTATTTTGTTCATGTATGACATAAAATGCCTTTAGCTTATTTTGTTCATGTATGATATGAAATTCCTTTAGCTTATTTTGTTCATATATGATGTTAAATGCCTTAAGATTAAATATGCATGAAAATATGTAAATGACTTTATGCTAGCTTTAGTCTAATTATGCGTAGGTCAACGAACGAAAACTTATGCTAGCCTTATTATAATATATAAAGATAAGCATATGATAAAGAATGTGTCTAGCTAAATACGCATGAAAATATGTATGATACCCTTATGCTTGTTCATATAAAATACCTTAAGCTTAAAATTATGCAGGAGAACATGAATGATGCCTTAAGCTTAAAACAACCTTATGCTAGCCTTAGTTTAATTATAAAAAAAAACTATATAAATAAATATATATATATATATATAAACAAATAAATAAATAAATAAAATAAATTTTGTTATGAAAATTTGATTTTTTGTAATTAATTGTGTAAGGTCTATGTTCATCTGAATTGAATTAAGCTAGGTTTAAATGCGGGTTGGTGGTTTTATCTTGACTTCATTTATTTCAATTTCAGATGGCACGGACGATGACTACCATGGCCCGTCGTGATGTGTCACGAAACCGATTAAGGGAAGCTATTGAAGAGATAGTCTATAAACCAGATGGTGGGGTCATCGGACACATGAGAAGGCTCGATAGTCTCTTTAGGAGACTCGAGCGACAGGAGTTTCCGTTACTGGACAACTATAAGATATGGGCCTTGGTCCGCTCCCTGCCAAGTGAGTTCATGGTAGTTGCACACCACGTGTGGGGCCGTTATGAAGGGCGGATAACCTATGCGGAGTTGTGCTGGGAACTGCTGGAGCACAGGGTTCAAGAGAAGCCTGTGGTCGAGAATCCGGTGGTAGCTGGCCTCGAGAGGAAGGAAGAGGGATCATGAACGATCAACTTATTGGCGGTAGAAGACCACCCTAGTGAGGCCAAGGAAGATGGGACTAAAAATAATTACACCGCACTAGGGTTTGTCTAGTGGGAGTCATAATGAACTATCTTCTCAAATAGTTGCTGTGGTTTAATTTGGAAATAAGGAATGTTATATGTTAACATTTTTCCTTCTGATTGGAAAATATGAATAAGAGATGTGAATAAGAGACGACAAGTCGTTTCTTTTTTTTTTCGAAATTGATGATGAGTTCATTGCATGGGAAGTGTATGATATAGTTGAACAATGCTGGGTAGACTGGAACATACGAAACAAAAAGGAAAGCTAACAAGGTGGTCGATGCACTTTCGGAAGTCTGCGCCACCTTGATGTCTCTATCAGGGTTATCTCGGCCCTTAGAAAAAGAGATTATGCGTTACGGGGTTGAAATCATCTCCGGACAGCTCTCAACCATGACGATAACACCGACGCTGTTCGATGATATACAGGAAAAGCAAGCCCGTGACCCAAGCCTTCAGAGGATCAAGCAAGAGGTCTTAGAAGGAAAGGACGACGGGATTCGGATCTCCGATAGTGGAGTACTCTACCTCAGGGATCGCTTGTGTATTCCCAATGATCCAGAATTACGGAAGGAGATATTTGAGGAAGCTCACGGAACTCCTTATACGATGCATCCTGGAACCACCAAGATGTACCAAGACCTAAAACGGAAGTTCTGGTGGTTCGGAATGAAAAGAGATGTGGCCCGGTATGTCAGTACTTGCCTAACCTGCCAGAGGGTTAAGGCAGAACACCAGAGACCTGGAGGAACACTACAGCTGATCCAGATTCCAGAATGGAAATGGGAGGACATTTCTATGGATTTCATCTCAGGATTGCCCAAGACGACAAACGGTTATGATGCTATATGGGTAATTGTGGACAGATTGACGAAGTCCGCCCATTTCTTAGCAATCAAGATGACCTATTCGACGGAGCAACTGGCTCAGTTATATGCTAGGGAAATTATCAGACTACATGGAATTCCTAAGACCATCATTTCTGACAGAGATGGTCGCTTTATTTCCCATTTCTGGGAATGTGTTCAGAAGGCCCTAGGCACGAAGCTATTGTTCAGTACTGCCTTCCATCCCCAGACGGACGGACAGACCGAAAGAGTAAATCAAGTACTGGAGGATATGTTACGAGCCTGCGCCCTGGATTTCAAAGGTAGCTGGTGCCGATACTTATGTTTGGCAGAATTCGCCTACAATAATAGCTACCAGGCTACTATTGGAATGGCACCCTACGAGGCTCTATACGGGAGGAAATGTAGATCTCCCATATGCTGGTACGAGGGTGGTGAAAAGAAGAGGATGGGACTCCAGACGGATTTCATCGACGACACCACCCGAGCTATACGGAACATCCGTCAGAGAATTGAAACTGCTCAGAGCCGACAAAAGAGCTATGCGGATATGCGGCGTAGACCGTTAGAATTCGAAGTTGGGGACCTAGTATTCCTCAAAGTGGCTCCTATGAAGGGAGTGATGAGATTCGGAAGGAAGGGTAAACTGAGTCCACGCTACGTGGGACCGTATCCGATTAATCATGTTATGTTTGATGATATGATATGATGTTATGTTTACATGTTATACCTGATGATATGATATGATGTTTATGTTTACATGTTATGCTTGATGATATGATATGATGTCTATGTTTACATGCTTATGTTATATACGTTACATGTTATGTTTGATGATATGATATGATGCTAAGTTTACATGTTATGTTTGATGATATGTTAGGAATGTTTACATGCTTATGTTATATACGTTACCTGTTATGTTTGAGGATATGCTATGATGTTTATGTTACTAAGTTACATACGATGCATGTTATGTTGGTTAAGCATATATTCATGTTATGCCGCTAAGTTATGGATGATACATGTTATATCTACTTATGTTACTTATGCTACATGTTAAGTTGATGATGCCATGTATGTTACACATTATATCGCTTATATGTTATGAATGCTACATGCCATGATTAATGTCGATGTATGGTTTTTGTGAGTAGGACAGGATCTTACTAAGCCTATGTGCTTATAGTTTATCTTTCCTAAATCACAGAGATAAGGGTAAGGGATGGATAAACTAATGGGAGCAGCAGGAGGGGCCAAATGTGTGTGGTAGTGGCATGGTGGAGAAGATCCGTTAGGTCTACATATATATGTGTTTACCTATGATGATGATGTCTATGGATGTCCTTATTTTGCCTGCTTATGATGGTGTCGTTTAAGAACTTGAACTAAGCACTAAGTACCTATCTATGTTATGATGCATATTCTATGCTAATAAGAAGAAGTAAAGAAGAAGTAAGAAGAAGTATTTATATATGCTATGATGCATGCTCTATGTGAAGAAGAAGTATATATATATATATATATATGTCAATGCATGTTTATGTTTTAAAAAGAAAAAAAAAATGTCTAAAGTCTTCCGCTGTAAGAATTAAGAAGTATGCATAAAGTCTTCCACTGTATGTAATGTAAGTGTGTACGGTCGCGTCACGCGCCGGCCCTCCGGACATTCAGGGTCTGGAAAAGGGCGGGCGTGACAAAGAGAATGGGGCAAGATTAATTCGAGCTTCTGAAGGGTTTCAGAAATAGTTCTGGATCAACTGTTGATCTTTTCGGTTAATTGGGGATTATGATGTACTACTAGGTGACACTCATGATCGTTCTATAATTAATGGTTAATTATAGACGGCCAACATAAACCGAGAACCTATTTGGTCACACGCACAACGAGTGTAATCCAAAGGATTTAAAACGATCTTGAGAATGGGATTCTCAGACCGAGAGAAACTATGTTTGGTTGGACCAAACATAAAGCGAGCATGAAATTGTTTCAGTCGCAATGGAAGCGTGGATGGGCCGTGTCTTATGAAGACATAATGGATGGACCAAAATGGTTTGGTTCTAATCCAATGGATGAGAATAAACCAAAGGGTTTGGTTTATATTAAACGAATGAACCAAAGGTTGGTTCGGTTCGTTTTAACTTAAAATAAACCATCATGGTTTGGTTTATTTTAACTTATCTTAATGGAGCGGGTTAACGGGCTTTATGGATATGATCCATTAACCATTAAGAGAATTAGTTCTCTATAAAATAGGGCTTAAACCCAACCTAATGCCGCCTCCATCTTCTCTCCTAGTCGGCGCCAACCCTAGGTGTGCCTCCGCCAACCTTTGTGCCGCCGTCAAGTCATTGCCGGCGACCAAGCTTCAGCCGGTGAATACTCCGCGACCCTCCGTGATCTCTTGTGGGTTCGGTGATAAGGTGAGCTCCACATCTCCTTTGGCCGCCTCTATTCTCCACTCAAAGCTGTCCAGTTTTTCTGGACAGCTTGTTTCTTTGTTGTCGGAGCGTCGTTTGGACGACGGTTAGTGCTCCGACAGCGGCTAACTTACCGGAGATTTGATCTCCGGTAATCCTCTGAGGTGGGGGACGGCGATCTGGCCAAACGGTTGACAAATACCTCTCCGGAGAAGCGAGTTTTAGAACTCGCTTTTAGGATCCGAATTTGGATTCGGATCGTGATCATCTCTCGATCACGTCGTCTTCAACACGAGGCTAGTAACCCGTACGAAGACGAAGCTCGTGACTTAGCGAAGTCATCCCGAGGAGCTCGCGTGGATACGGATAGAGACGATTCTTACGAGGATCGTTCCGGTTGATGTCGTTCCCGCTACACGTCATACGAAAGGTATAACGTAGATAATTTTCTTTTTATTGCAAATTTTAATTTACGGTTATGTCTACACTTGTTGTAATATGCATGCGTGTGTTGTGTGTGTTGTAATAAATATAGATTTATTATTTTAATTTCTTCCGTTGTGCTCATGTTTACGAAACATGATCGAACACACACACGCCGTAAACCCAACAAAGGGTATCGAGCCAGTTGTGTTTCGACATAATCGTAAAAATGGTTTTGCGATAGTCATAATGTATTTCTGGAATTTTTCTAAATTTTGGAAATTTAGAAGTATTTATGGAAATTTTTCAATTTTGGAAAGTCTAGAAGTATTTATGGAAATCTTCCACTTTTGGAAAGTTGGAAGTATTTATGGAAATTGATATTTTCCATAAATAAAATATTTGATTAGATTCTGGAAATT
This sequence comes from Wurfbainia villosa, assembly GCA_025175895.1. NCBI lineage: Eukaryota > Viridiplantae > Streptophyta > Magnoliopsida > Zingiberales > Zingiberaceae > Wurfbainia > Wurfbainia villosa. The sequence continues at coordinate 67,924,247 of CM045990.1, read as the reverse complement.
TGTTTCCTAATTTAATCATGATTTGATTTGGGAAATCAAATCTTAAAATATTTTATTTCCATAAGTAGGTTTAATGATTTAGGAAATTGGTTTCCTAAATAGATTTTCCTTAATCAAATAATTCCATGAATAGAATATGTGATTAGATTTGGAAATTTGTTTCCTAATTTAATTATGATTTGATTTGGAGAATCAAATCTTAATCATATTTTATTTCCAATAATAGTTATGACATATAAGGAAAATATATACATGACATAATTGTATGTCATGTAATTTCATTAGATGCATAACATTATGCCATGCGTGTCGTGACATGTAGATGTATGCCATGTATGCCATGCCATGTAGATAATAGTTATTTGCATGCAAAGAGGATGAGACATAAAAACCCTTAATCAATATTAAAGCCTACACCTTCCATTAATATGGTTAGAACCAGAGTTCCGCTTGTTTGGGTTGTTGACTCTCCAAGCCCTACTAACTCAATATGTTCAAACCATGGAATAGTTTAATACTAATATGGTAAGAGCCGAGGTCAATCGTTAGCTTTGGTTGTTGGACTCACCAAGCCGGGCTAATTGGTTGAATGCGCCTAACCATATTAAAACTATTTCCCGATTAATGGGTTGGCTTTAACTCGAGCATCGCTTGTTGGACTCTCTCCAAGGTCGATGTAAAGGGAGGTGAAGTTGGGTGCTATGCATATGATGCATACTTGTTAATGTGTTAACAACCCATGTATGTGTGAACATTCAATTAGTTGATAGCACATTGTGATAGTTGCATATACATGATATGTAATCGTATAGATGATACCTACCATCATAGTTAAGAATGGCTTGTTGGACTCTCTCCAAGGTTGTTCATAACTATGATGGATATCAGCCCATTCGAGATGGACCTACGATCTCCCAAGTGATTTTGGGGTTTTGAAATTCAAAAATGAATGGGATTTATAAATGTATATTGATGCATTTTAAAATCATTTTCATATATGCTCGCTTTGTATTTCTAGGTCAATAAATTGATCATGACGCCTTTGAATTTGTGCACTATTTTGGATTCGAACAAACCGATCGGGCCTAACTTCTGGATCGCTTAGAAACCGAGAATTGTTCTCAAGGCGGAAAAGCTTGCATATGTCCTTGAAGAGCCTCTTCCGACCCTAAGGACGATGCAACCTGACATCAAATGTTGGTCTATCAAGCATGTGGCGATTCTCGAGTGGGCGAGTTGCATCATGCTAGCGGCGATGGTACCGAGCCGCAAAAGATGAGCATATGGATGCTAACACTATGGTCTTCCATCTTCATGAGTTGTTCGATGAGCAAGCGAGATCCAAAGGTTCGAGGTCTCTAGGCTCCTCTTCACCACGAAGATGCAAGAAGGTCTGCCAGAGTGCAGCTTTGTGCTAAAGATGAACGGGTACATCGAGCGGCTAGCTACCTCTGCTTTTGTGATGGATCATGAGTTAAGTATTGACTTAATTCGCATTGTTTGCCCAAGAGTTTCGCAATTTGTGATGAACTATCTGATGAACAAATTGAATCCACCATTCCCGAGCTCTCAATATGTCAAGACTGTGGAGCCTTCTGTGAAGCATGAGGAGAAGGCGGTTCTGTTAGTTGATTCCTCAAAGAAAGGTTCTAAGAGGAAGGCAAAAGAACAAAAGAAAGGAAAGAACAAAAAGGCAAAGAAGGCGGAACCAGCGCAAAAGGGCACTTGCCATCATCGGCAAGGAAGGCCACCGTAAGAAACTGCAAGATTTATCTTGAGTCCATGAAGAAGAAGAAGGCATCCGATGCCCCATCCTCTTCAGGTATCTTCGTTATTGATTGTCATTCTATTTCCTTAGACACTTGGGTATTGGATACTGGGTGTAGCTCACATATATGTAATGACATACAGGGGCTAAGGAATAGAAGAAGACTTGTCGAGGGGTCAAATTTAGTTGGCAATGGAGCAAAGGTCACGTCGCCATCGGAACTTATTTGCTGAAGCTCCCGAGTGGACTAGTCTTAGAACTGGACAATTGCTATTATGTTCCTTCTCTAATAAAGAACATTGTTTCTATTTCCTGCTTAAATAGAAATGGTTTCCATTTGACGTTTAGTAACAATTGTTGTTATATAACTTTGAATGGCGTACTTTATGGAACTGGAACTTTGAGTAATGGCATTTATACGTTGGACGTATCCAGTGACATTTTCAATATCGAAGCGAGCAACACGCGTGCTCGAAAGGATAATCACATAGACTCCTATATGTGGCATTGTCGCCTTGGCCATATAAGCAAGAAACGCATGTCCGAATTACACCGATGTGGAATTCTGGAATCGTTTGAATTGGATTCATACGATACATGCGAATCATGCTTAAAAGGCAAGATGACTAAGTTACCTTTTACTGGAAAAGGTGAACGAGTGGGAGAGTTACTAGGTCTAGTACATACCGATGTATGTAGACCTATGTCAACTCAAGCTTTAGGAGGCTATAGCTACTTCATTACCTTCACCGATGATCACTCACGGTTTGGGTATGTGTTCCTGATGAAACACAGGTCTGAAGCCTTTGAAAGGTTCAAAGAATTCAGAAATGAAGTAGAGAAACAACATGACAAAAGTATTAAAATACTTCGATCAGATCGAGGTGGTGAATACTTAAGTCAAGAGTTTCTTGATTATCTAAGAGACAATGGCATATTGTCTCAATGGACTCCGCCCTATACACCACAAAGATAATGGTGTATCCGAGAGGCGAATCGATCTTGTTGACATGGTCAGTCAATGATGAATCATGCAACTCTTCCCAAGTCCTTTGGGGCTATGCACTTCGCATACCGCTTACTTGTTAAATGTAATGCCTACCAAGGTAGTCTCAACTACTCCATATGAGATATGGAATAGTAAGAAACCTCATGTATCTTACTTGAAGATATGGGGTTGTCTCCGCTTATGTGAAGCGGATCAGACAAATTGGATGCTAAGTCTGATAAATGTCTATTTATTGGATACCCTAAGGAAACAAGGGGTTACCAATTCTATCATCCTGTGGAACAAAAGGTGTTTGTTTCAAGGCATGCTGTGTTTCTAGAGAAAGAGTTTCTCTTGCAAGAAAACAGTGAGAGTGTCGTCGAGCTTGAGGAGGCTCGAGAGACTCAAATAGACATTGATGAGATACCTGGTGAAGCACAACAGCCGACAACTCATAGTGATGAGCAATCGGCTGGACCTATTGTAACACCACATCTTCATAGATCTGGTAGAACACGCAATATTCCTGAGAGATATGGATTTCTCGTAAGTGAATCGAACGACGTGTTACTCATTGATGATGAGGAGCCTACCATATGAAGAAGTGGCCGACAAGTTCAGAAGGGATAAGTGGCTTGGTGCCATGAAGTCAAATGGATTCCATGTACGAAAAACCAAGTTTGAACTTGGTTGACTCCACCAAGGCATAAAGCCTATAGGGTGCAAGTGGGTTTTCAAGAAGAAAACCGACATGGATGGTAATGTGATTACCTATAAGGCTAGATTGGTGGCGAAAGGATATCGCCAAAAACAAGGTGTTGATTATGACGAAACCTATTCGCTGTAGCTATGCTTAAATCCATTCGATGCTCCCCGCCATAGCGGCTCATTATGATTATGAGATATGGCGATGGATGTGAAAACAGCTTTTCCTTAATGGAAACCTCGCCGAGGACGTGTATATGATACAGCCTGAGGGTTTCACATCGGTTGATAAAACCAAGGTATGCAAATTGCGACGATCCATTTATGGATTGAAGCAAGCATCCAGGAGCTGGAATATCCGTTTTGATGAGACAATCAAAAAGTTTGATTTCTCACAAAATCCGCATTTAACCTTGTGTGTACAAGAAGGTTAGTGGGAGTGCAGTCGTGTTCCTAGTATTGTATGTCGATGACATATTACTTATAGGAAACGATGTTTCAATCTTACAGTCAGAAGGTTTGGTTATCCAAGACATTCTCCATGAAAGACCTGGGAGAAGCAACCTACATCCTCGGGATTAAGATCTATAGAGATAGATCAAACGGGTTGCTTGGTCTTCGAGCCTATATATATAGACCGAAAAGCAAAGAGGTTTAGCATGTCGGAATCCAAGAAAGGTTTCCTACCCATCAGGCATGGGGTACACCTTTCGAAGTCTATGTGTCCGCGCACAGAAGACGAGAGGATTTGCATGAGTAAGATTCCCTATGCATCCGCAAGAGGATCTATCATGTATGCTATGTTATGTACGAGGCCCGATGTATCGTATGCTCTGAGTGTCACGAGCAGATACCAGTCTGATCCAGGAATGGATCCTTGGGTGGCTGTTCAGACGATCCTTAAGTACTTAAGAAGAACTAAGGATGTGTTCCTAATATATGGAGAAGGGGACATGGTGATACGCGGTATACGATGTTAGACCCGCATGCAAGGATGATTCCATGTCTCACCGATAATGTATTCACCTTGAATGGAGGCGCAATAAGTTGGAAAGGTTCCAAGCTTGACACTATAGCGGATTCCGCCACTAAGGCGTAATACATGCAGCTTTCGAAGCAAAGCAGCGAAGCGGTTTGGATCAAGAAGTTCATCTATGAACTTGATGTGGTCTCATCAATGATCCAAACATGTGCTTCCCGCTATCATCTTATCGTAGAGATCAAAGTAGGGAACGAAATACAAATCGAGAAAATTCTAATCGAAAGGAACTTAGCGGATCCTTTGACTAAAGCATTACCTCAAAGTAAGTTCGAGGGTCATGTTAGAGCTTATGGTATTGATACCGTGAGCGATTGGCATTAGCCAAGTGGGAGTCCGTTAGTAATATATGAGAGATGTCCTAAGGCAATCGCTTTATGTATGAACCATTTATATGATAAATGAAGATTCACTATTTGAGTATACATGTTTTAATGTATTTGATTGGATCTTAAACTCATTTACTGAATGTCCATGATACGATTCACAAAGATGAGAGAATTTGTGATTGGATCACAACTAGTGAGTATCTCTACATGTGTAATTGTGATGTATCTAATTATCCCTAGTCGATGAATTGATGGATTTGGGACACCATCAATTCTGCCGAGACTAGCACGAGGTATACTCGTGTATCCAAGCAAACTGATTCTCACCGGGCCGAGACACGTGATGTCCGGAGTTAATCGTGGATGCTAGTTATGGTAACTAGTTCATTGGAGTGACCAGCCGTAAGACTTCATATGGTTCTCTGCATATATAGATATGTCAATGAAGTTCTTACTGTGGCTTAAGTGCGATGTTCCTTTGACTTGCGGTATTCAAGTCATCTTGATCATGGAGACTTATGCTTTGACATCTTAAGCAAACATCTCTAAGGAGATGTGGACCCGGATGATTGGGTATAAGTCGTGATCAAGGTGTTTGAATAGCCTATAGAGGATTCACCACTCCTTGCGAGGAGATGTATACCCATGGCCTCTCGTCGGATTGTTACTAAAGTCTTTGGCCAAAGCATTACATGTTTAGAGTAAAGTACTCTTCGATACATATGGAGTAACTAGAATCCGTAGGACGAGGAAATGATACTTGGGCTAGGTGTGACGTAGTCAGCCTAGTGGGGACTGACACAATAGACCATGTCCTAAACCAAGTGGGTATAAGATGAGTGAAGGGAATGGGGCACGATTCATTCGAGCTACTGAAGGGTTTCAGAAATAGTTCTGGATCAACCGTTGATCTTTTCGGTTAATTGGGGATCATGATGTACTACTAGGTGCCACTCATGATCGTTCTATAATTAATGGTTAATTATAGATGGCCAACATAAACCGAGAACCTATTTGGTCACACGCACAACGAGTGTAATCCAAAGGATTTAAAACGAGCTTGAGAATGGGATTCTCAGACCGAGAGAAACTATGTTTGGTTGGACTAAACATAAAGCGAGCATGAAATTGTTTCAGTCGCAATGGAAGCGTGGATGGGCCGTGTCTTATGAAGACATAATGGATGGACCAAAATGGTTTGGTTCTAATCCAATGGATAAGAATAAACCAAAGGGTTTGGTTTATTTTAAACGAATGAACCAAAAAGTTGGTTCGGTTCGTTTTAACTTAAAATAAACCATCATGGTTTGGTTTATTTTAACTTATCTTAATGGAGCGGGTTAACGGGCTTTATGGATATGATCCATTAACCATTAAGAGAATTAGTTCTCTATAAAATAGGGCTTAAACCCTAACCAAAACCCAAAATGAAGTTGTTGCCGCCTAACCCTCCCAACATGTTGTTGCGCCCAACATATTGTTGCCGCCAGCTTGTGGTGCAGCCTTCCAACTCCTTGTCCGGCGACCAACCTTCAGCCGGTGAACCTCCGGCGACCCTCCAGTGATCTCCTATAGGTTTGGCATCAAGGTGAGGCTTTTCTTTCCTTGGTTGGCCGGCGCCTATATCCTCCACCAAGCTGTCCAGTTTTCTGGACAGCTTCTCCTCCTCTCGTCGGAGCGTCGTTTGGACGACGGTTAGTGCTCCGACAGCGGCTAACTTACCGGAGATTTGATCTCCGGTAATCCTCTGAGGTGGGGGACGAAGGGTTCATCAAACGGTTGACGAACACCTCTCCAGAGAAGCTAGTTTTGAGAACTCGTTTTGGATCCGAATTTGGATTCGGATCGTGATCATCTCTCGATCACGTCGTCTTCAACACGAGGCTAGTAACCCGTACGAAGACGAAGCTCATGACTTAGCGAAGTCATCCCGAGGAGCTCGGCGTGGATACGGATAGAGACGATTCTTACGAGGATCATTCCGGTTGATGCCGTTCCCGCTACACGTCATACGGAAGGTATAACGTAGTTTAATTTCCTTTTATTGCAAATTTTAATTTACGGTTATGTCTACACTTGTTGTAATAGCATGCGTGTGTTGTGTGTGTTGTAATAAATATAGATTTATTATTTTTAATTGCTTCCGCTGTGCTCATGTTTACGAAACATGATCGAACACACACACGCCGCGGTGCCGGAAACCCAACACGGTGCAGTGACATGTGGTATATCCTCTTGTACCGGTGGTACTAAAGAAGTGACTTCCCCTTTTAACTCCTCCAGAACAATTTTACTCTTGGGCTTGTGGCTCATCACATAGTCTTCCTCTAGAAATCTAGTGTTTGTGCTAACGATCACTCTCTGATCTCTAGGACTATAAAACAATCCACCCTTCGTTCATCTAGGATAGCCAACGAACAAGCGCACTTTTGTACGAGGTTCCAACTTACCATCATCTGCCTTGACATGTGCTGGACTCTCCCATATCCGAATATGTCTTAGACTAGGCTTTCGCCCGGTCCACAACTCTGTGGGAGTAGAAGGCACTGATTTAGATGGAACCAAGTTCAGAATGTACACCGCCGTATCTAGAGCATATCCCCAGAACGAGTCTGGCAAGTCAGAATAACTCATCATTGATCTAACCATCTCTATAAGAGTCTTATTCCTTCGCTCTTCTACATCATTCGGGTGTGCAGTGCATAATTGGGATTGAATCCCAACCTCCGATAGGTAATTCCTAAACTCTCCCAAGAGGTACGTCACCACGATCAGATCGTAGTGTCATCTTGAATAATTGTCTATGAAAAAGACGAAATATTCAAAACTACCTCTTACTAGGATAGACATAGGACCATACGAATCAGAATGAACCATTTCTAACATATCTTTGGCTCTATACCCCTTGGCCTTGAAAGGCCTCTTGGTCATCTTACCCTCCAAGCAAGATTCGTAGGTTGGGAGATCCTCCACCACTAATGAACCCAAAGGTCCATCAGCTATCAACCTTTGAATTCTGCTTAGGTTAATGTGACCAAGACTAAGATGGCAAAGATATGTTTGGTTCATCTTCGAAGGTTCTTTTCTCCTTTTGGAATTAGAAGATGAGTTATTAACTTCAATTTGCATCGTGGGAGGTTTTGTATACAAATTTCCTTTCAATGTATGTAACAGATATTCTCCCTATTCCTTTTTATAACAACTCTTTCATTAAAAGAAATAGAATATCCATCCATAATAATTTAGAAACTGAAACTAAATTCTTTCTAAATAAAGATACATAAAGGGAATTTTCCAGAACTTAGTTTTATTTTTCTCAAGAGATAAATAAAACATCACCCACTGCAATAGCCGCCACCTTCATGGCATTGCCCAAAATGGTAATCTCCCCTTTAGCTAGTCGTTGGGTTTCACAGAAACCCTGCAAGTGTGCAGACATGATTAGTGACTCTCATATCTACACACAGGTGGTAGATAACACCGCTAATCATGTTTCAACGACAGTCCAAAGGATATACCTTTGTTCTGCTTTTGATCGACAGTCCTTCTTCCAATGTCCATCCTGCTTAAAGTACTTGCCTTTCGGCTTCTTCACTCCTCCCTGAGATCCTCCCACCACCTTTGCTCCACCTTGTTTCTTCTTCTTCTTGCCTTTTGGCTTAGAAGTAGAAACCTTTTTGAGCAACCATGGCTTGAGGACACTCTTCGAAGAGTGCATACTTGTACTCCTTAGCAGATAAGACAATATCTTGATTCTTTTCCAATCAACATTATTTGGGTACAGTAAGTTTATTTCTTTTAGTAACACAACAAGTGGACTGAAAGTCATTTTGAAAATCCTAAGAATCACATAGATCATTACTTTAGATTTCAAAAAATTATTGATTCCTCAAACAATAAAATTTTGATATCAACCAACACCTCAAAACACCGAGAATATCGCATGCCACGCAGTGTGGACGATATCTGAATTCTACATTTGTAAGAGGAGGTTTTACCCATTAATTTTATTATCTTGTCAACCTTACTTTTTGACAAATAAAATTAATAGTTGGTTCCTCTTTGGCCCTACAAATAAAAGCGGTGACTCGATGGGGAGGATACTTTTATTTGCATCTAAGTGTGCACCATTACACGATACTAAGGGAATTATTTCGGATTATGTGCCTTACCGCTGTGGAAGTACACACGCTCCTAGATAATTTCCTATAACCATTATTTGACCTAGTGATCCGCAAATAAACTCATCCGCAGGGAGGAAGGCACTCAGAGCCGACACGCAAGTTTGTTGCATCACACGTCAAATTGTAATGGAGGTCGTGGGAATTAATTAAAATATCCCTCTCCCACTTAGTAAATTGACAGTGAGGAATTTTCAAGAATCCCATAGATTATTATTTTAGATTTCAAAAAATTATTGATTCCTCAAAATAATAAAATTTCGAAATCAACCAACACCTCAAAACACCGAGAATATCGCATGCCACGCAGTGTGGACGTATACGAATTCTGTTGGTGCAGTGGGCACCTAAGTCGAACCTATGTTTTGATTATAGCAAATGATACAAAGTTAAGCTTATATTGTTATCTCACGAGCTAAATCAAGTGTGCAGAAAAGTCTCAATGCTGGAGCTGAAGGCTAGCGACACCCGGAGGAAGCCGCGGTGGTCGGGCGACACTTGAGTTACTTCGGAGGGAGCCGAAGGAATCGAGTGGAAGGCCGGAAGCAAAAGCGACAAGTAAGTATCGAGGTAAGCTCGTGTGTGCAAGCGTAAGTGAGGTCGTGTCCTTTGTACGGGGACGTCCTTAGTCGACGATCCAACCCAAGACTTCCTATGGAAGGTCTATGTTGAGATCGGACGGCAAGTGGCCGTCGAATTCACTTGTATTTTGAGCTAAACTCCTTTTTTAGTCAAAAATCGTGGCTGCCAGTTCAACCGGTGGCACTTCAACCGGCCAGTTCAACCGGCGGCAGTTCAACCGGTGGTCAAAAATCAGCCTCGAGGAGTCAAGCTTTATCACCATTTTTCAAGGAGTTTTGTGCCCATTTGTGATTGGTTGAAGACCCATTCGTTGAGGGGCTTAAAGGCTATAAAAGGAGGGCCAAACCTAGGGTTTTTCATCAATTCAAAAGCTTCCAAGTGCTGACATCGCTCCGACTCTCGATATCCCTACGACGAGCTACACGAGACGACGACTAAAGCTTCAACCTCCAATCCTTGAAGTCGCGGTATAATCTTTAATTTTGTATAAGTTGTCTTTATTTTCAAGCTTTAAATCATATCAAGGAGAGGGAGTGTCCTCTACCTTGAATCTTTATTGAGTTTTGTATTCGCTAACTCCTATCTCTATCGAGAAGGAGTTCGTTTAATATTGCCCTCAGGCGTGGTCAAGGACCATTAGGGCCTTGGAGTAGTAGTCGTAGGCTACGAACCAAGTAAAACCCCTCGTTTTTATTTATTTATTGCTATCTTTCCGCTCGTTTACTCGTACACCAATTCGACGATTTAAAAGTTTTTTCTTAGCGCTATTCACCCCCTCTAGCGCTCAAATCGATCCAACAATTGGTATCGAGTCGGAGTTGCTAAGATTTGGTGAAACCACCAATCTAGCTTTTTTACAGATTTATTTTCTTTTAATTCTGTTTATTTCTATTTATTTTGTTTGTTAAATTCTCTCCTCAAGACTACTAATCCAAGACGAGTCTTGGTACTTGTTTTTGAGTTTTTGTCTTTGCTAGCTTTTCTGCCTCTCTTTTTGTCTTTTTGTTTCAATGGCCCATCTCGAGGGTTTTAGCACCGTCCGACCTCCGCTTTATAACGGAGATGACTTCGTTATTGGAAGGGTCGGATGGAATGCTTTCTCAAAACCCAACTCGAGATGGATCATAATCCAAACGGGTTTCACACTTCCGACTAATGAAGTGGGTGACTCCTTGGATTATGATCAATGGACCGTTGCAACAAAATGACAAGTCGAAGCCGACGCCAAGGCAACACAAATCCTCCAATGCGGCCTATCCAAGGAGGAGTTAAATCGCACGCCCTTCATAAGCGCAAAGGATCTTTGGACTAAACTAATCGAGTTACAAGGATCGGATCAAGCCAAGGTATGTAAGTGATTTGTTATTCAATAAATTGTACACACTAAAAATGCAGGAACACGAATCCGCGATGCAACTCCACGCCCGTGTCGGGACATCGCCAACAACTTACACGCAATCGGGCAAAAGGTCGAAAACCGCGACCTTATAAGGTATGTTCTAAACTCTTTCCGAGGACTACCTTGTGGGCATCCATGGTCGATGCCTACAAGGTCTCCAAGGACTTTCTAAACTTAGGTTAGATGAACTCTTTTCCGATTTTGAATTACATGAACAATCCAACTCGAACCCGAGAGGGGTATAGCTTGTTGCAGGATTCAAAGAAGAAGAAAATCGCAAGCAAGCCACCACCAACCGAGGAGGAAGACGAGTCCAAGAAGAAGTTGACCGAATTGATCACGAACTAATGAACCTAGCTCGAAGGAATAGCCAAGGGACTAAAGCGAACCACAACTCGACCCAACCAAGGTAAGCCTAAAAGTTCTAATATTAGGTGTTATGAGTGTAACAGTTTGGACATATCAAGTCCGAGTGCCCCAAGCTCAACCACCAAGGACCTAAGCACAAGAAGGCCCTCAACGCGACAGGGAAGAAGCGCCATCCAAGAAGACGAAGACCACGCCTTCATGGCGAACGGAGACCGAACTCCGAACTTGAGTCAATCGAGGATGATTCGGACTGAAGCAACCTTCAAGTCAAGCCACTGATACGCATCCGGTTCAAAAGATACCCTTAAGGTGAGTGGAACTTTATTTAATACTTTACATAATACGCTAGGTTTTGTCTAGGAAGTTAGCTAAGTCCGAGTCCAAGGTCGAGACTCGGTTGAGGAAGGTTAAACTCCTCAAACACGAGGTCTCTAACCTCTTCGACTAGTCGAGTTCAAGAGAAGGACTCAACTCGGGTTGAAAACTCGAAGTTGAGATCTCACTCTTGAAATGTCAAGTCGAAGATCTTAGGAATACGTTGGAAAGGTTTACTTTGGGATCCAAAGGACTTGACCTCCTACTTGGATCTCAAAGGGCCGTGTACAACAAGGCTAGACTAGGGTTTAGCTCAAACACGACCAATAAGTCGTATATGTCAATCGTAAGTATACATAAAAACATGTGTCCAAGCATGGGTCCCTAAGACCACTTTGATTTCAACTCTAGGATCCAACTGCGGGTTCCCAAGGACCAAATCCACTATGTTGATAGACCGAACCGATTCAACTCTAGGGGAGCCAAGTACAAAACATGTTTGTGCTTTAACTTAGAAATTGCATGCTTAGTTTTTGTTGTTTTTTTAACTCACTTGGAATACACAAATAACCAACTAAAAATCCTTGAAAAGATTGAGCCTCGGGAGCCTCTTTTCAAATAACCAACTAAAAAATCCTTCGAAAAGATTGAGCCTCGGGGAGCCTCTTTTCAAAAATAACTAGTTAGACTAGGAAATAGTCTTAGGTGAGTCAAGTCATCATTTTCTTGAACATCACTATGTCTAAGGAAGTGGTCGATGATCCGATAAAGAAGGCCGTGCCTCGACAAGCCATGATCTTGAAAAGGTAAACTTGACAAGCCTTGGGTTAAATCCTAATTACTTGAACCTAAATCCACTTAATCAAACTTAATTGAAAATCATCTCAACATAAAATTACTTGAACCTAAATCCACTTAATCAATTGAAAATCATCTCAATATAAAATTACTTGAACCTAAATCCACGTAATCAATTTAATTGAAAATCATCTCAACATAAAATCACTTAAACCTAAATCCACTTAATAAATTTAATTGGGAGTCATCTCACAAAAACACATAAGTATAACATGCTTGATCATATAGACTCGTGAGATGACCTAGGTTTAACAACTTACAACCAATTTAAAAATAAAAATCTAACATCCAATCCAACCACCTTGTGTGTAGGATCAATGGATGTTGGACAGTGGTTGCTCCCGACACATGACCGGGGATCAACTCAAATTCATAAAGCTTCGATTCAAACGACAAGGATCGGTAGCCTTTGGGAATAACGACAAGCTCAAAATCATCGGATTAGGTGATATCGAGCTTAACTCGAATTTTGTTATTAAAAATGTATTACTTGTAGAGAATTTTGAATATAACCTGCTTAGCATAAGCCAATTGTGTGACAATAACTATAAGGTCGTATTTTTAGAAAATGAATGTATAATTAAAACAAATGAAACAGCTAAAACAATACTCAAAGGAACTAGGACAAATAACATTTATACAATGAACTTAATCAAATCCTCACCAAATGTCTTATGACACAGAAGAGGAATCATGGTTGTGGCACCGACGGTCACTCGCACCCAAGACTCGGCCCACAAGATGAGTCGAGTGGCTTAGGGAGGCTTACCCAACCTCAACAACTTGGTTAATAAAATCAGAATGCTTGTCAACAAGGAAAACAACCTAGGACACAACACAAGTTAACTAACCAAGAACGAACCTCAAGTGTACTTGAGCTCCTACATATGGATCTATTCGATTCACATGGAGCCAAGTCACTCAATAAAAGTCAATATTGCTTAGTCATAATTGACGACTACTCCAGGTTTACCTGGGTTAGGTTCATCAAACATAAAAATGATACCCTAGATCAATTAATCAATCTATTCAAATTAATCGAGAATCAAAAAGACCTTAAGGTTAAAAGACTTAGAAGCATCATGGTGGTGAATTCAAAATCAAAGGTTCACCGACTTCTGTAACCTAAACGGATACCACCATGAATTCTCTTGCCCTAGGACCCCTCAACAAAATGGCCTAGTGGAGCGGAAAAACCGAACTCTACAAGAAGCCGCTAGGACCATGTTAAACGAATATAACCTACCTGATAGGTTTTGGCGTACGTAGCACGGCTTGCTATGTCCGAAATAGGATCCTTATGGTAAAGAGGCACCTTAAGACCTCGTATGAGATTTATCACGATAAAATACCTAACATCAAGTACTTTAGGTATTTGGGTGTAAGGTACATATTCTAAACACTAAGGATTACCTAGGAAATTTACATCCAAAACCATGACCGAATATTTCTAGGATACTCAACCAAGTAGAGCTTATAGAGTATATAACCACGACACCCTTTAAAGTCGAGGAGACTATCAATGTAGTATTTGATGAAGGACACGAACCTACAAAACCCCGACAACCCCAATTAGCGAGCCTACTCATACTAGACCTAACTCTGACCCTGAGATCGAGTCTAATCCACATCAACCAACTTCTCTTGTCGACCAAGTGACAAGTGATCCGAGTCAAACTAGTGTTCAACCAAGTCACCCCATTGATCAAGCATTAGGTGACACAAACCCAACCCAATCTAGGATTCAGACTAACCACCCTATCGATCAAGTGATAGGAGATCCTAATCTAGGAGTTCGAACTAGAGCATCCTATAGGAACCTTAGTCAAATTTCCTTAATTTCAAAGATAGAACCCAAATCAATTGAACAAGCTCTTCTTGATCCCGATTGGATTATTGCAATGCAAGAAGAGCTAGCTCAATTTACTAGGAATGAAGTGTGGGAATTAGTACCACCACCTAAAGACAAAACGACAATTGGAACAAGGTGGGTGTTTAGAAATAAGCTTGATGATAAAGGTGAAGTAGTTAGAAACAAGGCTAGGTTAGTCGCCAAAGGGTTTAGTCAAGTCAAGGCTTAGATTACGACTAAAAACCTATGCCCCAAGAGCTAGACTCGAATCCATTCAATGTTGCTAGCTTATGCCGCACATCGAGGATTTAAGCTATTTCAAATGGATGTTAAGTCGGCATTCCTAAATGGATACATTAAAGAAGAAGTTTATGTTAGCCAACCCCCCGGATTCGAAAATCTAGATAAACCCGACCATGTTCTAAAACTTAAGAAAGCTCTCTATGGACTTAAACAAGCTCCTCGAGCTTGGTACGAGAGACTTTCAATCCATCTCAAGTCAAAAGGGTTTAACCAAGGCTTAGTTGACCCAACTCTCTCGAAAAACCTTAGGTAAAGAAATATTCATAGCTCAAATTTACGAGACGATATAATTTTTGGAACCTCTAACTCACCTTTACTAAACGAGTTCGTTTCACTCATGGAAAGTGAGTTTGAAATGAACTTAGTAGGTGAGTTAAGTTTCTTTTTAGGTCTACAAATTAAACAAACTAAGGATGGTATATACCTATATCAACAAAAATACACTAAGGAGTTAATTAAAAGATTTGGAATGCAAGACGCTAAGATAATAAACACCCCAATGGCGATTAATGTTAACATAGGAGAAGACCTAGAAAGTAAGTCCATTGACTTAAAGTACTATAGAGCGATAGGAAGTCTCCTATACTTAATCGCGAGACGACATCCTATTCGCAAGAAGTATGTGCGCCAGTTTCAAACCTGTAAGGAGTCTCACCTAACCCTAGTTAAGCGTATCCTTAGATATCTTAAGGGTACACTTAACGCTGGTATTTGGTACCCTAGATCTACGAGTTCAACTAATCTGACTCTACTCCGATTCGGATTATGCCGGTAGTAAACTCAATAGAAAGAGCACGAGTGGTTGTTGTCAACTACTCGGCTCAAGTCTAGTGAGTTGGTGCAGTAGGAAGCAACATTGTGTTGCCTTATCTACCACCGAAGCCGAATACGTTGCAATGGGTGAGTGTGTAACTCAGCTTCTTTGGATGAAGCACACTCTCCGAGACTTTAGGTTGGACTTCACCAAAACTAAAATTTTTGTAGACAACATAAGTTCGATAAATCTAACTAAGAACCCTATATGCCATTCAAGAACAAAGCATATAGAGGTAAAACACCATTTCATTCGAGAACATGTAGCCAACGGCTCCATACAACTCGAATATGTTGACTCGAAGTCTAACCTAGCAGACATATTTACTAAACCACTACCCGAAGCCGAATTTAGTCTCTTGAGACGAAAATTAGGCATGTGCGTAATAGAATAGGTTTTGCAAATTATATTACTACTATTTCTTACTTTTTCATGAAACTAGCATAGGTCATACCTTAGATATCATGCACCTATAGATTTAAGGAGCCAATACATCTCACAACACATAGGACTAATGTGTTTGTGTACTTAGCCACGTAGATGGGCATGAGATGTTAGGACCTTACTCCTGGTTCCAGATGTAGAGCTAGTGCATCACTATGAACCATGGAGTATAATCATACATACTAACCGACTCCGACCAGGACTGGTTGATCCTTCATATCAATCAAGCCAAATATGAGTCGAACATTTCATAGATGAGCTTATTTTCAATATACTATTTTAATAAAAAATGTGGAACATGCTTGGACTTTAAATTTAGCAATTATTTTGATTTCCACACACCCCTTACTCTTTTCGATATACGGCAAAAGGGGGAGAAAAAGGCCAAAGTTAAGGGGTCAAATTTTTTTTCAAATTTTTTGATAACTTAACTCTTACTTCATGTTTAAACCAAAAGTTAACTTTAGGTTTTGAGAACTTATTTAACTTTTGACAAAAGGCCAAGTTAAGAGAATTCTTAACTTATTTATGTCGTTAGTGTTTTACTTAAGGGGGAGAAAGGGCTTAACTAAAACGTTTTACTAAAGCTAATTTTAAAACGTTTTACTAAAGCTAATTTTAAGTAATGTTAATTACTTAAAGCAACCCTCAAGGGGGAGGATTAAGGTCTTTCTT
This sequence comes from Wurfbainia villosa, assembly GCA_025175895.1. Classification (NCBI taxonomy): domain Eukaryota; kingdom Viridiplantae; phylum Streptophyta; class Magnoliopsida; order Zingiberales; family Zingiberaceae; genus Wurfbainia; species Wurfbainia villosa. The sequence goes on along the minus strand of CM045990.1, from coordinate 67,907,626 downwards.
CAAAGACTCACCCTCGGTCAAGGGGGAGGTTTCCTCAAGGGGGAGTACTTGAAGAAAATCCTTACTACTCCAACTTAATCTTTATTTTTTTTCTCTCATGCACATTATTATTCTTCATGCTTGCTTAACTTTGTATGTGGGTTTGCCATAAATCAAAAAGGGGGAGATTGTTGGTGCAGTGGGCACCTAAGTCGAACCTATGTTTTGATTATAGCAAACGATACAAAGTTAAGCTTATATTGTTATCTCACGAGCTAAATCAAGTGTGCAGAAAAGTCTCAATGCTGGAGCTGAAGGCTAGCGACACCCGGAGGAAGCCGCGGTGGTCGGGCGACACTCGAGTTACTTCGGAGGGAGCCGAAGGAATCGAGTGGAAGGCCGGAAGCAAAAGCGACAAGTAAGTATCGAGGTAAGCTCGTGTGTGCAAGCGTAAGTGAGGTCGTGTCCTTTGTACGGGGACGTCCTTAGGCGACGATCCAACCCAAGACTTCCTATGGAAGGTCTATAAGGCAAGTGGCCGTCGAATTCACTTGTATTTTGAGCTAAACTCCTTTTAGTCAAAAATCGTGGCTGCCAGTTCAGCAACCAGTTCAACCGTGGCGATTCAACCGGCCATTCAACGGCGGTTCAGCGGCCAGTTCAACCGGTGGTCAAAAATCAGCCTCGAGGAGTCAAGCTTTATCACCATTTTTCAAGGAGTTTTGTGCCCATTTGTGATTGGTTGAAGACCCATTCGTTGAGGGGCTTAAAGGCTATAAAAGGAGGGTCAAACCTAGGGTTTTTCATCAATTCAAAAGCTTCCAAGTGCTTCCGATACGCTCCGACTCTCCGACATCCCTACGACGAAGCGCTGCCGAGACGACGACTAAAGCTTCAACCTCCAATCCTTGAAGTCGTCGGTATAATCTTTAATTTTGTATAAGTTGCCTTTATTTTCAAGCTTTAAATCATATCAAGGAGAGGGGGAGTGTCCCTCTACCTTGAATCTTTATTGAGTTTTTGTATTCGCTTAACTCCTATCTCTATCGAGAAGGAGTTCGTTTAATATTTGCCCTCCGTGCGTGGTCAAGGACCATTAGGGCCTTGGAGTAGTAGCCGTAGGCTACTAACCAAGTAAAAACCCCTCGTGTTTTTATTTATTTATTGCTATCTTTCCGCTGCGTTTACTCGTGCCAATTCGAACGATTACGAAAAGTTTTTTCTTAGCGCTATTCACCCCCCCCCCCCTCTAGCGCTCAAATCGATCCAACAAATTCTACATTTGTAAGAGGAGGTTTTACCCATTCATTTTATTATCTTGTCAACCTTACTTTTCGACAAATAAAATTAATAGTTGGTTCCTCTTTGGCCCTACAAATAAAAGCAGTGACTCCGATGGGGAGGATACTTTTAATTTGCATCTAAGTGTGCACCATTACACGATACTAAGGGAATTATTTCGGATTATGTGCCTTACCGCTGTGGAAGTACACATGCTCCTAGATAATTTCCTATAACCATTATTTGACCTAGTGATCCGCAAACAAACTCATCCGCAGGGAGGAAGGCACTCAGAGCCAACACGCAAGTTTGTTGCATCACACGTCAAATTGTAATGGAGGCCGCGGGAATTAATTAAAATATCCCTCTCCCACTTAGTAAATTAAAATGAGGAATTTTCCTACGACATGCATATCAAACAAAAAGCAATAAATATGAAAAATAAATTATTTTCCAACTATTATGGCCTTTGTCTTCAATATGGCTCCCGTCGCATCGCCATCTCGTCCGCTCCTCCTACGCCATGTACGAGCCATCCGGAGATCCGAGCCGAGACTAAATCCTATTTTAATTTACATCCATCGATCCTATACTCCACGAGGGAGTGTACATGAAATCTAGATCGAAAGTAAAATAAAATAAAGAGCGGCTAAACAATGCCGTATTTAATTTACAAAAACTAAATACTAGCCTCGTCAACCCCGAGGATTCAACAAAATAAACATTTACACACATACAATCACATACACACACATGCCATAATAGTGGAATCTTATGCCTGCAACCAAAGAGTTAAGCTACGCATATCCTACTATTATCCGACACATTTAATATATGAAAAAGTGCATAAAAATTAACCGAATCCTAAACACACAAAACCGGAAACCTTGGCTCTGATACCAAATGAAGGTTTTGCCCGGAAGCTTGTCCATGGCGATCCCTTCGATGTCCCCGGATTAAAAAAAAAAAAAAATTTAATCCTGGACGAAAGGGATTGCCAAAGCAACCAAGTCATCGTCGTGCTATTCGTTTAGAGAGGTCACTTGAACAAACTAGTTGTTCAAGCGACCATCCTCTATTCTACGAGTAGCCGCGGAATAGACGATGTCCGGATCGCCGGTTTTTGTGTTTATACTCGGGATCCAAGTATTATTTAGCCTATTTACAGAAATATAACATGCTTATATTTTGAAAAACAAACACAAGCAATGAACAAAAGAGATAGAAAAATAGTTATACCTCTTGGTCTTCTAATGTATGACCCTCCTCCTTTTGGACGTCGTGTGGGCGACGATCCACCAAAAGTCGAAGCTCCTAGATCGCAAAACTTCCTTCCTTGCTTTTCCCAAGCAAGAGGAAGAAGAGAAACAATGTTTATCTCCTTCAAAAACTCAACCAACAAGGAGCTATCAAAGCTCTTGCCGCCGGCCAACTAAAAGGAGAAGGAGATGGTGGAAAACTACCAAGACACCAAGGGAAACCCTATATCTTGTTTCCACCACCTAAGGAGAAGAGAGGGGAGTGTTTTTGGGCGTGGCCAAGGGCTGGGAAGGGCTGGAATAGCTGCTGGACGTTGGCCACAAGGCAAGGAAGAAGAAGGAAAACTTGCCTTATTTGGTGCCACCCTTGCTTCCAAACCCTAACCCTAATTCCAATCCTATCTCAACTAGGATTGCCCTATTCTTGCCGCCCAAGCCTTGCTCCCTCCCTTTCATGTATGTCACGACCACTCCCCATGCCCTCCTTTTATAGAGTTAGGGATAAGTCATGAATTAATCTCCTCCATTGGTTCTAGGGATTTAATCTCAACCGTCAGATCTAGAGATTTAATCTCAACCGTCGGATCTTAGAGATTTAATCTCTACCAATGGATCTTAGTGTTTTGTTTCTATCCATTGGATCTAAGCATCTTGAGGTGTTAATGGGCTACATTAGGGACCATGAGGAGGAGTTGGGTCTTGGCCACCCATGGATCAAGCCCACATAAAGTTCGATCCACTAATGATGATCCAATCCACTAAAGGTCCATCATTGATCTACCTCACCAACCCCCATATGATAATATGGGCTCCATATATTATTTGTACATTTTCTCCCTGTGTTTAAGATCTCGAATGTCCGTCGATTAATTATTTTACTAACCATTAATTAATCAACATCTAACTCCATGAGTAGTACCACTCAACCTTTTCATCATGCCGGACCAAGTCCACCTGCAGGGTTTACATGGTGAACCTTATGAGCTCCTCAAGGGAACATCATCATCCTAATATATAGGACACGGTTTCCTCCTATAATCAACGGCACACCATATAAATAATATCATCTCCCAACTTACCGAGTCTATCGATTTAATCTATAAATCTCGCCCATTGGTAAATCAAAGAGATGAGTACCAAGTATATGTGCTCGTTATTATATCGGGATTAAGAGCATGCACTAAATAATATCTGAGGTCCGATTCGATTATGTAGTCAGCAATAAATCGAATCACCTCTGTGTCGGTCCTGCTCAATACACACAAAGTGCACTAGTGTGATTCTATAGTCAAGACAAACCAATACCAAATCACACTACAACCATTCCGATGGTTTGTCCAAAGCCATCTCGGTTGTGAGCCTTTAATTATACTTTACAAGGAGCCGATAACATGATCTCCCGTGTGACACCACACACCATGTTATCTACAATGTAAGGTATTAGACAATATTGTATAACCATAAAAATATGCAAACAATGATCATGTGATTCTTATTTCAAAATAAAGATGTTCATACAAAAGAGCTAGGCTTTCAGTATACATCCCAACACTAACAAGGCCCAGCACCTCACATGAGAGTTTAAGGCCCAACACTTAACATGAGAGTTTAAGGCCTAACACCTAACATGAGAGTTTAAGACCCTACGACTATTGTGAGATGTTAAGGCCCTGCGCATACTATGACACTTAGTGATTCTTGGCATAATCTGTGTTAATACTTATGAAACTCCATTCGATTTTGCTTTTCAGTGTTACTAAAGAGGGGGAATTTATGATGGGTGTGGGGTTTTCAGCTAAGGCAGAGCAATTTTTTGTTATAAGTGGGGAAACTTATGATGGGTGTGGGGTTTTTCAGCTAGGGCAAAGAAATTTTTTGTTATAAGCACTTGTAAAACTTCACTCGACTTTGCTCTTCAATTTTACTAAAGAGGGGAAACTTATGATGGTTGTGGGGTTTTTAAGCTAAGGCAGAGAAATTTTTTGTTATAAGCACTTATAAAACTTCACTCAACTTCACTCTTCATTTTTACTAAAGAGTGGGAACTTATGATGGGGTCGGGGTTTTCAGAATAGTTAGAAGGTTTTTTGAGTTGTTTATATAGTTCCTGAGCATGTGACGCCCGAGCGGAGTTGGATAAAGTTGAGTAATTTTATTCAAAAGGGTTGTTGGCAGAGCAGTCTATATGTTTCTCGAGTAGTGTATAGAATTCCCAAGGTCAGTAGCGTAGTATTGCTCAAGTATAAGTATTGACAAGGCAATGTATGTTTTTCCCAAGCAGTCTATATGTTTCTCGAGTAGTGTATAGAATTCCCGAGCATAGTAGCATAGTATTGTTCAAGTATAAGTTTTGACAGGGCAATGTATGATTTTCCCGAGCAGTATATATGTTTCCCGAGCAGTGTATAGAATTCTCAAGCTCAATAGGGTGAGTAGCACAGTATTGCTCAAGTATAAGTATTGACAGGGCAATGTATGATTTTCCCGAGTATTATATATGTTTCCCGAGCAATGTATAGAATTCTCGAGCTCAGTAGGGTGAGTAGCACAGTATTGCTCAAGTATAAGTATTGACAAGGTAGTGTTTGTTTTTCCCGAGCAATCTATATATTTCCCGAGCAGTGTATAGAATTTTTGAGTCCAGTAGGGGTGAATACTGCAGTGTTGCTCAGTGCTTAGTATCGCATCGGCAAAGACGTCTATGTGAAACTCGAGCAGTTTATGTATTTCCTAAGAAGTATGTTCATTTCCCGATTAGTCTGTTCATTTCTTTAGTCACCTACGGGTTTCTGGGTTTCTTTCTGAATCTAGTGAAATAAGGAGGAAGGGGTATTCCGGGGTATGGGAAGTAGCTGGAGGAGTTTGAAGATGATAAATGTGATTAATCTAATATATTTGATCATTTATCTCTGTATTTTATTTAATTAATTCTTGACGGGGAAATATGATGAGTATGAAGTATTTGAAGGGGATTTTTTGAATATATGTGGGAAAAGATGTTACACTTGATAGTTGTGGAAGGGTATTAGAGTAAATTCACTTCAAGGAGGTGGCAGGATAAAGCATCTATAAAAGGGGTAAAGAAGGAAGGAAGAGGGGATGGTTGTTTCTTCGCTATTCGGTACCTCAATGATTTTCTTCTCACTTTTTCTTTTTCATTTTTCTACAATGTTATTCTCTTCATACTGTTACTTACTTGAGCGTCGGAGTTGTCACGCCGAGAAGCTAGTCCATTTCTAACACTCCTTCTCACAAAAGTGGTAGATCTTGCTCTACTCCAAGGATCCAAGGTGACCAGCAATACGTAACCGGAACGGTCTCATCCTTAACTCTCTTTGGTGATAGATCCAACAATCCACAAGAAGGGGGAGGGAGATCTTGGTAGGCTGAAGAAGTAAACACCATCAGTATCTTTTATATTTGTCATGCTTTGTTTGTCATATGACATGTCATGACATCATGCTTAATATGATCCTTTAAAATGTCATGACAGTACTTAGTTAATATGTCATGATTAATACTTAGGAAAATTTTATATTATGGCATGACATCATGAATCATGGGCAAACATGCTTTAAATTATGCAATCACTTATGCCATAATCATTTCATGCATTAAAATTAATCAAATAAATTTAAGGACAAATGGCATGATTTGATGTCCTATAAATTGGAATGCCTATATTGTATGTATGAACCATTAGATTTAGGGAAAATCAAAATCCACATCTCACAAAACATTAGGAAGACATGTATATGTATTGAAACACCTAGACACATGTGAGTTGTTAGAAAATTAGTTATGTTCAAGGTACTTGAATGGTACATCAATATGAACTTAGAACTCATTAAATGATTATGATAAATCATGAGGAAAGCTAGTGTACAAGTCATGTACACATAGTCCATATACCTTGATTGAAATTTAGGTTTGAAAATAATTTCAAAAATATTTTAGAAAACCTTGGTGAAGTCTATCTTTTGATAGCAATCACCATTGAAAAGATTGGCACAAAGTTAGGCAAAATATTAAAGTTTTTCAATGCTTTTGACATTTGTATCATTCTTTGAATTTAATGGGTATCTTCATATAAAACTATTTTTCACCTATTGTATTTAACATAAGTACTATGATATGATATTTCATGATTTTTTTTGAACCTACGGAATTGCTTATGCATTCCAAACATCAACCTGAAACCCCTAATTTCTACATATGTATTAACCAATAGACTTTTGTATGTAGACAGTCGACTAGTGGAGATAGTAGTCAACTGGTCATTGACTGAGTCAACTGTTGGGTATGATTTCGCTGGACACAGGTATGTTCAGCCAACACCCCTAGATTACCCTAACTACTCCTAACCCTAAGATATGTTTTGGAAAGCATTGGATGGGTAAGAATTTCAATGAAATTGCAAAGAAGAGTTATTTAGGGTGGAGATCAAATTTTAAGGGAGGTAAAGTTCAAGTTTGAACTTTTACCCTTTTTTTTTATTGGTTAGATTTTCTATAGGCTTAGAAACTCTCCAAAGACATTGTTGGTGCAATGGTCTAGGGGGAGTAAGCCTTTAGTGGGATTGTGTCCATCAAGTGATGATGGATGCATTTTTTACCAAACGGGCAGAAGTGAAAAATGCTCTTCATTTAGTGATAAGGGTGTATCACTATAGAGAATGAAGGCATGTAGGATAAGTTTGACACAAGGGAGAGAATTAAGGATCTCATTGGAAGATGAGAGGCTTTTTAATGTGTGTCAAAGGGGGAGAGTTGGAAGGGGTTAAGTTATGCTCAAGATGCTTAGTGAATAAAGATGTCCTATAAACCCAAATATAGAAAAAACCCAAAATTTCGAAATTTTAAATTCTGAAGTTAGGAACTCTTCATTATTCTTGGGCATAAGAAGAGTTAAGTTGGGCTAATGGGTAAGCCTTACTTAAAGGTGTTATCAATCATCAAAAAGGGGGACATTGTTGGTGCAATCCGCCCAAGTCACGATTGACCAGACTCAAGTGGGATTCGAGTAGTATTTTGATGTTTGAAATTGTGTTTGAGTGTAGATGATAATATGACTATGGGATGGTTTGGGATATCCATAGTCATATGGAGTTGAGCATGAATTCATCGAGGTCAAGGTTGACTAGATACTTTAAAAGGGAGAAATCCAAGTCGGTCAGGATGATTGGACACTTGGTGCTGGAAAGTCCAACTTGGAGTTGGCAAGAGAAATCCAAGTTGGTCAAGGGAGACCGAACACATGGTGAAGTGAAGCTCAGGTGAGTCAAGGTTGACTAGACACTTGGCACAAGAAGAGGAAAAGTCCAAACAGGTCAAGGAAGACCGTATATTTGGTGAAGGGAAATCTCGCCTGGTCACAAGGTGACAATGCTTGGAAAAGGAAGTCTCGACAGGTTTGGAGACAATGTCTGGCAAGGGAAGACCTAGCTGATCAGGAAGATTAAGGTTGGCAAGAGAAGCCTTGGCAAGTCACGATTGACCGGAGGCTAGGCATGCGAGGAAAGTCCAAGGATGGAGCCTTGGCATTGGAAGTCCCGGAGGTGGCCTCTAAGAAATGGAGAAGTCTCAGAGGTGCGACCTATTGGCAATGGAGAAGCCCAAGCGGCGCGACCTATTGGCAATGGAGATGTATCATAGGCATGACCTCTTGGCAAAGGTATATCCAAGAGCATGACATATGTGATGGAAGCACCTGAAGGCTAGCATAAGGATGAACGAGTCGTGAGGATTCTGATGGATCCTAGAGGCATGAGGTTGATGGAGGTGGCTTGAAGCCTTAGGTCTAGGATAAGGGTACCCGATGGCATCTCGAAGCCAATGGAAGCACCTGAAGGAGTCATGGAGGACTCGGATGGACCCTGAGGGTGTGAGGCTGATGGAGGTGGCTAGATGTTTTAGGTTAAGCCAAGTGTGGTTGATCAAGTATGAAGGGATCGTACTTGGATCAAACCTCATGTTTGAGGTTTAACAATCGACTAGATGTTTTGCCCAATCGACTATTCTAGTGTGGCTGACTCTCGTTGTGGGGCTCAATTTTCACACTAGGTGGTCGGTAGTCGATTGTTGCAGGGAGAGCAGTCTATTGGTCTAGTAGGAAGATGACTCTTGCTGTGGGGCTCGACATTTAGGCTGAGTGTTCAACACTGTGCAGATCAGTAAATAGTTTAGGTACTCAACAGTCAACTGTTGTCAATGGGTAGTCGACTAGCTAATGTGAGCTCAGGAAAGATGATTGGTGCTCGTGATCGGTGATGGTGTAAGCGATCAAGCCGGCCCTTTGGTGCAAGTCTAACAAGAAGTTGATTGATGTGAGAAATAGTAGCCCCGATGAACAGTCGACTGTTGTAGTTGAGCAGTCAACTGGAGGCTCGACAATAGTAGGTCACATGCGAGGCAAACATGACTAGAACCTTGACTTGGCTGGCAGTCGAGGCGATGACTCAACTTGTGAAGTTACCGTTGAGTAGCAATGGTCATAAATCATCCTGACACGAAGCCTTAAGAAGAGTAGCTCGGTAGTGATTTCTGCAACGGTTTCTAAGGATTTTGAAGGACTAATGCTTTCCAAACCTTCAAGATATCCAAAGTAACCAAAAGAGATCAAGCAAAAGCGTACTTCATTGTAAAGTGTTTTTACATTTGTATTTGCTTCTACTTGTATTTGGTTGTTGTTTCTTTTGTAAGTTCGATTGTATGAGGTTTCTCCACCGCCGACTTCTTGTCAAGATGGAAAAGAGTTATAGTGATGGTAGATCATCGCCGTGGAGTAGGACTTGAGTTCCAGACCACGTAAAACATTGTGTCCTGCAGTTATGGTTTTTCCTTTTTTATTTCTTTCTATTTGTTTTGTTTTCGCTGTGCTTACGCTTTGTAGAGATGAGCATCATCAAAACAATCGAACATAGAAGAATCAAAGATCACTATTCACCCCCTCTAGCTCACCGACGGTCTTAACAGGGTTAACAAGGTATTCACCAGGGATGACCTCCCTAGGTACCTTCCTAATGATCCTTCTAGGCTTGGAAGCCTTGATCATTATAGTCTTTTCATGGTTAATCGTAGGGATAACTTTCCTTGTAACCTTGTTAGTGGCTTTCCTAGGTTTCTTTGAAACCTTAGCCACTAGAAACCTACCATGGTCAACTCTAGGGATGACTTCCCTTGTGACCTTGGTTTTCCTAGACCTAGATTTAGTTCCATAGTCAAATGGAACAATATGGTAGGTTGGCATGACTTTCTTAGACTTATGTTTGTGGCCCAAATCTTTCCTATCCTTGGATGCATCTTGCCTCCTAACTCCTAAGGTTTGCCCATTTGGCCCATTAATTGAATATGTCATCTTATTGAGGGACTTTTTCAATTTCTCAAGCCTTGATTTTCCTTTTCTAATAACTCAAGTTTTGTTTTTTCCATTATCTCTTAAGATATTCTTCTTCCTAGGCATATGTCTAGATTTCTTAGGGTTATTTTCTAGGTTTTTGTCATTCTTAGATGGGATAGTCCTAGAGTTATCCTTAGGCCTCATATTATAAGATTTAGCACCTAAACAAAAATGCTTATTTCCAACATGATTTTCATGATTAACAATAGCAAGTGAATTAAAACATGATATATTGCTAGCATGCTTGTTGTCCCTACAAAAAGAAAAAACATTATTAAAATTTACCTTAGGGTTTGCCTTAACTCCCCCTACATATGAAGCACCTCCGTTGCCCTTCTGAGGGTGACTTCCCCTATGACATTGACTTTTATAGTGACTCATTTGTTGGTATTTCAAGCACACTATTTGCTCCTTGCTCATCCCTATCGGGCCCGACCTCCTTAAATTTTCTTCGCCTTCAATTGTCTTCTTCTTTGATAAAATTATGGCACTTGCTCATATATCGAATTCTTCCTGCTGGTGCAGAGGCACCTAAGTCAACTCGAGTTTTCTTTATATCAAACGATACAAAGTTAAGCTCATGTCGCTATCTCAATGAATAATCGAGTGTGCGAAAATTGCTATAGCTAGAGTCAAGGTTAGCCGACACCCGGAGGAAGCCACGGTGGTCGGGCGACACTCGGGTGACTTCGGAGGGAGCCGAAGGAATCGGGTGGAAGTCCGGAAGCGAAAGCGACACAGTAAGTATCGAGGCAAGCTCGTGTGTGTGTGAGCGTTAGTGCAGTCGTATCCTCTTTACGGGGATGATCTTAAGCGTAGATCCGACCAAAGACATCATATAGATGGTCTAGGTCGAGATCGGACGATCGACGACTGTCGAAATTATGTTTTTATTGAGCTAACTTTGACTTGCAACAAGCATCAGTCATTGCCGACTTAGAGGACTCATTGCCATCAATCGATCATGCCGGAGGTTAGCACTCGATCGATGCGCCATCGATCGATCGATGATGGCCATCGATCGATGGTCAAAGGATCGACCGAGAGTCAAGGTTTATCACCAAATTTCAAGGGGAGTGGTGCTCAAATATGATTGGCTAGGGTTCCTCTCGAAAAGGGACTCAAAGGCTATAAAAGGAGGTCCTAACCTAGGGTTTCTTCATCAATTCTAAGTGCTCAAATTCCTCCGTAACGGTGCGACTCTCCGACGACTCTATAACAACGAAGTGCTGCCAACAACCCTAGCTTAAGTTCTTTTTTCTAGTTGTTGGTATAATCTTACTTTGTTATTGCTTTCAATATTGCAATTCTTTTTAATAAAGATTTTCTATCGTTGCATTTTACTTAAATAGAAGAGAGGGTTTGTCTCTCTATCCTTTTTGCTTCGAAGGTTTTTGTAATCGTCAAACTCCTACCTCCAACGAGGAGGAGTGTTTAAGTGAATTGCCCTCCGTACACGGTCTAGGACCGTTAGAGCCTTGGAGTAATAGCCGAAGGCTACGAACGAAGTAAAAAATATCTTGTGTCTTTTTTGTTTCATTTATCTTTCCACTGCACTTAATTGTTTTGATACGAACTCGAAAAAAAAGGTTTTTCGCTATTCACCCCCCTCTAGAGAACCGCTTCGATCCAACAATTGGTATCAGAGCCGGGGGCGCTTAGATTTGGTGAAACCACCAATCTAGCATTTTTTACAGATTTGTTTTTCGTTCATTTAAATTTTTCTCCCACACTACTAATCCAAGACGAAGTCTTGGTACTCTTCGTTTGGTTTTCTTTTGCAAGTATTCGCTTTTGGAGTACCCGACGGTAAAACGAGCATAACTTTTCGTACAAGTTGACCCACGAAACGGTCTACCTACCAAAATGAAGCTCTCGAAAAGATCTACACTTATTATGAGGGTAAACCCTCGTAACAAGCTGTATTCATTTCGAAAAACCATCGTTTAGTACCATTTCCGGGACATCGAAGGTTGTAAGTGCTCATCTTTTATTTTAGTTGGTTATTTCTCGTTTATTCCTTTTGTTTCTTTTCATTTCCTACATTACTAATCCAAGGCGAAGTCTTTGATCCTTTTTTGTGTTATTTTTTGGTATTTTTTGTGCAAGGTTTCCCTTCCAAATGACCCATCTCGAGGGTTTTAGCACCGTCTGACCTCCGTTTTACAACGAAGATGATTTCCGTTACTGGAAAGGTCGGATGGAATGCTTTCTCAAAACCCAAATCGAGATGTGGATCATAATCCAAACGGGTTTCACACTTCCGACTAATGAAGTTGGTAAATCCTTGGGTTATGACCAATGCACCATTGCAACAAAATGACAAGTCGAAGCCGACGCCAAGGCAACACAAATCCTCCAATGCGGCTTGTCAAAGGAGGAGTTAAATCGCGTCGACCCCTTCATCAGCGCAAAGGACCTTTGGACAAAGCTAGTGGAGCTACACGAAGGGACCGATGAAGCCAAGGTATGTAAGCGCGACCTTTTATTTAATAAATTATATAATCTAAAAATGCAGGAACATGAAACGACGACGCAACTCCATGCTCGCGTCCAGGAAATAGTCAACAATCTACACGCAATCGGACAAAAGGTCGAAAACCGCGACCTTATAAGGTATGTCCTAAACTCCTTTCCGAGGACTACCTTGTGGGCATCCATGGTCGATGCCTACAAGGTCTCCAAGGATCTTTCTAAACTTAGGTTAGATGAACTTTTTTCTGATTTTGAACTTCATGAGCAGTCTAACTCAGAACCCGAGAAAGGTATAGCACTATTTGCAGGTTCAAAGAAGAAAACCGCTAGCAAGCCACCCCCAAAGGAAGAAGAGGATGAGTCGGATTCGGAGGTCGACTCGGAAATGGGGGCCGAACTAGTCAACCTAGTTCGAAAGATAGTCAAGGGCCGAAAATGAACCGTCACTCGACCCAACGAAGGTAAGCCTAAAAGTTCAAATATTAGATGTTATGAATGCAACAGGTTTGGACATATCAAGTCCGAATGCCCAAAACTCAAGAGCAACGCACCGAAACACAAAAAGGCACTCAACGCTTATTGGGAAGAAGCTTCCAAGGAAGAAGACGATGATTGAGTCCTCATGGCTAAACCGGTGGAATCGGAGACGGAGTCAGAACCGGAACTTGAATCGGAAATCGAAGACGAGTCGGACTGCGAAGCACTATTCATGACAAGCCACGGATACGCATCCGGTTCAAAAGATACACTCAAGGTATGTTGGTCTCTCATTACTACACTTTATAGTGCAATTAAGTTTTTAAATAGAAAGTTAGCTAAGTCTGAGTCCAAGGTCGAGACCCTAGTTGAGGAAGTTAAACTCCTCAAACACGAGGTCTCCCTAACCTCTTCGACTAGTCGAGTTCAAGAGAAGGACTCAACTCGGGTTGAAAAACTCGAAGTTGAGAATTCACTCTTGAAGAGTCAAGTCGAAGATCTTAGGAATACGTTGGAAAGGTTTACTTTGGGATCCAAAGGACTTGACCTCCTACTTGGATCGCAAAGGGCCGTGTACAACAAGGTCGAGCTAGGGTTTAGCTCAAACACGACCAATAAGTCGTATATGTCGATTGTAAGTCGACATAAAATATGTGTCCAAGCATGGGTACCTAAGATCACCTTGATTTCAAACTTAGGATCAAACCAGTAATGGGTTCCCAAGGACCAAATCCACTATGTGGAGAGACCGAATCGATTCAACGGTCCAGGGGGAGGTAGTACGAAATTTGTTTGTGTTTTAACTTAGAAATTGCATCTTAGGTTTTTATTTAGTTTGATTTTTTTTAGAATGGTTATATAGGACTATAACTCGTCAACACTTGATAACATAGTACTAGGATGCGGCGAGATGATAGTACGCTAGGAAAACGGAGGCTCGTGTATTCGAGCTAGATAAGGAGTATCTAGTTCGGTTCACTTAACCGAGTGGAACTAGCTGAAGCTACCTCGCCGTGTCCTAGACTAGTTAGACCAGGAAGTGGTCTTAGGTGAGTCAAGTTACTATTTTCTTGAAAATGGCTTTGTCTAAGGAAGTGGTCATTGTTCCGATCAAAGAAGGCCTCTGTGCCTCGCCACGACCTGGAAGCCATGATCATGATAAAGTGACTTGATAAGCCTAAGGTCAAATCCGAATCTAACGCAAGGTTGATAAGTGTTTAAGTCATTAAATTTAAATCAAGTAAAATTGGAAGTCATCTCACAAGAACATATAGGGTTAACGTGTTTGATCATGTAGACATGGGTGAGATGATTTAGGTTAATAATTTTTAAGCAATCTTTAATAAATCCAATATCCGATCCAACTACCTTGCGTGTAGGATCAATGGATTTTGGACAGTGGTTGCTCCCGACACTTGATCGGGGATCAACTCAAGTTTTCGAAGCTTCGATTCAAACGACAAGGATCGGTAGCCTTCGGAAATAACGGCAAGCTCAAAATCATCGGATCAGGTGATAATGAGCTTAACTCAAATTTTGTTATTCAAAACATTTTATTAGTAGAAAATTTTCAATATAATCTACTTAGTGTAAGCCAATTGTGTGATAATAACTATAAGGTCTTATTTCTAGAAAATGAATGCGTAATTAATACAAACAAAACCTCTAAAACAATTTTTAAGGGAACTAGAAATAACAACATTTACACTATTAACTTAACTAACTCCCCAACTAAGTGTCTTATGACACGGCAAGAGGAATCATGGTTGTGGCACCGACGACTCAGTCACTCACACCCAAGACTCATCCACAATATGAGTCAGAGTGACTTAGTCAGAGGTTTGCCTAACCTCAATAACTTGGATAATAAAATATGTAATGCTTATCAACAAGGTAAACAATCTAGGACACAACATCAACTAACTAATCAAGAATTAACCAAAAGTGTGCTTGAGCTCCTACACATGGATCTATTTGATTCGCACGGAGCTAAGTCACTTAATGGAAGTAAATTCTGTTTAGTCATTATTGATGACTACTCTAGATTTACTTGGGTTAGGTTCATCAAACACAAAAGTGATACCCTAGATCAATTAATCAACCTATTTAAGTTAATAGAAAATCAACAAAACATTAAAATCAAAAGACTTAGGACTGATCTTAGTGGTGAATTTGAAAACCATAGGTTTATAGAATTCTGTAACCTAAATGGATACCACCATGAGTTCTCTTGCCCTAGAACTCCACAACAAAATGGCCTAGTAGAATGCAAAAATAAAACCCTACAAGAAGCTGCTAGGACAATGTTAAATGAGTATAACCTACCCGAATGGTTTTGGGTGGAAGCCGTGAGTATGACATGCTATGTCCAAAATAGGATCCTTATGGTAAAGAGGCACCTTAAGACCTCATACGAGATTTATCACGATAAAATACCTAACATCAAGTACTTTAGGGTATTTGGGTGTAAGGTACATATCCTAAACACTAAGGATTACCTAGGGAAATTTACATCCAAAACTACGACCGAAATCTTTCTAGGATACTCGACTACAAGCAGAGCTTATAGAGTATATAACCACGACACCCTTAGAGTCGAGGAGACTATCAATGTAGTATTTGATGAAGGACACGAACCTACAAAACCCCCGGCAACCCCAATTAGTGAGCCGACTCATACTAGACCTAACTCTGATCCGGAGATCTGGTCTAGTGTTAATCCTAACCTAAGTCAACCAAGTCACTCTATCTACCAAGTGATAGATGACTCCAACCAAACTAGAACTCAAACGAGTCATCCTATGGATCAAGTTGTAGACTCAAACCCAAATCCAACTAGGACTCAAACGAATCATCCTATCGACCAAGTGATAGGTGATCCAAGTCTAGGAGTTCAAACTAGAGCCTCATACAGAAACCTTAGTCAAATATCTTTGATTTCTAAAATTGAACCCAAAACTATTGACCAAGCTCTTCTTGATCCCGATTGGATTATTGCAATGCAAGAAGAGTTGGCTCAATTCACTAGGAACAAAGTATGGGAATTAGTACCACCACCTAAAGATAAAACAATCATTGGAACAAGGTGGGTGTTTAGAAATAAAATTGATGATAAAGGTGAAGTAGTTAGAAATAAAGCTAGAGTAGTTGCTAAAGGGTTTAGTCAAGTTGAAGGTTTAGATTACGACGAGACCTATGCCCCAGTAGCTAGATTAGAGTCCATTCGAATGATATTAGCATATGCAGCACATCAAGGATTTAAGTTGTTTCAAATGGATGTGAAATCTGCATTCATAAATGGATACATTAAAGAAGAAGTTTTTGTTAGTCAACCCCCCGGTTTCCAAAGTTTAGACAAACCCGATCATGTCCTTAGGCTAAAGAAAGCTCTTTATGGACTTGAACAAGCTCCTCGAGCTTGGTACGAAAGACTTTCGATTTATCTTAAGTCCAAAGGCTTTAACCAAGGTGTAGTTGACCCAACCCTTTTCGTAAAAATCTTAGGTAAAGACATATTCATAGCCCAAATCTACGTAGATGATATTATTTTCGGAACCACCAACTCAATCCTACTAAATGAGTTCATTTCACTTATGGAAAGTGATTTTGAAATGAATTTAGTAGGCGAGTTAAGTTTCTTCTTAGGTCTACAAATTAAACAAACTAAAGATGGAATATACCTACATCAACGCAAATATACTAGGGAATTAATTAAACGCTTTGAAATGCAAGACACTAAAATTATTAATACCCCAATGACAACTAATGTTAATATAGAAGAAGATGTAATTGGAAACCCAATTGATTTAAAATACTATAGGAGCGTAATAGGAGTCTCGCAAGCTCAATTGACATGATATCTTATTTGCAGTAAGTATGTGCGCAAGGTTTCAAACCTGTGCCAAGTGTTGGGATGTATACTGAAAGCCTAGCTCTTTTGTATGAACATCTTTATTTTGAAATAAGAATCACATGATCATTGTTTGCATGTTATATTTATATGTGTGCATATTGTCTAGTATTTTACATTGTAGATAACATGGTACCTGGGTGCGGCACAGAAGATCATGTTATCAGTCCCTTGTAGAATATAAGTAAAGGCTCACAACCAAGATGGTTTTGGACAAACCATTGGCATGGTTGTAGTGTAGCTTGGTATTGTTTTGTCTTGAACATAGAGTTACACTAATACACTTAGGTGTATTGAGCAGGACCGACATAGAGGTGATTCAATTTGTTGCTGACTACATAATTGAATCGGACCTCGGATATTATGTTGTACATGCTCTTAATCCCGATATAATAACGGACACATGTACTTAGTATTTATTTCTTTGATTTACCAGAGGGTGAGATTTCTATGGATTAAATCAATATGCCCGATAAGTTGGGAAATGATATTATTTACATGGTGTGTCGTTGATTATAGGAGGAATCCGTGTCCTATGTATTAGGTTGATGATGTCCCCTTGAGGAGCTCATAAGGTTCATCATGTAAACCCTGCAGGTTGACTTAGTCAACATGATGATAAGGTTGAGTAGTACTACTCGAGGAGTTAGATGTTAATTGATTGATGGTCAGTAAATCAATCAATTGACGGACATTCAATATCTTAAACATGGGGAGATGGATGTACAAATAATATATGGAGCCCATATTAATTTATGGGGTTGGTGAGGTAGTTCGATGATGATCCTCTAGTGGAATGGAACATCATTGATGGATCAAGTTTGTGTGGTTCCGATCCATCGGGTGGCCAAGACCCAACTCCTCCTCATGGTCCCTATCGTAGCCTAATATAAACCTCATGAAGTCTAGATCAAATGATGGAAAACAAATCTCTAGATCCGACGGTTAGGATTAAATCCCTAGAACCGAAGGTTGAGATTAAATCTTTCGATCCAACGGTTGGGATTAAAATCCTAGAACCGACGGTTGAGATTAAATCTCTAAATCCGATGGTTGAGATTAAAACCCTAGAACCGACGGTGGAGATTAAACCAAGGCCTAAACCTAACTCTATATAAAAGGGAGAGGAAAGGTTGGATAAGGTGGGCGGCAAGAAAATTGAGAATTAGTTCCTATATTTTTGGCTACCTCATCAATAACCTTTTTTCTCCTAAGTTCTATAAAAGGGTGGCTTAGGCTTGGGCGAAAAAAAAAGAAACCTAATTGAGACAAGGTGGCTTGGGCGGCAAGAAAGAAAAGGAGATTAGGGTTAGGGTTGGTTCATGGTGTTGGGCGGCAAGGCTTCTTCTTCTTCCCATTGATGGCCGGCAACCCTTCCCCCCTCTTCCTCCTTGGTTTGGCCGGCGTCCAAGCTTTTCCTTTCCTTCTATGGCTTAGGTTGGATGGAATTAGGATGGCTTCCCTTGGGCGGCAACAAAAACCTAGATGGGATAGGATTGCAGTTGGGCGGCTAGGGTTAGGGTTTTGGGATTAGGGTGGGCGTCAACATGGAGATGAAGATCTTTTTCTTCTTCCTTCTAAGTGTTGGCCGGCCACTATCCATGTTCCCTATACCTTGGCCGGAGCTCAACCTATTCTCCTTCCCTTTATCCTTGGTCGGAAATTAGGAAAGCTTTGACTAGGGTTTGGGCGGCAACAAGGAGGAGGATTGTTTTCCTTTCCTTTCTCCAAGTGTTGGCCGGCGCCCATACCCTTGGTGTTTCTCTTTCGGTTGGCTTCCATACTCCATTCCATCTTCTCTTTGGACCGGCGGCAAACATCATGCTTCAAGCTTGATGGTTGGTCCTAGATAAGAGAAGAGCTTTGTTTCCATTTTGTTCTCTCTATTCTTGGGGCCGGCGGCATCAATCCTTTTGTGGATTGGTGGTTGGCTCAAGCAAGAAGAGAAAGAGAGCTCTTCTTTCTTTGGATTGAAGAAGATCTAGGAAGCTTCAACTTGTGGAGGATCTTCGCCCACACGAAGTCTACAAGGAGGTTAGGACATACGATAGAAGATCAAGAGGTATAAAAGTTTCACAACTTTTATTATTGTTCTTTTCATGTTCTTATTTGATATGCTAGCTTATTTTCTTTATGTTAGTATATGATGATTATACAAGTTTGCATTTGCATGTATTTGTATAATCATGGACCCCGATAAGAAACACAAAAACCGGCAATCCGTCCGTCGTCTCTTCCGCGGCTAATCGACTAGAAGAGTTTGGTTGCTTGAACAACTAGTTTGTTCAAGCGATCGCTCGAGTCGTTGGCACGACGACGAATTGGTTGTGCTTAGGAAACTCATCCCATCCGGATTAGTTTTCATTAGTGAAAATTTTAATCCGGGGACATGGGAGCCTATGAGCATTCCGAGAAATAGCACGATTGCCAACAATTGGTATCAGAGCCACGGTTGTCCGGTTTTGTGTGTTTTGGATTCGGTTACTTTCACCCACTTATCATATATTGTGTATGCCGGATAATAGTAGGATGTGCGTAGGCTAACTTTTTTGTTGCAGGCATAAGATCCAACTATTATAGCTATATATGTGTGTATGTGATTGCATGTGTGTGTGATTGTATATTATTTGAATCCTCGGGGTTGACGAGGCTAGATTAGTATTTAATTTTTGTAATTAAATACGGCATTGTTTATCCGCTCATTTTAGTTTACTTTCGATCTAGATTATTTGTACACTCCTTCGTGGAGTATAGGATCGATGGATGTAAAATAAAATGATTTATCTCGGCTCGGAACTCTTTGGTGACTTGCGCACGGGAAAAGATGGAGCGGACAAGGTGGCGACACGACGGGACGCATATTGGAGAACAATGCCATAATAGTTGGAAAAATTCTGATTTTTCCATATTTATTGCTGATTTGTTTTATATGCATGTTGTGTGTGCTTGAAAATTCCTCATTTTCAATTTACTAAGTGGGAGAGGGATATTTTAATTAATTCTCGCGGCCTCCATTACAATTTGACGTGTGATGCAACAAACTTGTGTGTCGGCTCTGAGTGCCTTCCTCCCTGCGGATGAGTTTGTTTGTGGATCACTAGGTCAAATAATGGTTATAGGAAATTATCTAGGAGCCTGTGTACTTCCACAGCGGTAAGGCACATAATCCGAAATAAGTCCCTTAGTATCGTGTAATGGTGCACACTTAGATGCAAATATAAAGTATCCTCCCCATCGGAGTCACTGCTTTTATTTGTAGGGCCAAAGAGGAACCAACTATTAATTTTATTTGTCAAAAAGTAAGGTTGACAGGATAATAAAATTAATGGGTAAAACCTCCTCTTACAAATGTAGAATTCGTATACGTCCACACTGCGTGGCATGCGATATTCTCGGTGTTTTGAGGTGTTGGTTGATTTCGAAATTTTATTGTTTGAGGAATCAATAATTTTTTGAAATCTAAAGTAATGATCTATGTGATTCTTAGGATTTTCAAAATTTACTTTCAGTCCACTTATTTTGATACTAAAGGAAATAAACTTACTGTACCCAAATAATGTTGATTGGAAAGGAATCCAGATATTGTCTTATCTGCTAGGAAGTATAGTATGCACTCTTCGAAGAGTATCCTCAAGCCATGGTTGCTCAAAAAGGTTTCTACTTCTAAGCCGAAAGGCAAGAAGAAGGAGAAACAAGGTGGAGCAAATGTGGTGGGAGGATCTCAGGGAGGAGTGAAGAAGCCGAAAGGCAAGTACTTCACTTACAAGCAGGATGGACATTGGAAGGAGGACTGTCTCAATCCAAAACAGAACAAAGGTAAGCTTAATCGGTCCGTTAATGGACTGAATCAAGCTTTGAAGTCTTGGGACATCCGCTTTGAGGAAGTAAATCCACTCTTATGGATTTATTCAAAGTTCGGATGCGGCTTGTGTATATCAGAGATGTGACGGAAACGCAGTGGTATTTTTGTACTATACGTAGATGACATTTTGGTGGTTGGCGACAACATCGAAGTGTTATCAGACGTAAGGGTATGGTCGTCCAAACAGTATGATATGAAGGACTTGGGAGAAGTGGGTCACAACCTTGGGATCAAGGTTGTTGTGCTTATCCCAAGCTTCATACATAGACATGATTTTGGATCGTTTTAGCATACAAAACTCCAAGAAGGGTTTTCTACCCTTCAGGCATGGAGTTCCTTTATCTAAGCAGATGTGTCCTAGATCATCTGAGGAGATAGAGAAGATATAGGCAGTTCCTTATGCTTCGGCGGTAGGAAGCCTAATGTATGCTATGTACGAGACCAGATATCGCTGCGGTAGGCATGGTCACAGATATCGAGTAATCCAGATAGGGACATTGAGCGGTAAAGCATATATTGTAGTGCCCGAGAAGGACTAGGGATTATATGCTAGTTTACGGCACCAATTACTCCCTGTGGGTTACACGGATTCTGATTTCCAATCTGATAGGGATAACAGTAAGTCTACCTCAGGGTTTGTGTTTACTTTGGGAGGTGGAGCCATAGTATGGAGGAGTGTCAAGCAGAAATGCGTGGCGGACTCCACCATGGAAGCTGTGTATGTGGCAGCCTATGAGGCAGCCAAAGAAGCTGTGTGGCTCAGGAACTTCCTGATGGACTTGGATGTGATTCCTGGTTTGCCCAGAACTATCACAATTAATTGTGATAATAATGGTGCAGTTGCAAACTCGAAGGAACCACGAGCCCATAAGGCTAGTAAACACATAGAGTGCAAGTACCACCTGATACGAGAAATCGTAAAGGAGGTAGAAGTAAGCTGTCGCCTAGATTGCATCAGAGGATGACCGTAGACCCTTTTCACTAAGGCCCTTCCGTGAGAGCTTTGATAGGCAAGTGGAGGGAAGGGGAATCGATGTATGGCAAGATGATGACAAAGATAGTCTTTAGTCTAAGTGGGAGCAATACGTAACGTATACAAAGCCTAGCTCTTTTGTATGAACATCTTTATTTTGAAATAAGAATCACATGATCATTGTTTGCAGGTTATATTTATATGTGTGCATATTGTCTAATATTTTACATTGTAGATAACATGGTGCCTGGGTGCGGCACAGAAGATCATGTTATCAGTCCCTTGTAGAATATAAGTAAAGGCTCACAATCAAGATGGTTTTGGACAAACCATTGGCATGGTTGTAGTGTAGCTTGGTATTGTTTTGTCTTGATCATAGAGTTACACTAGTACACTTAGGTGTATTGAGCAGGACCAACATAGAGGTGATTCAATTTGTTGCTGACTACATAATTGAATCGGACCTCGGATATTATGTTGTACATGCTCTTAATCCCGATATAATAACGGACACATGTACTTAGTATTTATTTCTTTGATTTACCAGAGGGTGAGATTTCTATGGATTAAATCAATATGCCCGGTAAGTTGGGAAATGATATTATTTACATAGTGTGTCGTTGATTATAGGAGGAATCCATGTCCTATGTATTAGGTTGATGATGTCCCCTTGAGGAGCTCATAAGGTTCATCATGTAAACCCTGCAGGTTGACTTAGTCAACATGATGATAAGGTTGAGTGGTACTACTCGAGGAGTTAGATGTTAATTGATTGATGGTCAGTAAATCAATCAATTGACGGACATTCGATATCTTAAACACGGGGAGATGGATGTACAAATAATATATGGAGCCCATATTAATTTATGGGGTTGGTGAGGTAGTTCAATGATGATCCTCTAGTGGAATGGAACATCATTGATGGATCAAGTTTGTGTGGTTCCGATCCATCGGGTGGCCAAAACCCAACTCCTCCTCATGGTCCCTATCGTAGCCTAATATAAACCTCATGAAGTCTAGATCAAATGATGGAAAACAAATCTCTAGATCCGACGGTTAGGATTAAATCCCTAGAACCGACGGTTGAGATTAAATCTCTGGATCCAACGGTTGGGATTAAAACCCTAGAACCGACGGTTGAGATTAAATCTCTAAATCCGACGGTTGAGATTAAAACCCTAGAACCGACAGTGGAGATTAAATCAAGGCCTAAACCTAACTCTATATAAAAGGGAGAGGAAAGGTTGGATAAGGTGGGCGGCAAGAAAATTGGGAATTAGTTCCTATTTTTTTGGCTACCTCATCAATAACCTTTTTTTCTCCTAAGTTCTATAAAAGGGTGGCTTAGGCTTGGGCGAAAAAAAAAAGAAGAGAAAAAAAAAACCTAATTGAGACAAGGTGGCTTGGGCGGCAAGAAAGAAAAGGAGATTAGGGTTAGGGTTGGTTCATTGTGTTGGGCGGCAAGGCTTCTTCTTCTTCCCATTGATGGCCGGCAACCCTTCCCCCCTCTTCCTCCTTGGTTTGGCCGGCGTCCAAGCTTTTCCTTTCCTTCTATGGCTTAGGTTGGATGGAATTAGGATGGCTTCCCTTGGGCGGCAACCAAAACCTAGATGGGATAGGATTGGGGTTGGGCGGCTAGGGTTAGGGTTTTGGGATTAGGGTGGGCGGCAACATGGAGATGAAGATCTTTTTCTTCTTCCTTCTAAGTGTTGGCCGGCCACTATCCATGTTCCCTATACCTTGGCCGGAGCTCAACCTATTCTCCTTCCCTTTATCCTTGGCCGGAAATTAGGAAAGCTTTGTCTAGGGTTTGGGCGGCAACAAGGAGGAGGATTGTTTTCCTTTCCTTTCTCCAAGTGTTGGCCGGCGCCCATACCCTTGGTGTTTCTCTTTCGGTTGGCTTCCATACTCCATTCCATCTTCTCTTTGGACCGGCGGCAAACATCATGCTTGGAGCTTGATGGTTGGTCCTAGATAAGAGAAGAGCTTTGTTTCCATTTTGTTCTCTCTATTCTTGGGGCCGGCGGCATCAATCCTTTTGTGGATTGGTGGTTGGCTCAAGCAAGAAGGGAAAGAGAGCTCTTCTTTCTTTGGATTGAAGAAGATCTAGGAAGCTTCAACTTGTGGAGGATCTTCGCCCACACGAAGTCTACAAGGAGGTTAGGACATACGATAGAAGATCAAGAGGTATAAAAGTTTCACAACTTTTATTATTGTTCTTTTCATGTTCTTATTTGATATGCTAGCTTATGTTCTTTATGTTATATATGATTATTATACTAGTTTGTATTTGCATGTATTTGTATAATCATGGACCCCGATAAGAAACACAAAAACCGGCAATCCGTCCGTCGTCTCTTCCGCGGCTAATCGACTAGAAGAGTTTGGTTGCTTGAACAACTAGTTTGTTCAAGCGATCGCTCGAGTCGTTGGCACGACGACGAATTGGTTGTGCTTAGGAAACTCATCCCATCCGGATTAGTTTTCATTAGTGAAAATTTTAATCCGGGGACATGGGAGCCTATGAGCATTCCGAGAAATAGCACGATTGTCAACACCAAGGAGTCTCACCTAACTCTAGTCAAGCGTATCCTTAGATATCTAAAGGGTACACTTAATGTCGATATTTGGTATCCTAGATCTACCGAGTTTGAACTAACCTACTCGATTCGGACTATGCGGTAGTAAGCTCGATAGAAAGAAAATGCAGTGGTTGTTGTCAACTTCTCTCGAGTCTAGTGAGTTGGTGCGAGGAAGCAACCTGTTGCCTTATCTACCACCGATACATCGCGATGGGTGAGTGTGTCACTCTTCTTTGGATGAAGCACACTCTCCGCGACTTTAAGTTAGACTTACTTAATACTAAACTTCACGTAGATAACATTAGTTCAATTAATCTTACAAAGAATCGATATGTGACTCTAGGACCAAACATACGAGGTCAAACACCATTTCATTCAAAAACATGTGGATACAACTCGAATACGTCGAATCAAAGTCTAACTTAGCAGACCTATTTACTAAACCCCTACCCAAAGCCGAATTTAGTCTATTAAGACGAAAATTGGGCATGTGCGTAGTAGAATAGGAACTTGCAAATTATATTTTCTTACTACTATTTCTTAATTTTCATTTTTATGGAACTAGCATAGGACATACCTTAGATATCATGCACCTATAGATTTAAGGAGCCAGTACATCTCACAACACATAGGACTAATGTGTTTGTGTACTTAGCCATGTAGATGGGTGTGAGATGTTAGGACCTTACTCCTCGTTCCAGATGTAGAGCTAGTGCATCGCTATGAACCACGGAGTATAATCATACACACTAACCGACTCTGACTAGGACTAGTTGATCTTTCATATCAATCAAGCCAAATATGAGTCTAACATTTTATAGATGAACTTATTTTCAGTATATTATTTCCAAAATAATGTGGAACATACTTGGACTTTAAAATTAATACTTATTTCACACACACCCTCACTCTTTTCGATATATGGAAAAAGGGGGAGAAAAAGGCCAAAGTTAAGGGATCATTTTTTTTGTATGGAAAAGGCTTACTTAACATTTTTTTTTTATGGCAAAGGCTTACTTAACTTTAAGTTAACAAAACAAGTCAAGAGAATTCTTAACTTAAACACATTCAGTTAACTTGTTCTTGTTAATAAAACGGAAGTAATTTACTTAACTTTAAGTTAACTTGTTAACAAATGGAAGTAAAGGCCAAGGTTGATCTCTTAACTTAAAACATATTTTAAACACTATGGCTAATATTAAGTAATTTCGGTTACTTAATTCTTTTGTTTAGTAGAAAACACCAAGCGGGAGAGTTAAAACTCTTTCTCAAGACCAAGGGGGAGAGTTAAAACTCTTTCTCAAGTACTCACCCTCGGTCAAGGGGGTGGATTCCTCAAGGGGGTGCACTTGAACAAAAAGTTTTTATATACTCCTGCTCATTCATGCATAAAAGTTTTTATACTCCTGCTCATTCATGCATATCTCTTACTCATTTTGCTTAATGCACTTTAGTTATTTTTCTTAACTTTAAATGTGGGTTTGCCATAAATCAAAAAGGGGGAGATTGTTGGTGCAGTAGGCACCTAAGTCGAACCTGAGTTTTGATTATAGCAAATGATACAAAGTTAAGCTCATGTCGTTATCTCACAAGCTGAAACGAGTGTGCAAAAAATTGCTATAGCTAGAGCTGAAGGCAAGCGAGACCCGGAGGAAGTCACGGTGGTCGGGCGACACTCGGGTGACTTTGGAGGGAGCCGAAGGAATCGGGTGGAAGGCTGGAAGCGAAAGTGACACAGTAAATATCGAGGTAAGTTCGTGTGTGTGTGAGCGTAAGTGAGGTCGTATCCTCTTTACGAGGATGATCTTAAGCGTAGATCTGACCAAAGACATCCTATAGATGGTCTAGGTCGAGATCGGACGGTCGACGACTATCGAAATTATGTTTTTGTTGAGCTATCTTTGACTTATGACAAGCATCGATACCGTGCCAATCATTGCCGCCGATAGAACTCGACTGATGCTGCCATCAGTCGATTGATGATGGCCATCAGTCGACTGATGGTCAAAGGATCAGCTTCGAGGAGTCAAGACTTATCACCAAATTTCAAGGGGAGTGGTGCTCAAATATGATTGGCTAGGGTTCCTCTCGAAAAGGGGCTCAAAGGCTATAAAAGGAGGTCCTAACCTAGGGTTTCTTCATCAATTCTAAGTGATCAAATTCCTCCACAACGCTGCGACTCTCCGACGACTCTACAACAACGAAGTGATGCCAACAACCCTAGCTTAAGTTCTTTTTTCTAGTTTTTGGTATAATCTTTCTTTGTTATTTCTTTCAATATTGCAATTCTTTTTAATCAAGGTTTTCTATCGTTGCATTTTACTTAAATAGAAGAGAGGGTTTGTCTCTCCATCTTTTTTGCTTCGAAGGTTTTTGTAATCGTCAAACTATTACCTCCAATGACGAGGAGTGTTTTAGTGAATTGCCCTCCGTATACGGTCTAGGACCGTTAGGGCCTTGGAGTAGTAGTCGAAGGCTACGAACCAAGTAAAAAATATCTTGTCTCTTTTTTGTTTCATTTATCTTTCCGCTGCACTTAATTGTTTTGATACGAACTCGAAAAAAAAGGTTTTTCAATATTCACCCCCCCTCTAGCGAACCGCTTCGATCCAACACCTTCTCCCTATACTCAAACTTATTATATGATCTTTATTTTTAGGAATTGTGCTTAACTTACCTATAAATGGGTCTTAAGCTTGCTCTTGGTTTCTCTCAGAGGTAGATGGTTCTTCTTGCTCTTGCTCCGGTGTCGAGTGTCTCTCCTTCCCCTCAATCCTAGATGTGGAGACTTCTAAGACTTCCTCTTCCTCATATGTTGAGCATCTCTCAACTTCCGATTCTTCACGCTCTTGAGAGGATGAGCATTCTTCCTCCTTAGACTCCTCCTCTTCTTCTTTGACTAGTGAGGGTTGTTTATGTAACTTTGTCAAATTGCTCCATAGCTCCTTGGCATCCTTATATTCTCCTAACTTGCACAAAAAATCATTAGGAATTAAATTAATTAGGATTTTCATTACACTTTCATTTATCTCGAAGGCTTGAATTTGATCTTCGGTCCATTTCTTCATCTTGAGGATTCCTCCCTTTTTACCCCTTAGAGCTTTGAACTCGTACATTAGGATGAACCATTGCTCGATGTCCATCATCAAGAAAGCCTCCATCCTTGCACTCCACACCAAAAAATCTTCTCGGTTGAATGGTTGAGTAATTAGGGTGTAATAACTGAATCCGTTGGTTGGTTCCATTTTTATTCTTCTCTATCTATTTCTCTTACGATGATGAGTCCAGTGAAGAGCGACCCCGCTCTGATACAAATTGTAGGGATTGATTTGTACGCTAATGGGGGGGTGAATAGCGATTTTGTTTTTCGCTCGATTGTGTTTGTGATTGTCTCTACAAAACGTTAGCAGCGGAATACAAAAAAATAGGAATACAAGTACAAAAAGACAATATATGCAATACACAACCCAAGGGTTTTACATTGTTCGGAACCTACAGTTCCTACTCCACGGTCGAGCTCTAATGTCCACACCACTAATAACTCTCTCCTTCTCGGCAACACACCAGAGGTGGAGAAACCTATTACAATAAAGAACTCACAATAAGGAAACACCAAATACAATAGAAAATGAAAAAACATGTGAAAACACTTTACAAGATTGTGCTTTGGATTGCTTGCACTTTGGTTTCTTTTGAAGAGCTTGGAAGGTCTAGAATGCAGTAGCAAATTCCCTCCCAAATCACCAATAACCAACATCTCCAAATCCTCCATGAAGTCTAATTTTAAAGCTGAGCTCGGGATAATTTTCCACTTAGCAGTCGACTGCTCACCTATTCGTTGTCTCAAAATGTACTAATCCACATTAGATTCTGACAGACCAGTCGACTTCCCAGACTCAGCAATCACTGCCATAGGAACCAGTCGATTGCTATAAGCCAGCAGTCGATTGCCAAATAATCTTTGCCCTGGCCACCTATGACTAGTCGACTGCTCAACCCTATCAGCCGACTGATATTGGCCAATCGACTGCTAAACCCTAGTAGTCGACTACCAAAGCCACAGATAATAGTCAAGCTTCATTCGACTACACGAATAGTCGATTAGTCATAATTCCAGTCGACTGCTCGAGTCAAACTAGGCTTCCAAGTGTCATGCACTTGGCCAGTCGACTGGTCCATAACCCCAGTCGATTGGTAAACCTCAAACATGAGGTTTAATCTAAGTATGATCCCCTCATACTTGATTGACCACCCTTAGCCTAGACCTAAGCCTTCTAGCCACCTCCATCAGTGTCACACCCTGAGGGTCCATCCGAGTCATCCACGACTCCTTCACTCTTTGCGTTAGCCTTCAGATACTTCCATCGAATATGTCATGCAAATCGGGTCTCCTTTGCCCAGGTTCATTTGTACTTATAACACCAATACTACATGCTTGGATTTTACGTTGTCAAAACCCTCACCCTTGAACTTTTCGATTACCAAACCTTAATGCTTGAACTTTCACTGCCAAGACTACACACTTGGACTTATGTGGCCAAGACTTCAAACTTGGACTTTTCATGCCAAGACCATTCTTGGACTTGCCATGACAAGTATCCATACATGGACTTCCATGCCAAGACCATGCTTGGACTTTCCATGCCAAGACCATTCTTGGACTTTTCATGCCAAGTATTCAAACATGGACTTTTTGTCGAGTCTCACTCGAGTCTTGTCAACCTTGACCTGAGATTTAATTGTTCTAATAATCTCCCTCAAATAATCTTCCCCATATGACTTTGGATATCTCAATCATCCACTCGTTATATGATCAACATATGGTCAAACCATATCCAACAGTATTGACAAACATCAAAACACTATCAAGTCCCACTCGAGTCTAGTCAACATTGACCCTGAGCCTATTACACCAACAAAACCCTCTCTGAGTTTGAAAGTTTGTGAATCGGAGAATATTTAGTTTATTTCCCCACGAGGTAGCCCCAGGACGGGTTACGAGCCTTAGAGTAGCAATTTGGCTTGGATTGCAAACCAAGTAAAAAGCTTGTGTGTATTGTCTTATCTATTTCCGTTGCATTACTTTATTTTTAAAATAAAAATAATTAATGGAAATTTCAATCCGAGATTCACCCCCCCCCCCTCTCCCTTGGAAGTTTCGATCCTATAATTGGTATCAGAGTGGGGGCGCTCAAAATTTGGTGCAACCATCGAATCGAGCAAAAATAAATTTTATTTATTTTTACCATTTTAATTAAATTGTTGTCTTAGTTTAATTTCTACAAAAGTTTAATTTTCATAAATATCGATGTCACATCAGGAAGGTTATAGCACCATTAGCACTCATCTCTTTAATAGAGAGGACTTTAGACACTAAAAGAGGTGAATGGAGTGCTTTTTTAAAACTGACCTAGATGTATGATTTAGTATTAGGAAAGGGTTTGTAGCTCCAGTCGATGACTCGGGAGAGTTATTAGATCCCGTGAAATGGAAGTTAGGAGAAAGGTCCAAGTCGATTACAGGGCTTTAAGCACCTTTCAATGCGGACTTAAAAAAGAAGAGTTAAACCGAGTCAGGCCGTTTGAAAATTCAAAAGAGTTATGGAATAAATTAATTGAATTACATGAAGGGACTAGCGACACTAGAATAGAAAAATGGGACATGTTATCAAACAAACTTTTTAATTGTAAAATGTTTGACAGAGAAAATGCTAGTCAACTTCATACTAGGTTTAAGGGCATTCTAAATGGTCTCCATCTAATAAACCAACAAGTAGAAACCCGGAATATAATTAGGAATGCACTCAAATCATTTCCCTGGAACAACTTGTGGACCTCAAATGTAGATGCATATAAAGTGTCTAGAGACCTTTCCATAATTAAATTAGATGAGTTATTTTGTGAACTAGGACTACAAGAACTAGCGAACATGGGTCCAATCGAGAATGGTATAGCCATGTTTGCATGTCAGAACAAAACCAAAGAAGGAAAAAAATCAAGCCAAAACATGAGTCCAAAGATGAATCGGAATCAGAATCAAACGAAGAAGAGGAGATGGTAAACATGGTAAGAAAGATGTTCACCAAAAGAAAGAAGATTACAAAGGAGGATGCCAAAATGGTGGTAGAGAATACGCCAAGTCGACCGAGGTCCGAAGTCACTTGCTACAAATGCAATGGAAAGGGGCATTACAAGTCCGAGTTTGCTAATCTAAAAAGGGAAAGAAAGCTAAAGAAAGAAAATAAGAAGAAGGCATTAAAGGCAACTTGGGATGAGTCATCATTAGAAGAGTCAAATGTTGGGTTTCTAGCACTGTGGCGAGTGTGTGTTCGAACATGTTTCGTAAACATGTGCACAGTGGAAGAAATAAAAATAATAAATCTAATTTATTACAACACACACACCACATGCATGCATAGTACAATATGTGTAGACATAACTGTAGTTTCAAATTTTGCAATAAAAGGAAATTTATTCTACGTATACCTGACGTATCATGTGTAGCGGGAAAGGCATCAACCGGAGCGACCCTCGCTAGAATCACCTCTATCCGTATCCACGCCGAGTATCTTCGGGATGACTTCATAAAGTCACAAGCCTCATCTTCGTATGAGTCGCTAGCCTCATGTCGAAGATGATGTGATCGAGAGAAGATCACAATCCGAATCAAAATTCAGATTCAAAACGAGTCCTCAAAAACTCGATTCTCCGGAGAGGTATTCGCCCACCATTTGACGAATCCTTCATCCTCCTGTAGGGGATCGGTACGGCCGGCTAGAGGGGGGTGAATAGCCCTCGTATGTTGGACGTCGTAAATTGCTCGTCTACAAAACTAATTAGCGCAAGCGGAATATACAAATACAAAGCAAAAGACAAACAATAAAACAAAGGCTAACACGATGGTATAACGTGGTTCACGGCTATGCCGCTAATTCACGGTCCCCAATTCGTCCTCGGTGAATCACTCCGCTAAACCAATCCACTAAATGGTCTCTCCTTTGCACCAAGCTAGGTGGAAGTAACCTTTACAATCAAGATCACTCTTCTTACAAATAGAATGGAGTAAAAGCGAGTAAGAAGAGTTTAGAGCTTGTGGGGCACTAGGAAGATCACTTGGAGCATAAGCATTAGCCTCTTAAAGGCTTACACCTCCCTTTTATAGAGAGGGTTTTTTCTTCCCGTTGGCCGCCATCGATCACCGCGCCTTGTCACGACCGCCGTCACTACACCGGCCTCCGTACACGTCTGATCTCGACCGTTGTAGTCCAACGTAACTCTTGGCAGTCGATTGATGGACCTCATCACGATCACGCTCGTAGTCGACCGCCGATCGGCCACGAGCGGTTCTGCGGGTCGAACCCTATTGATCGATCACCGATCGCCTTGGCCGATCGATGATGGTCTGGCACGATCGCCCATGATGGCAATCGATCACGCCACAATCCAATCGATATACGGTCGAACTCACTCGACTCGAGCCATCGCTATGACATGGTAGTCGACCGGTTGAAACCCATCCGACACTTGGCCAAATGGCCAAGTTTCACCTAAGAGCTACCCTTCCCCGGGTTACAATCGCTCACTCTCATTTCTCGGAGTCCCTCGCCTTCGAAGTTCTCTTCGTTCTCGGCCACGTCCCTCGGCAGCATCAGGCGCACGGCTCTGCAATGCTCCTTCGCGTCTCTTGCCTCTAAGTCTACTTCCTCCGGCTTCACTCCAAGCTTCTCGTCCGGCGGTCCCTCGGATGCTCCAAGCGCACGGCTTCCGCAAAGCTATCCTTCACCGACTCAAGGCACGAGTCATGAGATGTGAAACTCGCCATGGCTCCATGTGCGAATTACTAAGTCCTGCACGACTTCAACGCACATATCACATCAACATATCAAACTAACTTAAACCCTTTGCCACACCATCAAAACCATATTACGGCAAGAGATTTCCCTAACAATCTCCCCCTTTTTGATGTGTGGCAATCCGTTTAAGTTAGGTAAAAACATTTGATATAAATTCTAAGGTAAGAAAGCATGTAAAGATAAACATGATATAACAACATGCAACTCCCCCTTAATCCATGAAACTCTCTATGCAAATTTTCTCCCCCTATCATATATTTCTCCCCCTAAAATATATTTCTCCCCCCTAAAATAATTAACTTAAACATAATTATTTCTCCCCCTTTGACACCATCAAAAAGATTAACACTAAGTTATAAGCTCATGGCATCAAGTATAATGGAGGGAAAATATGACAAGTTGATTTAAAATTGGGTACCACTTGTTGATGGCATCAAGTATATTTCTACCACTTGTTGTAGGTTTACAAACTGAATTCGGCCTTCAATGTTCTGATTTACAGGCCACCAGTCGACTGCTATCAGTATGGCAGTCGACTGGCACAAAGGAATCCGAATTTTTGATTTTCTGGACGAATTTCAGAAATGCATTATAAATTCCAGAAAATTCGAAAAATCATGAAATTTGGGGAACATATTTCTATTAAGTATATCTATCAGTGAAAAATATGTTTTCGTGAAAAATCATTATATTTCCACATATTTGCCAAAAATCCAAAAGCTTTAAAAACTACTAGGTTTTTGATCATAAGAGTATCCATTTTAACACCTAGTCTTGCATCCAATTGTTTCAAAACATGAATACATGTATTTTAAAATAAGAAATTGTTTTGAAAACTTATGAAATATCCAATCATGATCTTTGGGCAATATGTCTATGAATTAAACATAAGCTTTTCCCATGATTGGTCTATTATTGCTATGTTGATACTTTAAATGACCATCTAAATGCCATAGGCATTAGTGGACATTTGTATCATCCTAACATCTCACCCATGCTAAGTTTGCAATCAAGTTAGCCTATAGTGAGTGTGAGATGCATCCTAGGGGGTATTTGTATATACTTAACCAATATATTCATGTAATTCTATCATGGTTAAGTATCAACCTAACAACCTACATGATCATAATGACATATATGATTTAATTTCACATTATGATCATGAAACTCATGTATCCATCAAATAATAGTCATGCATTAGGTATTTTACGATGATAATAAACAAATTGTCACCTAAAGCATGATTTAAACCTATTTCTCATGATGATGTGCCCAATATCATAAATCATAAATCATGATTGTACGTATGTGTAACAATTACATTAATCATTATGATTTAAGCATTATTACCTATTTATGGGCACGTTATCATCACCCAACACTATCTAAAAAATGTTGTCCCGTCAACCTAAGTCAACCAAAATATGATATAGGTCAAGTTCATATGGTTGACTACCCTAGGGGTTTTCTAACCCTTAAGGATGGATTTTGGAACCCAAAATAGATTCTTTCCTATTGGGTTCACTAAGTATTCCTTGGGGATCCATTTCCTAGCAATTACCTTCTTCTTATCTTGTCCCCTAGCTATTAGGCATTTATAGGCCTTTTCATTTTCCTTTTCTTTGTATCCTAGGCCTTTCTTGTTGAAACTAGCTCTTTGGCTCCCTAAGATCATATTTAAGGTGTTGGAGCCAATAGTGAATTTTTCTAGGGCTTTGGTTAAATGATCTACCTTTTCCCTTAAGGCCCTATTTTCCTCTATGCATGCATCATTAACATTCAAAGGCATATAAAGGTCATGTGAGCATGCTTCATTTAAGCTAGAAGAAATATTATCATTTAAGCATGCATTTTCTAGTTTATTTTCTAGGTCCTTAATTTGATCTAGCATGCTTTTGTTTTTATTCTTAGCTCTAAATAAATCTCTAGTTAAGCTAGAAACCATGGAAACTATTTTCTTAGGGGTTAGATTTGTTACCATAGTTTCCATGTCCTCTTCTTCTTCGGATGAGGAGGATGTAGAAGCTCCCCCTTCATTTGAGCTCTCCCCATTTGAGCTTGATCCTTCATTTTCGGATGAAGAGCAATCCAAGTCATCAAAGGCCATCAAGGCCAAATTGGTGACAAAAGCATTCTCCTCTTCCGATGATGATGAAGAGGATGAGGAAGGATCATCCCATGTCTTGGCCTTGAATGCTTTGGCCTTCCCCTTTTCTTTTGCCTTCTTTTCTTCTTCCTTTCTCTTACTCCCCTTCTTCTTCTTCCTCTTCTCTTCTTTCTTTTTCTTCTCTTCTTTGCTTTTGTTTAGGAAGGGACAATTATCCCTTATGTGCCCTTCTCCTTGGCAATTGTAGGATATGACCTTCCCCCTTGGTCTTCTATTCCTATCATTAGATTTATCAAATCTAAAATTCTTAAAGGCACGTCTTACCCTCCTTACCATATAGGCTTCTTCGGTGGTATCCATGGAGGAGGAGGAGGCTTCATCGGATGAGGAGGAGGGGGCTTCTATCTTCTTCTTCCCCTTGTTTGCCATCAAGGCTACTCCTCTTGAGGGTTGAATTCTAGGCTCCTCTTGTATTCCTTCAAGCCTAGTTTCGTGGAGCTCCATTGTTGAGAAAAATTCCTCCAAGGTACTTACTTCCAAGTTCTTGGAGATGTAGAACGAATCCACCATGGAGCTCCACTTTGAGGACCGGGGAAAGGCATCTATAGCCTTCATGAGCATGTCCCGGTTTGATAGCTTCTCACCTACACTTGTTAGCCCAATTAAAATTTCTTTAAACCTAGAGTGTAGTGAGGTTACCTTTTCTTCTTTTTCTAGTTTTATATTGGATAGTTGGGAGCGGAGGAGGTCTCTCCTTGCTAGCTTGGCCTCGGATGTGCCTTCATGGAGTTCTATAAGCTTCTCCCACATCTCTTTGGTGCTAGCACATTCTCCGATCCGGTTGATCTCTTGTTGGGTGAGCACATTGTAGAGATGATGCTTGGCTTTTGAATTTGCAAGGTGCTCTTCCCTTTGCCTTTTGGTCCACCTAGATTTCTCTATTGGTTTCCCTTCTTCATCCCTTGGCAAAACGAAACCGGATTCCATTGTAATCATTATATCAAAATCTGTTTCGAAAAATACCTCCATTCGCTTCTTCCACCAAGCGAATTCTCCTTCAAACTTCGGAGGATGGATGTTGGAGCCGGCCATTTTGAAAGTTGCTTGTTGTGGCGGTTAGTCCTCGACAAGCTTTCCTCGGCTCTGATACCACTTGTAGGGGATCGGTACGGCCGGCTAGAGGGGGGTGAATAGCCCTCGTATGTTGGACGTCGTAAATTGCTCGTCTACAAAACTAATTAGCGCAAGCGGAATATACAAATACAAAGCAAAAGACAAACAATAAAACAAACGCTAACACGATGGTATAACGTGGTTCACGGCTACGCCGCTAATCCACGGTCCCCGATTCGTCCTCGGTGAATCACTCCGCTAAACCAATCCACTAAATGGTCTCTCCTTTGCACCAAGCTAGGTGGAGGTAACCTTTACAATCAAGATCACTCTTCTTACAAATAGAATGGAGTAAAAGCGAGTAAGAAGAGTTTAGAGCTTGTGGGGCACTAGGAAGATCACTTGGAGCATAAGCATTAGCCTCTTAAAGGCTTACACCCTCCCTTTTTATAGAGAGGGCTGTTTTCTTCCCGTTGGCCGCCATCACGATCGCCGCTCTTGTCGGGCCGATCGTCACTACAACGGCCTCCGAACACGTCGGATCTCGACCGTTGTAGTCCAACGGAACTCTTGGCAGTCGACTGATGGACCTCATCAGTCGACTGCTGCCTCCGTAGTCGACTGCCCAGTCGGCTACGAGCGGTTCTGTGGCCGAAACCCTATTGATCGCTGGGATCGCCGCTTCGGATCGATGGTCTTGGCGATCGCGCCATGTATGGAAGTCATTCGCGCCACAATCCCGATACGTATACCACGAACTCACTCGACTAGAGCGATCATTGACCGCCATGACATGGCAATCGGCGTGTCGAAAAACCCATCCGACACTTGGCCAAAGAGCCAAGTTTCACCTAAGAGCTACCCTTCCCCGGGTTACAATCGCTCGCTCTCATTTCTCGGAGTCCCTCGCCTTCGAAGTTCTCTTCGTTCTCGGCCACGTCCCTCGGCAGCATCAGGCGCACGACTCTGCAATGCTCCTTCGCGTCTCTTGCCTCGAAGTCTACTTCCTCCGGCTTCACTCCAAGCTTCTCGTCCGGCGGTCCCTCGGATGCTCCAAGTGCACGGCTTCCGCAAAGCTATCCTTCACCGACTCAAGGCACGAGTCATGAGATGTGAAACTCGCCACGGCTCCATGTGCGAATTACTAAGTCCTGCACGACTTCAACGCACATATCACATCAACATATCAAACTAACTTAAACCCTTTGCCACACCATCAAAACCATATTACGGCAAGAGATTGCCCTAACACCTCCACCTATGAGGATTACAGGAGATCGAATCCCTGGCAAGGAAACCGCTGTTGAAGCTTCAAACATCGTCCAAACGATGCTCTGACACGAAGTAAACAAGCTGTCCAGAAAACTAGACAGCTTTGGTGTAGGATTAGCACCGACCAAATAAGGAAGCTAGATGCTCACCTTGTCGCCGGAGCCAAATAAGATCACTGGAGGGTCGCCGTAGGATCGACGGATGAAGCTTGGACACCGGCAACAACTTGGACGGTGGTACAAGAGGTGGGCGGCGACTAGGGGTTGGGCGCAGACCTGAAGAGGAGAAGAGGGAGGGGGCGGCAACTTTGGATTAGGGCTCTCTTTAAACCCTTGAGCCTTATTTTATAGAGAACAAATTATTCTAATGTTTATTAGTTCATAACAAAAATCCGTTAACCCGCTCCATTAATTTAAGTTAAATTAAACCAAACTGATTTGGTCTATTTTAAGTTAAAACGAACCGAACCAACTTTGGTTCATTCATTAAAACAAACCAAACCCCTTTGGTTTATTCTCCACCATTGGATTAGAACCAAACCAATTTGGTTCATCCATCATGTCTTCATATGACACAACCCATCAATGCTTCGATTGCGACTGAAATGATTTCATGCTCGCTCCTTGTTTGGTCCAACCAAACCTAGTTTCTCTCGGTCTGAGAATCTCATTCTCAAGCTCGTTTTAAATCCTTCGGATTGCGGTCGTTGTGCATGTGACCAAATAGGTTCTCGATTTATGTTGGTCGTCTATAATTAACCATTAATTATAGAATGATCATGAGTGGCACCTAGTAGAACATCA
This sequence comes from Wurfbainia villosa, assembly GCA_025175895.1. NCBI lineage: Eukaryota > Viridiplantae > Streptophyta > Magnoliopsida > Zingiberales > Zingiberaceae > Wurfbainia > Wurfbainia villosa. The sequence goes on along the minus strand of CM045990.1, from coordinate 67,870,283 downwards.
TGATCCCCAATTAATCGAAAAGATCAACGGTTGATCCAGAACTATATCTGAAACCCTTTAGCAGCTATAATGATTCGTGCCCCATTCTCTTCACTCATCTAATACCCACTTGGTTTAGAACATGGTCTATAGTGTCAGTCCCCACTAGGTTGACTATGTCACACCTAGCCCAAGTATCATTTCCTCATCCTACGGATTCTAGTTACTACACATGTATCCAAGAGTACCTTACTCTAAACATGTAATGCTTTGGCCAAAGACTTTAGTAACAATCCGATGAGAGGCAATGGGTATACATCTCCTCACAAAGAGTGGTGAATCCTTTATAGGCTATTCAAACACCTTCGATCACTTTGACTTATACCCAATCATCTCAGGTCCACATCTCCTCAGAGATGCTTGCTTAAGATGTCAAAGCATAAGCCTTCATGACCAAGGTGACTTGAATACTGCAAGTGAAAGGAATATCGCACTTAAGCTGTAGTAAGAACTTCATTGACATATCTATATATGCTGAGAACCATATGAAGGCTTACTGCTGGTCACTCCAATTAACTAGTTACCATAACTAGCATCCACAATTAACTCCGGACATCACAATATCTCCAGCCAGTGAGAATCAGCTGCTTGGATACACCAAGGAGTATACCTCGTGCTAGTCTCGATGGAATTGATGGTGTCCAAATCCATCAATTCATCGACTAGGGATAATTCCGATACATCACAATTACACATGTAGAGATACTCACTAGTTATGATCCAATCACAAATTCTCTCATGCTATGAATCATATCGTGGACATTTAGTAAATGAGTTTAAGATCTAATCAAATACATGAAAACATGTATACTCAATTAGTGAATCTTCATTTATCATATAAATGGTTCAAACATAAGGTGATTGCCTTAGGACATCTCTCATATATTACTAACATCAGATGTGGAAGTACCAAAAATAAGCTTCGTTGCATTCATGGTGGTCGATGAGTCTGATGCCAAGTCAAGCCATTGATCCACATCCATTTTCGAAGGACCAAATAAGGTAACTTCTCCCATGAAAGATAGAATGTATAAAATAATATAATGTTTAATTAGGAAATTGGTTAAATCCAAGGATCAAGTTGAAGTGCTCATTAAGGAAGTCCAAGTACTTAAAGAGCAAGTGAACTCGAAGTCTTCAACTTGCCAATTTCAAGATAGAGACTCAAGTCAAGTTGAAAAGCTTGAGAAAGAAAACTCTAACTTGAAAAGTCAAGTAGAAGAACTCAAAGGGTTGTTGGAAAGGTTCAATTCAGGGTCTAAGTATATAAACATGATGCTTGCATCTCAATGAGTTGTGTACAACAAATTCAGGCTCGGATACAAGGCCATGCCAACAAACAAGTCATATATGTCTTTACTTTGCCAAAACATTAAAGTTCGAGTCTAAGCATGGGTCCCTAAGACTTGTCTAGTCAATCAAGTTGGACAAAAAATAAATTTTTGATCCCCAAAGGTAAGATTCACTTTGTGAATAAGACCCAACTAAACTATCACTTAGGGGGAGCAAATACCTTGTGTGTTTCTTTAATTAGATAAGTAACTTGCATGCTTAGTTATTTATTTTCTTAATTTAGAATTGACTAGATAGGAAAGAAAGTAGTTTGAACTTGAAAACATAGTATTAGGATGAAGTAGACTGATAGTAAGTTTCGAAAACTCATCAAGGTGCATGTCTAGGGTGGATGAGGCTCGTCTTACTTAGTGCACTTAGCTGAGTGGAACTAACTGACGCTAACTCACTAAGTCCTAAGCTAGTTAGACCAAAGCTTATTTCGAAAGTAGCCAAGTACTTGGTTCCTATATCAACTTTGTCTTAGGAAGTGGTCCACCTAATATCCAAGAAGGCCTCTATCTCACTACTACCTTGAAGTTGATTTAGGAAACACCTATTTGACTAACCTAAAAGCTAAAATAGAATCTAACACATGTTTAAACACTTTAAATATTCATTAAAATTAATCAAATAAAATTGAAATGACATCTCACAAAAACATAAGGCTAACATGTACTGAGAAACTAGACTGGGTGAGATGAATTAGATGAAAATGAACATATTAAGCTAAACCCCAACATCGAGAATTTCCCAATTTATGTAGGACTCTAAAATTGATCAATGGATTCGAGCGATTGGCTGCTCTAGACACTTTACTAGAGATTGGTACAAGTTTTCGAAATTAAAACTCAAGGATCTAGGATTCGTTGCTTTTGGAAGCAACAAAAACTTAAGATAATCAAAATTGATAATATCGAATTAAAATCAAATTTTTTGATACAAAAAGTCTTACATGTAGAAAATTTTTAATTTCAATTTATTTAGTATAGTCAATTGTGTAATACTGGATATGACGTAAGATTTTTATCAAATGAATGCTTAATTAGTCATATTGAAAATTTAAATATTTTGCTAAAAGGTGTTAGGAGTAATAATATTTACTCAATAAACCTACCTAGATCCTCACTCAAGTGTCTCTTGACACAGCAAGAGGAAAGTTGATTGTGACATTGAAGACTTGCCCATATCCATTTTAGGCACATAACCAAACTAAGTGAAATTAAATTAGATAGAGGATTATCTAAGTTAATAAACTTAGAAAGTAAAGTGTGTAATGCTTGGCAATAAGGAAAACAAACTAAGTCTCATCATAAACTAACTAACCAAGGAAGAACACAAACTTTACTTGAGTTACTATATCTAGATTTGTTTGACTCACATGAGGTTAAGTCATTAAATGGAAGTCTATATTGTCTAGTTATAATTTATGATTACTCTAGATACACTTGGTAAAAATTTTAAAACATTAAGATGAAACCTTTGAAATATTTAATAACTTTAGTAAACAAATAGAAAATGAAAAGGACACTAAAATAAAAAGAATAAAAAGTGATAATGGAGGAGAATTTAAAAATCAAAAGTTCACAAACCTATGTCTAGAAAAAGGCTATCATCATGAATACTCATGTCCTAGAACTCCCTAACAAAATGACATAGTAGAAAGGAAAAATAGAATCTTACAAGAAGCAGCTAGGTTAATACTCAATGAATACAACTTACCTAGTTATTTTTGGGTTGAAGCAATCAATAAGACATGATACATACAAAATAGAATAATAATTAATAAACTAATTAATAAAATTCCAATAATAAAATATCTACGAGTATTTGGATGTAAAGTGTATATCATTAGATACTAAGGACCACTTAGGAAAATTTAAATCGAAACTAGATAATGAGATTTTTCTAGGTTATTCAACAACTACTACATCTTACAGAATATATAATAAGAAAATATTAAAAATTGAAGAAACAACAAATGTAATATTTGATGAAGGATTTAACAAATTAGAAGTTGTCAATAATGATCAAATAGATTTTGATCAAGGGGGAGTTAGAGAAAATATACAAGAAGAAGAAGAAGAAGAACAAAATCAATATCATCAAGACTCAAAAACACTTAGGGAAAATCCAAACCATCCAATTGAACAAGTATTAGGTGATCCAACCCTAGAAGTTCAAACTAGATCAGCTATACGAAACATAAGTCAAATAGCACTAATATAAAAAATAGAAGCAAAATCAATAGATGAGGCATTACCAAACCCTGAATGAGTAATAGTCATGCAAGAAGAATTAACTCAATCCAAAAGAAACAAAGTTTGGGATTTAGTACCCTCGCCATCAAACAAATCTATAATAGATAATAAATGCGTGTTTAGGAATAAGTTAAATTATAATAAAAAATTGTTAGAAATAAAATACGTCTAGTTGCAAAAGGATTTAGTCAAGTAGAAGGATTAAATTATGATGAAACCTATGGCCCAGTAGCTGACTTGAATCTATTAAAATGTTGTTAGCATATGAGGCACACAAAGGTTTCAAATTATATCAAATGGATGTTAAGTCTGCATTCATAAATGGATTAATTAAAGAAGAAGTATATGTGAGTCAACCTCCCAAACCTGAGAGTATAGAATATCCCAACCATGTATATAAGTTAAACAAAGGTGTTGTATGAGCTAAAACAAGCACCTAGAGCATGGTATGAATGATTATCATCCTACCTAGTTTCAAAAGGTTTTAAACAAGGTTGAATTGATTCAACACTTTTTGTAAAAACCTTGAAATTAGATATCTTTATAGCCCAAGTATATGTAGATGACATAGTGTTTGGATCCACAAATTCTAATTTTAAAAAAAAAAATATAATCCTAATGGAACAAGAATTTGAAATGAGCTTTGTTGGAGAATTGAAATTCTTTTTAGGGTTACAAATTAAACAAACAAGATATGGAAATTTTATGTTTCAAAATAAATATGCTAGAGAATTAATCAAGAAATTTGGGATGGAAAACATGAAAGAAATAAAAACACCTATGGCAACAAACATAATGTTAGATAGTGATATAGAAGGCAAATCTGCAGATCTAAAGTATTATAGAAGTGTCATAGGAAGTCTCTTTTACTTAACTACAAGTAAACCTGACATATTATTTGTAGTAAGTATTGTGCAAGATACTAATCTTATGCTAAAGAGTCACATTTAACACATGTTAGAAGAATAATAAGGTACATTAAAGGAACAGTTAATGTCAGAATGTGGTATCCTAGGACTAGTAACTTCTAATTAGTAGGTTATTTCGACTCAAATTATGCAAGTTGCCAATTAGATAAAAAAAGTACAAGTGGAGCGTGTCAATTCTTAGGGTCTTGTCTAGTTAGTTGATTTAGTAGAAAGCAACATTGTGTTTCTCTATCTAAAACTGAGGAGGAATACATAGAAATAGGAGTGTGTAGCATAGTTATTATGGATGATGCACACATTAAAAGACTTTGAGCTAGAATATAAAAATGTCAAGGCACTAGTTGATAACATAAGTTCAATAAATTTGACTAAAACCCCAATACATCACTCACGCACCAAGCATATTTATGTTAAACATCAATTTATAAGAGATCACGTCACCAAAGGAAGCATTGAACTCAACTATGTTGAGTATAAGTCAAACTTGGTTTCCGTTTTTACTAAACTACTTTCAGAAGTTGAGTTTAGTACACTTAGATGATAATTAGGTTTGCATCTTGTAGAATAGGTTTTATTATTGCTTTCACATTCAAAAATAATTTTTGATTAAATATTATTATTTTTAGAAAATTGAAAATTGAGCTAGCCTAGGTCAAACTTAGCTTTCATAAACCTATAGATCTAGGTAAGCCTTTGCATCTCACAAACACCTAGGATTACCTGTTTGTATATTTACCCATGAAGATGGACGTGAGATGTTGGACTATACCCCAGGTTCCAAATGTAGATTTAGTGTATCGACATGAACCGAAAGGGGTTTAAAATAAAATGGATCACTTCGGTAACTAACTCTTAACTAAACTTGATGATATACTCAATATCATTCACGTTTTCCAAAATAAGAGTTAGAAATTTATTTTAAAGAGAATATTTAGATGTTTATATTCAATATATTAATTTTCAGAAATTTCCTACAACAAAAATTGTCCAATTATAAGTAGGGATTCATGCTTGGAAATTTGCTTTCTTAGGGTAAATTTGTATGCATCAGTTCTAAGCAACTTGGGGGGAAGGCTATTCAATTCATTTTGAAAGAATACCATTTTCAAAACACAAGGGAAAAATTGAAATCTTTTATATGACTTTAAGGGGGAGTTTCAATATTTTTCAAAATTTTTATATGACTTTAAGGGGGAGTTTCAATATTTTTGAAAATTTTTATATGACTTTAAGGGGGGGTCAATATTTTTGAAAATTTTATATGTTTTTAAGGAGGAGTTTCAATATTTCTTTAAGGGGAAGTTTTCATATTTTTGAAAATAAAAGGTTTGATAATTCTTGAGCTCGACCAAAAATATATGCTTTGTTTAAGCGGGAGATATTGGAAAAATTATTTTGAAATTTGAAAGAAAGAAAACACAAGTTAAATAGGAGTTCCAATATTTTTAAAAAAGGTTTTGGCAAAAAAATTTAAGCTTAAAAAGATATACTTTTAAACGGGTAAAAATATTAAGGTTTCATGTTTTGAAAAAAATTAAATTTCAGAATTTTGATTATAAAAATACTTAAGTTATTTCAATTATTTAATCTTTCATCTCCTTTAAATACTATAGTTTTTAGATTTGTCTACCTATTTTCAAACTCTTAGATACATTTTGAAAATTTTTATGCTTTACATGATGGTGATCCTTGGCATGATAATTTTTGTGTTGTTTTGATGAATGCAAAATGGGGAGAGAAAGTTAGGTTTACATTTATAATTAAGTTTCAATGCATTTCATGAACTTTTCATTGTTTCTAATTTTGGTATATTTCTCCTAACTTTAAACCGATGATTGTCATACATAAAAAATGGAGAGATTATTGGTGAAGGGAGCACCATTCCTATATTTTGATGTATGAACCATGGCTTAAACTTAGGAATTATTTGTGATTTGATATAAGTGTTTAGTGTCCAAGCTTAACAGGAAAGTCCTTGTAGGTCAGGCTGATCGGATACTTGGTAGAAGTCTTGATTGATTAGGATGATCGAACACCAGGTAGGAAGTCTAAATGGGTCGAGTGGACGGGATATCTAATAAAAGACCAGTTGGGTCAGGAGGACCGAACAATTGGCAGGAAGACTAGTTTGGTCAGGAAGACCAGACAGTTGGCAGGAAGCCTTGGTGAGTCAAGATCTAACGTCAAGCAGTGTAAGTCTAAATAGAGATGCTTGGCAGGTAAGCTCTCGAGTGGAGAGGTGAAACCGAGTCCTCTGTTGATGATAAAGGAATGTGTCGATCCGACGGAGGGTCAGAGTTGGACTTCGAAATCGAGATCAGAAAGTATTACTACTGCCAATACATTTTATATCGTGCTTATGCTAATTTTGTGTTGTAGTTCTCCAAACGACTGGAAAGGGTCCCGTCGCGTCAAGGTCCAGTCTGTTGAGGATCTTATGACGGCTAAAGGGGGTGAATAGCAATTCTTCGATTCTTTCATCATGCTTGTCTATAATTTGTTAGTGCATAGTGGAAATAAAAGAACAAATAGAAACACATACAAAATACAAAAACACAAGCACTACACAAAGGTTTTATGTGGTATGGAATCCTAGTTCCTGCACCACGGTCGAGCTTCTCCTAGCGATAGATCACACTATCTCTTCCTACTTCTTGAAAAGTTTCTAGTGGTGAAGAAACTTCTTACAATATGAAGCTTTACAAGAGAAGCAACCAAAATACAAGACAAGAATGAAATATCGAAACAAAAACAACTTTACAAGTGAGCTTTTGCTTGAATTCTTGTTAGTTGTTGTGGAATGACTTTGAAGGATTGGAAAGAAACAACTATTCCCCTTCAAGAACTCCAAGAATCGGCTACTTGAAATCCTCCGATCGTCATCCTTTTATAAACTGCATCGGGTTGAGTTTTCATCGATCAATCGACTGGCCTTACCCCCCTTCTCCCTCTAGTCATTTAGTCCTTTGTACCTTTGTTTCTAACTAATCCATGTCGGATTATAGACCAATCGACTTGGGAGGTCTTTTGAACTCCCAAGTGTCAAGAACTCGATCAGTCAATTGGTCATTGCCATTAATTGACTACACCTCAAAACTGAGGTTTACAACAAGTATGATCATCTTATACTTGACACTCTGTCTTATCCAAGACCTAAGCCTTCAAGCTACTTCCATCAACTTCACACCTTTGGTTTGAGTCCATGACTCCTCATCCTTATGCCAGGCTTCAAGTACTTCCTTTGAACTTGTCATGTTATCAGGTCTACCTTTGCCAAGAGGTACGCGCCTCCGAGACTTCCATTGTCAAGTTACACTTGGACTTACGCTTCCAAGGCTACACACTTGGACTTACGGTCAAAACTACACACTTGGACTTTTTTGTTGCCATGTATCCATACTTGGACTTTTGATGACAAGACTACACACTTGGACTTACATGGCCAAGACTACATGCTTGCGCTTTTCCATTGCCAAGTATCCATACTTGGAATTTTGCCGTCAAGACTATGCACTTGGACTTACACGACCAAGACTACACACTTGGACTTTTCCTTGCAAAGTATCCATAGTTGGACTTTCCCTTGCCAAAACTACACACTTAGACTTTCCCTTTGCCAAGTATCTATACTTAGACTTTTCCTTGCCAAGACTACACACTTGGACTTTTCCTATGCCAAGAATCCATTCTTGGACTTCTCCATTGCCAAGTATCCATACTTTGACTTTCACTCGAGTCTTACTCGAGCTTGGCCAACCTTAACCTGAGGTTGATTCCTCCAACAATCTCCTCCTAACAATCTTCCTCATATTACCTTGGATGTCCCAAACCATCCACTAGTCATACTATATCATACATGTTGTCAAACGTATTGTCAAATATCAAAACACTACTCGAGTCCCACTCGAGCTTGGTCAACATTGTCCTGAGGTCGATTGCACCAATAATCTCCCCCTTTTTGATTTTTGATAATATTTTTAAGTTAGGCTAAACAATAATCCCAACTTGACTCTTCTTATGCTAAGGCATAATAAAGGTTTCCTAACTTAAACCCTTCATTTCTCTCCCTTTGGAACACATCAAAAGAATCTCATCTTCCAATTAGATCCTTTATTCTCCCCTTTTATCCAAATCTCTATCTTGGATGCCTTCATTCTTCTTTCTCCCCCTTTTAAAACATCATCCATCATACCCCTTTTAAATGAGAGGCAATTCTTCATTCTCCCCCTTTTAAAACATCATCCATTATACCTAGATGAACAATCCCCCCCTAAAAGCTTGCTCCCCCTTGACCATTGCACCAACACTATCTTTAGAGAGGTCCAAGCCTATAGGTAATCTAAACATCAAAAAATAAGGGTAAAAGTTTAAACTTGATCTTTAACCTCTCTTAAAATTTGATTCTTACCTAATTAACTCTCCAATTCATTTTCAATGAATATCTCGCTCTCTCAATGATTGTTTAAGCATATATAGGGTTAGGAGTAGTTGGGCTACTTAGGGTTGCTGATAAATAGCTAAACAACCCTTGTTCGACCAAAATCAGACACATCAATCGACTCTATCAATGACTAGTTGACTAAAACCCACACCAATCGACAGGCTACATAAACAGTTGACTAGTTTTTGCATTTTCATAAATCAAGTTTTTAGATGAAATTTAGAAATACATAAGTAATTCTTTGTTTTTCAAAAAATCTTTAAATTTCATACACACATTATTTATGCCAAACACTATGGATGAAAAATAATTTTATATTAAAATACCCATTCTTTTCCAAGAATGATACAAAGTTCAAAACGATTGAAAATGTCAATGTTTTTTCCTAACTTGTATCAATCATATCAATGGTGATTGCTATCAAAAGATAGACTTCATTAAGGTTTTCCAAAATGATTTTAAAATTATTTTCAAACCTTATTTTCAATCATGATATTTGGGCTAAGTGTACATGACTTCTACATTAGCTTTCCTCATGATTCATTAATATATTTTGATGAGTTTAAGTTTATTTTTATACAACATATGAGCACATTGAAATTAACTCATTTTCCTAGCATCTCACATGTGTCTAAGGTGTTTCAAAATACACACATGTCATCCTATAGTCTTTGTGAGATGTGGATTTGGTTCTTCCCTAAACTAAGGGCCATGCATTGCTATCTAGGCATATCCATTTGATCTCCTTACCTAGGATGTAAAATAATGTCATTTGCCCCTAAACTCAATTTAATAACCTCAATGCATGAATTTTGATCATGGAACATTAGATGTGCATAAATTTAAAGTATTTCCAATGATACATGATGTAATGACATGATAAAAATAATATAAGTATTAGCATTACACTTTAAATACTCATGTGATACATGATGTCTTGACATAGATTATGGCAAACAAAACATGTCAATTTTTGCAATATAAGGTATAGAGAACCTAAGTCTTGAAACTAATTGTCATTTCATTGGATTATATCGAGTACCAAACTTGAAAAAACAACATGTTGACTCCCTCATGTGTGCCAAAACCCCAACTTAGTACACTATAACCTCTAGCCTAATTGTGCCAATCATCATCAACTTTTCAAACTTCTATTATTTCTATTGGCACATCCTAAAAAAATTTAGGATATAATTCTTCATTCATTTTCAAAGTATCAACATACCTTGAAAATGCTCTAAAGTATCAACTCCACTATGGATAGGTTAACTACCTTTCCATTTAAAGTTGACACACCCTATACCCATTTAGTGTGAAGGAATCACACTCCTCGGAACCCAATACCTATTTGAGCTCCTTGGGTTTTCTAGGTATTCACTAGGGATAACTTCTCTTGATAGCTTTCTAATGACTCTTCTAGGCTTCGTAGAAGTAATGGTCATTGTGGTCTCATTTAAGTTAACTCTAGGGATACCTTCCCTTGTAACCTTCTTAGTGACTCTTCTAGGTTTCTTTGAAACCTTAGTCACTTGACTCTAATCAAGGTCAACTCTAGGGATGACTTCCCTTGTAACCTTGACCTTCTTAGACATAGGATTGGTTCCATAGTTAAATGGAACACTATGGTAGTATTGTAAGATTTTCTTGGACTTATGTTTGTATCCCAAACCCTTCTAGTCCTTAGATGACTCTTGCTTACCAAAACCTAAATTTTACCCATTTTACCCTTTAATAATATTTTCCATCTTTTTGAGGGTGTTTTCTAATTTATCAAGTTTTGATCTCAAAACTTGATTTTCTTCTTCCAATTTCATAATTTTTTATTTTTCATCATTTCCTTGGACTTTCTTTTTCCTAGGCATATGTCTATGTCACGCCCGCCCTTTCTAGGGGTTGGAACGGCGGCGCGACGCGATCATACATACATGCACTTACGGTGGAAGACTACATATATTTCTTACAGCGGAAGAGTTTAAACTTCTTTTTTTTCTTTCTTTTAAACATAAAGCATGCATCATCATCTCATAAGTACTTAGTACAAGTTCATGACATTCAACTTAAAGGACACCAAGTAGTGACCATTCATAATCAAGTAGAGTTCGACTCTTAACAACTAACATGCAAAACTTAAAGGAAAACATGCATAAGTATGAGAACATAAACATATCTCCTCCACCATGCCACTACCACACAAACTTTGCCCCTCCTGCTGCTCCCTTTAGTTTAGCCTTTCTTTACCCTTATCTACAGTACAAGGGAACATAAAACTATAAGCATTCTTGCTAGAGAAGTCCCTAAAGGAGAGGAAGAGAGGGAAAAGGAGAAAGGAAGAAGAAGACTCCTCTTCTTGCTAGCCTACACTCACAAACCCACACAACCAAAGCTTCCACCAAGCTCTCTCACAACCACAACAACACTTGCTTTGGCCGGCCACTTCATGGGGTCTTTTATAGGGTTGGAAAAACCCTTTCACCTCCACACATTCAATGCAATCCATTGCATTGGGACACAAGTTTGGCCGGCCACTTAAGGAGACAAAACCATTTTGTTTCCTTCCACCTTATCTAGCTTAGGTGGATGCTTAGGTGGCATGCTTATGTGGCATGCTTATGTGGCATTCTTATGTGGCATTCATGCATGTTGAATTAATCTTATTAATTCAATTAAGTTTATGTTATCATGTTGAATTAATCTTATTAATTCAATCATATTGAATTAATCTTATTAATTCAATTAAGCTTATGTTATCATATTGAATTAATCTTATTAAATCAATAAGGTAACATATTGAATTAATCTCATTAAATCAATTAGCTAAAATTCTCATTAAGCTTAAAGTCCAAAAACCATTTTGTACTTAAGCTTATTCCCAAATTATTCTAGTCAAACTAGAATACTCTAATTCATCTAATTATCATGCTCTTTGTGTGTGACCCTATAGGCTCTCATAACGTTGGCAGTGGACCTAAACTCTTTTAGATACACAAGCAATGAGCGGCATCTAGTAATACATCATTGCTACCCAAGTTACGAGATAAGTCAAGATCCGACTAACCTTTCCGTGACTACTATAATATATGACCGTGTCCTTCTATCCTTGATATCAGATTGATCAATGAGGCATAGACCGTGTCATCCTCGATCAATCTATGTGTTTCTTGATCCCTGAGTAAACTAACTCAAACAAATGAGCTCAATATCTCATATTGACTCATTCGAGCATGGCCATGCGTTTTAGTAGTTCTACTCAATCAAGGGGCCCACCGATATCACTCTCGTCATATGAGAGGGATAGATCCCATCTACATCACTCACATCCCTCCGCATAATTTGTTATATACCCGATGTCGCCTTTATGGTCCACCACATTACGGGTGGCGTTTGTGATACCAAAGTACATAACTCCTTATGTAGGGAACCGTAGTGACTTCAGGTCTGAGGACTATTCATACCAATAGTCACATGAGAAAGTTTATGACACTCATATAACGATCCATGAAACTTTATCATGGCGGGTCAGTTCAGTATATATTCTCTAATATATACCCATGTGTCAACTTGATATCATATATCCATGACTTGTGAGATCAAGTCATCAATTGACCTACATGCTAGTCTTTATGTATTAATACTGCCCTTGCATATTAATATTTGACTAGGAACATTTAGAAAGTGTTCTCTCTGACTCTCATAATCAATTACGCGATTGATGTGCTGTAGATAAGAACCTACTTTTCTAGGGCATTACTATATTTAATTTAGCTGGCACAAGCAAAACTTAAATATAATAACCATTCCTTTGCCTTTATAGAATATGATACAAAATGTTCCCTATTCAACCATCACATGATTGGTTCTTAGGGCTATAACTAACAATCTCCCACTAGCACTAGTACCAATCACTATGATATCTAATACCTAGTGACCTAGTGTGACCATCATGCTTCCTCTGTACTGAAAGCCTTGGTCAATGGATCTGCGATGTTAAGCTTACATCGGTACTCTGCATATCCTCACATCTCCTCTATCGATGATCTCTCGAATGAGATGGAAGCGCCGGTATGTGTTTGGTCCTGATGTGATCGAGGTTCCTTAGCACATGCAATAGCCCCATTGTTGTCACAATAGAGGTCTATTGGATCTGCAATGCTAGGAACTACCCCAAGTTCAGCGATGAACTTGCGGAGCCAAACGACCTCCTTTCTTTGCATCGGATGTAGCAATATACTCGGCTGTTGTAGAATCAAGAATCGTGTGTCTGCTTTGAACTCTTCCACTCACAGCTCCACCATTCGAGGCAAAACACGTACCCGATTGCGATCTATAGTCATCCTTGTGTTTTTGGAAGCTTGCATCACTCTGTAACCCTTCTGACAGCTCCTCATTGCCTCGAATATCGAAATATTCTTTCGTTCTTCGTAAGTATTTAAGAATATTTTTGCTATCCATGACTTTCACTGGATCCAGGTATCTACTCGTCATGCTCAAAGCATCGAGGCGTCGAGACAGTACAAAGCATGGCGTACATGATAGACCCTATGGCGGCGATCATAAGGGATCTTATCCATGCGATCTCTCTCCTCCTTAGAAGAGGACATTGAGTCTTGAAAGACTCACACCATGTGATAAAGCGAAATCCTTTCTTGGAATTTTGCATAGCAAAGCGATCTAGCACTTTATCAATGTATGTACTCGACTTAGGCCAAGTAATCTTTTAGATCTATCTCTATAGATCTTGATGCCTAGAATATAGCTTCACCTAAGTCTTTCATCGAGAAATAATTCCCTAACCACATCTTCACAGTGGGTGAGGGAATATCATTTCGATGAAGTATGTCATCTACATACAAGACAAGAAATACAAGCTGTGCTCCCACTATTTCTCTTGTAGACACAAGGTTCATCTTCATTCTTGATGAAACCAAACTCTTTGATTGCATCATCGAATCGAAGATTCCCCGAGAGGCTTGCTTTAGTCCATAAATGGACCTTTGCGGTTGCATACCTTTCGAGGATGCTTTGGATCTTCAAAACCCTCGGTGTGTCATGTACACATCCTCGAGTAGCTTTCCATTCGAGCGGTTTTGACATCCATCTGCAGATCTCATAATCGTCATGGTAAGGTCTGCAATAGCAAGTATGATCCGAATGGATTTAAGCATCATGGCTGGTGAAAAGGTTTCATCATAGTCAATACCATGAATTTGTTTGAATCCTTTCGCCACCAATCTACCTTTATAGGTATGCTTATTACCATCCATGTGGGTCTTTACTTTAAAGACCCACTTACACCCAATGGGTTTTACCCCTTGGTGGATCAACCAAGGTCCATACTTGGTTAGTGTACATGGATTCCATTTGGATCTCATGGCCTCTAGCCATTTCTAATCTGGGCTCATCATAGCTTCTTGATAGGATGTAGGCTCGTCGAGATCGACAAGCAATACATCACCATTGTCGGTCAAGAGAAAAGAATATCTCTCGGGTTGGACGGATCTATTAGATCTCTGAAGAGGTTGGTCTACTTGAGCAGTGTTTGCTCCACAACTCTTTGGGCAACAATTTCCTCATCCACAACACTTTGTGGTTCTGTTCATTTTCCATCGAAGCCTTAGTGTTATCATCATCTTGAACTTCTTAAGATGAATTTTACTCCCACTAGTTTTTCTAGAAATAAATTCTCTTTCTAGAAAGACGGCATTTCAACAAACCACCTTGCCAAGTGTGGGATTGTAAAAGTAATATCCCTTAGTTTCCTTGGGATATCCTACAAAATAACACTTATCGATTTGGGTCCTAGTTTATACGAGACTTGGCGTCTTACATAAGCTTCACAACCCCAAATCTTTATAAAGACATTTTGGGACTCTTCCTATCCATATCGTATATGGTGTCTTTTCTCTGACTTTTGATGGGGCAGCGATTAAGTGTGGCGGTGTCTCTAGAGCTAGTCCCCAAAAGGAAGTAGGTAGATCGATCGGCTCATCATTGATCGTACCATATCTAATAAATCACGATTTCTCCTCTCGGATACACCATTCCATTGTGGTGTTCGGTGGAGTGAGTTGGGATATTATCCCACACTCGGCCGGTGATCACGAACTCTTGACTAAGGTATTCACCACCTCGATCGATCGAAGTAAGCTTATCGCTTACCAAGTTGGTTTTGTACTTCATTCTTGAATGCTTTGAACTTTTCAAAGGATTACGACTTATGTCTCATCAAATATAAGTAGCCAAATCTACTCGTATCATCGGTGAAAGTAATAAAGTACTTATAGCCTCCTCAGCCCGACATTGAAAGGCCACATACATCCGGTATGTATGAGTCCTAACAAGTCATCGCTCTCTCTCCATGTCCACTAAATGGAGTTTTAGTCATCTTTCCTAAAAGACAAGACTTCGCGTACCTCGTATATGATTCAAAATCAAATGAGTCAATAATCCATCTTTATGGAGTTGGGATATCGTTTTTCATTTATGTGACCTAAGCGCGATGCGAAGATATGTTTGGTTCAATCATTCGATTTGAACCGTTTGTATTTACGTTATAAATTGGGTTTTCTAAATCTAGAACATAGAGACCATTCATAAGTGGTGCATTACAATAGAACATTTCATTTAAATAAATGGAACAACATTTGTCCTTTATTATAAAAGAAAAGTTTTTCTTGTCTAAACAAGATCTGAAATTATGTTCTTTGTTCAATGCGGTACATATAAGCACTCCTCTAGTTCTAAGATAAGCCCGGTGGGCAAAGACAAAGAATATGTTCCTCTGACTCTGACGACAACTTTTGCGCCATTGCCTGCTCGTAGGTCCACTTCACCCTTTGCCATTTATTCTACTATTTCTCGGTCCTGCACATTAGTACAAATGTGAGATGCACATCCAGGTATCTAATACCCATGTAGAAGAAATAGATAGATTAACTTCTATAACGTGTATACAGGCGAAGTCCCACTTCTTTGTTCTTTACTTCCTCAAGGTAGACTTTGCGATTCCGCTTCCGGTGTCGATCTCACCAGCAATGGAAGCGATCCTTCCTTAGGTACTTTACCTTTACCCTTTGAAGTGGATGAATTGGCCTTGCCTTTGGCTTAGGTCTTACCCTTGCCTTTGCGCTTACCTTTGCCCTTCTTGACCATTAGTACATTACTAACTTTCTTCTTGAGATTTGGTTGTGATTCTTAACATCTTTGAGAATCTCGAGCAAAGGTTTATCAATTTCATTCATGTTATAATTCATGGAATTGATTGTATGCTTAAACAGCGATTGCGAGGATAACATCGGTTGCCAATTCTTGGCTCGATGGAAAACCTAGTCTTTCAAGGTTCTCAGCGTACCCAATCATTTTGTCGTGAGTTCCTACAGTGTTCCTTCTTGCATCTTGCATGCAAAAGAGCCTTAGACACTTCGCTCGTGCCTAGCTTGTCCTTGATATAGTTGTTTCAAATGCTCAACCATATCATAGGCATCCATGTTCTCATGTTGTACTCGAGTTCATGGTGGCAAGCATAAGGCATGACACATCTAATCGTCATCTTGATGCTTCTTATAAGCATCCTTTTCCCACAGTGGCGCGTAGGCGGGTATTTGAGGGTAGCTGCTCTAGGACATATAGTTTGCTTCTGCTTGAGGATAATCCTCAAGTTCCTATACTACCAAGAAAGTTTGCTCCATTGAGCTTGTCCTTCTCAAGGACAGATCGCAAGTTGAGGGGTGTGTCGTGTTAGATGACATGGTGATCTACAACATTAAAATGCAAAGTTAAGTATCATACCTAAATCATTTAATTAGGCCTTTAATTAAATGAGGCTCCCACTAAATTCTCATAGCTACTATTTAGCTATAAATTTATATGGGATAAAGATCCACATCATAATTGCCTTGAGTTAGCTTTGGCTAATCGCCCAAGACGTAGTATAATTAGGTAGGCAATCTTGCCAATTACATCTGATGTAACTCTTTAATAGCTTTGGTTAAGTTTTAGATTAGTTTAGTGTTTATTCCTAAACCAACTTCCAGTCGTGGCGAGGCACAGGCCTTCTTGGATATCGAGCAACGACTACTTCTAAGACAAAGTCGATGTTCTGAAATCACATAAAAACTAATTTTAAAACTTATGTTCAAAGCTAATATATGCCTCTACTTTCTTAACCAATTAAGAAAACTTAATTAAGTCTTAACTAAGTTTGATAGCTGACATCACGATTGTCCACTGCACTCTCCAAGATAAAATGCATTGCTTTGCTTTGGCAAACCCAATAACAAATGATCGAGGAAGTAGTGAGTACCAACTTTGGTAGGCATATCGCTTAGACTTATTAAGAAATAAACATGTATCATATACATATTAGCATACATCACATATAAGCTAAACTAATCATGCATCACATACAAGCTAAACTAACATGCATCACATACATATTAAACTAACGTGTCATGGTTATGGCTCTTATTCTACAATCTTCTCAAGCCAATGAAAAGATTGATTGGTCAACCTAGGGATAGCATCTTCCTAAGTGCTTCCTTTGGTTGTCTTGTGTTGACTTCCTCCTTGTAACCTCATCTTCCAATGGACCCTCCATCCTTGTTTTGTACATTACAAAAGGAGAAATACTGAGTTACATTAGTCTAAAACTAATTTTACAACAAGAATTTTTAGGAGAAAGGCACTACACGCAGTCAGATTAAGAATTACAACACACACATTCACAAACTTTTGGGACTAGGCCATAACCATGCACCATGTCATTTTAACTTTTAAAAGACAAAGGATAATATATTATGTTTGAAAATTGCTAATGCAATTATCAACTCATAATAAAATTTATCCTAATTCTATATCACATATAAAATAGAGAAAACCTATTTTATATGATATTTCGCAAGTGGCTCGATACCATCAGAGGGAATTCTTTATGCCAAATGGCATATGCTAACGGAAAAATTAGGATCCTTCCAAGTGATCCATGCAAAGCAAACTCGTATAAAATAAATTTCTAAACCAAACCTATCTTATAGGAGAGGATTACCTTTGTTATGTGCCCTTGTTAATCCCGCTTTTCCTTTCGGTTTGTTGGATCTTTAGCACGTTCAAGTGTCCGTGCCTCTATATGTATCCACACGAGCACGCTCTTGTCTCACAAAAGGAAAACTAGAAGAGCTCTCCTTTACTTCTTGCTAGAGAAGTCCCTAAAGGAGAGGAAGAGAGGGAAAAGGAGAAAGGAAGAAGAAGACTCCTCTTCTTGCCTACACTCACAAACCCACACAACCAAAGCTTCCACCAAGCTCTCTCACAACCACAACACCAAAACTCACTATGGCCGGCCACTCCATGGAGCCTTTATAGGGTTGGAAAACCTTCCACCTCCTTCACATTCAATGCAATCCATTGCATTGGGACAGTTGTTTGGCCGGCCACTTAAGGAGACAAAACCATTTTGTTTCCTTCCACCTTATCTAGCTTAGGTGGATGCTTAGGTGGCATGCGTATGTGGCATGCTTATGTGGCATTCTTATGTGGCATTCATGCATGTTGAATTAATCTTATTAATTCAATTAAGCTTATGTTATCATATTGAATTAATCTTATTAATTCAATTAAGCGTATGTTATCATATTGAATTAATCTTATTAAATCAATAAGGTAACATATTGAATTAATCTCATTAAATCAATTAGCTGTACTTATTAAGCTTAAAGTCCAAAACCATTTTGTACTTAAGCTTATTCCCAAATTATTCTAGTCAAACTAGAATACTCTAATTCCTCTAATTATCATGCTCTTTGTGTGTGACTATAGGCTCTCATAACGCTGGCAAAGTGACCTAAACTCTTTAGATACACAAGCAATGAGCGATCTAGCAATACATCATTGCTACCTAAGTTACGAGATAAGTCAAGATCCAATAACCTGTCCGTGACAACTATAATATATGACCGTGTCCTTCTATCCTTGATATCAGATTGATCAATGAGGCATAGACCGTGTCATCCTCGATCAATCTATGTGTTTCTTGATCCCTGAGTAAACTAACTCAAACAAATGAGCTCAATATCTCATATTGACTCATTCGAGCATGGCCATGCGTTTTAGTAGTTCTACTCAATCAAGGGGCCCACCGATATCACTCTCGTCATATGAGAGGGATAGATCCCATCTACATCACTCACATCCCTCCGCATAATTTGTTATATACCCAGTAATCGCCTTTATGGTCCACCTGCTACGGGTGACATTTGTGATACCAAAGTACATAACTCCTTATGTAGGGAACCGTAGTGACTTGTGTCCGAGGACTATTCATACCAATAGTCACATGAGAAAGTTTATGACACTCATATAACGATCCATGAAACTTTCTCATGGCGGGTCAGTTCAGTATATATTCTCTAATATATACCCATGTGTCAACTTGATATCATATATCCATGACTTGTGAGATCAAGTCATCAATTGACCTACATGCTAGTCTTTATGTATTAATACTGCCCTTGCATATTAATATTTGACTAGGAACATTTAGAAAGTGTTCTCTACAGCCTCTCATAATCAATTCTGCCAATTGATGTGTTGTAGATAAGAACCTACTTTTCTAGGGCATTACTATATTTAATTTAGCTGGCACAAGCAAAACTTAAATATAATAACCATTCCTTTGCCTTTATAGAATATGATACAAAATGTTCCCTATTCAACCATCACATGATTGGTTCTTAGGGCTATAACTAACAGCATCATCATCTCATAAGTACTTAGTACAAGTTCATGACATTCAACTTAAAGGACACCAAGTAGTGACCATTCATAATCAAGTAGAGTTCGACTCTTAACAACTAACATGCAAAACATAAAGGAAAACATGCATAAGTATGAGAACATAAACATATCTCCTCCACCATGCCACTACCACACAAACTTTGCCCCTCCTTCTGCTCCCTTTAGTTTAGCCTTTCTTTACCCTTATCTGTAGTACAAGGGAACATAAAACTATAAGCACATAGGCTTAGTAAGATCCTTTCCTACTCACAAAAGCCATACATCGAGAATTAGATATAGAGTAGTGACATGATCATTTAAGAACATATAAGCATAGCATGCATACAAACATACAAGAACATATAAGCATAGCATGCATATAAACATACAAGAACATATAAGCATAGCATGCATATTAACATACAAGAACAAATAAGCATAGCATGCATATAAACATACAAGAACATATAAGCATAACATGCATATAAACATACAAGAACATATAAGCATAACCTTGATGTAACCATCATGATCACCTAGACATGATATAAGGGTATATGCAAGATGATCTTTGAAAACATATATTTATAGGTACTTAAACATAATCTCAATATATTTGGCCCGACATTATACCACATACATCATCATCATAGCGCGCATCCCTAATAGACTTGAGGTAGCTAATCCCGAACCTACTAGAGTTCTAGGCTCGTACTATGTCCGTCGGCATAGGGGCAACATAACATAGAAGCCCATCCTAAGCCCGTACTTATGATCGTCGACCTAGGGCAACTAGGAGCCCATCCGGTACTGGGTCCGTACTACGACTGTCGACCCAGGGGCACGTAGGAGCGCATCCCTTGGACCTTGTTAGGGTCCGGTACAAGCCATGAAAA
Organism: Wurfbainia villosa; assembly: GCA_025175895.1. NCBI lineage: Eukaryota > Viridiplantae > Streptophyta > Magnoliopsida > Zingiberales > Zingiberaceae > Wurfbainia > Wurfbainia villosa. Next base: position 67,849,618 of record CM045990.1, on the reverse strand, counting down.
AAGTAAAATAGAATATCATGTTCCTTATCATAACATATCATATTTCTTTTCATATCATATCATGTTCCTTATCATGGCATATCATGTTCCTTCTTCATAGTATATCATGTTCCTTCTTCATAGCATATCATATTTCTTTTCATAATATATCATGTTCCTTCTTTATGACATATCATACATTCATACAATTAACATGGCAATGAGCAGAACATAATCATAATTCATACAATTAACATGGACAAAATGTAGTGATATAAACCAATCATGCTATCATAAAATCTAACTAACATCATATTTGCATTTTTTTTTCTACATGTAGCATGGCATGGAGGATTTAGTAGAGGGCATGTACATGGGCTGGCCGAAACCCAAAGGGAGAGTTCTTAGGAGTTTACATGTTAAACAACTTGTGCAAGGTCTATTTAACATCATACTAACATCACACACATATAGAGCATGGCATAAACATCATGAACAAGCATAACATGGTGTGATCTAAATTTCATGGGGTTCTAACAAAATTTTAAACCCTAAACAACTTGTACAAGATCTAACTAACCACATGTTAATCTCCATCACATATAGATCATGGCATGGAAGGCCCTTAGGGCCTAAATAGGTCTTGGCCGAGAGTTCCAAGAGGATTAAAGATACAACACTTAAATCTAACATAGCTATCAACATATTATCTTCATCTACATTAAAAACATAACATGACTACATATAGATCATAGCATAGAAGACCATTAGGAGCCTAAATGGGTCTTGGCCGAGAGTTTCAAGAGGCTTAAAGGTCCAACACTTAAATCTAGCTTAGCTATCTACATATTATCTTCATCTATATTCAAAACATAACATGACTACATATAGATCATAACATGGAAGTCCATTAGGAGCCTAAAATGGGTCTTGGCAGAGAGTTTCAAGAACTTTAAGATCAAACACTTAAACCAAGCCTATCTAGAAACATGTTATCATCATATTCATACAAAACATAGCATGGACAATCATGGGAAGCATGAAGAAGGTCTTGGCCGAACGTTTCATAAATGATTTTCTTAACAACCATCAACCGAAGCAACTTGTACTGCAGGTGATGGGATACTTACTTCCTTCGCTTTGTTTAGTAGTAGAAAATACCCTAAGTTGTTCCAAGACTAGATCCCTCTTCTTGCTTGGTTGGTTTTCGGAAAAAGGGAAGGAGAGGGAGTTAGGGTTTCGGTGAGGAAGAAGAGGAGAAGGGGAGAATGATAATTTTTGTTTCTCTTGTCTCCTCATTCTCCTATTTATTCACTTGAAGGTGTCCCTTAGCCTCCCTTACCCTTATCTATCATTTCCCATATCCTTCTAATAGCACAACCCTGCTGGGCTTCTGGTTATTGGATGCATCTTAAGGTTTAGCTATATACTTGGAGGTTTAGGGTTCAAACCCTGAGTCATGCATCCTTTTTGGCTCTATTTTTTTTATTTTTTTTTTGAAGGAGCCCACATAAAGCCCATTATAATCATACAAAAATTCTTGTAAAATTGCTAGGAATTTTACTGGCGTTACAATCCTTCATATCTTTTAAAAGTTTCATCTTCGAAACTTAGAATAACTCTGGGTACTTCTGTTTCATGTCCTCCTCGCTCCTGTGTGGCTTCTTCATACCGTTGATTTTGCCACAGGACCAACACTAAGGGCACCTCTTTATTCCATAGTCTTTTGACTTCTCGGTCTAGTATCTGGATAGGCCGACTTTCATAACTCAGGTCCTCTTGAACTTGCACTGTTTGTGGCTCGATCACTTGGTCTGTAATGGAAATGCACTTCTTGAGAATCAAAACGTGGAACACGTTGTGAAAAGTAGACATCTCTTGAGGTAGCTCTAGCTCATAAGCTACCTTGCCTACTCTCTTCAGTATCAGATACGGTCCCACATAACGCGGACTCAGCTTACCCTTCCTTCCAAATCTCATCACTCCCTTCATAGGGGATACCTTGAGGAATACCAGATCCCCGACGTCGAATTCGAATGGTCTACGCCGCATATATGTATAGCTCTTTTGCCGGCTCTGAGCAGTTTCAATTCTTCGGTGGATGTTCTGTATAACTCGGGTGGTGTCGTCAATGAAATCTGTTTGAAGTCCCATCCCCTTCTTTTCACCACCCTCGTACTAGCATATAGGAGATCTACATTTCCTCTCGTATAGAGCCTCGTAGGGCACCATTCCAATAGTAGCTTGGTAGCTATTATTGTAGACGAATTCTGCCAAGCATAAGTATCGGCACCAACTCCCTTTGAAATCCAAGGCGCAAGCTCGTAACATATCCTCCAATACTTGATTCTCCCTTTCGGTCTATCCGTCAGTCTGAGGATGAAAGGCAGTACTGAATAATAGCTTCGTGCCAAGGGCATTCTGAACACATTCCCAGAAATGGGAAATAAAGCGACCATCTCTGTCAGAAATGATGGTCATAGGAATCCCATGTAATCTGATAATTTCCTTAGCATATAATTGAGCTAGTTGCTAAGTTGAATAGGTCATCTTGATTGCTAGGAAGTGGGCAGACATCGTCAATCTGTCCACGATTACCCATATAGCGTCATATCTGTTCGTCGTCTTGGGCAGTCCTGAGATGAAATCCATAGAAATATCTTCCCATTTCCATTCTGGAATTTGGATCTACAAAGTGTTCCTCCGTGTCTCTTGTGTTATGCTTTAACCTCCGGGCAGTCGGTGTAATCGACATACGAGCCACATCTCTTTTCATACCAAACCACCAGAATTTCCTTTTCAGATCTTGGTACATCTTGGTGGTTCTAGGATGCATCGCATAAGGGGTTCCGTGAGCTTCCTCAAATATCTTCTTCCGTAATTCTGGATCATCGGGAATACACAAGCGATCCCTGAGGTAGAGTACTCCACTGTTAGAGATACGAAATCCATCATCCTTTCCTTCCAGGACCTCTTGCTTGATCCTTTGAATGCTCGGGTCGCTGGCTTGCTTTTCTAATATATCGTCGAACAGCGTCGGTGCTATCATCATGGTAGAAAGTCGTCCGGAAATGATTTCAACCCCGTAATGCATAATTTTCTTTTCTAAGGGCCGAGATACTACCGATAAAGACATCAAAGTGGCACAGGACTTCCTGCTGAGTGCATCGGCCACCTTGTTCGCTTTTCCTTGATGATAGAAGATCTCGCAGTCATAATCCTTGATGAGCTCGAGCCATCTGCATTGTCTCATGTTTAGGTCTTTTTGTGTAAAGAAATATTTCAGACTCTCGTGATCTGTAAAAATCCTACACTGAGCTCCATATAGATAATGCCTCCATGTTTTGAGAGCAAAGACCACGACCGCTAGCTCTAGATCGTGAGTGGGATAATTCCTTTCATGTTCCTTGAGTTGCCTAGATGTGTAGGCAATGACCTTGCCATTCTGCATGAGTACAACTCCGAGTCCCAACTTAGAAGCATCGCTGTACATGTCGAAGCCTTCGTTACTGTGCGGAAGAGCAAGGATTGGAGCACTAGTCAGTCTCCTTTTCAATTTCGTGAAACTCTTCTCGCAGGCATCCCTCCATTCATACTTTTTGTTCTTTCTGGTGAGAACTGTCATAGGGGCTGCAATTCTAGAGAATTCTCTACAAACTTCCTGTAGTAGCTTGCTAGTCCGAGAAAGCTTCTGATTTCACTGACATTCTTTGTCTTGTTCCAGTTACTCACAGCTTCAATCTTTGTTGGGTCTAGCATCACTCCGTGCTTCGATATAACGTGACCCAAAAATGATACTTGATCGAGCCAGAACTCGCATTTGGAGAACATTACATATAGCTGCTTTTCCTGAAGAATCTGCAATACCATATTCAGCTGTTTGGCATGCTCTTCTTGGTTTCTCGAATATATCAGTATACCATCGATGAAAACGATCACAAATTTATCGAGGAATACCGAGAATACCCGATTCATCAGATCCATGAACATAGTAGGTGCATTCGTCACTCCGAAAGGCATAAGTACGAACTCATAATGTCCGTATCTTGTTCGGAAAGTCATCTTCGGTATATCATCTGGTTTCACTTTCACTTGATGATAGCCAGACCTCAGATCAATCTTAGAGAAGACGGTGGCACCCTTTAATTGGTCGAACAGGTCGTCAATCCGTGGTAAAGGGTACCTATTCTTGATCTTCACATTATTTAGCGCTCGGTAGTCTATGCACATTCGCATAGACCCATCTTTCTTCTTTACCAACAGTACTGGAGCTCCCCATGGAGAGCGAAATGTTGTCTCATCGACTCTATTACTACGTCTTCTATATATTACTGTCTCATCGACTCTATTACTACGTCTTCCATATATTACTATCTCATTGACTCTATTACTACGTCTTCCAACCAAGCTTATCTTCATATATTATAATAAGGCTAGTATAAGATTATCAGACATATATCCATGAATATTTAAACTAAAAGCATTCCTTATCATACATGAAAGAAATAAAGTAGGCATAGAATTTCTTACATGGAGCGGCAAGATAGGAGCTTGATGTGTGTGTAGTGGAAAGGCAGATCTGCCTCGATACATTACCTATCACGCTCGCCCTTTCAAGGGGTTGGAAGGGCGGCGCGATGTGATCATACATATATGCACTTACAGCGGAAGACTACATATACTTCTTACAGCGGAAGAGTTTAAACTTCTTTTTTTTCTTCTTTTTTTAAACATAAAGCATGCATCATCATCTCATAGGTACTTAGTTCAAGTTCATGACATTCAACTTAAAGGAGACCAAGTAGCGACCATTCATAATCAAGTAGAGTTCGACTCTTAACAACTAACATGCAAAACTTAAAGGAAAACATGCATAAGTATGGGAACATAAACAGATATCCTCTACCATGCCACTAGCACACACACTTTGCCCCTCCCGCTCCCTTTAGTTTAGACATTCTTTACCCTTATCTGCAGTAAAAGGGAATATAAAACTATAAGTACATAGGCTTAGTAAGATCCTTTCCTACTCACAAAAGCCATACATCAAGAATTAGACATAGAGTAGTGACATCATCATTTAAGAACATATAAGCATAGCATGCATACAAACATACAAGAACATATAAGCATAGCATGCAGATAAACATACAAGAACATATAAGCATAGCATGCATATAAACATACAAGAACATGTAAGCATAGCATGCATATAAACATACAATAACATATAAGCATAACATGCATATAAACATACAAGAACATATAAGCATAACATGCATATAAACATACAAGAACATATAAGCATGACATGCATATAAACATACAAGAATATATAAGCATAACATGCATATAAACATACAAGAACATATAAGCATAACATGCATATAAACATACAAGAACATATAAGCATAACTTGCATATAAACATACAAGAACAAATAAGCATAACCATGATGTAACCATCATGATCACCTATACATTAAATAAGGGTATATGCAAGATTCTCTTTGAAAACATATATTTATAGGTACTTAAACATAATCTCAACATTGTACCACATACATCATCACAATAGTGTGCATCCCTAATAGACCCGAGGTAGCTAATTCCGAACCTACTAGAGTACTAGGCCCGTACTATGTCCGTCGGCCTAAGGGCAACATAACATAGAAGCCCATCCTAAGCCCGTACTTATGAATGTCGACCTAGGGCAACTAGGAGCCCATCCCGTACTGGGTTCGTACTACGACCGTCGACCTAGGGGCACGTAGGAGCCCATCCCTTGGACCTTGTTAGGGTCCGGTACAAGCCATGCAAAAAGTAAAATAGCATATCATGTTCCTTATCATAACATATCATATTTCTTTTCATAACATATCATGTTCCATATCGTGGCATATCATGTTCCTTCTTCATAGCATATCATGTTCCTTCTTCATAGTATATCATGTTCCTTCTTAATAGCATATCATATTTCTTTTCATAACATATAATGTTCCTTCTTTATGACATATCATAAATTCATACAATTAACATGACAATGAGCAGAACATAATCATACATTCATACAATTAACATGGACATAATGTAGTTACATAAACCAATCATCCTATCATAAAATCTAACTAACATCATATTTGCATTTTTTTTATACTTGTAGCATGGAATGGAGGATTTAGTAGAGGGCATGTACATGGGCTTGCCGAAACCCTAAGGGAGGGTTCTTAGTGAAGGGAATTGCTTCGGAGGCTCATTGGTTCCCATGTCCCCGGATTAAAATTTTCGCTAATGAAAAAACTAATTCGGATGGGATGAGTTTCCTTAGCACAACCATTTCGTCGTCGTGCTAACAACTTGAGCGATCGCTTGAACAAACTAGTTGTTCAAGCAACACAATTCTTCTAGTTGGTTAGCCGCGGAAGAGACGACGGACGGATCACCAGTTTTTGTGTTTGTCTTCCGGGTCCATGATTATACAAAATACATACAAATGCAAACTAGTATAACCAACACATAAAGAACATGTAAAGATCAGAAAAATAAAGTTGTAAAACTTTTATACCTCTTGATCTTCTACCGTATGTCCTATCCTCCTCGTGGACGTCGTGTGGGCGAAGATCCTCCACGAGTAGAAGCCTTCTAAGTCACGTTCTTACCTTCCTTGCTCGCTCCGAACAAAGAGAAGAACCAAACAAAACTCCTTCTCCTTTCTAGAACCGGCTACCAAGCCAAGGAGCTTGATATAACCGCCGGCCAAGTAGTATATGGTTGAACGCCGGCCAACCTTTGTAACAATGTTGTCGTCGGCCACCAAGGAATGGGAGAAGCGTCGGCCACCAATGGATTGGAGAACCGCCGACCACCAAGGATAAAAGGAGGAGGAAGAGGGCCGGCCAAAGCAAGGAGGAAGATGGAGTGAGCGCCGACCACCAAGGAGAAAAGGAGGAAACCCTAATCTCCTTCCTTGTTGCCGTCCAAACCACAAACCAAACCCTAGCTGCCTAAACTCTTGAGAGGCAAACCCTAATCCAAAAACCATTCTTGCCGCCCAAGCCTTAGCCCTCTATTTATAGAATTGGGCATAATCCTCCTTTAATCTCCACCGTCAGATCTAGGGATTTAATCTCCACCGTCGGATCTAGGGTTTTATCCCAACCGTCAGATCTAGGGTTTCATCCCAACCGTCATATCTAGGGTTTCATCCCAACCGTCAGATCTAGGGTTTCATCCCAACCGTCGGATCTAGGGTCATCCCAACCGTCAGATCTAGGGTTTCATCCCAACCGTCGGATCTAGGGTTTTGTTTTACATTCTTGGATCTAGACTTCTTGAGGATTATATTAGGCTATGATAGGGACCATGAGGAGGAGTTGGATCTTGGCCACCCGATGGATTGGAACCACACAAACTTGATCCATCAATGATGTTCCATTCCACTAGAGGATCATCATTGAACTACCTCACCAACCCCCATAAATTAATATGGGCTCCATATATTATTTGTAGATCCATCTCCCCGTGTTTAAGATATCGAATGTCCGTTAATTAATTGATTTACTGACCATCAATCAATTAACATCTAACTCCTCGAGTAGTACCACTCAACCTTATCATCATGTTGACTAAGTCAACTAGCTGGGTTTACATGATGAACCTTATGAGCTCCTCAAGGGGACATCATCAACCTAATATATAGGACACGGTTTCCTCCTATAATCAACGGCACACCATGTAAATAATTTATTTCCCAACTTACCGGGCATATTGATTTAATCCATCTAAATCTCACCCTATGGTAAATCAAAGAAATAAATACTAAGTACATGTGCCCGTTATTATATCGGGATTAAGAGCATGTACAACATAATATCCGAGGTCCGATTCAATTATGAAGTCAGCAATTAATTGAATCACCTCTATGTCGGTCCTGCTCAATACACCTAAGTGTACTAGTATAACTCTATGTTTAAGACAAAACAATACCAAGCTACACTACAACCATGCCAATGGTTTGTCCAAAACCATCTTAGTTGTGAGCCTCTACTTATATTCTACAAGGGACTGATAACATGATCTTCTGTGCCACACCAAGCACCATGTTATCTACAATGTAAAATATTAGACAATATGCACACATATAATAAATATAAAGTGCAAACAATGATCATGTGATTTTTATTTTAAAATAAAAATGTTCATACAAAAAGAGCTAGGCTTTCAGTATACATTCCAACAATCTCCTACTTATACTAAAAGACTATGCTGTCATCACACTGCCATACATCTGATCCCCATGTCCTCCACATGCCTATCAAACGCTTTCGCTGGAAGGCCCTTAGTGAATGGATCCGCCAGGTTATCCTCTGATGCAATCTTGGCGACAGCTACTTCTCCTCGCTTTACGATCTCTCGTATCAGGTGGTACTTGCGCTCTATGTGTTTACTTGCCTTATGGGCTCGTGGTTCCTTCGAGTTTGCAACTGCACCACTGTTATCACTATAGGCAAACCAGGAATCATATCCAAGTCCATCAAGAAGTTCCTGAGCCATTAAACTTCCTTGGCTGCCTCAGAGGCTGCCACATACTCAGCTTCCATGGTAGAGTCCGTCGCGCATTTCTACTTGACACTCCTCCATACTATGGATCCACCTCCAAAAGTAAACACAAACCCCGAGGTAGACTTACTGTTATCCCTATCTGATTGGAAATCAGAATCCGTGTAACCCACAGGGACTAGTTGATCTGCCCGGTAAACTAGCATATAATCCCTAGTCCTTCTCAGGTACTTCAATATATGCTTTACCGCAGTCTAATGTCCTCGTCTAGATTACTCTAATATCACGCTAACCATGCCTACTGTAAAGATATCTGGTCTCGTACATAGCATAGCATACATGAGGCTTCCTACTACCGAAGCATAAGGAACCGCCTTCATCTCCTCTATCTCCTTTGATGTTTTGGGACACATCTCTTTAGATAAAGGAACTCCATGACTAAAAGGTAAAAACCTTTCTTGGAGTTCTGCATGCTAAAACGAGCAAGGATAATGTCAATGTATGAAGCTTGAGATAAGCACAACATCTTTTTCTTGCGATCCCTTATTACTTTGATCCCAAGGATGTGTCCCACTTCTCCCAAGTCCTTCATGTCAAACTGTTTGGATAACCATACCCTTATGTCTGATAACACTCTGATATTGTTTCCAACTAACAAAATGTCATCTACGTATAGTACACGAAATACCACTACGTTTCCACCACATCTCTTGTATACACAAGGCTCATCCGGACTTTGAATAAATCCATATGACTGGATTACCTCATCAAAATGGATGTTCCAAGATCTGGAAGCTTGCTTCAATCCATAAATTGACCGATTAAGCTTACATACAAGATGCTCTTTGCCTTTAGCAATGAATCCCTCTGGTTGCTGCATATAGATGTTCTCCTCAAGACTTCCGTTAAGGAAAGATGTCTTGACATCCATCTGCCAAATCTCATAATCCATATGAGCAGCTATAGATAAGAGAATCCGGATAGACTTAAGCATAGCTATGAAAAGGTCTCCTCATAATCGATACCCTCTTTCTGAGTATACCCTTTCACAACAAGCCTAGCTTTGAAGGTCTCAACCTTCCCGTCTACTCCTCTCTTTCTCTTGTAGATCCACTTGCATCCAATGGCTTTTATACCATCGGGTGGCTCTACTAGCTCCTGACTGATTAGAATCCATTGATTCTATCTCGAATTCATCGCTTTTGCCAAGATACCGTGATTCTATCTTGGAGTGCCTCTCATATGTCCAGTGGATCGTTCATGTTCACTAAGGACTAAGTCCAAGACTCTCCCAAAAACATGAATCTCTCGGGTTGTCTAACAACCCTCCCACTAGGACAAGGTGCCTCCTGTGTATGCTCTGTGACACATGGTGCAGTGACTTGTGGTATGTCCTCTTGTACCGTGGCATCAAGTCGGACTTCTATCAACTCCTCAAGAACAATCCTACTCGTGGGCTTGTGGTTCATCACATAGTCCTCCTCTAGAAATCTGCATTCAGACTCACGATCACCTTCCGATCTCTAGGACTATAGAACAAACCACCCTTCGCTCCTTAGGGTAGCCAACAAACAAGCATACTTGTACGAGATTCCAAATTATCAAAGATCTCCTTCAAAGACATGTGGCCGACTACCCTAATCCGAATATGTCTTAGACTAGGCTTTCACCCACCCACAACTCAGGGGAGTAGAGGGTACTGACTTAGATGGAACCAAGTTCGTAATGTGTCGCTTTCCGAGAGCAAACCCCCAACTAATCGTAACTCGTAATAACTCATCATCGATCCGACCATCTCCATAAGAGTCCTATTCCTTCGCCTCCGCCACACCATTCTCACTGGGTGTGCAAAGTGACAATTGGGATTGAATCCCAACCTCTGATAAGTAACTCCTAAACTCTCCCAAGAGGTACTTTCCACCACAATCAGATCGTAGTGTCTTGATACTTTTACCTTGATGGTTCTCCACATCAGCCTTGAATTCTTTGAACCTGACAAAGCATTCAGACTTGCGGCGCATCAAGTAAATGTATCTGTACCTTGAATAATCGTCTATAAAAGAGACGAAATATTCAAAACCACCTCTTGCCTGGATAGACATAGGACCACACAAATCAGAATGAACCAATTCTAACACATCTTTGGCTCTATACCCCTTGGCCTTGAAAGGCCTCTTGGTCATTTTACCTTCCAAGCAAGATTCGCAGGTTGGGAGATCCTCCACTACTAATGAACCCAAAGGTCCATCAGCTATCAACCGTTGAATTCTACTCAGATTAATATGACCAAGCCTTAGGTGCCAAAGATATGTCTGGTTCATTTTCGAAGGTTCTTTTCTCTTATTAGACTTAGAAGATGAGTTATATACTTCTATATGCATCGTGGGAGCTTTTGGTTCAAGAGTGTACAAATTGCCAACCAATGTACCAGAACAGATAATCTCCCAATTCCTTTTTATAACCACTTTGTCATTAAAAGAAACAGAATATCCATCCAAAAATAATTTAGAAACTGAAATTAGATTCTTTCTAAAAGTAGGTACATAAAGACAATTTCTCAAAACAAAAACTTTATTCCTATCAAAAGATAAATAAACGTCTCCCACTACAATAGCCGCCACCTTTGAAGCATTGCCCATGAAGACGGTAATCTCTCCCTCAGCTAGTCGTCGGGTTTGTTGGAATGTATACTGAAAGCCTAGCTCTTTTTGTATGGACATTTTATTTTTGAATAAGAATCACATGATCATTGTTTGCACTTTATATATTCAGTATATATGTGTGCATATTGTCTAATATTTTACATTGTAGATAACATGGTGCTTGGTGGGGCACAGAAGATAATGTTATCAGTCCCTTGTAGAATATAAGTAGAGGCTCACAACCAAGATGGTTTTGGACAAACCATTAGCATGGTTGTAGTGTAGCTTGGTATTGTTTTATCTTGAACATAGAGTTACACTAGTACACTTAGGTGTATTGAGCAGGACCGACATAGAGGTGATTCAATTTAGCGACTACATAATTGAATCCTGACTGATATTATGTTGTACATGCTTTTAATCCCGATATAATAACGGGCACATGTACTTAGTATTTATTTCTTTGATTTACCAGAGGGTGAGATTTAGATGGATTAAATCAATATGCCCGGTAAGTTGAGAAATGATATTATTTACATGGTGTGCCGTTGATTATAGGAGGTAACCGTGTCCTATATATTAGGTTGATGATGTCCCCTTGAGGAGCTCATAAGGTTCATCATGTAAACCCAGCTGGTTGACTTAGTCAACATGATGATAAGGTTGAGTGGTGCTACTCGAGGAATTATATGTTAATTAATTGATGGTCAGTAAATCAATTAATTGACGGACATTCGATATCTTAAACATGGGGAGATGAATGTACAAATAATATATGGAGCCCATATTAATTTATGGGGGTTGGTGAGGTAGTTCAATGATGATCCTCTAGTGGAATGGAACATCATTGATGGATCAAGTTTGTGTGGTTCCGATCCATCGGGTGGCCAAGATCCAACTCCTACTTATGGTCCCTATCGTAGCCTAATATAATCCTTGTGAAGTCTATATCCAAGAATGTAAAACAAAACCTAGAGCCAACGGTTGGGATTAAATCGCTAGATCCGACGGTTGGGATAAAACCCTAGATCCGACTGTTGGGATGAAACCCTAGATCCAATGGTTGGGATAAAACCCTAGATCCGACGGTTGGGTTGAAACCCTAGATCCGATGGTTGGGATGAAATCCTAGATCCGACGGTTGGGATTAAACCCTAGATCCGACGGTTGGGATAAAACCCTAGATCCAACGGTGGAGATAAATCCCTAGATCCGACGGTGGAGATTAAAGAAGGCTTAGGCCCAACTCTATATATAGATGGCTAAGGGTTGGGCGGCATTTAAGAGAATTGGAATTAGGTTTTGCTTCTTCCAAAAAGTGGCCAGCTAGGGTTTTTGAGCGGCTAGGGTTTTGGAGCAAAAGCTTGGGCGGCAACCTTCTACCTTCTAGTTGTTGCCGACTCCCATCCTCCTCCATCAAGACTTGGCCGGCGCCCATCCTAGAGGCCTCTCCCTTCTTCCTTGGCCGGCGGTTCTCCTTCCATTGGTGGACGACACTCTTCCTCCTCCCTTTCTCCTTGGTGGCCGGCGGCAACCCCTCTTCAAGTTGGCCGGCGCTTCATCCATTTGCTCCTTGGCCGGCGGTTGCACCAAATTCCCTAATTTGGTGGTCGGTTCTAGAAAGGATAGGTATTTGTTGGTTCTTCTCTTTGTTCGCAGCAGACAAGGAAGGGAAGAACACGATCTAGAAGGCTTCTACTCGTGGAGGATCTTCGTCCACACATCGTCCACGAGTAGGATAGGACATACGGTAGAAGATCGTAAGGTATAAAGTTCTTTTAACTTTAATTACAGATCTGAGCATGTTCTTTTATGTTTTGATTATACATGTGTGTGTATGAAAATATATTGTATAATCGTGGACCCCGAAGACAAACACAAAAACCGGTGATCCGTCCGTCGTCTCTTCCGCGGCTAACCAACTAGAAGAGTTGTGTTGCTTGAACAACTAGTTTGTTCAAGCGACCACTCAAGTTGTTAGCATGACGACGAAATTGTTAGTAATATATGAGAGATGTCCTAAGGCAATCGCCTTATGTATGAACCATTTATATGATAAATGAAGATTCACTATTTGAGTATACATGTTTTATGTATTTGATTGGATCTTAAACTCATTTATCAATGTCCACGATACGATTCACAAAGATGAGAGAATTTGTGATTGATCACAACTAGTGAGTATCTCTACATGTGTAATTGTGATGTATCAATTATCCTAGTCGATGAATTGATGGATTTGGACACCATCAATTTCGCCGAGACTAGCACGAGGTATACTCCTTGGTGTATCCAAGCAGCTGATTCTCACTGGCTGGAGACATTGTGATGTCCGGAGTTAATCGTGGATGCTAGTTATGGTAACTAGTTCATTGGAGTGACCAACCGTAAGACTTCATATGGTTCTCTGCATATATAGATATGTCAATGAAGTTCTTACTGTAGCTTAAGTGCGATGTTCCTTTGACTTGCGGTATTCAAGTCATCTTGATCATGGAGACTTATGCTTTGACATCTTAAGAAAACATCTCTAAGGAGATGTGGACCCGGGATGATTGGGTATAAGTCGAAGTGATCGAAGGTGTTTGAATAGCCTATAAAGGATTCACCACTCCTTGCGAGGAGATGTATACCCATGGCCTCTCGTCGGATTGTTACTATAGTCTTTGGCCAAAGCATTACATGTTTAGAGTAAGGTACTCTTCGATACATGTGGAGTAACTAGAATCCGTAGGACGAGGAAATGATACTTGGGCTAAGTGTGACGTAGTCAGCCTAGTGGGGACTGACACTATAGACCATGTCCTGTACCAAGTGGGTATAAGATGAGTGAAGGGAATGGGGCACGAATCATTCGAGCTGCTGAAGGGTTTCAGAAATAGTTCTGGATCAACCGTTGATCTTTTCGGTTAATTGGAGATCATGATGTTCTACTAGGTGCCACTCATGATCATTCTATAATTAATGGTTAATTATAGATGGCCAACATAAACCGAGAACCTATTTGGTCACACGCATAATGAGCGTAATCCGAAGGATTTAAAACGAGCATGAGAATGGGATTCTCAGACCGAGAGAAACTAAGTTTGGTTGGACCAAACATGGAGCAAGCATGAAATCGTTTCAGTCGCAATGGAAGAGTGGATGGGCCGTGTCTTATGAAGATATAATGGATGGACCAAAATGGTTTGGTTTTAATCCAATGGAGGAGAATAAACCAAAGGGTTTGGTTTATTTTAAACGAATGAAGCAAAAGTTGGTTCGGTTCGTTTTAACTTAAAATAAACCATCATGGTTTGGTTTATTTTAACTTATCTTAATAGAGCGGGTTAACGGGCCTAATAGTTATGATCCAATAACCATTAAGAGAATTAGTTCTCTATAAAAGAGGGCTTAAGGGATAATTAAGCCCTAATCCAAAAACCCTATGTTGAAGTTGCCGCCCACCTCCTCTTTGGAGTTCTCGGCGCCAACATCTTGCCGCCGCCATTGCTCCTCCAACCAGCGCCCGTATGAAGCTTCTTCCCTAGCCAGCTGAGGCCGCTAATGCTCCGTGATCTTCTTTAGGTTTGGCATCAAGGTGAGCTCTATCTTCCTTGGTTGGCCGGGCGCCTATCTCCTCCACCAAAGCTGTCCAGTTTTCTGACAGCTTGTTCTTCTCCTCGCCGGAGCGCCGCGTTGACGACGTTAGAGCTCCGACAGCGCTAACTTACCGATTCGATCTCCGATAATCCTCTGAGGTGGAGGACGGCGATCTGGCCAATCGGTTGACGAATACCCCTCCGGAGAAGCGAGTTTTGAGGACTCGTTTTGGATCCGAATTTGGATTCGGATCGTGATCATCTCTCGATCACGTCGTCTTCAACACGAGGCTAGTAACCCATACGAAGACGAAGGTCGTGGCTTAGCAAAGTCATCCTAAGGATACTCGGCGTGGATACGGATAGAGACGATTCTAGCGAGGATCGTTCCGTTTGATGTCGTTCCCGCTACACGTAATACGAAAGGTATAACGTAGTTAAATTTCCTTTTATTGCAAATTTAAATTTACGGTTATGTCTACACTTGTTGTACTATGCATGAGTATGATGTGTGTGTTGTAATAAATGTAGATTTATTATTTTTATTGCTTCCGCTGTGCTCATGTTTACGAAACGTGATCGAACACACACACGCCGCGGTGCCGGAAACCCAACAGTGGTATCAGAGCCCAGGTTGTATTTCGACATAATTGTAAAATGGTTTTGCGATAGTCATAATGTTATTTCTGGAAATTTTCTAATTTTGGAAATTTAGAAGTATTTATGGAAATTTTTCAATTTTGGAAAGTCTAGAAGTATTTATGGAAATCTTCCACTTTTGGAAAGTTAGAAGTATTTTATGGAAATTGATTTTTTCAATAAATAAAATATTTGATTAGATTTTGGAAATTTGTTTCCTAAATTAATCTTGATTTGATTTGGGAAATCAAATCTTAAAATATTATATTTCCATAAGTAGTTTTAATGATTTAGGAAATTGGTTTCCTAAATAGATTTTCCTTAATAAAATAATTCCATAAATAAAATATATGATTAGATTTGGAAATTTGTTTCCTAATTTAATTATGATTTGATTTAGAGAATCAAATCTTAAACATATTTTATTTCCATAAATAGTTATGACATATAAGGAAATTATATACATGACATAATTGTATGCCATGTAATTGCATTAGATACATAACATTATGTCATGCGTGTCGTGACATGTAGATGTATGCCATGTATGTCATGCCATGTAGATAATAGTTATTTGCATGCAAAGAGGATGAGACATAAAAACCCTTAAACAATATTAAAGCCTATACCTTCCATTAATATGGTTAGAACCAGAGTTCCGTTTCTTGTTTGGGTTGTTGGACGCTCTCCAAGCCCGGCTCGAACCCGAACATGTTCAAACCATGGAATAGTTTAATACTAATATGGTAAGAGTCTGAGGTCAATCGTTAGCTTTGGTTGTTGGACTCTCTCCAAGATGGGCTAATTGGTTGAATGCGCTCTAACCATATTAAAACTATTTCTCGATTAATGGGTTGGCTTTAACCTGGAGCATCGGCTTGTTGGACTCTCTCCAAGGTCGATGTAAAGGGAGGTGAAGTTGGGTGCTATGCATATGATGCATACTTATTAATGTGTTAACAACCCGACGTATGTGTGAACATTCAATTAGTTGATAGCACATTGTGATAGTTGCATATACGTGATATGCAATCGGTATAGATGATACCTACCGTCGTAGGTATGAATGGCTTGTTGGACTCTCTCCAAGGTTGTTCATAACTATGATGGATATCATCCCATTCGGAGATGGACCTACGATCTCCCGAAGTGATTTTGGGGTTTTTGAAATTCGAAAAATGAATGGGATTTATAAATGTATATTGATGCATTTTAAAAATCATTTTCTCATATATGCTCGTTTTGTATTTCTAAGATTGATCATGATGTCTTTGAATTTGCGTTCCATTTTGGATTCGAATAAATTGACTAGGCCGAGCTTCTTGGACTGGCTTAGAAGCTTGAGAATTGTTCTCAAGGTTGAAAAGCTTGCAAATGTCCTCGAAGCGCCTCTTCCCGCCCGTCCTAGTGACGATGCAACTCTGGACCAATTGTTGGCCTATCAGAAACATGTGAGTGATTCTGAAAAAATGAGTTGCATCATGCTAGCCGCGATGGAACCCAAGCTACGAAAGCAGCATGAGCATATGGATGCTCATATCGTAGTCCTTCATCTTTGTGAGTTGGTTGATGAGCAAGTGAGATTCAAAAGGTTCGAAGTCTCAAAGCTCCTCTTCACCTCTGAGATGCTAGAAGGTTCATCTGTGGTATCGCTTCAATATGTCAAGACTGTGGGAGTCTTCTCGAGAAGCATGAGCAGGGACTGTTGTTAGTTGATTCTCAAGAAAGGTTCTAAGAGGAAGTCAAAGGAACAAAGTAAGGGGGAAAGAAGAGAAGGGCTAAGAAGGTAGAACTAGCACAAAAGGAAACTTGCCATCATTATGGCAAGGAGAGCCATTTAAGAAAGTGCAAGATTTATCTTGAGTCCATGAAGAAGGATAAGGCATCTGGATGCCCCATCTTCTTCAGATATCTTCGTTATTGATTGTCATTGTATTTCCTCAAACACTTGGGTATTGGATACCGGGTGTGGCTCATATATATGTAATGACATACATGGGCTAAGGAATAGAAGAAGACTCGTCAAGGGAGAGTCAAATTTACGTGTTGGGAATGGAGCAAAGGTTGCAGCCATTGAACGCATTTGTTGAAACTCCCTACAGACTTGTCTTAGAATCGACAATTGCTTTTATGTTCCTTCGCTGAGATAAAGAACATCATTTCTATTTCTTGTTTAAATAGAAATGGGTACCATTTGACTTTTAGTAACAATTGTTGTTACATAACTTTGAATGGAGTTCTTTATGGATGGAACTTTAAGCAATGGTGTTTATACGCTGGACGATCCAAAGGACATTTGCAATATCGGGCGAGCAACAAGCGTGCTCAAAGGATAATCAAATAGACTCTATATGTGGCATTGTCGTTTTGGCCATGTAAGCAAGAAACGCATGTCCTAATTACACCGATGTGGAATTCGAATCGCTTGAATTGGATTCATACGATACATGCGTAATCATGCTTAAAAGGCAAGATGACTAAGTTACCTTTACCGAAAAGGTGAACGAGTGGGAGAGTTACTAGGTCTAATACATACCGATGTATGTGGACCTATGTCAACTCAAGCTTTAGGAGGCTATAGCTACTTCATTACCTTCACCGATGATCACTCACGGCTTTGGGTATGTGTTCTTGATGAAACACAAGTCCAAGCCTTGAAAGGTTCAAAGAATTCAGAAATGAAGTAGAGAAACAACATGACAAGAGTATTAAAATACTGATCGGATCGAGGTGGTGAATACTTAAGTCAAGAGTTTCTGATTATCTAAGAGACAATGGCATATTGTCTCAATGGATTCCGCCTATACACCACACAAGATAATGGTGTATCCGAGAGGAATCGACCTTGTTGACATGGTCAGTCAATGATGAATCATGCGACTCTTCCCAAGTCCTTTTGGGGCTATGCACTTCGCATACCGCTTACTTGTTAAATGTAATGCCTACCAAGGTAGTCTCAACTACTCCATATGAGATATGGAATAGTAAGAAACCTCATGTATCTTACTTGAAGATATGGGGTTGTCCTCGCTTATGTGAAGCTGATCATCGACATAAATTGATGCTAAGTCCGATAAATGTCTATTTATTGGATACCCTAAGGAAACAAGGGGTTACTAATTCTATCATCCTCGGAACAAAAGGTGTTTGTTTCAAGGCATGCCTGTGTTTCTAGAGAAAGAGTTTCTCGCAAGAAAACAAAGGGGAGTGTCGCCGAGCTTGAGGAGGCTCGAGAGACTCAAATAGACATTGATGAGATACCGGTGAAGCACAACAACCGATAACTCATAGTGACGAAAGCAATCTACCGACTCATTGTAACATCTTCGTAGATCCGCGTAACACGCAATATTCCTGAGAGATATGGATTTCTCGTAAGTAAATCGAATGACGTGTTACTCATTGATGATGAGGAGCCTACCAGTTATGAAGAAGTGCTGACAAGTTCAGAAAGGGATAAGTGGCTTGGTGCCATGAAGTCAGAAATGGATTCCATGCATGAAAACCAAGTTTGGAACTTGGTTGACCCACCAGAAGGCATAAAGCCTATAGGGTGCAAGTGGGTTTTCAAGAAGAAAACCGACATGGATGGTAATGTGATTACCTATAAGGCTAGATTGGTGGCGAAAGGATATCGTCAAAAGCAAGGTGTTGATTATGACGAAACCTATTCGCCTGTAGCTATGCTTAAATCCATTCGGATGCTCCTGGTCATAGCGGCTCATTATGATTATGAGATATGGCAGATGGATGTGAAAACAACTTTCCTTAATGGAAACCTGCTCAAGGACGTGTATATGATGTAGGGGATCGGTGCGCCGGCTAGAGGGGGGTGAATAGCCCTTTTCGTTTGGATGTCGGTATTTACTCGTCTACAAAACTAATTAGCGCAAGCGGAAGACTAATAAAGACAAGCAAATAGAAATACGAGAAAACAAACGCTAACAAAGAATGTAACGTGGTTCACGGCTACGCCGCTAATCCACGATCCCGATTCGTCCGAGGTGAATCACTCCTCCAAATCCAATCACTATTGGTCTCTCCTTTGCACCAAGCTAGGTGGAGGTAACCTTTACAATCAAGATAACTCTTCTTACAAATAGAATGAAGTAAAAACAAGTAAGAAGAGTTTAGAGCTTGTGGGGCACTAGGAAGATCACTTGGAGCATAAGCATTAGCCTCTCAAAGGCTCACACCCTCTCTTTTTATAGAGAGGGCTGATTTCTTCCCGTTGCGCCACTACGATCACCTTGGCATGATCACCACTCACCTACGAACACGCCGATCCCGACCGCAGTCCAAACTCTTGGCAGTCGACCGATGGACCTCATCACGATCACTCGCTCAGTCGACGCCTACGGCTACGAACGGTTCTGTGGCTAAAACCCTATTGACCCGATCCGCTTTAGCGATCAACGTCTTGGCGGATCGCCACGACGGGCAATGGCCGATCACGCGCACACTGGCCAGATACTAGTCGAACTTCATTCGACTAGTAGCCGATCGCCATGACATGGCGGCCGATCGTGTGTCGAAAACCCATCCGACACTTGGCCAAATGGCCAAGTTTCACAAAAGAGCTACCCCTTCCCGTTAAATTCGCCACTCATCTCTCGAGTCCTCGCCGAAGTTCTCTTCGTTCTCGCCACGTCCCAAAGATCGCACACGCTCGCAATGCTCCTTCGCGTCTCTTGCCTCGAAGTCTACTTCCTCTGGCTTCACTCCAAGCTTCTCGTCCGGCGGTCCCTCAGATGCTCCAAGCGCACGGCTTCCGTAAAGCTATCCTTCACCGACTCAAGGCATGAGTCATGAGATGAGAAACTCGCCACGGCTCCATGTGCGAATAACTAAGTCCTGCACGACTTCAACGCACATATCAAATCAACATATCAAACTAACTTAAACCCTTTGCCACACCATCAAAACCATATTACGGCAAGAGATTGCCCTAACAATCTCCCCCTTTTTGATGTGTGGCAATCCGTTTAAGTTAGGTAAAAACATTTGATATAAATTCTAAGGTAAGAAAGCATGTAAAGATAAACATGATATAACAACATGCAACTCCCCCTTAATCCATGACACTCTCTATACAAATTTTCTCCCCCTAAAATAATTAACTAAAACATAATTATTTCTCCCCCTTTGACACCATCAAAAAGATTAACACTAAGTTAAAAACACATGACATCAAGTATAAAGAGAAACATACATTAAAATCAGTCAAAACCTGATAAAATCAGGTTGTCAGACTTGTTCATGTTCCATCACCGATCACAGCACGATGGCAATGATCGGGCAGTAAAGGAATCAATTTCGATTTTCTACGATGAATTTCAGAAATGCATTATTAATTCCAAAAAATTCGAAAAATCATGAAATTTGGGGAACATATTTCTTTTAAGTATATCTATCAGTGAAAAATATGTTTTCATGAAAAATCATTATATTTCCACATATTTGCCAAAAATCCAAAAGCTTTAAAAACTACTAGGTTTTTAATCATAAGAGTATCCATTTTAACACCTAGTCTTGCATCCAATTGTTTCAAAACATGAATACATGTATTTTAAAGTAAGAAATTGTTTTGAAAACATATGAAATATCCAACCATGATCTTTGGGCAATATGTCTATGAATTAAACATAAGCCTTCCCCATGATTGGTCTATTATTGCTATGTTGATACTTTAAATGACCATCTAAATGCCATAGGCATTAGTGGACATTTGTATCATCCTAACATCTCACTCATGCTAAGTTTGCAATCAAGTTAGCCTATAGTGAGTGTGAGATGCATCCTAGGGTATGTGTATATACTTAACCATCATATTCATACAATTCTATCAAGCTTAAGTATCAACCTAACAATCATCATGATCATAAAGACATATATGAATTAATTTTACATTATGATTATGAAACTCATGTATTCATCAAATGATAGTCATGCATTAGGTATTATATGATGATAATAGACAAAGTATTACCTAAAGCATGATTCAAACCTATTTCTCATGATAACGTGCCAAATATTAAAATCATAAATCATGATTGCAACCATACATAGGAATTACATTAATCATCATGATTTAAGCATTATTATCTATTTATGGGCACGTTATCATCACCCAACACTATCTAAAAAATGTTGTCCCGTCATCCTAAGTCAACCAAAATATGATATAGGTTAGGTCCATATGGTTGACTATCCTAGGGGTTTTCTAACCCTTAAGGATGGATTTTGGAACCCAAAATAGATTCTTTCCTATTGGGTTCACTAAGTACTCCTTGGGGATCCATTTTCTAGCTATTATCTTCTTCTTATCTTGTCCCCTAGCAATTAGGCATTTGTAGGCCTTTTCATTTTTCTTTTCCTTATATCCTAGGCCTTTCTTATTGAAACTTGCCCTTTGGCTCCCTAAGATCATGTTCAATGTGTTGGAGCCAATTGTGAATTTCTCTAGGGCTTTGGTTAAATAATCTACCTTTTCCCTTAATGCCCTATTTTCATTTATACATGCATCACTAACATCTAATGGCACATAAAGGTCATGTGAGCATGCATCATTTAAGCTAGAAGAAATATCATTATTATTTAAGCATGCATTTTCTAGCTTATTTTCTAATGCCTTAATTTGATTAAGCATGCTTTTATTTTTCTTTTTCATTCCAAATAAGTCCTTAGTTAAACTAGAAATTATGGAAACTATTTTCTTAGGAGAAGCATTCGTTACCATAGTTTCCATGTCCTCTTCTTCTTCTTCGGATGAGGAGGATGTAGAAGCTCCCCCTTCATTTGAGCTCTCCCCACTTGAGCTTGATCCTTCATTTTCGGATGAAGAGCAATCCAAGTCATCAAAGTCCATCAAGGCCAAATTGGTGACAAAGGCATTCTCCTCATCCGATGATGATGAGGAGGATGAGGATGGGTCATCCCAAGTCCTTGCCTTTGTTGGGGTTGATCCGTGAGGGGAAACTTCGCTTCCCCTTCACCTCGGTTGCTTGACCATGGTGATCCCTTTGATGTCCCCGGATTAAAAATTTAATCTTAGACAAAAGGGATTCCCAAAGCAACCAAGTCATCGTCGTGCTATTCGTTTAGAGAGGTCACTTGAACAAACTAGTTGTTCAAGCGACCATTCTCTATTCTACGAGTAGCCGCGGAATAGACGATGTCCGGATCGCCGGTTTTTGTGTTTGTACTCGGGATCCAAGTATTATTTAGCCAATTTACAGAAATATAACATGCTTATATTTTGAAAAAAAAACACAAGCAATGAATAAAAGAGATAGAAGAATAGTTATACCTCTTGGTCTTCTAATGTATGACCCTCCTCCTTTTGGACGTCGTGTGGGCGACGATCCACCAAAAGTCGAAGCTCCTAGATCGCAAAATTTCCTTCCTTGCTTTTCCCAAGCAAGAGGAAGAAGAGAAACAATGTTTTTCTCCTTCAAAAACTCAACCAACAAAGAACTATAGAAGTTCTTGCCGCCGGCCAACTAGAAGGAGAAGAAGATGATGGAAAACTACCAAGACACCAAGGAAACCCTATATCTTGTTTCCACCACCTAAGGAGAAGAGAGGGAGTGTTTTGGGCGCCAAGGGCTGGGAAGGGCTGGAATAGCTGCTGGACGTTGGCCACAAGGCAAGGAAGAAGAAGGAAAACTTGCCTTATTTGGTGCCACCCTTGCTTCCAAACCCTAACCCTAATTCCAATCCTATCTCAACTAGGATTGCCCTATTCATGCTGCCCAAGCCTTGATCCCTCTCAATCATGTTATCCACGACCACTTCCCATGCCCTCCTTTTATAGAGTTAGGGATAAGTCATGAATTAATCTCCTCCATTGGTTCTAGGGATTTAATCTCAACTGTCGGATCTAGAGATTTAATCTCAACCGTCGGATCTTAGAGATTTAATCTCTACCAATGGATCTTAGTGTTTTGTTTCTATCCATTGGATCTAAGCATCTTGAGGTGTTAATGGACTACATTAGGGACCATGAGGAGGAGTTGGGTCTTGGCCACCCATGGATCAAGCCCACATAAAGTCCGATCCACTAATGATGATCCAATCCACTAAAGGTCCATCATTGATCTACCTCACCAACCCCCATATGATAATATGGGCTCCATATATTATTTGTACATTTTCTCCCCGTGTTTAAGATCTCGAATGTCCGTCGATTAATTAATTTACTAACCATTAATTAATCAACATCTAACTCCTTGAGTAGTACCACTCAACCTTTTCATCATGCCGGACCAAGTCCACTTGCAGGGTTTACATGATGAACCTTATGAGCTCCTCAAGGGGACATCATCATCCTAATATATAGGACACGGTTTCCTCCTATAATCAATGGCACACCATATAAATAATATCATCTCCCAACTTACCGAGTCTATCGATTTAATCTATAAATCTCGCCCATTGGTAAATCAAAGAGATGAGTACTAAGTATATGTGCCCGTTATTATATCGGGATTAATAGCATGTACTAAATAATATCTGAGGTCCGATTCGATTATGTAGTCAGCAATAAATCGAATCACCTCTGTGTCGGTCCTGCTCAATACACACAAAGTGCACTAGTGTGATTCTATGGTCAAGACAAACCAATACCAAATCACACTACAACCATTCCGATGGTTTGTCCAAAGTCATCTCGGTTGTGAGCCTTTACTTATACTTTATAAGGAGCCGATAACATGATCTCCCGTGTGACACCACACACCATGTTATCTACAATGTAAGGTATTAGACAATATTGCATAACCATAAAAATATGCAAACAATGATCATGTGATTCTTATTTCAAAATAAAGATGTTCATACAAAAGAGCTAGACTTTTCAAGATACATCCCAACAATCTCCCACTTATACTAAAAGACTACGCCGTTCTTATACTCGCCATACATCCGATTCCCTTCCTCCACATGCCTATCAAAGCTCTCGCTAGAAGGGCCTTAGTGAAAGGGTCTACTGTGTCATCCTCTCGATGCAATCTAGGCGACAACAACTTCTACCTCCTTTACGATTTCTCGTATCAGGTGGTACTTGCGCTCTATGTGTTTACTAGCCTTATGGGCTCGTGGTTCCTTCGAGTTTGCAACTGCATCACTATTATCACAATAAATTGTGATAGTTCTGGGCAAACCAGGAATCACATCCAAGTCCATCAGGAAGTTCCTGAGCCATACAGCTTCTTTGGCCGCCTCAGAGGCCGCCACATACTCAGCTTCCATGGTGGAGTCCGCCACGCACTTCTGCTTGACACTCCTCCATACAATGGCTCCACCTCCCAAAGTAAACACAAAACCTGAGGTAGACTTACTGTTATCCCTATCAGATTGGAAGTCAGAATCCGTGTAACCCACAGGGAGTAATTGGTCTGCCCGGTAAACCAGCATATAATCCCTAGTCCTTCTCAGGTACTTCAATATATGCTTTACCGCAGTCCAATGTCCCTGTCCTGGATTACTCTGATATCTGCTGACCATGCCCACGGCAAAGCAGATATCTGGTCTCGTACAGAGCATCGCATACATGAGGCTTCCTACTGCCGAAGCATAAGGAACCGCCTTCATCTCCTCTATCTCCTCAGATGATCTAGGACACATCTCCTTAGATAAAGGAACTCCATGCCTGAAAGGTAGAAAACCCTTCTTGGAGTTCTGCATGCTAAAACGCTCCATAATCGTGTCTATGTATGAAGCTTGGGATAAGCACAACATCCTTTTCTTGCGATCCCTTATAACCTTGATCCCAGGGATGTGTCCCATTTCTCCCAAGTCCTTCATATCATACTGTTTGGACGACCATACCCTTACGTCTGATAACATTTCGATGTTGTCGCCAACCACCAAAATGTCATCTACGTATAGTACAAAAATACCACTACGTTTCCGTCACATCTCTGATATACACAAGACCCATCCGAACTTTGAATAAATCCATAAGACTGGATTTACTTCCTCAAAGCGGATGTCCCAAGACTTCAAAGCTTGCTTCAGTCCATCAGCGGACCGATTAAGCTTACATACAATACGCTCTTTGCCTTTAGCAATGAATCCCTCTGGTCGCTTCATGTAGATGGATTCCTCAAGACTTCCACTAAGGAATGCTGTCTTGATATCCATCTGTCACACCTCATAATCCATATGAGTTGCTATGCATAAGAGCTCCCAGACCTGTCTTGAATCCATAGATTCAATCTCAGTATTCATTGCACTTTGCAAAGATGCTGTATTTATATCTTGGATTGCCTCATCATATGTCCAGGGATCAGGTTCATGTTCGTCAGGGACCAAATCAGAAGATTCTCCCAAGAACATGAATCTATCAGGATGTCTCACAACCCTCCCACTACGACGAGGTATCACCTGTGTATCCTCTGTGACACATGGTGCAGTGACATGTGGTATATCCTCTTGTACCGGTGGTACTAAAGAAGTGACTTCCCCTTTTAACTCCTCCGTATCAATTTTACTCTTGGGCTTGTGGTTCATCACATAGTCCTCCTCTAGAAATCTGCATTCGTACTAATGATCACCTTCTCGATCTCTAGGACTATAGAACAAACCACCCTTCGCTCCTTAGGGTAGCCAACAACATGCACACTTCGACGAGGTTCCAACTTACCAAAGATCCGCCTTCAAAGACATGTGCTGGACTCCCCCATATCCGAATATGTCTTAGACTAGGCTTTCACCAGGTCCACAATTCTGTGGGAGTAGAAGGCACTGATTTAGATGGAACCAAGTTCAGAATGTATACCGCCAGATCTAGAGCATATCCTAAGAACAACTGCAAGTCGTAATAACTCATCATCGATCTAACCATCTCCATAAGAGTCCTATTCCTTCGCTCGCTACACCATTCTGGGTGTGCCAAAGTGCAATTGGGATTGAATCCCACCTCGATAAGTAATTCCTAAACTCTCCCAAGAGGTATTCACCACCACGATCGATCGTAGGGTCTTGATACTTTTACCTTGACGCTTCTCCACATCATCCTGAATTCTTTGAACCTCACAAAGCATTCAGACTTATGCGCATCAAGTAAATGCATCCATATCTTGAATAATCGCCTATAAAAGAGACGAAATATTCAAAACCACCTCTAGCCCGGATAGACATAGGACCACACAAATCGTAATGAACCAATTCTAACACATCTTTGGCTCTATACCCCTTGGCCTTGAAGGCCTCTTGGTCATCTTACCTCCAAGCAAGATTCACAGTTGGGAGATCCTCCACCACTAATGAACCCAAAGGTCCATCAACTATCAACCTTTGAATCCGCTTAGGTTAATGTGACCAAGCCTAAGATGCCAAAGATATGTTTGGTTCTATCTTCAAGGTTCTTTTTCTCTTATTGGAATTAGAAGATGAGTTATTAACTTCAATTTGCATCGTGGGAGGTTTTGGTTCAAGTGTGTATAAATTTCCTATCAATGTACCAACAGATAATGTCCCTATTCCTTCTTATAACAACTCATTAAAAGAAATAGAATATCCATCCATAAACAATTTAGAAATCAAATTAAATTCTTTCTAAATAAGGGTACATAAAGGCAATTCTTAAGAACCAAAAGTTTATTTTTCTCAAAAGATAAATGAACATCTCCCATCGCAATAGCCGCCACCTTCATGGCATCGCCTAAATACACTGGTAATCTCCTTCAAATACCTTCGGTTTCTAGAACCCCGCAAAGTATTGCGTATGATCGCTGGCTCTCGTGATTCACACACCGTGCCGTAGAGATAACACCGCTAAACATGTTTCAACGACTAGTCCAAAAGATATACCTTTGTTCTTCCTTCTTCCAGTTGTCCACCGCTTACAAGTGAAGCACTTGCCTTCTGCTTCTTCACTCCTCCCGAGTACCTCCCACCGCTTTGCCCTTGCTTGTTTCTTCTTCTTCTTGCCTTAGGAAGGTAAACCTTCGGGTCATCACGATGCATCCGAGCACTGACGAAATAGTCCTTCCCGCTCGAGTTCACGTAAGTTCCGCCAATGAATACAACCTCTTGTTCATGTTGTAGTTGAGGCTAAACCGCCAAAACTCCTAGGCAGAGATCGAGTATGATATCGACTGGGTTTCATCGATCTCAGCTCCTAGGACCTCCACTCATTCAAATGAGCCATCATCTTGAGAACATGATCCTCAAGGGTGTTCCTCGATCATGGTGGTCGCCATCAAGTTTCTCATGGCCTCTTGCCTCGCAGCCCGATTCTCGTGTCCAAAAGCTCCTTGAGATTGAGCATCATATCATAGGCAGTGTATGGCTTGATGTCGATGTTGGAGTACATTTGACATAGATGCCAAAATGTAACACCGCGCCATCTCATCGCCTTGTTCCACTTCCTATAGCTCTCTCTCTTTTCCCAATTATCTATAGGCTTGGGAGGGCACTCTTCGAGGAGTACATATTTGTATTCCTCAAAGCCAAGACAATATCTAGATTCCTTCCAATCTACATAGTTGGGTCCAAAGAAGTTTGTTCTCTTTCAAAGATCACAAAGAAGTGGGTTGAAAGTCATTTTGAAAGAAAACCTAAGAATCACATAAATCAAAAACATTAGATTTCAAAAATTATTGATTCCTCAAACAATAAAATTTTGATATCAACCAACACCTCAATCCACCGAGAATATCGCATGCCACGCAAAGGTGGACGATACGAATTCTACATTTGTAAGAGGAGGTTTTACCCATTAATTTTATTATCTTGTCAACCTTACTTTTCGACAAATAAAATTAATAGTTGGTTCCTTCTTGGCCCTACAAATAAAAGCAAAGTGACTGATGGGAGGATACTTTAATTTGCATCTAAGTGTGCACCATTACACTATACTACAATACGTAACTATGCTCCTAGATAATTTCCTATAACCATTATTTGACCTAGTGATCCGCAAACAAACTCATCCGCAGGGAGGAAGGCACTCAGAGCCAACACGCAAGTTTGTTGCATCACACGTCAAATTGTAATGGAGGCCGCGGGAATTAATTAAAATATCCCTCTCCCACTTACTAAATTAAAAATGAGGAATTTTCCTACGACATGCATATCAAACAAAAAGCAATAAATATGAAAAATAAATTATTTTCCAACTATTATGGCCTTTGTCTTCAATATGGCTCCGTGATCGCTATCTCATCCGCTCCTCCTACGCCATGTACAAGCCCTCCGGAGATCCGAGCCGAGACTAAAACCTATTTTAATTTACATCCATCGATCCTATACTCCACGAGGGAGTGTACATGAATCTAGATCGAAAGTCAAATAAAATAAAGAGCGGCTAAACAATGCCGTATTTAATTTACAAAAACTAAATTCTAGCCTCGTCAACCCCGAGGATTCAACAAAATAAACATTTACACACATACAATCACATACACACACATGCCATAATAGTCGGATCTTATGCCTGCAACCAAAGAGTTAAACTACGCATATCCTACTATTATCCGACACATATAATATATGAAAAAGTGCATAAAAATTAACCGAATCCTAAACACACAAAACTGGAAACCTTGGCTCTGATACCAATTGTTGGGGTTGATCCGTGAGGGGAAACTTCGCTTCCCCTTCACCTCGGTTGCTTGACCATGGTGATCCCTTTGATGTCCCCGGATTAAAAATTTAATCTTAGACAAAAGGGATTCCCAAAGCAACCAAGTCATCGTCGTGCTATTCATTTAGAGAGGTCACTTGAACAAACTAGTTGTTCAAGCGACCATCCTCTATCCTACGAGTAGCCGCGGAATAGACGATGTCCGGATCGCCGGTTTTTGTGTTTGTACTCGGGATCCAAGTATTATTTAGATTTATAGATTAAATCGATAGACTCGGTAAGTTGGGAGATGATATTATTTATATGGTGTGCCGTTGATTATAGGAGGAAACCGTGTCCTATATATTAGGATGATGATGTCCCCTTGAGGAGCTCATAAGGTTCATCATGTAAACCCTGCAGGTGGACTTGGTCCGGCATGATGAAAAGGTTGAGTGGTACTACTCAAGGAGTTAGATGTTGATTAATTAATGGTTAGTAAATTAATTAATCGACGGACATTCAAGATCTTAAACACGGGGAGAAAATGTACAAATAATATATGGAGCCCATATTATCATATGGGGGTTGGTGAGGTAGATCAATGATGGACCTTTAGTGGATTGGATCATCATTAGTGGATCGGACTTTATGTGGGCTTGATCCATGGGTGGCCAAGACCCAACTCCTCCTCATGGTCCCTAATGTAGCCCATTAACACCTCAAGATGCTTAGATCCAATGGATAGAAACAAAACACTAAGATCCATTGGTAGAGATTAAATCTCTAAGATCCGACGGTTGAGATTAAATCTCTAGATCCGACGGTTGAGATTAAATCCCTAGAACCAATGGAGGAGATTAATTCATGACTTATCCCTAACTCTATAAAAGGAGGGCATGGGAAGTGGTCGTGGATAACATGATTGAGAGGGATCAAGGCTTGGGCGGCATGAATAGGGCAATCCTAGTTGAGATAGGATTGGAATTAGGGTTAGGGTTTGGAAGCAAGGGTGGCACCAAATAAGGCAAGTTTTCCTTCTTCTTCCTTGCCTTGTGGCCAACGTCCAGCAGCTATTCCAGCCCTTCCCAGCCCTTTGGCCGCCCAAAACACTCCCCTCTCTTCTCCTTAGGTGGTGGAAACAAGATATAGGGTTTCCCTTGGTGTCTTGGTAGTTTTCCATCATCTTCTTCTCCTTCTAGTTGGCCGGCGGCAAGAACTTCTATAGTTCTTTGTTCGTTGAGTTTTTGAAGGAGAAAAACATTGTTTCTCTTCTTCCTCTTGCTTGGGAAAAGCAAGGAAGGAAGTTTTGCGATCTAGGAGCTTCGACTTTTGGTGGATCGTCGCCCACACGACGTCCAAAAGGAGGAGGGTCATACATTAGAAGACCAAGAGGTATAACTATTCTTCTATCTCTTTTATTCATTGCTTGTGTTTGTTTTTCAAAATATAAGCATGTTATATTTCTGTAAATAGGCTAAATAATACTTGGATCCCGAGTACAAACACAAAAACCGGCGATCCGGACATCGTCTATTCCGTGGCTACTCGTAGGATAGAGGATGGTCGCTTGAACAACTAGTTTGTTCAAGTGACCTCTCTAAATGAATAGCACGACGATGACTTGGTTGCTTTGGGAATCCCTTTTGTCTAAGATTAAATTTTTAATCCGGGGACATCAAAGGGATCACCATGGTCAAGCAACCGAGGTGAAGGGGAAGCGAAGTTTCCCCTCACGGATCAACCCCAACAGCCTTGAGAGCTTTGGCCTTTCCCTTTTCCTTTGTCTTCTTCTCCTCTTCCTTCTTTTTTTTGCTCCTCTTTTTCTTCTTCTTTTCTTCTTTCTTTTTCCTCTCTTCCTTGCTCTTGTTTAAGAGAGGACAATTGTCCCTTATGTGCCCTTCTCCTTGGCAATTGTAGCATATGACCTTCCCCCTTGGTCTTCTATTCCTATCATGAGATTTATCAAATCTAAAATTCTTAAATGCACGTCTTACCTTCCTTACCATATAGGCTTCTTCGGTGCTATCCATGGAGGAGGAGGAAGACGCTTCGTCATCGGAGGAGGAGGGGATCTCTATCTTCTTCTTTCCCTTATTTGCCAACAATGCTACTCCCCTTGAAGGTTGTATTTTTGGCTCTTCTTGTATTCCTTCAAGCCTAGATTAATGTAATTCCATAGTGGAGAAAAATTCATCTAGAGTACTTACCTCTAGATTCTTTGAAATGTAAAATGAGTCCACCATTGAACTCCACTTGGATGATCGGGGGAAAGCATCTATGGCCTTCATTATCATGTCGCGATTGGAGAGCCTTTCTCCTACACTTGTTAGTCCATTTAAAATTTCTTTGAATCTAGAATGCAAAGAAGTTACCTTTTCTCCCTTTTCTAATTTAATGTTGGATAGTTGGGAGCGGAGGAGATCTCTCCTAGCTAGCTTCGCCTCGGATGTGCCTTCATGAAGCTCAATTAGCTTCTCCCACATCTCCTTGGCGCTTAGGCATTCTCCTATTCGGTTGATTTCTTGTTGGGGGAGCACATTGAAGAGATGATGCTTGGCTTTTGAATTTGCAAGGTGCTCTTCCCTTTGCCTTTTGGTCCACCTAGATTTCTCTATTGGCTTCCCCTCTTCATCCCTAGGCAAAACGAAACCGGATTCCATTGTAATCATAATATCAAAATCCGTTTCGAAAAATACCTCCATTCGCTTCTTCCACCAAGCGAATTCTCCTTCAAACTTCGGAGGATGGATGTTGGAGCCGGCCATTTCGAAAATTGCTTGTTGTGGCGGTTAGTCCTCGACAAGCTTTCCTTGGCTCTGATACCACTTGTAGGGGATCGGTGCGTCGGCTAGAGGGGGGTGAATAGCCCTTTTCGTTTGGATGCCGGTATTTGCTCATCTACAAAACTAATTAGCGCAAGCGGAAGACTAATAAAGACAAGCAAATAGAAATATGAGAAAATAAATGCTAACAAAGAATGTAACGTGGTTCACGAGTACGCCGCTAATCCATGATCCCGATTCGTCTGAGGTGAATCACTCCTCCAAATCCAATCACTATTGGTCTCTCCTTTGCACCAAGCTAGGTGGAGGTAACCTTTACAATCAAGATCACTCTTCTTACAAATAGAATGAAGTAAAAACAAGTAAGAAGAGTTTAGAGCTTGTGGGGCACTAGGAAGATCACTTGGAGCATAAGCATTAGCCTCTTAAAGGCTCACACCCTCTCTTTTTATAGAGAGGGCTGATTTCTTCCCGTTGGCTGCCACCAGTCGACTGCCGCCCTTGGCAGTCGACTGCCGTCACTTCAACGGCCTTCGAATATGTCAGATCCCAAACGTTGTAATCCAACGGAACTCTTGGCAGTCGACTGATGGACCTCATCAGTCGACTGCTACCTCCGTAGTCGACTGCCCAGTCGGCTACGAACGGTTCTGTGGCCAAAACCCTATGTCGACTGATGGTCTTGGCAGTCGACTGCCCACGTATGGCAGTCGACTGCTGCCACACTCCAGTCAGTCGTATACCAGTCGAACTTCATTCGACTCAGAGCAGTCGACTGCCATGACATGGCAGTCGACTGGTGTCGGGAAAACCCATCCGACACTTGGCCAAATGGCCAAGTTTCACCTAAGAGCTACCCCTTCCCGGGTTACATT
The DNA here is from genome assembly GCA_025175895.1 of Wurfbainia villosa. Classification (NCBI taxonomy): domain Eukaryota; kingdom Viridiplantae; phylum Streptophyta; class Magnoliopsida; order Zingiberales; family Zingiberaceae; genus Wurfbainia; species Wurfbainia villosa. The sequence continues at coordinate 67,816,985 of CM045990.1, read as the reverse complement.
CGCTCACTCTCATCTCTCGGAGTCCCTCACCTTCGAAGTTCTCTTCGTTCTCGGCCACGTCCCTCGGCAGCATCAGGCGCACGGCTCTGCAATGCTCCTTCGCATCTCTTGCCTCGAAGTCTACTTCCTCCGGCTTCACTCCAAGCTTCTCGTCCGGCGGTCCCTCGGATGCTCCAAGCGCACGGCTTCCGCAAAGCTATCCTTCACCGACTCAAGGCACGAGTCATGAGATGTGAAACTCGCCACTGCTGCGACTACTAAGTCAACATATCAAACTAACATAAACCCTTTGCCACACCATCAAAACCATATTACGGCAAGAGATTGCCGTAACATATGATACAGCCTGAGGGTTTCGCATCGGTTGATAAAACCAAGGTATGCAAATTGTGACGGTCCATTTATGGATTGAAGCAAGCATCCAGGAGCTGGAATATCCGTTTTGATGAGACCATCAAAAAGTTGATTTCTCATAAAATCCAGACGAACCTTGTGTGTACAAGAAGGTTAGTGGGAGTGCAGTCGTGTTCCTAGTATTGTATGTCGATGACATATTACTTATAGGAAATGATGTGTCAGTCTTACAGTCAGTTAAGGTTTGGTTATCCAAGACATTCTCCATGAAAGACCTGGGAGAAGCAACCTACATCCTCGGGATTAAGATCAATAGAGATAGATCGAAACGGTTGCTTGGTCTTCCACAGTCTACATATATAGACCGAGTGCTAAAGAGGTTTAGCATGTCAGAATCCAAGAAAGGTTTCCTACCCATCAGGCATGGGGTACACCTTTCGAAGTCTATGTGTCCGCGCACAGAAGACGAGAGAATTTGCATGAGTAAGATTCCCTATGCATCCGCAATAGGATCTATCATGTATGCTATGTTATGTACGAGGCCCGATGTATCGTATGCTATGAGTGTCACGAGCAGATACCAGTCTGATCCAGGAATGGATCATTGGGTGGCTGTTAAGACGATCCTTAAGTACTTAAGAAGAACTAAGGATGTGTTCCTAATATATGGAGAAGGGTACATGGTGATACGTGGGTATACGGATACCAGCTCCAGACAGACAAGGATGATTCCATGTCTTAGTCTGGGTATGTATTCACCTAGAATGGAGGCGCAATAAGTTGGAAAGGTTCCAAGCTTGACACTATAGTGGATTCTGCCACTAAGGCAGAATACATTGCTGCTTTGGAAGCAGTAAAGGAAGCGGTTTGGATCAAGAAGTTCATCTCTGAACTTGATGTTGTCTCATCAATGATCCAAACATGTGCTTCGCCGCTATCATCTTATCAGAGAGATCATCAGTAGGAACGAAATACAAATCGAGAAAATTCCCACTGAAAGGAACTTAGCGGATCCTTTGACTAAGGCATTACCTCAAAATAAGTTTGAGGGTCATGTTAGAGCTTATGGTATTGGATACCGTAGCGATTGACATTAGGCCAAGTGGAAGTCTATTAGTAATATATGAGAGATGTCCTAAGGCAATCGCCTTATGTATGAACCATTTATATGATAAATGAAGATTCACTATTTGAGTATACATGTTTTATGTATTTGATTGGATCTTAAACTCATTTACTGAATGTCCACGATACGATTCACAGCATGAGAGAATTTGTGATTGGATCACAACTAGTGAGTATCTCTACATGTGTAATTGTGATGTATCGAAATTATCCCTAGTCGATGAATTGATGGATTTCGACACCATCAATTCTGTCGAGACTAGAACGAGGTATACTCCTTGGTGTATCCAAGCAGCTGATTCTCACTGGCTGGAGACATTGTGATGTCCGGAGTTAATCGTGGATACTAGTTATGGTAACTAGTTCATTGGAGTGACCAGCCGTAAGACTTCATATGGTTCTCTGCATATATAGATATGTCAATGAAGTTCTTATTGTAGCTTAAGTGCGATGTTCCTTTGACTTGCAGTATTCAAGTCATCTTGATCATGGAGACTTATGCTTTGACATCTTAAGCAAACATCTCTAAGGAGATGTGGACCCGGGATGATTGGGTATAAGTCGAAGTGATCGAAGGTGTTTGAATAGCCTATAAAGGATTCACCACTCCTTGCGAGGAGATGTATACCCATGGCCTCTCGTCGGATTGTTACTAAAGTCTTTGGCCAAAGCATTACATGTTTAGAGTAAAGTACTCTTCGATACATGTGCAGTAACTAGAATCCGTAGGACGAGGAAATGATACTTGGGCTAGGTGTGACGTAGTCAGCCTAGTGGGGACTGACATTATAGACCATGTCCTATACCAAGTGGGTATAATATGAGTGAAGGGAATGGGGCACGAATCATTCGAGCTGCTGAAGGGTTTCAGAAATAGTTTTGGATCAACCGTTGATCTTTTCGGTTAATTGGGGATCATGATGTACTACTAGGTGCCACTCATGATCATTCTATAATTAATGGTTAATTATAGATGGCCAACATAAACCGAGAACCTATTTGGTCACACGCACAACGAGCATAATCCGAAGGATTTAAAACGAGGTTGAGAATTGGATTCTCAGACCGAGAGAAACTATGTTTGGTTGGACCAAACATGGAGCGAGCATGAAATCGTTTCAGTCGCAATGGAAGCGTGGATGGGCCGTGTCTTATGAAGACATAATGGATGGACCAAAATGGTTTGGTTCTAATCCAATGGAGGAGAATAAACAAAAGGGTTTGGTTTATTTTAAACGAATGAACCAAAAGTTGGTTCGGTTCGTTTTAACTTAAAATAAACGATCATGGTTTGGTTTATTTTAACTTATCTTAATGGAGCGGGTTAACCGGCCTAATGGTTATGATCCAATAACCATTAAGAGAATTAGTTCTCTATAAAAGAGGTCTTAAGGGATAATTAAGCCCTAATCCAAAAACCCTATGTTGAAGTTGCCGCCCACCTCCTCATTGGAGTTCTCGGCGCCAACATCTTGCCGCCGCCCATTGCTCCTCCAACCGGCATCCAGAAGGAAGCTTCCTTCCCCTCGCCGGCGTCGAGCTGCTGCCGGCTAATGCTCCGGTGATCTTCTTTAGGTTTGGCATCAAGGTGAGCTCTATCTTCCCTTGGTTGGCCGGCGCCTATCTCCTCCACCAAAGCTGTCCAGTTTTCTGGACAGCTTGTTCTCCTCTCGTCGGAGCGTCGTTTGGACGACGGTTAGAGCTCCGACAGCGGCTAACTTACCGGGGATTCGATCTCCGGTAATCCTCTGAGGTGGAGGACGAAGGATTCGTCAATCGGTTGACGAATACCTCTCCGGAGAAGCGAGTTTTGAGGACTCGTTTTGGATCCGAATTTGGATTCGGATCGTGATCATCTCTCGATCACGTCGTCTTCAACACGAGGCTAGTAACCCATACGAAGACGAAGCTCGTGGCTTAGCGAAGTCATCCTAAGGATACTCGGCGTGGATACGGATAGAGACGATTCTAGCGAGGATCGTTCAGGTTGATGCCGTTCCCGCTACACATAATACGAAAGGTATAACGTAGTTAAATTTCCTTTTATTGAAAATTTAAATTTACGGTTATGTCTACACTTGTTGTACTATGAATGCATGTGATGTGTGTGTTGTAATAAATGTAGATTTATTATTTTTATTGCTTCCGCTGTGCTCATGTTTACGAAACGTGATCGAACACACACACGCCGCGGTGCCGGAAACCCAACAGAAATGGTTGTGCTAAGGAAGCTCATCCCATCCGGATTAATTCTTTCATTAGTAAAAATTTTATTCCGGGGACATGGGAGCCAATGAGCCTCCGAAGTAACTCCCTACATGTGGCATCAGAGCCACGGTTTCCGATTTTGTGTGTTTAGAATTCGGTTAATTTTTTATGCATTTTTCATATATTATATGTGCCGGATAATAGTAGGATATGCGTAGTTTAACTCTTTGGTTGCAGGCATAAGATCCGACTATTTTGGCCATGTGTGTGTATGTGAATGGATGTGTGTAAAAATTTATTATTTGAATCCTCGGGGTTGACGAGGCTAGATTAGTATTTAATTTTCGTAATTAAATACGACATTGTTTAGCCGCTCATTTTAGTTTACTTTCGATCTAGATGATTTGTACACTCCTTCGTGGAGTGTAGGATCGATGGATGTAAATTAAAATGTTTTATCTCGGCTCGGAACTCTTTGGTGACTAGCGCACGGGAAAAGATGGAGCGGACGAGGTGGCGACACGACGGGATGCATATTGGAGGACAATGCCATAATAGTTGGAAAAAATTCTGTTTTTTCCATATTTATTGCTTATTTGTTTTATATGCATGTTGTGTATGATTTTAAAATTCCTCATTTTCATTTTACTAAGTGGGAGAGGGACATTTTAATTAATTCCGGCGGCCTCCATTACAATTTGACGTGTGATGCAACAAACTTGCGCGTTGGCTTTGAGTGCCTTCCTCCCCATCGGATGGGTTTTTTTGCTGATCACTAGGTCAAATAATGGTTATAGGAAATTATTTAGGAGTGTGTGTACTTCCCCATCGGTAAGGCACATAATCCGAAATAATTCCCTTAGTATCGTGTAATGGTGCACACTTAGATGCAAATAAAAAGTATCCTCCCCATCGGAGTCACTGCTTTTATTTGTAGGGCTAAAGAAGAACCAACTATTAATTTTATTTGTCAAAAAGTAAGGTTGACAAGATAATAAAATTAATGGGTAAAACCTCCTCTTACAAATGTAGAATTCGTATACGTCCACACTATCGTGGCATACGATATTCTCGGTGTTTTGAGGTGTTGGTTGATTTCATAATTTTATTATTTTGAGGAATCAATAATATTTGAAATCTAATATTTTGATCATTGTGATTTTTAGGATTTTCAAATGGCTTTCAACCCACTTGCTGTGATTTTAAAGAAAACAAACTTCTTGGACCAAACTACATTGATTGGAAAGAAACTTGGATATTGTCTTAAGCTGCGGAGGAGTACAAATTTGTACTCTTGGTCTGTCCTCCTAAGCCCTCAGATGATCGATGAAAAGGAGAAAGAACGCGTTATAAGAAATGGGTCAAGGCGTATGAGATGGCGGTGTTACATTTTGGCATCTATGTCAAATGTGCTGCAATATCAGCATCAGGCCATAACCACAACTTATGACATGATGTTCAATCTCAAGGAACTTTTGGGACATCAGAGTAGGGTGGCTAGGCAGGAGGCAATGAGAAACTTGATGACGACCACCATGATCGAGGAACACCCATTAGGGATAATGTTCTCAAGATGATGGCTCATCTTAATGAGATGGAAGTCCCTGAGCGAGATCGATGGGGAAACCCAGTCGATATCATTCTCCACCGCCTCGGAGTTTTGAGCGCTTACCAACTACAACATGAACAAGAGGTTGTATTCAGTTGGCGGAGCTTCTAATAGAACTCCAGCAGAGAGGGGCTTTTCGCCGAGTGCTCAAGCCATGGTCGCTGAAGGTTTCTTCCTCTAAACCAAAGGTAAGAAGAAGAAGAAGCAAGGTGGAGCGAAGAAAGTGGTGAGGGACCTCAGCGGTGTGTGAAGAAGCCAAAGGCAAGTGCTTCACTTGCAAGCAGATCGGACATTGGAAGGCGGACTGCCTCGCCAAAGAACAAAGGTATATCTTCTTGTTTAGTTGTTGAAACATGTTTAGCGGTGTTATCTACCAGTGCCTGGTGTGTAGATACAGGAGCCACTGATCATGTCTACAATACTTTGCAGGGGTTCCAGGAAATCCGACGACTAGCTGAGGGAGAGATTACCGTCTTCATGGGCAATGTTTCAAAGGTGGCGGCTATTGCAGTGGGAGACGTTTATTTATCTTTTGATAGAAATAAAGTTTTTGTTTTAAGAAATTGTCTTTATGTACCTACTTTTAGAAAGAATTTAATTTCAGTTTCTAAATTGTTTATGGATGGATATTCTGTTTCTTTTAATGACAAAGTGGATATAAAAAGGAATAGGAGATTATCTGCTTACAGTACATTGGTTGGCAATTTATATACTCTTGAACCAAAAACTCCCACGATGCATATAGAAATCAATAACTCATCTTCTAAGTCTAATAAGAGAAAAGAACCTTCGCAAATGAACCAAACATATCTTTGACATCTAAGGCTTGGTCATATTAACCTAAGCAGAATTCAAAGGTTGATAGCTGATGGACCTTTGGGTTCATTAGTGGTGGAGGATCTCCCAACCTGCGAATCTTGCTTGGAAGGTAAAATGACCAAGAGGCCTTTTAAGGCCTAGGGGTATAGAGCCAAAGATGTGTTAGAATTGGTTCATTCTGATTTGTGTGGTCCTATGTCTATCCAGGCAAGAGGTGGCTTTGAATACTTCGTCTCTTTTATAGACGATTATTCAAGGTATGGATACATTTACTTGATGCGCCGCAAGTCTGAATGCTTTGACAAGTTCAAAGAATTCAAGGCTGATGTGGAGAACCATCAAGGTAAAAGTATCAAGACATTACGATCTGATCGTGGTGGCGAGTACCTCTTGGGAGAGTTTAGGAGTAACTTATCAGAGGCTGGGATTCAATCCCAATTGTCCGCACCTGGCACACCCCAGCAGAATGGTGTGGCAGAGCGAAGGAATACGACTCTTATGGAGATGGTCAGATCGATGATGAGTTATTCTGAGTTACCTGATTCGTTTCCGGGGTTTGCTCGGAAGCAAAGACACATTCTGAAGATGGTTCCATCTAAGTTAGTACCCTCTACTCCCACAGAGTTGTGGACTGGGCAAAAGCCTAGTCTAAGACATATTCGGATTTGGGGTAGTCCAAACATGTCAAGGGAGATCTTTGGTAAGTTGGAATCTGCATGTATACGCTTGTTTGTTGGCTACCCTAAGGGAACGAAGGGTGGTTTATTCTATAGTCCTAGAGATCAGAAGGTGATCGTGAGTACGAATGCCAGATTTCTAGAGGAGGACTATGTGATGAACCACAAGCCCACGAGTAGGATTGTTCTTGAGGAGTTGACAGGGGAAGTCTACTCAGCATCACTACAAGAGGAGACACCACAAGTCATCAGCATGTGTCACAGAGCATACACAGGAGGCACCTCGTCATAGTGGGAGGGTTGTTAGACAACCCGATAGATTCATGTTTTTGGGAGAGTCTTCGGACTTAGTCCCTGGTGAACATGAACTTGATCCCTGGATATATGACGAGGCAATCCAAGATAGAGATGCGGTATCTTTGCAAAAAGCGATGAATTCAGAGATAGAATCTATGGATTATAATCAGGTCTGGGAGCTAGTAGAGCCACCCGATGGTGTAAAAACCATTGGATGCAAGTGGATCTACAAGAGAAAGAGAGGAGTAGACGGGAAGGTTGAGACATTCAATGCTAGGCTTGTTGCAAAAGGGTATACTCAGAAAGAGGGCATCGATTATGAGGAGACCTTTTCGCCGGTAGCTATGCTTAAGTCTATCCAGATTCTCTTATCTATAGCTTCTCATATGGATTATGAGATTTGGCAGATGGATGTCAAGACAGCTTTCCTTAACGAAAGTCTTGAGGAGAACATCTATATGCGGCAACCAGAGGGATTCATTGCTAAAGGCAAAGAGCATCTTGTATGTAAGCTTAATCGGTCCATTTATGGATTGAAGCAAGCTTCTAGATCTTGGAACATCCGCTTTGATGAGGTAATCCAGTCATATGGATTTATTCAAAGTCCGGATGAACCTTGTGTATACAAGAGATGTGACGGAAACGTAGTGGTGTTTCTTGTACTATATGTAGATGACAATTTGTTAGTTGGCAATAATATCAATGTGTTATCAGACATAAGGGTATGGTTGTCCAAACAGTTTGACATGAAGGACTTGGGAGAAGTGGGACACATCCTTGGGATCAAAGTTATAAGAGATCGCAAGAAAAGGATGTTGTGCTTATCTCAAGCTTCATACATTGACACTATCCTTGCTCGTTTTAGCATGCAGAACTCCAAGAAAGGTTATCTACCTTTTAGGCATGGAGTTCCTTTATCTAAAGAGATGTGTCCCAAAACATCAAAGGAGATAGAGGACATGAAGGCGGTTCCTTATGCTTCGGCAGTAGGAAGCCTTATGTATGCTATGTTATGTACGAGACCGGATATCTGCTTTGCCGTGGGCATGGTCAACGTATATCAGAGTAATCCTGGACAGGGACATTGGACTGCAGTAAAGCATATATTGAAGTACCTGAGAAGGACTAGGGATTATATGCTGGTTTACCGGGCAGATCAATTGGTCCCTGTGGGTTACACAGATTCGGATTTCCAATCAGATAGGGACAAGAGTAAGTCTACCTCGGGGTTTGTGTTTACTTTGGGAGGTGAAGCCGTAGCATGGAGGAGTGTCAAGCAGAAATGCGTGGCAGACTCCACCATGGAAGCTGAGTATGTGATAGCCTCTGAGGCAGCCAAGGAAGCTGTATGGCTCAAGAACTTCTTGATGGACTTGGATGTAATTCCTGGTTTGCCTAGAACTATCACAATTTATTGTGATAACAGTGGTGCAGTTGCAAACTCGAAGGAACCACGAGCCCATAAGGCGAGTAAACACATAGAGCGCAAGAACCACCTTATACGAGAAATCGTAAAGCGAGGAGAAGTTGCTGTCGCCAAGATTGCATCAGAGGATAACCTGGCGGATCCATTCCCTAAGGCCCTTCCAGCGAAAGCGTTTGATAGGCATGTGGAGGACATGGGGATCAGATGTTTGGCAGTGTGATAACGGCATAGTCTTTTAGTATAAGTGGGAGATTGTTGGAATGTATACTGAAATGTTGGATCGAAAGTGTCGCTAGAGGGGGGGGGTGAATAGCGATACGGTGTCGTTAAAAACTTTTGCAATAAGTAAAAAGCAAGTAGAGAATGCACAGCGGAAATATAAAGTAGACAAGATATTTTTACGTGGTTCACAATCTTTCGATTGCTAATCCACGGCCCTAGTGATCCTTGATCACGTACGGAGGGCAATTCACTAAAACCACTCCTCCTCGTTGGAGGTAGGAGCAACGATTACAAAAAGAAATCAAGGCAAAGGGACACTCCCCCTTTCCTTGTTACGATTAAAGCACAAAGACAATTTAAAGAAGTAGAACTTAAATAAATATACCGACAACTCTTATAAGTAGAAGATGTAGCTTTCGTTGTCGGCGGCACTTCGTCGTAGCAAATGTGAGTAGTAGTAGCGGCGTTACGACGGCGTGTTGAGAGCTCTTGAATTCTTGTTATTTGCTTGGCTTGAACATGTCTATTTATGGATATTGATCTATGAATTTAGACATAGGTAGTGTCCAAGGTGAGGTTCTTATCCCAACTCAAGGATGAGGTGTTTCATCCAACCACCTTGTGCCACCTCCAACCTTCTTGTGCGCCAACTCAAGGATGAGGTGTTTCATCCAACCACCTTGTGCCACCTCCAACCTCCTTGGGCGCCAACTTGAGGATGAGGTGTTTCATCCAACCACCTTGTGCCACCTCCAACCTCCTTGGGCGCCAACTCAAGGATGAGGTGTTTCATCCAACCACCTTGTGCCACCTCCAACCTCCTTGGGCGCCAACTTGTTGGAGCCATTCAACTTGTGCCACATCATGGGAGCCAACCATCTTGTGCCAACTCACCTTATTTTGGGTGTCCACCACAAGGAAGCTTGGTGATGGTTTGGATGTCCACCTTGATGCCACATCACCCTTTGTACCAAAACACGAGTCAAGTCCAAATTCACCCCCTTGAAATTCGAGCTCTTCTCGAGGTCGGAACTTGACTAGCAGCTTGATCGTAGTCAAAGGGTTTTGGACTGCAGTACAAGTTAGCTTAAAATATAAAGTACGATGGTTCTAACCATCTGATCTCGACCTAGACCTTCCATTGGAGGTATTGGGTCGGATCTACGCTTAACGACCTTGCTTCGCTTTCACACGAGCTTACCTTGTAGCCTCGCTTCCTCAAGTCCCTCCTGGCGTTGCGACCACCTCGGTTCCCACCGGTGTCGCAGACCTTCCGCTCAACTTTAGCATTTCACGCACACTTAATTGAGCTCGTAAGATAACAAATATACCCTTAACTATTGAGCCTTTTGCCATAATCAAAATACGGTTCGACTTTGGTGCCCATGACCAACAATCTCCCCTTTGATTCATGGCAAACCGACACAAAGTTAAGGAAAAATTAAGCATAACAGTAAGCTAGCATAATGATTAAGCATGAATGAGCTAGCATAAAGATTAAATATGAATGAGCTAGCATAATGATTAAATATGAATGAGCTAGCATAATGATTAAGCATGAATGAGCTAGCATAAAGATTAAATATGAATGAGCTAGCATAATGATTAAATATGAATGAGCTAGCATAATGATTAAGTATGAATGAGCTAGCATAATGATTAAGTATGAATGAGAAATATTATTGTTTCAAGTTCTCCCCTTTGAGGTAACCTCCCCCTTGACCGAAGGTGAGTTCTTGAAAAATAATTTTTACTCCCCCTTAATAGTTGCTTAAGTAAACGGAATTACTTAATATAAAAGGTAATAATTTTGTTTACTTTCTTCCTTACTTTTGTGACTTTCTCCCCCTTTTGCCTTAACTCAAAAAGTTTGTAAATATATTTTAGGGTTTGTAAGTCCAAGCAAGTTCCCAATATATTTTTTTTTAAAATAATAATAAGCTTGAAAATATGTTCATCTAAAATGTACAACTCCGGTTGGACTTGATTGATATAGAATGATCAATAAGTCTTGAAGGAGTTGATTAATTTTAAATAATTATACTCCATGGTTCATGTCGATGCACTTAATCTACGTCTGAACTGTGAGTAAGGTCCTAACATCTCACGCATCACGTGGCTAAGTACACAAACACATTAGTCCTATGTGTTGTGAGATGTGTTGGCTCCTTAAATCTATAGGTATATGATTTCTAAGGTAAGACTTAGGCTAATTTCATAAAAAGAAGCAAAAGTAGAGTACATATATAGAAAAATTTAAATCCTACTCTATTACGCACATACCTAACTTTCGTCTTAATAAACTAAATTGCTGTAGTGGTTTGGTGAAGATGTCCGCTAGGTTTGATTTGGACTCAACATACTCTAGTTGTATAGTTCCATTAGTTACATGTTCCCTAATGAAGTGGTGTTTAACTTCTATATGTTTTGTCCTAGAATGGCATATTGGATTTTTAGTTAAGTTAATTGAACTAATGTTATCTATGTAGGTTTTAATGTTGTTAAAGATTAAGCTAAAGTCTTGGAGAGTGTGCTTCATCCACAGGAGCTGAGAGACACACTCACCCATCGCAACGTATTCGGCCGGTGGTAGATAAGGCAACGCAATGTCGCTTCCCTCTGCACCAACTTACTAGACTCGAGCCGAGGATTTGACAACAACCACTCGTGCTCTTTCTATCGAGTTTACTACCGGCATAGTCGGAGTCGGAGTAGCCGATTAGATTAAACTCGGTAGATCTAGGGTACCAAATACCTACGTTTAGCGTGCCCTTTAGATATCTAAGGATACGCTTGACTAGGGTTAGGTGAGACTCCTTGGCACAGGTTTGTAACCTTGCGCACATACTTACCGCGAATAAAATGTCGGGTCGGCTCGCGGTTAAGTATAGGAGACTTCCTATTGCGCTATAGTATTTTAGGTCAACGGGTTTTCCTTCTACATCTTCGTTTATATTAACATTAGTTGCCATAGGTGTATTGATTATTTTAGCATCTTGCATTCCAAATCGATTTATTAAGTCCTTAGTATATTTTTGTTGATGTAAATATATTCCATCTTTAGTTTGTTTAATTTGTAAACCTAAGAAGAAACTTAACTCTCCCACTAAATTCATTTCAAATTCACTTTCCATAAGTGAGATGAATTCGCTTAGCAGGATCGAGTTGGTAGTTCCAAAATTATATCATCTACATAGATTTGGGCTATAAAGATTTCTTTTCCTACGGTTTAACGAATAAGGTTGGGTCGACTAAACCTTGGTTGAATCCTTTGGACTTAAGATAGATCAAAGCCTTCGTACCAAGCTCTTGGGGCTTGTTTGAGTCCATATAGGGCTTTCTTAAGTCTAAGGACATGGTCGTTTATCTAGATTTTCAATCCGGAGGTTGATCGACGTAAACTTCTTCCTTAATGTATCCATTCAAAAATGCTGACTTGACATCCATTTGAAACAATTTAAAACCTCGATGTGCAACATATGCTAACAACATTGGATGGACTCTAGTCCGCTACGGGGCGAGGTCTCATCGTAATCTAAACCTTCGACTTGACTAAACCCTTTTGCGACTAACCTAGCTTTATTTCTAACTACTTCACCTTTATCATCAAGTTTATTTCAAATACCCACCTTGTTCCAATAATTGATTTTTCTTTAGGTGGTGGTACTAATTCCTGCATTTCATTTCTAGTGAATTGAGCTAGCTCTTCTTGCATAGCAATAATCCAAATGGATCAAGAAGTGCTTGTTCAATAGTTTTGGGTTCGATTTTGGAAATTAACGAGATTTGACTAAGGTTTCGATATGAAGCTCTAGTTCGAACCCCTAAATTTGGATCACCTATAACTTGATTGATAGGATGATTTGTTTGAGTCTTAGTGTGACTAGGGTTAGGGTCATCTATCACTTGGTCGATAGGATGACTTGGGTGAGTTCTAGTTTGACTTAGAGTCATCTATCACTTGGTCGATAGGATGACTTGGGTTAGGACGAGATTCAAGTTCAAGATCAGAGTCGGGTTCGCTATAAGTTGATTTGCTAGTTGGTTTTGTTAAGGATTGAACGGGTTCGTGTCCTTCGTCGAAAACTATATTAATGGTTTCTTCGACTCTAAGAGTGTCGTGATTGTATACCCTATAAGCTCTACTGGTGGTTGAGTATCCTAGAAAGGTTCCAGAGAGGTTTTGGATTTGAATTTCCTAGGTAATCCTTAGTGTTTAAGATATGTACCTTGCATCCAAATACCCTAAAGTACTTGATGTTCGGTATTTTATCGTGATAAATCTCGCACGAGGTCTTTTGGTGCCTCTTTACCATAAGGATCCTATTTTGGACATAGCAAGCCGTACTAACTACCCTCTCGCCCAAAATCTATCGGGTAGGTTATACTCTTTAACATTGTCCTAGCGGCTTCTTGTAGGGTTCTATTTTTCCGCTCGACTAACCCATTTTGTTGTGGGGTTCTAGGACATGAAAACTCATGGTGGTATCCGCTTAGGTTACGGTAAATCAGAAACTCGTGGTTTCGAATTCACCACCATGATCGCTTCTAAGTCTTTTAATCTTAAGGTTCTTTTGATTTTCGATTAACCTACAAAGATTGATTAGTTGGTCTAGGTATCATTTTTATGTTTGATAAACCTAACCCAAGTAAATCTAGAATAGTCGCCAATTATGACTAAGCAAAATTGACTACCATTGAGTGACTTAGCTCCATGTGAATCAAATAGATCCATGTGTAGGAGCTCAAGAACACTTTTGGTTCGTTCTTGATTAGTGATTTGATGTTGTGTCCTAGATTGTTTACCTTGTTGACAAGCATTACATAGTTTATTATCCTAGTTGTTTAGTTGAGGCAAACCTATAACCAAGCCCCTCTGACTCATCTTGTGGACGAGTCTTAAAAGCGAGTGTCCGAGTCTTCGTGCCATAACCAAGATTCCTCTTGTGTCATAAGACACTTGGTTGAGGAGTTGGGTAAATTTATTGTGTAGATGTTGCTACTCTAGTTCCTTTAAGTATTATTTTAGATGTTGCATTTATGATTACGATTCATTTTCTAGAAATATGACCTTATAATTGTTATCACACAATTGGCTTACACTAAGTAAATTATATTGAAAGTTTTCTACTAATAAGACATTTTGAATTGTAAAGTTAGAGTTGAGCTCAATATCACCCGATCCGATGATTTTGAGCTTGCCGTTATTTCCAAGGCTACCGATCCTTGTCGCTTGAATCGTAACTTCGAAAATTTGAGTTGATCCCCGGCCATGTGTCGAGCACCACTGTCAACATCCATTGATCCTACACATAAGGTAGTTGGATCGGATATTGGAATTACTAAAGGGTTGTTTGTAAGTTTTAAACCTAAATCATCTCACCAATATCTACATGATCAAAACATGTTATTCCTATGTGTTATTGTGAGATGACTATCAATTTTACTTGATTAATTTTAATGAATTTAAATTAACCAACATTAGGTTAGATTCGATTTAGTCTAAGCTCATCAAGTAATCTTTTCAAGAGATTAGCTTCGTGTCGTGGCGAGGCACAGAGGCCTTCTTTGATCGGAACAACGACCACTTCCTTAGACAAAGCTAATTTCAAGAAATTGATAACTCGACTTACTTGAGACTACGCCTTGGTCTAACTAGTTATTTTTGAAAAGAGGCTCCCGAGGCTCAATCTTTCAGGATTTTAGTTGGTTTATTTTTGAAAAGAGGCTCCCGAGGCTCAATCTTTTCGCAGGATTTTAGTTGGTTATGAGTCCCATCTAACCATTCTAAAAATAAAGGAAAAACTAAGCATGCAATTTCTAAGACTTAACAAAAATACATTTTGTATTGGCTCTCGGACCATTGAATCGAGTGGGTCTATTCACATAGTGAATTTGGTCCTTGGGAACCCAATACATGTTAGATCCTAAAGTTGAAATCAAAGTGGTCTTAGGGACCCATGCTTGGACATTTTTCTTATGTTGGTTTACTATAGACATATATGACTTATTGGTTGTATTTGAGTTAAACCCGAGTCCGGCCTTGTTGTACACGGCCCTTTGTGATCCAAGTAAGAGGTCAAGTCCCTTGGATCCCAAAGTGAACCTTTCCAACGTGTTCATAAGGTCTTCGACTTGTGTTTTCAAAAGCGAGTTCTCAACTTCAAGCTTTTCAACTTGAGTTGAGTCCTCCTCTTGAATACGAGTAGTCGAAGAGGTTAGGAGACCTCATGTTTGAGAAGGTTAACCTCCTCAATTAGGGTCTCGACCTTGGACTCGGACTTAGCTAGTTTCTTATTTAAAAATTTAATTGCACCATACAAAGTATTAAGTAACGACCGACTTACCCTTAATGATTCTTTTGAACCGGATACGGATCCGTGGCTTGTCTTGAATGGAAGCTCATCATCGGATTCGACTGACTCTTCTTCGGTTTCGAGTCGTGCTCGGTCGGCTTGGCCATTAGAGCTTGGATATCGCCTTCTTCCTCCGACAACTCCTCCCAAGTAGCGCTTAGCTTTCTTGGTCTTTGATGCATTATTCTTTAGCTTTGGGCACTTGACTTTGATGTGACCAACCTGCTTGCACTCATAGCATCTAAAATTAGAAGTATTTGAATTAGGTTTAGGCTTACCTTGAGTTGTTGGTCGTTGCCTCTTGATCATCTTCCTAACTAGATTGACTAGTTCGGATTCTATTTCGAGTCTACTTCCGATTCGACTCGCCTTCTTCCTTCGGGGTGGCTTGCTTATGGGCTTCTTCTTCTTGGAACTCGCAACTAACGCATAATACTCTTCTCGGCCCGACCACGTTAGTTTGCTCATGTAATTCAAGTTCAAAACAATTCGCCTAACCTAATTTTAGAAAGGTTGGAGACCTTGTAGGCATCGACTCATGGATGCCTACAAGGTGGTCCTAGGAAACGAGTTAAGAGAATACCGATAAGGTCGCGATTCTCGACCTTTGTCCGATGGCATGGAGTTGGTTGACGATGTCTTGGATACGAGCATGTAGTTGAGTTGCGGTCTCGCTTTCCTGCATTTTCAAGTTATACAATTTATTTAAAAGTAAATCTCTTTTACATACCTTCGTGTCGCCGTGCCTTCGTAGTTCCACTAGCTTGGTCCATAAGTCCTTTGCACTAATGAAGGGGCCGACGCGTTGAGCTCTTCCTTGACAACCCACATTGCAAGATTTGAGTTGCCTTGGCATCGGCTTCTACTTGTTTTTTCATGGAATTGACATTGATCGTAACTCCAAAGATTCACCATCTTCATTAATAGGAAGTGTGAAACCGGTTTGATTATTTATCCACATCTCGATTTGGGTTTTAAGAAAGCATTCCATCCGACCCTTCCAATAGCGAAAGTCATTACGTTGTAAAGCGGGAATTGGGCGGTGCTAAACCCTTGAGATGGGCCATTTAAAACAAGAAGAAGAGCGAAAAGAATCTTGCAAAACACACCTGGAAAGAATATTCCAAGACTTTCGTCTTGGATTAGTAATCTTGAAGTAAAAAGATATATAAAATGTAACTTGCAAAAGAAATAAACAATCAAATGCGAATGTCGTTGAAGTTCGGAGGACAACCTTACTCGGGATCTAACCCGAAGGACAACCTTATCCAGGATCCTAAAGCCTCTAATGCAATTCTATATGTAGGAGAAGATAAGCAAGTGAAATAATTATACGAAAACAGAAATAAATAAATAAAAATCTGTAAAAAAAAAACAAAGCTAGATTGGTGGTTTCACGAATCTTAGCGCCCGACTCGATACCAATTGTTGGATCGAAAGTGTAAGCTAGAGGGGGTGAATAAGCGATCTGATGTGTCGTTAAAAACTTTTGCAATAAGTAAAAAGCAAGTAGAGAATGGAAATATAAAGTAGACAAGATATTTTTACGTGGTTCACAATCTTTCGATTGCTAATCCACGGCCCTAGTGATCCTTGATCACGACGGAGAGCAATTCACTAAAACCACTCCTCCTCGTTGGAGGTAGGAGCAACGACATACAAAGAAATCAAGGCAAAGGACACTCCCCTTTCCTTGTTACGATTAAAGCACAAAGACAATTTAAAGAAGTAGAACTTAAATAAATATACCGACAACTCTTATAAGTAGAAGATGTAGCTTTCGTTATTGCGCACTTCGTAGCAAATGTGAGTAGTAGTAGCGGCGTTCTGTAGTGTTGAGAGCTCTTGAATTCTTGTTATTTGCTTGGCTTGAACATGTCTATTTATGGATATTGATCTATGAATTTAGACATAGGTAGTGTCCAAGGTGAGGTTCTTATCCCAACTCAAGGATGAGGTGTTTCATCCAACCACCTTGTGCCACCTCCAACCTTCTTGTGCGCCAACTTGAGGATGAGGTGTTTCATCCAACCACCTTGTGCCACCTCCAACCTCCTTGGGCGCCAACTCAAGGATGAGGTGTTTCATCCAACCACCTTGTGCCACCTCCAACCTCCTTGGGCGCCAACTTGAGGATGAGGTGTTTCATCCAACCACCTTGTGCCACCTCCAACCTCCTTGGGCGCCAACTGGTTGGAGCCATTCAACTTGTGCCACATCATGGGAGCCAACCATCTTGTGCCAACTCACCTTATTTTGGGCGTCCACCACAAGGAAGCTTGGTGATGGTTTGGATGTCCACCTTGATGCCACATCACCCTTTGTACCAAAACACGAGTCAAGTCCAAATTCACCCTTGAAATTCGAGCTCTTCTCGAGGTGGAACTTGACTAGCGATTGGTAGTCAAAGGGTTTTGGGCTCTGACAAGTTAGCTTAAAATATAAAGTAATGCGATGGTTCTAACCATCGATCTAAACCTAGACCTTCCATTGGAGGTATTGGGTCGGATCTACGCTTAACGACCTTGCTTCGCTTTCACACGAGCTTACCTTGTAGCCTCGCTTCCGGTCTTCACCCGAGTACCTCGGCTTCCTCCAAAGTCCCTCTGGCGTTGCCCGACCACCTCGGTTCCCACCGGGTGTCGCAGACCTTCCGCTCAACTTTAGCATTTCTGCACACTTAATTGAGCTCGTAAGATAACAAATATACCCTTAACTATTGAGCCTTTTGCCATAATCAAAATACCGGTTCGACTTTGGTGCCCACTGCACCAACATGAAAGCCTAGCTCTTTTTGTATGGACATTTTATTTTTGAATAAGAATCACATGATCATTGTTTGCACTTTATATATTAATTATATATGTGTGCATATTGTCTAATATTTTACATTGTAGATAACATGGTGCTTGGTGTGGCACAGAAGATCATGTTATCAGTCCCTTGTAGAATATAAATAGAGGCTCACAACAAAGATGGTTTTGGACAAACCATTGGCATGGTTGTAGTGTAGCTTGATATTGTTTTATCTTGAACATAGAGTTACACTAGTACACTTAGGTGTATTGAGCAGGACTGACATAGAGGTGATTCAATTTAGTACTGACTACATAATTGAATCGGACCTCGGATATTATGTTGTACATGCTCTTAATCCCGATATAATAACGGGCACATGTACTTAGTATTTATTTCTTTGATTTACCAGAGGGTGAGATTTAGATGGATTAAATCAATATGCCCGGTAAGTTGGGAAATGATATTATTTACATGGTGTGCTGTTGATTATAGGAGGAAACCGTGTCCTATATATTAGGTTGATGATGTCCCCTTGAGGAGCTCATAAGGTTCATCATGTAAACCCAGCTGGTTGACTTAGTCAACATGATAATAAGTTTGAGTGGTACTACTCGAGGAATTAGATGTTAATTAATTGATGGTCAATAAATCAATTAATTGACGAACATTCGATATCTTAAACACAGGGAGATGAATGTACAAATAATATATGGAGCCCATATTAATTTATGGGGGTTGGTGAGGTAGTTCAATGATGATCCTCTAGTGGAATGGAACATCATTGATGGATCAAGTTTGTGTGGTTGCGATCCATTGGGTGGCTAAGATCCAACTCCTCCTTATGGTCCCTATCGTAGACTAATATAATCCTTGTGAAGTCTAGATCCAAGAATGTAAAACAAAACCTAGAACCAACGGTTGGGATTAAATCTCTAGATCCGACGGTTGGGATAAAACCCTAGATCCGACGGTTGGGATGAAACCCTAGATCCAATGGTTGGGATAAAACCCTAGATCCGACAGTTGGGATAAAACCCTAGATCCGACGGTGGAAATAAATCCCTAGATCCGACGGTGGAGGTTAAAGGAGGCTTAGGCCCAACTCTATATATAGATGGCTAAGGGTTGGGCGGCATTTAAGAGAATTGGAATTAGGTTTTGCTTCTTTCAAAAAGTGGGCGGCTAGGGTTTTTGGGCGGCTAGGGTTTTGGAGCAAAATCTTGGGCGGCAACCTTCTACCTTCTAGTTGTTGCCGGCGCCCATCCTCCTCCATCAAGACTTAGCCGGCGCCCATCCTAGAGGCCTCTCCCTTCTTCCTTGGCCGGCGGTTCTCCTTCCATTGGTGGCCGGCACTCTTCCTCCTCCCTTTCTCCTTGGTGGCAAGCAACCTCTTCAAGTTGGCCGGCGCTTCATCCATTTGCTCCTTGGCCGGCAGTTGCACCAAATTTCCTAATTTGGTGGCCGGTTCTAGAAAGGATAGGTATTTGTTGGTTCTTCTCTTTGTTTGCAGTGAACAAGGAAGGGAAGAACACGATCTAGAAGGCTTCTACTCGTGGAGGATCTTCGTCCACACGTCGTCCACGAGAAGGATAGGACATACGGTAGAAGATCGTAAGGTATAAAGTTCTTTTATCTTTAATTACATATCTGAGCATGTTCTTTTATGTTTTGATTATACATGTGTGTGTATGAAAATATATTGTATAATCGTGGACCCCGAAGACAAACACAAAAAACGATCATCCAGTCGTCTCTTCCGCGGCTAACCAACTAGAAGAGTTGTGTTGCTTGAACAACTAGTTTGTTCAAGCGACCACTCAAGTTGTTAGCACGACGACGAAATGGTTGTGCTAAGGAAGCTCATCCCATCCGGATAAATTCTTTCATTAGTGAAAATTTTAATCCGGGGACATGTGAGCCAATGAGCCTCCGAAGCAACTCCCTACAGGGTTTCCTGGAACCCTTGCAAAGTATTGCAGACATGATCAGTGGCTCCTGTATCTACACACCAGGCACTGGTAGATAACACCGCTAAACATATTTCAACAACTGAACAAGAAGATATACCTTTGTTCTTTCGGCGAGGATAGTCCGCCTTCCAATGTCCAGTCTACTTGCAAGTGAAGCACTTGCCTTTCGGCTTCTTCACTCCTGCCCGAGGTCCCACTGCAACTTTCTTTGCTCCACCTTACTTCTTCTTCTTCTTACCTTTCGGTTTAGAAGAAGAAACCTTCTGAGCAACCATGGCTTGAGCGCTTTGACGAAAAAGCCCCTCTGCCGCCTAGAGTTTTGTCAGAAGCTCCGCCAACGAATACAACCTTTTGTTCATGTTGTAGTTGTGGCGGAACTGCTCAAAACTCCTAGGCAGAGACTGGAGAATTATATTGACCTGGGTTTCCCCATCGATCTAAACTCTAAGGACTTCCATCTCATTAAGATGAGCCATCATCTTGAGAACATGATCCCTAACGGGTGTTCCCTCGACCATGGTGGTCGTCATCAAGTTTCTCATAGCCTCCTGTCTAGCCGCCCTACTCTGATGTCCGAAAAGTTCCTTGAGATTGAACATCATGTCATAAGCTGTGGCCATGGCCTGATGCTGATGTTGCAGCACATTTGACATAGATGCCAAAATATAACACCATGCCATCTCATCTGCCTTGATCCATTTCTTATAACTTTCTTTCTCCTTTTCATCAGAGTCATCGGTGGGCTTAGGAGGACAGACCTCGAAGAGTACAAATTTGTACTCCTCTGCAGTTAAGACAATATCCAAGTTTCTTTTCCAATCAATATAGTTTGTTCCAGTAAGTTTATTTTCTTTTAATATCACAGCAAGTGGGTTGAAAGCCATTTGAAAAACCTAAGAATCACAATGATCAAAATATTAGATTTCAAATATTATTGATTCCTCAAAACAATAAAATTCCGAAATCAACCAACACCTCAAAACACCGAGAATATCGCATGCCACGATAGTGTGGACGTATACGAATTCTACATTTGTAAGAGGAGGTTTTACCCATTAATTTTATTATCTTGTCAACCTTACATTTTGACAAATAAAATTAATAGTTGGTTCTCTTTGGCCCTACAAATAAAAGCAGTGACTCCGATGGGAAGGATACTTTTTATTTGCATCTAAGTGTGCACCATTACACGATACTAAGGGAATTATTTCGGATTATGTGCCTTACCGATGGGGAAGTACACATGCTCCTAAATAATTTCCTATAACCATTATTTGACCTAGTGATCCGCAAACAAACCCATCCGATGGGGAGCAAGGCACTCAGAGCCAACGTGCAAGTTTGTTGCATCACACGTCAAATTGTATGTTGGGTTTTTCCGAGCCGCAAAAACCTCTTTTTGTGTTGCGGAAAACTCGGAAGCCTCGGCCACGGATCCGTGCGAAGTATAAAAAATATAAAAACATGTATGTGCTTACAAAAACCCTAGATCTACCTTATATCTAAGAGGTTAGAACATTACCCTCGTAGCAATGCCCTTCGCTTATCCCGCTCGTCCAAAAGTTCGCCGGAACTCGAGAGTGTCAAGTGCACACTCCTCTATGGTATCCACACAAGCAATAGGTGGAGAAAGAGACAAACTTGAGTGTGCTAGCACTCCTAGAAGATCTCGGCAAGATGAGGTTGGGAGAGGTAGAGAGTTTGAGAGAAAAATTCCAAGGAAGAAGATGAAGTTATTTAGCCACCAAAAATCAATTATCCCATCTAATGGAGTGGCCGGCCACTTCATGGAGAGGAGGTTATATGCATGCATGTAACTCCCATGACCCTTAGTCTCCCTCATGATGTTGCACCAATTGACAAAGTCAATGATGATGTGGAGCATCATCATTGGCCGGCCATGCCAAGTCATCTTCATGACATGGCATTTGGTCAAGTCAAACTTGACCTTTCATCTTCCCTCTCAAGTCAAGTCAAACTTGACCTCTAATCTCCCATGGTTGATCAAATCTAACCACTTGACTCAAGTCAATTTAATTTAATGAATCTTTATTCATTAATTTAAATTGATTTGATGAATCAAATCAAAATTAGACTCATTCAATACTTGAATCAACTTGAGTCTAACTCAATTAGTCTAATTTGGATTACTCTTAATCCAATTTGGTTCATCCCATGAACCTAATCCTCATGGTTCATCATATGAACCTAATCTCCATCTAATTTCTCTTATGTGTGTGACCCTATAGGTTCTTGTAACGTTGGCAATGTCCCTAAACCGATTTAGGAACATAAGCAATGAGCGGTATCTAGCAACACATCATTGCTACCCAAGTTACAAGAATGTTGAGCTCCAACATCACCTTTGTGACTACTAATTGTGACTCTCACAATATGTGACAATGTCCCTCTATCCTTGACATCTAGATTGACTAATCAAGGCATAGACCGTGTCATCCTCAGTACAATCTAAATCTTGAACTCCAAGTAGACTCACTCTAATCAAATGAGCTCAATATCTCATATTGACTCATTTGGACATGGCCATGCACTTCGTGGTCTCACTCTATCAAGAATATCGATGTCACCCCCGTCATATAGGAGGGATAGATCCTATCTACATCACTCACATCCCTCCGCATAATTTGTTACATACCCAGTAATCGCCTTTATAGTCCACCCATTTACGGGTGACATTTGACTAAGACTTAGTATGTAACTTGTTATGTAGGGTACCATTGTGACTTCTGTTCTATGGTCTAATTTTCATACTATTAGCCACATGAGAAAGTATATGACACTCATATAACGATCCATGATACTTTCTCATGGCGGGTCATTCAGTATACATTCTCCAATGCATACCCATGTGTCAACTTGATATCTCATATCCATGACTTGTGAGATCAAGTCATCTTGTTGACCTACATGCTAGTCTCTACGCATTAACATTGTCCCTGAATGTTAATACTCGACTAGGAATGATTAAGAGTAGTGTTCTCTATATCATCTCATTATCGATTCAACCAATCGATTGATATAGATAAGAACCTACTACTCAAGGACATTATTATATTTAGTTATTTGGCACCAATACAAGTAAATATAATAACCATGCCTTTATAAATAGGAATATGATACAATAAAGTCCATACAACAATCATCACATGATTGACTCTAGGGCTTTCACTAACAATCTCCCACTAGCACTAGTGCCAATCACCATAGTATCTAATACCCAATGACCTAGTGTGACCATCATGCTTTTTCTGTGCCAAAGCCTTGGTCAAGGGATCTGCGATGTTAGCCTCTGTGGGTACTCTGCAAATCTTCACATCTCCTCTATCGATAATCTCTCGAATGAGATGGAAGCACCGTAGTATGTGTTTGGTCCGCTGGTGTGAGCGAGGTTCCTTAGCCTGTGCAATCGCTCCATTGTTGTCACAATAGAGCTCTATGGGATCTGCAATGCTAGGAACCACCCCAAGCTCAGTAATGAACTTGCGGATCCAAACTGCCTCCTTTGCTGCCTCAGATGCAGCGATATACTCGGCTTCTATTGTAGAATCAGCAACTGTGTCCTGCTTCGAACTCTTCCAGCTCACAGCGCCACCATTCAAGCAAAACACGAACCCTGACTGCGATCTATAATCATCCTGGTTTAGGCTGGCATCACAGTAACCCTTCTGACTAGCTCCTCATCGCCTCCAAATATCAAGAAATATTCTTTAGTCCTTCTCAAGTACTTAAGAATATTCTTGACTGCTATCCAGTGATGCTCACCTGGATCTGACTGGTATCTACTCGTCATGCTCAAAGCATACGAGACATCAGGACGAGTACACAGCATGGCGTACATGATAGATCCTATAGCAGATGCGTAAGGGATCTTATCCATGCAGTCCCTCTCCTCTCTAGAAGAGGGACTTTGAGTCTTCGAAAGACTCACACCATGTGACATCGACAGAAGTCCTTTCTTGGAATTCTGCATGGCAAACCGAAGTAATATCGTGTCAATGTATGTACTCTGACTTAGGCCAAGCAATCTCTTAGATCTATCTCTATAGATCTTGATGCCTAGAATACAAGCTGCTTCTCCTAAGTCTTTCATTGAGAAGCACGTCCCGAGCCAAGTCTTCACAGACTGTAGCAAAGGGATGTAATTCCCAATGAGCAGTATGTCATCCATATACAATACAAGGAAGACAAGCGTATTCCCATCAACCCTCTTGTAGACACAGGGTTCATCTTCATTCTTGATGAAACCAAACTGTTTGATCGCATCATGGAATCGAAGATTCCAGCTCCGAGAAGCTTGCTTTAGCCCATAAATGGACGTTTGCAGCTTACATACCTTCCCAGTATGCTGTGGATCTACAAAACCCTCAAATTGTGTCATGTACACATCCTCGAGCAAGTTTCCATTCAGAAATGCAGTTTTGACATCCATCTGCCAGATCTCATAATCGTGGTATGCTGCAATAGCAAGCAAGATCCGAATGGACTTAAACATCGCCACTGGAGAAAAGGTTTCATCATAGTCAATACCATGAATTTGCTTGAAACCTTTAGCCACCAATCGACCCTTATAGGTATGCGTAAGTCCATCCATGTCAGTCTTTCTCCTAAAGACCCACTTACACCCAATGGGTTTGACCCCTTCAGGTGGATCAACCAAAGTCCATACTTGGTTGGTGTACATGGATTCCATCTCGGATCTCATGGCCTCTAGCCATTTCTCAGAATTTGGGCTCATCACAACTTCCTGATAGGAGGTAGGCTCATTCTCAATGAGCATTACATCATCATGGTCAGACAAGAGAAATGAATATCTCTCAGGCTGACGACGTACCCTATCAGATCTGCGAAGAGGTAGGTCTACATGAACAGGTGGTTGTTCCACAACTCTTTGTGCAATAACCTCATCACCCACAACACTTTGTGGTTCCTGTTCAACCTCCATCAAGGCCTCAGTGCTATGGTCCTTATCTTGAATTTCTTCAAGATCGAAGGTACTCCCACTAGTTTTTCTAGAAACAAAATCCCTTTCTAGAAAAACTCCAGTCTTTGCCACAAACACTTTGTGCTGACTGGGAATGTAGAAGTAATATCCCTTTGTATCCTTGGGATATCCAACAAAATAGCACCTATCGGATTTGGGTCCCAGTTTGTCTGAGACTTGACGTCGAACGTAAGCCTCACAACCCCAAATCCTCATAAAAGACATCTTGGGATTTCTCCCTGTCCATATCGTATATGGTGTCTTTATGACAGCCTTAGATGGTACACGGTTAAGGGTAAAGGCTGTTGTGTCTAGAGCATATCCCCAAAAGGATATAGGAAGATCTGTGTGACTCATCATAGATCGTACCATATCTAATAGGGTACGATTCCTCCTTTCGGATACACCATTCCACTGTGGTGTTCCAGGAGGAGTGAGTTGGGATAGAATCCCACACTCAGCTAGATAGTCACAAAACTCATGGCTAAGGTATTCTCCACCTCGATCTGATCGAAGTATCTTAATACTCTTGCCAAGCTGGTTTTGTACTTCATTCTTGAATTCTTTGAACTTTTCAAAGGATTCTGATTTGTGTGTCATGAGATACACAAAACCATATCTACTGAAGTCATCAGTAAATGTAATGAAGTACCTGTAACCACCTCTAGCAGCAACATTGAAAGGACCACATACATCACTATGTATAAGTCCTAACAAATCTGTTGCTCTTTCGCTATGTCCACTAAAGGGAGTCTTGGTCATCTTGCCTAAAAGGCAAGACTCGCATGCCTCATATGATTCAAAATCAAATGAGTCTAGCAGTCCATCCTTATGGAGCTGAGATAAGCGACTCTCATTTATGTGACCTAAGCGACAATGCCAGAGATAGGTTTGGTTCAACTCATTTGACTTGAACCTTTTTGTACTTATGTTATAGATAGGGCTCTCTAAGTCTAGAAAGTAGAGTCCGTTCATTAGAGGTGTGTTAGTAATATATGAGAGATGTCCTAAGGCAATCGCCTTATGTATGAACCATTTATATGATAAATGAAGATTCACTATTTGACTATACATGTTTCATGTATTTGATTGGATCTTAAACTCATTTCTTTGGATGTCACGATTTGTGATTGGATCACAACTAGTGAGTATCTCTACATGTGTAATTGTGATGTATCGGAATTATCCCTAGTCGATGAATTGATGGATTTGGACACCATCAATTCTATCGAGACTAGCACGAGGTATACTCCTTGGTGTATCCAAGCAGCTGATTCTCACTGGCTGGAGACATAGTGATGTCCGGAGTTAATCGTGGATGCTAGTTATGGTAACTAGTTCATTGGAGTGACCAGTCATAAGACTTCATATGGTTCTCTGCATATATAGATATGTCAATGAAGTTCTTACTGTGGCTTAAGTGCGATGTTCCTTTGACTTGCGGTATTCAAGTCATCTTGATCATGGAGACTTATGCTTTGACATCTTAAGCAAACATCTCTAAGGAGATGTGGACCCGGGATGATTGGGTATAAGTCGAAGTGATCGAAGGTGTTTGAATAGCCTATAAAGGATTCACCACTCCTTGAGAGGAGATGTATACCCATGGCCTCTCGTCGGATTGTTACTAAAGTCTTTGGCCAAAGCATTACATGTTTAGAGTAAGGTACTCTTCGATACATGTGGAGTAACTAGAATCCGTAGGACGAGAAAATGATACTTGGGCTAGGTGTGACGTAGTCAGCCTAGTGGGGACTGACACAATAGACCATGTCCTGAACCAAGTGGGTATAAGATGAGTGAAGGGAATGGGGCACGAATCATTCGAGCTCTTGAAGGGTTTTTGAGAAATAGTTACGGATCAGCCATTGATCTTTTCGGTTAATTGGGGATCATGATGTACTACTAGGTGCCACTCATGATCGTTCTATAATTAATGGTTAATTATAGACGGCCAACATAAAGCGAGAACCTATTTGGTCACACGCACAACGAGCGTAATCCAAAGGATTTAAAACGAGCTTGAGAATGAGATTCTCGGGCCGAGAGAAACTATGTTTGGTTGGACCAAACATAAGCGAGCATGAAATTGTTTGATGCAATGATAGGCGTGGATGGGCGTGTCTTATGAAGACATAATGGATGGACCAAAATGGTTTGGTTCTAATCCAATGGATGAGAATAAACCAAAGGGTTTGGTTTATTTTAAACGAATGAACCAAAAGTTGGTTCGGTTCGTTTTAACTTAAAATAAACCATCATGGTTTGGTTTATTTTAACTTATCTTAATGGAGCGAGTTAACGGGCTTTATGGATATGATCCATTAACCATTAAGAGAATTAGTTCTCTATAAAATAGGGCTTAAACCCTAATCAAAAACCCTAATGAAGTTGCCGCCACCTCACCCTTGGTGATTTGGCGCCCAACCCTAAGCTACGCCCTTGACCCAAAGCTCCTCAACCGCGCGTCTAGAAGGCTGCTTCCTTCCTCCACGCGTCGAGCTGCTGCCGGAAGAGTTCGGCGATCCTCCTTAGGTTTGGCATCAAGGTGAGCACTTGGCTTCCTTTGTTTTTGGCGCGCCTACTCCTCCACCAAGCTGTCAGTTTTCTAGACAACTTCTTCTCCTCTCTTCGGAGCATCGTTTGGGCGATGGTTTAGTGCTCGACGGCTAACTTACGGGATTTGATCTCCGGTAATCCTCTGAGTGGAGGGCGAAGGATTCGTCAAACGGTTGACGAATACCTCTCCGGAGAAGCGAGTTTTGAGAACTCGTTTTAGGATCCGAATTTGGATTCGGATCGTGATCATCTCTCGATCACGTCGTCTTCAACACGAGGCTAGTAACCCGTACGAAGATGAAGTTCGTGACTTAGCGAAGTAATCCCGAGGAGCTCGGCGTGGATACGGATAGAGACGATTCTTACGATGATCGTTCCGGTTGATGCCGTTCCCGCTACACGTCATACGAAAGGTATAACGTAGATAAATTTCTTTTATTGCAAATTTCAATTTACGGTTATGTCTACACTTGTTGTAATATGCATGCGTGTGTTGTGTGTGTTGTAATAAATATAGATTTATTATTTTTAATTGCTTCCGCTGTGCTCATATTTACGAAACATGATCGAACATACACACGCCGCGGTGCCGGAAATCACAACAAGGTGCACTACAATAGAACATATCATTTAAATAAACAGAACAACATTTGTTCTTTATTATAAATGAAAATCCTTTCTTGTCCAAACAAGAAACTGTAATGATGTTCTTAGTTAAGGCAGACACATAACAACATTCATCTAATTCTAGTACAAGCCTAGAGGGCAGAGATAGATCATAAGTTCCTACAGCAACAGCAACAACCCTTGCTCCATTCTCTACTCGTAGGTCCACCTCGCCCTTTGTCAATGCCCTGCTATTTCTCAGCCCCTCCACATTGGTACAAATGTGAGATGCACATCCGGTATCTAATACCCATGATGAAGAAATAGATAGATTGACTTCTATAACATTTATACCTGAAGTAGAAGTCTCACTTCTCTTCTTCTTAAGATCTTCCAGGTATGCCTTGCAGTTACGCTTCCAGTGTCCTGCTTCCTTGCAGTGGAAGCAAGCCCCTTCCTTGGCTACCCCTCCTTTGGGTTTAAGTTCTTTGCCTTTGCCCTTGGCTTGGGACTTTCCCTTACCTTTAGGCTTGCCCTTGCCTTTCTTCTTCTGCACCATCAAAATGGTGTCAGATTTACCCTTCTTATGGTTAAGCTCAGCAGTTCTCAACATGCTGAGCATTTCAGGCAATGACTTATCAATTTCATTCATGTTATAATTCATGACAAATTGATTGAAGGCTTGTGGCAAAGATTGCAAGATCAGGTCAGTGGCCAGCTCTTGGCCAAGTGGGAATCCCAGCCTTTGTAGGTTTTCTACGTACCCAATCATCTTGAGTACATATGTACCTACGGGAGTCCCTTCTTGCATCTTGGACCCAAATAATGCCTTAGAGACTTCATATCTCTCATGCCTAGCTTGTCCTTGATATAGTTGATGAAGATGTCCAACCATATCATAAGCATTCATGAACTCATGTTGCTTCTGAAGCTCAGAGTTCATGGTCGCGAGCATAAGACATGACACATCTAATGCATCATCTTGATGCTTCTTGTAAGCATCTTTGTCAGCTCGCGAGGCAGTGGCAGGAGGTGCCTCCGGAATGGGCTGCTCCAGGACGTACAACTTCCTTTCTTGGGTGAGAACAATTCTCAAGTTCCTGTACCAGTCCAGGAAATTTGCTCCATTGAGCTTGTCCTTCTCAAGGACAGATCGCAGAGAGAGAGTGTTCGTGTTTGTCGACATAGTTATCTACAACATACAATGCAGAGAATTAATATCATATTCCTTTTATCATTTAATTAGGCCTTTAATCAAATGATGCTCTCACTGAATTATAGGAATTTTTTGTAGAATCGAGTTATGGATGTGGTCAAACCACATTACTAGATTCATACAAACTAGCTATAATTCTTGCGGGACAAGATCCACATCATACTAAGCCTTGAGTTAGCTTTGGCTAAATCTCCCAAGACTTAGTATGATCGGTGGGTAACACATTACCGATTACATCTCTATGCAACTCTTGTTTATAGGATCAAGACCCACATTTACAAAAGACCTTGAGTTAACTTTGGCTAAATCGCCCAAGATTTAGTGTAAATGCGATCTTGACCTATCGTTCCAACGATTGGAATATGCCTATAGTTCTACTCGATCCAATTGAGTTTAACAAGTTTTGCTCAATCTAATTGAGCTTACTCTAACCCAAGCGTGATAGGCAGGACCAAGATTGTCCCTCTGCACCCTACCAAAATAATATGCGTTGCTCTGCTTTGGCAGATTCAACAACAACAAATGATCGAGGTAGTGATGGGTATCAAGGCTCGGTAGGCATTTTTGAGTTTATTCAATTATGATCTAATCTAATCGTAATGTGTATCTTATACGCATTTAGGCCTTTATTATTTTATATTAGAATGCATCATATACATACATTCATTATTCTAGCATGCATCATATACATACAAGAAAATTATCCTAGCATGCATCATATACATACATGCATTATTCTACTAGCATGCATCACATACATACAAGCAAAATCAATTAAATATATATATATATATATATTGTTAGTAATATATGAGAGATGTCCTAAGGCAATCGCCTTATGTATGAACCATTTATATGATAAATGAAGATTCACTATTTGAGTATACATGTTTCATGTATTTGATTGAATCTTAAACTCATTTACTGAATGTCCACGATACGATTCACAGCATGAGAGAATTTGTGATTGGATCACAACTAGTGAGTATCTCTACATGTGTAATTGTGATGTATCGGAATTATCCCTAGTCGATGAATTGATGGATTTGGACAACATCAATTCTGTTGAGACTAGCACGAGGTATACTCCTTGGTGTATCCAAGCAGCTGATTCTCACTGGCTGGAGACATAGTGATGTCCGGAGTTAATCGTGGATGCTAGTTATGGTAACTAGTTCATTGGAGTGACCAAGTAAGACTTCATATGGTTCTCTGCATATATAGATATGTCAATGAAGTTCTTACTGTGGCTTAAGTGCGATGTTCCTTTGACTTGCGGTATTCAAGTCATCTTGATCATGGAGACTTATGCTTTGACATCTTAAGCAAATATCTCTAAGGAGATGTGGACCCGGGATGATTGGGTATAAGTCGAAGTGATCGAAGGTGTTTGAATAGCCTATAAAGGATTCACCACTCCTTGCGAGGAGATGTATACCCATGGCCTCTCGTAGGATTGTTACTAAAGTCTTTGGCCAAAGCATTACATGTTTAGAGTAAGGTACTCTTCGATACACGTGGAGTAACTAGAATCCGTAGGACGAGGAAATGATACTTGGGCTAGGTGTGACGTAGTCAGCCTAGTGGGGACTGACACAATAGACCTTGTCCTGAACCAAGTGGGTATAAGATGAGTGAAGGGAATGGGGCACGATTAATTCGAGCTACTGAAGGGTTTCAGAAATAGTTCTGGATCAACCGTTGATCTTTTCGGTTAATTGGGGATCATGATGTACTACTAGGTGCCACTCATGATCGTTCTATAATTAATGGTTAATTATAGACGGCCAACATAAACCGAGAACCTATTTGGTCACACGCACAACGAGTGTAATCCAAAGGATTTAAAACAAGCTTGAGAATGGGATTCTCAGACCGAGAGAAACTATGTTTGGTTGGACCAAACATAAAGCGAGCATGAAATTGTTTCAGTCGCAATGGAAGCGTGGATGGGCCGTGTCTTATGAAGACATAATGGATGGACCAAAATGGTTTGGTTCTAATCAATGGATGAGAATAAACCAAAGGGTTTGGTTTATATTAAACGAATGAACCAAAGGTTGGTTCGGTTCGTTTTAACTTAAAATAAACCATCATGGTTTGGTTTATTTTAACTTATCTTAATGGAGCGGGTGAACGGGCTTTATGGATATGATCCATTAACCATTAAGAGAATTAGTTCTCTATAAAATAGGGCTTAAACCCTAATCCAAAAGCCCTTGGAGTTGCCGCCCACCCCTTGAAGGAGGTTTTCGGCGCCAACCCTAGTGTGCCGCCGCCCAACCTCTTGTGCCGCCGTCCAACTTGTTGCCGGCGACCAAGCTTCAGCCGGTGAACCTCCGGCGACCCTCCGGTGATCTCCTCTAGGTTCGGTGATAAGGTGAGCTTCCATCTCTCCTTGGCCGGCCTCTATTCCTCCACCAAAAGCTGTCCAGTTTTTCTGGACAGCTTGTTTCTTTGTTGTCGGAGCGTCGTTTGGACGACGGTTAGTGCTCCGATAGCACCTAACTTACCGGGGATTTGATCTCCGGTAATCCTCTGAGGTGGAGGACGAAGGATTCGTCAATTGGTTGACGAATACCTCTCCGGAGAAGCGAGTTTTGAGAACTCGTTTTAGGATCCGAATTTGGATTCGGATCGTGATCATCTCTCGATCACGTCGTCTTCAACACGAGGCTAGTAACCCGTATGAAGACGAAGCTCGTGACTTAGCGAAGTCATCCCGAGGAGCTCGGCGTGGATACGGATAGAGACGATTCTTACGAGGATCGTTCCGGTTGATGCCGTTCCCGCTACACGTCATACGAAAGGTATAACGTAGATAATTTCTTTTATTGCAAATTTTAATTTACGGTTATGTCTACACTTATTGTAATATGCATGCGTGTGTTGTGTGTGTTGTAATAAATATAGATTTATTATTTTTAATTGCTTCCGCTGTGCTCATGTTTACGAAACATGATCGAACACACACACGCCACGTGATCAAAAGCAATATGGTATCGAGCCCAGTTGTGTTTCGACATAATCGTAAAAATGGTTTTGCGATAGTCATAATGTATTTCTGGAAATTTTCTAAATTTTGGAAATTTAGAAGTATTTATGGAAATTTTTCAATTTTTGAAAGTCTAGAAGTATTTATGGAAATCTTCCACTTTTGGAAAGTTGGAAGTATTTATGGAAATTGATATTTTCCATAAATAAAATATTTGATTAGATTCTGGAAATTTGTTTCCTAATTTAATCATGATTTGATTTGGAAAATCAAATCTTAAAATATTTTATTTCCATAAGTAGTTTTAATGATTTAGGAAATTGGTTTCCTAAATAGATTTTCCTTAATCAAATAATTCCATGAATAAAATATGTGATTAGATTTGGAAATTTTTTTCCTAATTTAATTATGATTTGATTTGGAGAATCAAATCTTAAACATATTTTATTTCCATAAATAGTTATGACATATAAGGAAATTATATACATGACATAATTGTATGCCATGTAATTGCATTAGATGCATAACATTATGCCATGCGTGTCGTGACATGTAGATGTATGCCATGTATGCCATGCCATGTAGATAATAGTTATTTGCATGCAAAGAGGATGAGACATAAAAACCCTTAATCAATATTAAAGCCTACACCTTCCATTAATATGGTTAGAACCAGAGTTCTGTTTCTTGTTTGGGTTGTTGGACTCTCTCCAAGCCCGGCTCGAACCTGAATATGTTCAAACCATGGAATAGTTTAATACTAATATGGTAAGAGTCAGAGGTCAATCGTTAGCTTTGGTTGTTGGACTCTCTCCAAGCTGGGCTAATTGGTTGAATGCGCTCTAACCATATTAAAACTATGTCCTGATTAATGGGTTGGCTTTAACCAGGAGCATCGGCTTGTTGGACTCTCTCCAAGGTCGATGTAAAGGGAGGTGAAGTTGGGTGCTATGCATATGATGCATACTTGTTAATGTGTTAACAACCCGATGTATGTGTGAACATTCAATTAGTTGATAGCACATTGTGATAGTTGCATATACGTGATATGCAATCGGTATAGAAGATACCTACAGTCGTAGTTATGAATGGCTTGTTGGACTCTCTCGAGGTTGTTCATAACTATGATGGATATCAGCCCATTCGGAGATGGACCTACGATCTCCCGAAGTGATTTTGGGGTTTTGAAATTCGAAAAATGAATGGGATTTATAAATGTATATTGATGCATTTTAAAATCATTTTCTCATATATGCTCGTTTTGTATTTCTAGGTCAATAAATTGATCATGGCGTCTTTGAATTTGCGCACTATTTTGGATTGAACAAGTATTGGGCTAACTTGGGTGGCTTAGAAACCTGAGAATTGTTCTCAAGGTGGAAAAACTTGCATATGTCCTTGAAGAGCCTCTTCCTGACCGTCCTAAGGACGATGCGACTCCAGACCAAATGTTGGTCTATCAGAAACATGTGGCAGATTCTGAGCTGGCGAGTTGCATCATGCTAGCGGCGATGGTACCTGAGCTGCAAAAGCAGCATTAGCATATGGATGCTAATACTATGGTCTTCCATCTTCATGAGTTGTTCGATGAGCAAGCGAGATCCGAAAGGTTCGAGGTCTCTAGGCTCCTCTTCACTACGAAGATGCAAGAAGGTTAAATGCGTAGTGCAGTTTGTGCTAAAGATGAACGGGTACATCGAGCGGCTAGCCACCCTCGGTTTTGTGATGGATCATGAGTTAAGTATTGACTTAATTCTGCATTGTTTGCCCAAGAGTTTCTCGCAATTTGTGATGAACTATCGGATGAACAAATTGGAATCCACCATTCCCGAGCTCCTCAATATGCTGAAGACTGTGGAGCCTTCTGTGAAGCATGAGGAGAAGGCGGTTCTATTAGTTGATTCCTCAAAGAAAGGTTCTAAGAGGAAGGCAAAAGAACAGAAGAAAGGAAAGAAAAAGGCAAAGAAGGCGGAACCAGCATAAAAGGGCACTTGCCATCACTGTGGCAAGGAAGGCCATGGCGAAGAAACTGCAAGATTTATCTTGAGTCCATGAAGAAGAAGAAGGCATCCGATGCCCCATCCTCTTCAGGTATCTTCGTTATTGATTGTCATTCTATTTCCTTAGACACTTGGGTATTGGATTCTGGGTGTAGCTCACATATATGTAATGACATACAGGGGCTAAGGAATAGAAGAAGACTTGTCAGAGGGGAGTCAAATTTGCGAGTTGGCAATGGAGCAAAGGTTGCTGCGGTCGCCATCGGAACTTATTTCTTTGAAGCTCCTAGTGGACTAGTCTTGGAAGCCCGGACAATTGCTATTATGTTCCTTCTCTAATAAAGAATATTGTTTCTATTTCTTAAATAGAAATGGTTTCCATTTAACGTTTAGTAACAATTGTTATATAACTTTGAATGGCGTACTTTATGGAACGGAACTTTGAGTAATGGCATTTATCGTTGGGCGTATCGGTGACATTTTTAATATCGGCGAGCAACAGCGTGCTCGAAAGGATAATCACATAGACTCCTATATGTGGCATTGTCGTCTTGGCCATATAAGCAAGAAACGCATGTCCGAATTACACCGATGTGGAATTCTGGAATCGTTTGAATTGGATTCATACGATACATGCGAATCATGCTTAAAAGGCAAGATGACTAAGTTACCTTTTACTGGAAAAGGTGAACGAGTGGGAGAGTTACTAGGTCTAGTACATACTGATGTATGTGGACTTATGTCAACTCAAGCATTAGGAGGCTATAGCTACTTCATTACCTTCACCGATGATCACTCACGGTTTGGGTATGTGTTCTTGATGAAACACAAGTCCAAGCCTTTGAAAGGTTCAAAGAATTCAGAAATGAAGTAGAGAAACAACATGACAAGAGTATTAAAATACTTCGATCGGATCGAGGTGGTGAATACTTAAGTCAAGAGTTTCTTGATTATCTAAGAGACAATGGCATATTGTCTCAATGGACTCCGCCCTATACACCATAGCATAATGGTGTATCTGAGAGGCGTAACCGGACCTTGTTGGACATGGTCAGGTCAATGATGAATCATGCAACTCTTCCCAAGTCCTTTTGGGGTTATGCACTTCACACAGCTGTTTACTTGTTAAACAGAATGCCTACCAAGGTAGTCTTAACTACTCCATATGAGATATGGAATGGTAAGAAACCTCATGTATCTTACTTGAAGATATGGGGTTGTCCTGCTTATGTGAAGCGGACTGTATCAGACAAACTGGATGCTAAGTCTGATAAATGTCTATTTATTGGATACCCTAAGGAAACAAGGGGTTACCAATTCTATCATCCTGTGGAACAAAAGGTGTTTGTTTCAAGGCATGCTGTGTTTCTAGAGAAAGAGTTTCTCTTGCAAGAAAATAGTGGGAGTATCGTCGAGCTTGAGGAGGCTCGAGAGACTCAAATAGACATTGATGAGATACCTGGTGAAGCACAACAGCCGACAACTCATAGTGATGAGCAATCGGCTGGACCTATTGTAACACCACATCTTCGTAGATCTGGTAGAACACGCAATATTCCTGAGAGATATGGATTTCGTAAGTGAATCGAGCGACGTGTTACTCATTGATGATGAGGAGCCTACAGTTATGAAGAAGTCGATAAGTTCGAAAGGGATAAGTGGCTTGGTGCCATGAAGTCGGAAATGGATTCCATGTATGAAAACCAAGTTTGGAACTTGGTTGACCCACTGAAGGCATAAAGCCTATAGGGTGCAAGTGGGTTTTCAAGAAGAAAACCGACATGGATTAATGTGATTACCTATAAGGCTAGATTGGTGGCGAAAGGATATCGTCAAAAACAAGGTGTTGATTATGGCGAAACCTATTACTTTGCTTATAGCTATGCTTAAATCCATTCGGATGCTCCGGCCATAGCGGCTCATTATGATTATGAGATATGGCGGATGGATGTGAAAACTTTCCTTAATGGAAACACTGCTCGGGGCGTGTATATGATACTGACTTAGGGTTTCACATCGGTTGATAAAACCAAGGTATGCAAATTGCGGCGATCCATTTATGGATTGAAGCAAGCATCCAGAGTGGAATATCCGTTTTGATGACGATCAAAAGTTTGATTTCTCACAAAATCGAAACCTTGTGTGTACAAGAAGGTTAGTAGAGTGCGATCGTGTTCCTAGTATTGTATGTCGATGACATATTACTTATAGGAAAGCGATGTGTCAATCTTCTGATCGATTAAGGTTTGGTTATCAAGACATTCTCCATGAAAGACACAGGAGAAGCAACCTACATCCTTGGGATTAATATCTATAGAGATAGATCGAAACGGTTGCTTGGTCTTTCGCGATCTACATATATAGGCCGAAAAGCTAAAGAGGTTTAGCATGTCGGAATCCAAGAAAGGTTATCCGCCCATCGGGCATGGGTACACCTTTCAAGTCTATGTGTCCGCCGCACGTAAGGCGAGAGGATTTGCATGAGTAAGATTCCTATGCATCGCAATAGGATCTATCATGTATGCTATGTTATGTCACGAGGCCCGATGTATAAATGCCGCTCACGAGTGTCACGGCGGATACAAATCCGATCCAGGAATGGATCATTGGGCGGCTGTTAAGATGATCCTTATGTACTTGAGAAGAACTAAGGATGTGTTCCTAATATATGGAGAAGGGGACATGGTGATACGCGGGTATACGGATGCGGCTTCGATGACAAGGATGATTCGGTCTCGATCACGGATACGTGTTCACCTTGAATGGGGGCGCAGTGAGTTGGAAAAGTTCCAAACAAGAGACTGTAGCGGATTCTACCACTGAAGCAGAATATATTGCAGCTTCGGAAGCAGCAAAGGAAGCGGTTTGGATCAAGAAGTTCGTTCATGAACTTGGTGTGATTCCGGCCATTGTTGAAGCAATACCGGTCTACTGCGACAACAATGGAGCAATTGCACAGGCGAAAGAGCCAAGGTCTCATCAGCGATCCAAACATGTGCTTCGCCGCTATCATCTTATCAGAGAGATCATCAGTAGGAACGAAATACAAATCGAGAAAATTCCCATTGAAAGGAACTTAGCGGATCCTTTGACTAAAGCATTACCTCAAAGTAAGTTTGAGGGTCATGTTAGAGCTTATGGTATTGGATACCATAGCGATTGGCATTAGGCCAAGTGGGAGTCTGTTAGTAATATATGAGAGATGTCCTAAGGCAATCGCCTTATGTATGAACCATTTATATGATAAATGAAGATTCACTATTTGAGTATACATGTTTCATGTATTTGATTGGATCTTAAACTCATTTACTGAATGTCCACGATATGATTCACAACATGAGAGAATTTGTGATTGGATCACAACTAGTGAGTATCTCTACATGTGTAATTGTGATGTATCGGAATTATCCCTAGTCGATGAATTGATGGATTTGGACACCATCAATTCTGTCGAGACTAGCACGATTTATACTCCTTGGTGTATCCAAGCAGCTGATTCTCACTGGCTGGAGACATAGTGATGTCCGGAGTTAATCGTGGATGCTAGTTATGGTAACTAGTTCATTGGAGTGACCAGCCGTAAGACTTCATATGGTTCTCTGCATATATAGATATGTCAATGAAGTTCTTACTGTGGCTTAAGTGCGATGTTCCTTTGACTTGCGGTATTCAAGTCATCTTGATCATGGAGACTTATGCTTTGACATCTTAAGCAAATATCTCTAAGGAGATGTGGACCCGGGATGATTGGGTATAAGTCGAAGTGATCGAAGGTGTTTGAATAGCCTATAAAGGATTCACCACTCCTTGCGAGGAGATGTATACCCATGGCCTCTCGTCGGATTGTTACTAAAGTCTTTGGCCAAAGCATTACATGTTTAGAGTAAGGTACTCTTCGATACATGTGGAGTAACTAGAATCCGTAGGGCGAGGAAATGATACTTGGGCTAGGTGTGGCGTAGTCGACCTAGTGAGGGTGACACAATAGACCATGTCACGAACCAAGTGGGTATAAGATGAGTGAAGGAATGGGGCACGATTAATTCGAAGCTCTTGAAGGGTTTGAAATAGTTCTGGATCAACCGTTGATCTTTTCGGTTAATTGGGGATCATGATGTACTACTAGGTGCCACTCATGATCGTTCTATAATTAATGGTTAATTATAGGCGGCCAATATAAACCGAGAACCTATTTGGTCACACGCACAACGAGCGTAATCCAAAGGATTTAAAACGAGCTTGAGAATGGGATTCTCAGACCGAGAGAAACTATGTTTGGTTGGACCAAACATAAAGCGAGCATGAAATTGTTTCAGTCGCAATGGAAGCGTGGATGAGCCGTGTCTTATGAAGACATAATGGATGGACCAAAATGGTTTGGTTCTAATCCAATGGATGAGAATAAACCAAAGGGTTTGGTTTATATTAAACGAATGAACCAAAGGTTGGTTCGGTTCGTTTTAACTTAAAATAAACTATCATGGTTTGGTTTATTTTAACTTATATTAATGGAGCGGGTTAACGGGCTTTATGGATATGATCCATTAACCATTAAGAGAATTAGTTCTCTATAAAATAGGGCTTAAACCCTAATCCAAAACGCTAGCCCTTGGAGTTGCCGCCCACCCCTTGAAGGAGGTTTTCGGCGCCAACCCTAGTGTGCCGCCGCCCAACCTCTTGTGCCGCCGTCCAACTTGTTGCCGGCGACCAAGCTTCAGCCGGTGAACCTCCGGCGACCCTCCGGTGATCTCCTCTAGGTTTGGTGATAATGTGAGCTTCCATCTCTCCTTGGCCGGCCTCTATTCCTCCACCAAAAGCTGTCCAGTTTTTCTGGACAGCTTGTTTCTTTGTTGTCGGAGCATCGTTTGGACGACGGTTAGTGCTCCGATAGCGCCTAATTTACCGGGGATTTGATCTCCGGTAATTATCTGAGGTGGAGGACGAAGGATTCGTCAATTGGTTGACGAATACCTCTCCGGAGAAGCGAGTTTTGAGAACTCGTTTTAGGATCCGAATTTGGATTCGGATCGTGATCATCTCTCGATCACGTCGTTTTCAACACGAGGCTAGTAACCCGTACGAAGACGAAGCTCGTGACTTAGCGAAGTCATCCCGAGGAGCTCGGCGTGGATACGGATAGAGACGATTCTTACGAGGATCGTTCCGGTTGATGCCGTTCCCGCTACACGTCATACGAAAGGTATAACGTAGATAATTTCTTTTATTGCAAATTTTAATTTACGGTTATGTCTACACTTGTTGTAATATGCATGCGTGTGTTGTGTGTGTTGTAATAAATATAGATTTATTATTTTTTAATTGCTTCCGCTGTGTTCATGTTTACGAAACATGATCGAACACACACACGCCGCGGTGCCGGAAACCCAACATATATATATCAACATATATATATATAATTAAATGTGATATAGTCATGGCCCTACTACGATCTTCTCAAGCCAATGAGAAGATCGAACGGTCAACCTAAGGCTAGCGGCTTCTCCAAGCGCTTCCTTTGACCGCCATGTGTCGTCGTCACCCTTCTCGTAATCTCGTCTTCGAGTGGACTTTCCACTGCTCCATTTTATACATTACAAATATGAAACTCGAGTTACATTCGAGTCTAAAAACTAATTACAACTATAATATCAAAAGAAGAGGTACGATGCGCAGGTGCATACACTATACAACACGCACAACCACAAAACGACACACAGGCCGTATTATGAATTACAACACACATAATCCAATCAAATTGAGGTCATTGGGCCATGACAATCACAGAACTATACATAATTCTAAATTATCTATTTTTACAGAAAATTTCTATAATTTTTCCTAATTTATTTCAAATTTATGTGTCACCTCTCCATAACGGTCCCGCTAAGCGGTTTCCAGGCGCGATCGCGGGACAAAGCCCTTTTCAGGGATAGGGGCAGCGCCCCTACTCGCAAAACAAACTTCGCGAGTGTCCCTACAATGATCTTACAGTGACTTAAGTTGCTGTCCCAAAAACCTAAAGCGAGAACTCGCCGATTCGGAGAGTTTTTTCGACGGCAGTTTCACGAGTGTCCCAACACTCGTTGCTTCGACTCTACGAGAAAAATACCCAAAAATTCTATAAAATTAGGAAATTTACAGAAACATATAAATCTGTAATTTTTATATCTAATATAAAAACTACAAAAACGAAACACACGCATGCTTCGCACGTGGCTCTGATACCACTGTTAGGTTTTTCCGAGCCGCAAAAACCGCTTTTTGCGTTGCGGACACCTCGGAAGCCCGCGGGATCCGCAGTATAAAAATATAAAAACATGTATGTGCTTACAAAAACCCTAGATCTACCTTAGATCTAAGAGGTTAGAACATTACCCTCGTAGCGATGCCCTTCGCTTTTCCCACTCGTCCAAAAGTTTGCCGGAACTCGAGAGTGTCAAGTGCACACTCCTCTATGGTATCCACATAAGCAATAGGTGGAGAAAGAGACAAACTTGAGTGTGCTAGCACTCCTAGAAGATCTCAGCAAGATGAGGTTGGGAGAGGTACAGAGCTTGAGAGAAAAATTCCAAGGAAGAAGATGAAGTTATTTAGCCACCAAAAATCAATTACCCCATCTAATGGAGTGGTCGGCCACTTCATGGAGAGGAGGTTACATGCATGCATGTAACTCCCATGACCCTTGGTCTCCCTCATGATGTGGCACCAATTGACAAAGTCAATGATGATGTGGAGCATCATCATTGGCCGGCCATGCCAAGTCATCATCATGACATGGCATTTGGTCAAGTCAAACTTGACCTTTCATCTTCCCTCTCAAGTCAAGTCAAACTTGACCTCTAATCTCCCATGGTTGATCAAATATAACCACTTGACTCAATTCAATTTAATTTAATGAATCTTTATTCATTAATTTAAATTGATTTGATGAATCAAATCAAAATTAGACTCATTCAATACTTGAATCAACTTGAGTCTAACTCAATTAGTCTAATTTGGATTACTCTTAATCCAATTTGGTTCATCCCATGAATCTAATCCTCATGGTTCATCATATGAACCTAATCTCCATCTAATTGCTCTTATCTGTGTGACCCTATAGGTTCTTGTAACGTTGGCAATGTCCCTAAACCGATTTAGGAACATAAGCAATGAGCGGTATCTAGCAACACATCATTGCTACCCAAGTTACAAGAATGTTGAGCTCCAACATCACCTTTGTGACTACTAATTGTGACTCTCACAATATGTGACAATGTCCCTTTATCCTTGACATCTAGATTGACCAATCGAGGCATAGACCGTGTCATCCTCGGTACAATCTAAATCTTGAACTCCAAGTAGACTCACTCTAATCAAATGAGCTCAATATCTCATATTGACTCATTTGGGCATGGCCATGCACTTCGTGGTCTCACTCTATCAAGAATATCGATGTCACCCCCGTCATATAGGAGGGATAGATCCCATCTACATCACTCACATCCCTCCGCATAATTTGTTACATACCCAGTAATCGCCTTTATAGTCCACCCATTTACGGGTGACGTTTGACGAAGCCAAAGTATGCAACTCCTTATGTAGGGAACCATGGTGACTTCAGGTCTAAGGACTAATAGTCATACTAATAGCCACATGAGAAAGTATATGCCACTCATATAACGATCCATGATACTTTCTCATGGCGGGGTCATTCAGTATACATTCTCCAATGCATACCCATGTGTCAACTTGATATCTCATATCCATGACTTGTGAGATCAAGTCATCTTGTTGACCTACATGCTAGTCTCTACGCATTAACATTGTCCCTGAATGTTAATACTCGACTAGGAATGATTAAGAGTAGTGTTCTCTATATCATCTCATTATCGATTCAACCAATCGATTGATATAGATAAGAACCTACTACTCAAGGACATTATTATATTTAGTTATTTGGCACCAATACAAGTAAATATAATAACCATGCCTTTATAAATAGGAATATGATACAATAAAGTCCATACAATAATCATCACATGATTGGCTCTAGGGCTTTCACTAACATTGTAATGGAGGCCGCGGGAATTAATTAAAATGTCCCTCTCCCACTTAGTAAATTGACAATGAGGAATTTTCAAGCATACACAACATGCATATAAAACAAATCAGTTATAAATATGGAAAAAAATAGAATTTTCCCAACTATTATGGCATTGTTCTCCAATACGCATCCCGTCGTGTCGCCACCTCGTCCGCTCCATCTTTTTCCGTGCGCAAGTCACCAAAGATATCCGAGCCGAGATAAACTATTTTAATTTACATCCATCGATCCTATACTCCACAAAGGAGTGTACAAATAATCTAGATCGAAAGTAAACTAAAATGAGTGGCTAAACAATGTCGTATTTAATTACAAAAATTAAATACTAATCTAGCCTCGTCAACCCCGAGGATTCAAATAATATACATACAATCAGACACAAAACAATCACATACACACAAATAGCCATAATAGTCGGATCTTATGCCTGCAACCAAAAAGTTAGCCTACGCACATCCTACTATTATCCAACATTCTCAATATATGATATGTGCATGAAAGTAACCGAATCCAAATCAGACAAAACCGGAAATCGTGGCTCTGATACCACTTGTTGGTAATTGCTTCGGAGGCTCATTGGTTCCCATGTCCCCGGATTAAAATTTTCGCTAATGAAAAAACTAATCCGGATGGGATGAGTTTCCTTAGCACAACCATTTCGTCGTCGTGCTAACAACTTGAGTGATCGCTTGAACAAACTAGTTGTTCAAGACACACAACTCTTCTAGTTGGTTAGCCGCGGAAGAGACGACGGATGGATCGCCGGTTTTTGTGTTTGTCTTCGGCGTCCATGATTATACAAAATACATACAAATGCAAACTAGTATAATCAACACATAAAGAACATGTTAAGATCAGAAAAATAAAGTTGTAAAACTTTTATACCTCTTGATCTTCGACCGTATGTCCTATCCTCCTTGTGGACGTCGTCTGGGCGAAGATCCTCCATGAGTAGAAGCCTTCTAGGTCACGTTCTTCCCTTCCTTGCTCGCTCCGAACAAAGAGAAGAACCAAAAAAAACTCCTTCTCCTTTCTAGAACCGGCTACCAAGCCAAGGAGCTTGTTATAACTGCCGGCCAAGGAGTAGATGGTTAAACGCCGGCCAACCTTTGTAACAATGTTGCCGCTGGCCACCAAGGAATGGGAGAAGCGTCGGCCACAAATGGATTGGAGAACCGCCGGCCACCAAGGAGAAAAGGAGGAGGAAGAGGGCCGGCCAAAGCAAGAAGGAAGATGGAGTGAGTGCCGGCCACCAAGGAGAAAAGGAGGAAACCCTAATCTCCTTCCTTGTTGCCGCCCAAACCACAAACCAAACCGTAGCCGCCTAAACTCTTGAGAGGCAAAACCCTAATCCAAAAACCATTCTTGCTGCCCAAGACTTAGCCCTCTATTTATAGAATTGGGCTTAAGCCTCCTTTAATCTCCACCGTCGGATCTAGGTATTTAATCTCCACCGTCGGATCTAGGGTTTTATCCCAACCGTCGGATCTAGGGTTTCATCCCAACCGTCGAATCTAGGGTTTCATCCCAACCGTCGGATCTAGGGTTTCATCCCAACTATCGGATCTAGGGTTTCATCCCAACCGTCAGATCTAATATTTCATCCCAACCGTCGGATCTAGGGTTTTGTTTTACATTCTTGGATCTAGACTTCTTGAGGATTATATTAGGCTACGATAGGGACCATGAGAAGCAGTTGGATCTTGGCCACCCGATGGATCGGAACCACACAAACTTGATCCATCAATGATGTTCCATTCCACTAGAGGATCATCATTGAACTACCTCACCAACCCCCATAAATTAATATGGGCTCTATATATTATTTGTACATCCATCTCCCCGTGTTTAAGATATCGAATGTCCGTTAATTAATTGATTTACTGACCATCAATCAATTAATCTCTGACTCCTCGAGTAGTACCACTCAACCTTATCATCATGTTGACTAAGTCAATCAGCTGGGTTTACATGATAAACCTTATGAGCTCCTCAAGGGGACATCATCCACGTAATATATAGGACACGGTTTCCTCCTATAATCAACGGCACACCATGTAAATAATATTATTTCCCAACTTACTGGGCATATTGATTTAATCCATCTAAATCTCACCCTATGGTAAATCAAAGAAATAAATACTAAGTACATGTGCCCGTTATTATATCGGGATTAAGAGTATGTACAACATAATATCTGAGGTCCGATTCAATTATGTAGTCAGCAATTAATTGAATCACCTCTATGTCGGTCCTGCTCAATACACCTAAGTGTACTAGTGTAACTCTATGTTCAAGACAAAACAATACCAAGCTACACTACAACCATGCCAATGGTTTGTCCAAAACCATCTTGGTTGTGATCCTCTACTTATATTCTACAAGGGACTGATAACATGATCTT
Source organism: Wurfbainia villosa (assembly GCA_025175895.1). Classification (NCBI taxonomy): domain Eukaryota; kingdom Viridiplantae; phylum Streptophyta; class Magnoliopsida; order Zingiberales; family Zingiberaceae; genus Wurfbainia; species Wurfbainia villosa. The sequence goes on along the minus strand of CM045990.1, from coordinate 67,772,255 downwards.
CTGTGCCACACCAAGCACCATGTTATCTACAATGTAAAATATTAGACAATATGCACACATATAATAAATATAAAGTGAAAACAATGATTATGTGATTCTTATTTCAAAATAAAAATGTTCATACAAAAAGAGCTAGGTTTTCAGTATACATTCCAACACTTAGGAGTTTATATGTTAAACAACTTGTGCAAGGTCTATTTAAGATCATACTAACATCACACACATATAGAGCATGTCATAAACATCATGAACAAGCATAACATGGTGTGATCTAAACTTCATGGGGTTCTAACAAAATTTTAAATCCTAAACAACTTGTACAAGATCTAACTAACCACATGTTAATCTCCATCACATATAGATCATGGCATGGAAGGCCCTTAGGGGACTAAATAGGTCTTGGCTGAGAGTTTCAAGAGGCTTAAAGATCCAACACTTAAATCTAACTTAGCTATCAACATATTATCTTCATCTACATTCAAAACATAACATGACTACATATAGATCATAACATAGAAGACCATTAGGAGCCTAAATGGGTCTTGGCCGAGAGTTTCAAGAGGCTTAAAGGTCCAAAACTTAAATCTAGCTTAGCTATCTACATATTATCTTCATCTATATTCAAAACATAACATGACTAAATATAGATCATAGCATGGAAGTCCATTAGGAGCCTAAAAGGGGTCTTGGCTGAGAGTTTCAAGGACTTTAAGATCAAACACTTAAACTAAGCCTATCTAGAAACATGTTATCATCATATTCATACAAAACATAGCATGGACAATCATGGGAAGCATGAAGATGGTATTGGCCGAGAGTTTCAAGAAGCTTGAAGATCAAACACTTAAACCAAGCCTATCTAGAAACATGTTATCATCATATTCATACAAAACATAGAATGGACAGTCATGGGAAGCATGAAGAAGGTATTGGCCGAGAGTTTCAAGAAGCTTGAAGATCAAACACTTAAACCAAGCCTATCTAGAAACATGTTATAATCATATTCATACAAAACATAGCATGGACAATCATGGGAAGCATGAAGAAGGTCTTGGCCGAAAGTTTCATAAAGGATTTTCTTAACAACCATCAACCGAAGCAACAAGTACTGTAGGTGAGGGGATACTTGTTGGGTTTCCGGCACCGCGGCGTGTGTATGTTCGAACATGTTTCGTAAACATGTGCACAGCAGAAGGAATAAAATAATAAATATAATTTATTACAACACACACATCACACGCATGCATAGTACAACATGTGTAGATATAACCGTAAATTCAAATTTTGCAATAAAAGGAAATTTATACTATGTATACCTGACGTATGACGTGTAGCGGGAAAGGCATCAACCGGAACAATTCTCGCTAGAATCGTCTCTATCCGTATCCATGCCGACTATCATTGGGATGACTTCACAAAGTCATGAGACTCGTCTTCGTACGGGTTACTAGCCTCATGTTGAAGACGATGTGATCGAGAGAAGATCACGATCCGAATCAAAATTCGGATCCAAAACGAGTCCTCAAAAACTCGCTTCTCTGGAGTGGTATTCGTCAACTGTTTGACGAATCCTTCGTCCTCCACCTATGAGGATTACCGGAGATCGAATCTCCGGCAAGGCTACTGCTGTCGGAGCTCCAAACGTTGTCCAAATGATGCTCCGATGAGAAGGAAACAAGCTGTCCAGAAAACTGGACAGCTTTGGTGGAGGAATTGGGACCGACCAAAAGGGAAGGTTGAAGCTCACCTTATTGCCGAACCCAAAGGAGATCACCGGAGCATCTCCAGCAGCAGCTCGACGCCGGCAAGGGGGAAGGACAGTACCTTCTGGATGCCAGCAAGAGAGCTAGGTGGTGGTGGGCGGCGGTGCTAGGGTTGGCGCCGACTACACCAAGGAGAGGAGGGGGCGGGACCAATTAGGGTTGCTTGGACTTTTATTAGAGTTTAACAAAAACCCTTAAGCCCTATTTTATAGAGAACAAATTCTCTTAATGGTTATTGGATCATAACCAAAAGCCCATTAACCCGCTCCATTAATTTATGTTAAAATAAACCAAACCATGATGGTTTATTTTAAGTTAAAACGAACCGAACAAACTTTGGTTCATTCGTTTAAAACAAACCAAACCCTTTTGGTTTATTCTCCTCCATTGGATTAGAACCAAAACAATTTGGTTCATCCATCATGTCTTCATAAGACACGGCCCATCCACGCTTCCATTGCGACTGAAATGATTTCATGCTCGCTCCATGTTTGGTCCAACCAAACCTAGTTTCTGTCGGTCTGAGAATCTCATTCCCAAGCTCGTTTTAAATCCTTCGGATTACGCTCGTTGTGCATGTGATCAAATAGGTTCTCGGTTTATGTTGGCCGTCTATAATTAACCATTAATTATAGAACGATCATGAGTGGCACCTAGTAGTACATCATGATCCCCAATTAACCGAAAAGATCAACGGTTGATCCAGAACTATTTCTGAAATCCTTCAGCAGCTCAAATGAATTGTGTCTCATTCCCTTCACTCATCTTATACCCACTTGTTTCAGAACATGGTCTATAGTGTCAGTCCCCACTAGGATGACTACACCACACCTAGCACAAGTATCATTTCCTCATCCAACGGATTCTAGTTACTGCACATGTATCATAGAGTACCTTACTCTAAACATGTAATGCTTTGGCCAAAGCCTTTAGTAACAATCCGACGAGAGGCCATGGGTTTACATCTCCTCGCAAGGAGTGGTGAATCCTTTATAGGCTATTCAAACACCTTCGATCACTTCGACTTATACCCAATCATCCCGGGTCCACATCTCCTCAGAGATGCTTGCTTAAGATGTCAAAGCATAAGTCTTTATGATCAAGATGACTTGAATACCGCAAGTCAAAGGAACATCGTATTTAAGTTGCAGTAAGAACTTCATTGACATATCTATATATGCAGAGAACCATAAGAAGTCTTACGGCTGGTCACTCCAATGAACTAGTTACCATAACTAGCATCCACGATTAACTCCGGACATCACAATGTCTCCAGCAGTGAGAATCAGTTGCTTGGATACACCAAGGAGTATACCTCGTCCTTGTCTCGACAGAATCAATGGTGTCCAAATCCATCAATTCATCGACTAGGGATAATTCTGATACATCACAATTACACATGTAGAGATACTCACTAGTTGTGATCCAATCACAAATTCTCTCATTCTATGAATCATATCGTGGACATTCAGTAAATGAGTTTAAGATCTAATCAAATACATGAAAATATGTACACTCAAAAAGTGAATCTTCATTTATCATATAAATAGTTCAAACATAAGGCGATTGCCTTAGGACATCTCTCATATATTACTAACAAACTCCCACTTGGCCTAATGCCAATCGCTATGGTATCCAATACCATAAGCTCTAACATGACCCTCAAACTTATTTTGAAATAATGCCTTAGTCAAAGGATCCGCTAAGTTCCTTTCAGTGGGGATTTTCTCGATTTGTATTTTCTTCCTACTAATGATCTCTCTGATCAGATGATAGCGGCGAAACACATGTTTGGATCATTGATGAGACCACATCAAGTTCATAGATGAACTTCTCGATCCAAACCGCTTCCTTTGCTGCTGCCAAAGCTGCAATGTATTCTACCTTAGTGGCAGAATTCTCTATAGTGTCAAGCTTGGAACCTTTCAATCTTATCGCACCTCCATTCTAGGTGAATACATACCCAGACTGAGATTTGGAATCATCCTTGTCTATCTGGAGCTAGCACCCGTATACCCACATCTAACCATGTACCCTTCTCCATATATTACGAACATATCCTTAGTTCTTCTGAAGTATTTAAACAAGAAATAGAAATGATGTTCTTTATCAACGAAGGAACATAAAAGTAATTGTCCAGTTCTAAGACAAGTCATGCAGGGAGTTTCAACAAATACGTTCCGATGACGAGTGCAGCAACCTTTGCTCCATTCCCAACACGTAAATTTGACTCTCCCTTGACGAGTCTTCTTTTATTCCTTAGCACATGTATGTCATTACATATATGTGAGCCACACCCAGTATCTAATACCCAAGTGTCTGAGGAAATAGAATGACAATAAATAACGAAGATATATGAAAAAGATGGAGCATCTTATGCCTTATTCTTTTTCACAGACTCAAGATAAATCTTGTAATTTCTTCGCCAATGGCCTACTTGCCATAATGATGGCAAGTGCCCTTTTGAGCTGGTTATGCCTTTTTAGCCTTTTTCTTCTTCCCCTTCTATTGTTCCTTTGACTCCCTCTTAGAACCTTTCTTTGAGGAATCTACTAACAACACTGTCCCCTGCTCATGCTTCTTAGAAGGCTCCACAGTCTTCAGCATGTTGAGCAGAACCACAGATGAACCTTCTTGCATCTCAGAGGTGAAGAGGAGCTTGGAGACTTCGAACCTTTCGAATCTCACTTGCTTATCAAACGACTCATAAAGATGAAGGACTACGATATGAGCATCCATATGCTCATGTTGCTTCCGTAGCTTGGGTTCCAACATGGCTAGCATGATGCAACTCATTTGTTCAGAATCACTAACATGTTTCTGATAGGCCAAAAATTGGTCCAGAGTTGCATTGTCACAAGGACGGGCAGGAAGAGGCGCTTCGAGGACATTTGCAAGCTTTTCAACCTTGAGAACAATTCTCAAGTTTCTAAGCCAGTCCAAGAAGTTCGGCCTAGTCAATTGATTCGAATCCAAAATGGAAGGCAAATTCAAAGACATCATGATCAATCTTAGAAATACAAAATGAGCATATATGAGAAAGATGATTTTAAAATGCATCATTATACATTCATAAATCCCATTCATTTTTTGAATTTCAAAAACCCCAAAATCACTTCGGGAGATCGTAGGTCTATCTCCGAATGGGCTGATATCCATCATAGATATGAACAACCTTGGAGAGAGTCGAACAAGTCATTCATAACTACGATGGTAGGTATCAAATATACTGATTGCATATCACATATATGCAACTATCACAATGTGCTATCAACTTATTGAATGTTCACACATACATCGGGTTGTTAACACATTAACAAGTATGCATCATATGCATATCACCCAACTTCACCTCCCTTTACATCGACCTTGGAGAGAGTCGAACAAACCGATGATCCAGGTTAAAGCCAACCCATTAATCGAGAAATAATTTTAATATGGTTAGAGTGCATTCAACCAATTAGCCCAGCTTGGAGAGAGTCCAACAACCAAAGCTAATGATTGACCTCTGACTCTTACCATATTAGTATTAAACTATTCCACGGTTTGAACATGTTTGGGTTCGAGCTGGGCTTGGAGAGAGTCCAACAACCCAAACAAGAAACGGAACTCTGGTTCTAACCATATTAATGGAAGGTGTAGGCTTTAATATTGAGTAAGGGTTTTTATATCTCATCCTTTTTGCATGCAAAGTACTATTATCTACATGGCATGACATACATGGCATACATCTACATGTCACGACACGCTTGGTATAATGATATGCATCTAATGCAATTACATGACATACAATTATGTCATGTACAAAATTTCCTTATATGTCATAACTATTTATGGAAATAAAATATGTTTAAGATTTGATTCTCCAAATCAAATCATGTTTAAATTAGGAAACAAATTTCCAAATCTATTCACATATTTTATTTGTGGAAATAGTTGATTAAGGAAAGTCAATTTAGGAAACCAATTTCCTAAATCATCAAAACTACTTATGGAAATAAAATATTTAAAGATTTGATTTCCCAAATCAAATCATGATTAAATTAGGAAACATATTTCAAAAATCTAATCAAATATTTTATTTATGGAAAATATCAATTTCCATAAATACATCCAACTTTCCAAAAGTATAAGATTTCCATAAATATTTCTAGAATTTCCAAAATTAAAAAATTTCCATAAATACTTCTAACTTTCCAAAAGTAGAAAATTTCCAGAAATATCATTATGACTATCGCAAAATAATTTTACGATTATGTTGAAATACAACCTGGGCTCTGATACCATCAAGGTTTCGCACATGCTGTAGTGTGTGTTCGAACATGTTTCGTAAACATGTGCACAGCGGAAGGAATAAAATAATAAATCTAATTTATTACAACACACACATCACACACATGCATAGTACAACATGTGTAGACATAACCGTAAATTCAAATTTTGCAATAAAAAGAAATTTATACTACGTATACCTGACGTATCACATGTAGCGGGAAAGGCATCAACCGGAACGATTCTCGCTAGAATCGTCTCTATCCGTATCCACGCCGAGTATCTTGGGGATGACTTCACAAAGTCACGAGCCCCATCTTCGTACGGGATACTATCCTCGTGTTGAAGATGATGTGATGGAGAGAAGATCACGATCCGAATCAAAATTCGGATCCAAAACGAGTCCTCAAAAACTCGCTTCTCCGGAGAGGTATTCGTCAACCGTTTGACGAATCCTTCGTCCTCCACCTATGAGAATTACCGGAGATCGAATCCCCGGCAAGGCTACTGCTGTCGGATCTCCAAACATCGTCCAAACGACGCTCCGACGAGAAGGAAACAAGCTGTCTAAAAAACTGGACAACTTTGGTGGAGGAATAGGTACCGGCCAAAAGGGAAGGTTGAAGCTCACCTTATTGCCGAACCCAAAGGAGATCACCGGAGCTTCTTCGGCAGCAGCTTGACGCCGGCAAGTAGGAAGGATAGTACCTTCTGGACGCCGGCAAGGGACCTAGGTGGTGGTGGGCGGCGGCGCTAGGATTGGCGCCGACTACACCAAGGAGAGGAGGGGGCGACAACAATTAGGGTTCCTTGGACTTTTATTAGAGTTTAACAAAAACCCTTAAGCACTATTTTATAGAGAACAAATTCTCTTAATGGTTATTGGATCATAACCAAAAGCCCGTTAACCCACTCCATTAATTTAAGTTAAAATAAACCAAACCATAATGGTTTATTTTAAGTTAAAACGAACCGAACCAACTTTGGTTCATTCATTTAAAACAAACCAAACCCCTTTGGTTTATTCTCCTCCATTGCATTAAAACCAAACCAATTTGGTTCATCCATCATGTCGTCATAAGACACGACCCATCCATGCTTTCATTGCTACTGAAATGATTTCATGCTCACTCCATGTTTGGTCCAACCAAATCTAGTTTCTCTCGGTCTAAGAATCTCATTCTCAAGATCGTTTTAAATCCTTCGGATTACGCTCGTTGTGCGTGTGACCAAATAGGTTCTCGGTTTATGTTGGCCGTCTATAATTAACCATTAATTATAGAACGATCATGAGTGGTACCTAGTAGTACATCATGATCCCAAATTAACCGAAAAGATCAACGGTTGATCCAGAACTATTTCTGAAATCCTTCAACAGCTCGAATGAATCGTGCCCTATTCCCTTCACTCATCTTATACCCACTTGTTTCAGAACATGGTCTATAGTGTCAGTCCCCACTAGGCTAACTACGTCACACCTAGCCCAAGTATCATTTCCTCGTCCTACGGATTCTAGTTACTGCACATGTATCAAAGAGTACCTTACTCTAAACTTGTAATGCTTTGGCCAAAGACTTTAGTAACAATCTGACGAGAGGCCATGAGTATACATCTCCTTGTAAGGAGTGGTGAATCTTTTATAGGCTATTCAAACACCTTCGATCACTTCGACTTATACCCAATCATCCCGGGTCCACATCTCCTCAGAGATGCTTGCTTAAGATGTCAAAGCATAAGTCTTTATGATCAAGATGACTTGAATACCGCAACTCAAAGGAACATCACACTTAAGCTGCAGTAAGAACTTCATTGACATATCTGTATATGCATAGAACAATATGAAGTTTTACGGCTGGTCACTCCAATGAACTAGTTACCATAACTAGCATCCACGATTAACTCCGGACATCACAATGTCTCCAGCCAGTGAGAATCATCTGCTTGGATACACCAAGGAGTATACCTCGTGCTAGTCTCGACAGAATCAATGGTGTCCAAATCCATCAATTCATTGACTAGGTATAATTCCGATACATCACAATTACACATGTAGAGATACTCACTAGTTGTGATCCAATCACAAATTCTCTCATGCTGTGAATCATATTGTGGACATTCAGTAAATGAATTTAAGATCTAATCAAATACATGAAAATATGTACACTCAAAAAGTGAATCTTCATTTATCATATAAATGGTTCAAACATAAGGCGATTGCCTTAGGACAACTCTCATATATTACTAACAATACTTACTTCCTTCGCTTTGTTTAGTAGTTGAAAATACCCAAAGTTTTGCCAAGACTAGAGCCCTCTTCTTGCTTGGATGGTTTTCGGAAAAAGGGAAGGAGAGGGATTTAGGGTTTCGGTAAGGAAGAAGAGGAGAAGGGGAGAATGGAAATTTTTGTTTCTCTTGTCTCCTCATTCTCCTATTTATTCACTTGAAGGTGTCCCTTAGCCTCCCTTACCCTTATCTATCATTTCCATATCCTTCTAATAGCACAACCCTGCTAGGCTTCTGGTTATTGGATGCATCTTAAGGTTTAGCTATCTACTTGGAGGTTTAGGGTTCAAACACTGAGTCATGCATCCTTTTTGGCTCTATTTCTTTTATTTTTTTTTGAACGAGCCCACATAAAGCCCATTATAATCATGCAAAAATTCTTTTAAAATTGCTACGAATTTTACAGGCATTATAGTCTAGTCCTTTTAGGATTATTGCCTAGGTTGTTAACATTCTCCTCATCCTTATCTAAACTAGGTCTACATTTAAAGGTTCTAATATTCACCTTAGGTAGCGTAGTCTAGAGTTAATGGTTCTATAATTGTTCTTATTTCTAATTTCATGATGTTTAGCACCTAAATAATAAAATTTGTTATTAGCATGCTTCTTATCATGTAACCTTGAAATTGCATTAAGAAAATATTCATTACTAGCATGCTTCTTGTTATGAAAAATCGAAGGTGCATTATTAAATGTTACATTATCCTTAGGACGTCCCCCTACACATGAGCTCTTTTCCTTGTCCTTCCTAGGGTGAATCCCCCTTTGTCATTGGCTCTGGTAATGTCCCTTTTGATTGCTCTGGAAACATGCAATGTGTTCCTTGCCTTTGTGTATTGGGACTCTGGTCTCCTTTATTGTAATGGCATAGGAGCATGTGCAGCGGAAAGATGTAAATAAAATGATTTTTATTTCCTCCCAGACATCCCCAGGGGCCAAGAATTCTTGCTTTGACATAATCACATAATAAACAAGAGGAGAAGGGAAGTTTTATACCTTCGGGATTTTTTTCAAATTCGAAGAAACCAAGAGCAAGACCAATGGTTCTTGCCTCTATCAGTATACATGCCTGGATCACTTGAGACAACTCCTTGAGCAGTAAGCCTTCATCTCTGATTGATGCTAGCCAACTGGCGGAGACGAGATAGGGAGAGATGAAAAATGGCTACCAAGAAAAACTTAAAAGCTATCCTCCAAAGATTATCAAGGGATCTTTTTTTAGATCTATTTATTAGGGCATCTTAGGAGGCTTAAATGGAATATATCTTACCATAATTATTTAAAAATTAAGCTAAGAAAAACCTAGGAATTTTCATACAAGCATGCAAAAAAATCAACGACCCGTGACATGGTCACATGTCGTACACAGTCAGGTCATGCCTGGACACATGACCAGGTTGTGTGTCCTGCTGAGCAAAGCCTTAGCCCTTGTCGTTTTCATCCACAAATAGGCACGACCCGGGCCTAGTTAGGCATTGTCGTGTTAAGCTTTATATCAGTCGTTTAACTTAATTTAAGTGTGTTATTACCGTGCTAAGCCCTAGCATGGCCATAAGAGGTTCCATAGCATCCCTTTTGCACCCCCTTGGTCTAGTCCAACTAGATACATCCTCTCTCATTGTGAATCTCATTCTCAGATTTACTTTACGTCTCAAAATCACCAATATTGCATGTCACCCAATAGGTTCCCGACTATGTTGGACATTCATATTTACCCGTTAATTATGAATAAATCATAAGTGACATCTAGTTGTACATCATGACCCCAATTGACCGAAAAGTTCAAACCGACTTTAGAATATTTCTGAACCTTTCAAAGAATTTTGTTTTTTGGTTCCTTTCACTCAACCAATACTCACTTGGTTCAGAAATGATCTATGTGCTCGTCCCCACTACACGACTATGTCTCACCTAGCCCAAGTTAGTTTTCTTGTCTTGTGGATTCAAGTTATTCTTATATATTCCTAAAAAGACTATCTTCTTAACATGCTTTCTCTGGCCAGAGACTTCTGAGTAATAATCCTGACAAGAAAACTAGGGTGTACATCACCCTTTTACAGGAGTGGTGAATTCTCTGTAGTCTTTTCAAATATCTTAGATCACTTTGACTTATACCCTATCAACTAAGAGTTTCACCTCCTACGAGATGGTTATGAATAAGTTAAAGTATAAGCTGTCATGTTCAAGATTACTTGAATACCTCAAGTCTCAGGAATCTCGCACTGAAGATGCAATGAGATCTTCAATGACATAATCAACTATATGAAATCACATAGAATGTCACTCCAATGAACTAGTTACCCTATCTAGCATCCACATGTTCACTCTCAACATCCCTATGCTTCCATTTAGTGAGTACCGAATATTTGGATAAACCAAGGAGTATAATATGTGCTAGTCTCACAAAATTGATGATGTCCAATCTCATGAATTCATCAACTAGGGATAGTTTCAATACTTAAATATATAGACAAGATGAAATACCCACTAATTGTGATCCAATCACAATTTCTCTCATGTTATCTATTGCATTGTGGACTTTAGTAGATGTAGGGATGTATACTGAAAAGTCTATCTTTTGTATGAACATCTTTATTTTTGAAATAAGAATCACATGATCATTGTTTGCATTTTTATGGTTATGCAATATTGTCTAATACATTACATTGTAGATAACATGGTGTGTGGTGTCACATGGGAGATCATGTTATCGGCTCCTTATAATGTATAAGTAAAGGCTCACAACCGAGATGACTTTGGACAAACCATCGGAATGGTTGTAGTGTGATTTAGTATTGGTTTGTCTTGACCATAGAATCACACTAGTGCACTTTGTGTGTATTGAGCAGGACCGACTCAGAGGTGATTCAATTTATTGCTGACTACATAATCAAAGCGGACCTAAGATATTATTTAGTACATGCTCTTAATCCCGATATAATAATGGGCACATATACTTAGTACTCATCTCTTTGATTTACCAATGGGCGAGATTTATAGATTAAATCGATAGGCTCGGTAAGTTGGGAGATGATATTATTTATATGGTGTGCCGTTGATTATAGGAGGGAATCGTGTCCTATATATTAGGATGATGATGTCCCGTTGAGGAGCTCATAAGGTTAATCATGTAAACCCTGCAAGTGGACTTGGTCCGACATGATGAAAAGGTTGAGTGGTACTACTCATGGAGTTAGATGTCGATTAATTATTGGTCAGTAAATTAATTAATCGACGGACATTCGAGATCTTAAACACGGGGAGAAAATCTACAAATAATATATGGAGCCCATATTATCATATGGGGGTTGGTGAGGTAGATCGATGATGATCCTTTAGTGGATTGGATTATCATTAGTGGATCGGACTTTATGTGGACATGATCCATGGGTGGCCAAGACCCAACTCCTCCTCATGGTACCTAATGTAGGCTATTAACACCTCATGAAGCTTAGATCCAATGGATAGAAACAAAACTGTAGATCCAAAGGTAGAGATTAAATCTCTAAGATCCGACGGTTGAGATTAATTCTCTAGATCCGACGGTTGAGATTAAATACCTAGAACCAATGGTGGAGATTAATCCAAGGCATAAACCCAACTCTATAAATAAGGCTTATTGGCTTCGGTGGCAACTTGATGGATGAGGGGATTAGGGTTTGTCCCTTGGGCGGCAACCAATCCTAATTAGATTAGGATTGGGAGTGGGTGGCTAGGGTTAGGGTTTTGGGATTAGGGTGGGTGGCAACAAGAAGATGAAGCATTTTTCTTCTTCTTCCTAAGGTTGGCCGACCCCTATTCTTCTTCCCTCTACCTTGGCAGGAGCTCATCCTATTCTTCTTCCCCTCTTCCATGGCCGGCAATAAGGAAATCTAGGATTAGGCTTTGGATGCTTAAGGTTTAGGAGGCTTGGGCGGCACCAAATAAGGAAGTAGTTTGCTTTCTTCTTCCTCTCCCTTAGTGGCCGGTGCCCAAAACCTTCATTCCATCACTTGGATGGCATCTAAAGACCCTCCTCTCTTTTTTTTTTGGTGGTGGAAATAAGATATAGGGCTTTCCCTTGGTGTGTTGGCCGATTTCCACCCAAATCTCCTTCTCCTTGTTGGTTGGCGTCAAGCACTTTCCTTGTTGCTTGTTGGTTGGCTATAGGAAGGAGAAGAGCCTTATTTCTATTCTTCCTCTTGATTTGAAAGAGCATGGAAGGAATATTTGTCATCTAGGAGCTTCTACTTTTTGTAGATCGTCACCCACACGACGTCCGAAAGGAGGAAGGTCATACATTAGAAGATCGAGAGGTATATCGATTCTCTAATTTTTATATGTTACATGTTTGTATTTGTTTTTCAATTATGAGCATGATATAAATCTGTTTGTGGCTAAATAATACTTGGATCCCGAACATAAACACAAAAACCGGCGATCCGGACATCGTCTATTCCGCGACTACTCGTAGAATAGAGGATGGTCGCTTGAACAATGAGTTTGTTCAAGTGACCTCTCTAAATGAATAGCACAACGATGACTTGGTTGTTTAAGCAATCCCTTTTGTCTAGGATTATTTTTTTTTAATCCGGGGACATCGATGGGATCGCCATGAACAAACAACCAAGGTGTAGTGGGAAGCGAAGTTTCCCCTCACAGACTCGATAAGCCCAAACCCTTCAATTGGTATTAGAGCCAAGGTTTCCTTTTTTGTGTGTTTAGGATTCAGTTAATTTTTTATGCACTTTTCATATATTATATGTGCCGGATAATAGTAGGATATGCGTAGTTTAACTCTTTGGTTGCAGGCATAATATCCGACTATTATGGTCATATGTGTGTATGTGATTGTATGTGTGTAAATATTTATTTTGTTGAATCCTCGGGGTTGACGAGGCTAATATTTGATTTTTTGTAAATTAGATACGGCATTGTTTAGCTACTCTTTATTTTATTTTACTTTCGATCTAGATTTCATGTACACTCCCTCGTGGAGTATAGGATCGATGGATGTAAATTAAAATAGGTTTTAGTCTCGGCTCGGATCTCTGGATGGCTCGTACATGGCGTAGGAGGAGCGGACGAGATGGCGTTGCGATGGGAGACATATTGAAGACAAAAGCCATAATAGTTGGAAAATAATTTATTTGTCATATTTATTGCTTTTTGTTTGATATGCATGTCATAGGCTAGGAAAATTCCTCAATTTCAAATTACTAAATGCGAGAGGGAAATTTTTATAAATTCCCGCGGCCTCCATTACGATTTGACAAGTGATGCAAACAAACTTGCGCGTCAGCTCTGAGTGCCTTCCTCCATATCGGATGGGTTTGTTTGCGGATTACAAGGTCAAATATGGTTATAGGGAATTATCAAGGATCGTGTGTACTTCCCCATCGGAAGGCACATAACCCGAGATAATTACCTTGGTACCAAGTAACGGTGAACACTTAGATACAAATATAAGTATCCTCCCCATCGGGGTCACTGCTTTTATTTGTAGAGCCAAAGAGGAACCAACTATTAATTTTTCTTGTCAAAAAGTTAGGTTGACAAGATGGTAAAATTAATGGGTAAAACCTCCTCTTATAAATGTAGAATTCGTATACGTCCACACTATCGTGGCATACGATATTCTCGGTGTTTTGAGGTGTTGGTTGATTTTAAAATTTTATTGTTTGAGGAATCAATAATTTTTTAAAATCTAAAGTAATGATATATGTGATTCTTAGGATTTTCATAAATGACTTTCAGTCCACTGGTTGTGATACTAAAGGAAAATAAGTTTACTGTACCCAAATTATGTTGATTGGAAAAGAATCTAGATATTGTCTTAATTGTTGTGAAGTACAAATATGTACTTTTCGAAGAGTATCCTCCTAAGCCCGCGAATGAGATGGAAGTGCTTGGAGCTGAGATCGATGGGGAAACCCAAGTCGATATCATTCTCCAGTCGACAGAAAGGCTTGCTCAGGCTAAGGCCATGGTTGCTCAGAAAGTTTCTGCTTCTAAGCCGAAAGGCAAGAAGAAGAAGAAATAAGCTGGAGAAAAGGTGGTGGGAGGATCTTAGGGAGGAGTGAAGAAGCCGAAAGGCAAGTGCTTCACTTGTAAGCAGGATGGACATTGGAAGAAGGATTGTCCCAATCCAAAACAGAACAAAGGTATATCCTTTGGTCTAGTCATTGAAACATGGTTAGCAGTGCGATCTACCAGCACCTGGTGTGTAGATACGGGAGCCTCTGATCATGTCTGCAATACTTTACAGGGGTTCCAAGAAACCCAATGACGAGCTAAGGGAGAGATTACCGTTTACTTGGCCAATGCTATGAAGGTGGCAGCTATTACAGTGGGAGATGTTTTATTTATCTTTTGAGGAAAATAAAACTTTGGTTCTAGAAAATTCCCTTTTATGTACCTTTATTTAGAAAGAATTTATTTTCAGTTTCTAAATTGTTTATGGATAGATATTCTATTTCTTTTAATGACAGGGTTGTTATAAAAAGGAATAGGGAGAATATCTGTTCAGGTACATTGATAGGAAATTTGTATACACTCGAACCAAAAGCACCCACGATGAAAATAGAAGTTAATAACTCATCTTAAAATTCCAATAAGAGAAAAGAACCTTCGAAGATGAACCAAACATATCTTTGGCATGTTAGGCTTAGTCATAATAACCTAAGAAGAATTCAAAGGTTGATAGATGATGGACCTTTGGGTTCTTTAGTGGTGGAAGATTTCCCAACCTGCGAATCTTGCTTGGAGGGTAAGATGACCAAGAGGCCTTTTAAAGCCAAGGGGTATAGAACCAAAGATGTGTTAGAATTGGTTCATTCTGATTCGTATGGTCCTATGTCTATCCAAGCAAGAGGTAGTTTTGAATATTTCATCTTTTTCATAGATGATTATTCAAGATATGGATGACACTACAATCTGATCATGGTAGTAAGTACCTCTTGGGATAGTTTATGAATTACTTATCAGAGGTCGGGATTCAATCCCAATTGCCTGGACCTGGCACACCCCAGCAGAATGGTGTAACAGAGCGAAGGAATATGACTCTTATCGAGATGGTTAGATCGATGATGAGTTATTCTGAGTTGCCAAATTTGTTCTGGGGATATGCTCTAGATACGACAGTGTACATTCTTAACTTGGTTCCATATAAATCAATGCCTCCTACTCCCACAGAATTGTGGACTGGGCGAAAGCCTAGTCTAAGACATATTCGGATTTGGGAGAGTCCATCACATGTGCTGAAGGCAGATACTGGTAAGTTGGAACCTCGTACAGAAGTACGTATGTTCGTTGGCTATCCTAGAGGAACGAAGGGTGGTTTGTTTTATAGTTCTAAAGATCAGAGGGTGATCGTT
Organism: Wurfbainia villosa; assembly: GCA_025175895.1. Lineage (NCBI taxonomy): Eukaryota > Viridiplantae > Streptophyta > Magnoliopsida > Zingiberales > Zingiberaceae > Wurfbainia > Wurfbainia villosa. The sequence goes on along the minus strand of CM045990.1, from coordinate 67,756,582 downwards.
AGCACGAACGCCAGATTTCTAGATGAAGACTATGTGATGAGCCACAAGCCCAAGAGTAAAATTGTTCTAGAGGAGTTAAAAGGGGAAGTCACTTCTTTAGTACCACCGGTACAAGTGGATTTACCACATGTCACTGCACCGCATGACACAGAGGATACACAGGTGATACCTCATCGTAGTGGGAGGGTTGTGAGACAGCCTGAAAGATTCATGTTCTTGAGAGAATCTTCTGATTTGGTCCCTGGCGAACATGAACTTGATCCCTGGACATATGACGAGGCAATCCAAGATAAAGATGCAGTATCTTGGCAAAGTGCAATTAATGTTGAGATTGAATCTATGGATTCAAATCAGGTGTGGGAGCTAGTATAACCATCCGATGGTGTAAAAACCATTGGATGCAAGTGGATCTACAAGAGAAAGAGAGGAATAGATGGGAAGGTTGAGACCTTCAAAGCGAGGCTTGTTGCGAAGGGGTATACTCAGAAAGAGGGTATCGATTATGAGGAGACCTTTTCTTTGTAGTATGCTTAAGTCTATCCGAATTCTCTTATGCATAGCAGCTCATATGGATTATGAGGTGTGGCAGATGGATGTCAAGACATCTTTCCTTTATGGAAGTCTTGAGGAAACCATCTACATGAAGCAACTAGAGGGATTCATTGCTAAAGGCAAAGAGCATCTTGTGTGTAAGCTTAATTGGTCCTTTTATGGATTGAAGCAAGCTTCGAGAACTTGGAACATCTGCTTTGATGAGGTAATCCAGTCTTACAGATTTATTCAAAGTCCGGATGAGTCTTGTGTATAGAAGAGATGTGACGGAAATGTAGTGGTATTTCTTGTACTATATGTAGATGACATTTTGTTGATTGACATCAATATCAAGGTGTTATCGGACGTAAGGGTATGGTTGTCCAAACAGTTTGATATGAAGGACATGGGAGAGGTGGGACACATCCTTGGGATCAAGGTTATAAGAGATCGTAGGAAAAGGATGTTGTGCTTATCCCAAGCATCATACATAGACATGATTATGGATCATTTTAGCATGCAGAACACCAAGAAGGGTTTTCTACCTTTCAGGCATGGAGTTCCTTTATCTAAGGAGATGTGTCCTAGAACATCTGACGAGATAGAGGAGATGAAGGCGGTTCCTTATGCTTCGGCAGTAGGAAGCCTCATGTATGCGATGATATGTACGAGACGGATATACGCTATATATCGTGGGCATGGTCGAGAATATCGAGTAATCCGGGACAAGGACATTGGCGGTAAAGCATATATTGAAGTACGAGATGGACTAGGGATTATATCTTTGGTTTATCAGGGCACTAATTACTCCTGTGGGTTACCGATTTGACTTCCAATCTAATAGGGATACGATAAGTCTACCTCAGGTTTTGTGTTTACTTTGGGAGGTGGAGCCATTGTATGGAGGAGTGTCAAGCAGAAATGTGTGGCAGACTCCACCATTGAAGCTGAGTATGTGGCAGCCTCTTAGGCGGCCAAAGAAGTTGTGTGGCTCAGGAACTTCCTGATGGACTTGGATGTGATTCTTGGTTTTCCCAGAACTATCACAATTTATTGTGATAATAGTGGTGCAGGTGCAAACTCGAAGGAACCACGAGCCCATAAGGCTAGTAAACACATAGAGCGCAAGTACTACCTGATACGATAAATCGTAAAAGAGGTAGAAGTTGCTGTCGCCTAGAATGCATCAGAGAATGACCTGGTAGACCCTTTTCACTAAGGCACTTCTAGCGAGAGCTTTGATAGGCATGTCGAGGGAAGGGGAATCAGATGTATGGCAGTATGAGGACAGCATAGTCTTTTAGTATAAGTGGGAGATTGAAGGGATGTATACTGAAAAGTCTATTTTTTGTTTGAACATCTTTATTTTTTAAATAAGAATCACATTATCATTGTTTGCATTTTTATTGTTATGCAATATTGTCTAATATATTACATTGTAGATAACATCGTGTGTGGTGTCACACGGGAGATCATGTTATCGGGTCCTGATAAAGTATAAGTAAAGGCTCACAACCGAGATGGCTTTGGACAAACCATCGGAATGGTTATAGTGTGATTTGGTATTGGTTTGTCTTGACCATAGAATCACACTAGTGCACTTTGTGTGTATTGAGCAGGACCGACTTAGAGGTGATTCGATTTATTGTTGACTACATAATCAAATTGGACCTAAGATATTATTTAGTACATGCTCTTAATCCCGATATAATAACGGGAACATATACATAGTATTCATCTCTTTGATTTACCAATGGGTGAGATTTATAGATTAAATCGATAGACTCGGTAAGTTGGAAGATGATATTATTTATATGGTGTGTCGTAGATTATAGGAGGAAACCTTGTCCTATATATTAGGATGATGATGTCCCATTGAGGAGCTCATAAGGTTCATCATGTAAACCCTGTAGGTGGACTTGGTCCGGCATGATGAAAAGGTTGAGTGGTACTACACATGGAGTTAGATGTTGATTAATTAATGGTCAGTAAATTAATTAATCGATGGACATTCGATATCTTAAACATGGGGAGAAAATGTACAAATAATAAATGGAGCCCATATTATCATATGGGGGTTGGTGAGGTAGATCGATGATGATCCTTTAGTTGATTGGATTATCATTAGTGGATCGGACTTTATGTGGGCTTGATCCATGGGTGGCCAAGACCCAACTCCTCCTCATGGTCCCTAATGTAGCCTATTAACACCTCATGAAGCATAGATCCAATGGATAAAAACAAAACTCTAGATTCAAAAGTAGAGATTAAATCTCTAAGATCCGACGGTTGAGATTAAATCTCTAGATCCGACGGTTGAGATTAAATCCCTAGATCCAATGGTGGAGATTAATCCAAGGCATAAACCCAACTCTATAAATAAGGCTTATTGGCTTGGGTGGCAACTTGATGGATGAGGGTATTAGGGTTTGTCCCTTGGGCGGCAACCAATCCTAATTAGATTAGGATTGGGAGTGGGCGGCTAGGGTTAGGATTTTGGGATTAGGGTGGGCGGCAACAAGAAGATGAAGCTTTTTTCTTCTTCTTCCTAAGGTTGGCCGGCCCCTATTCTTCTTCCCTCTAACTTGGCAGGAGCTCATCCTATTCTTCTTCCCCTCTTCCATGGCCGGCAATAAGGAAAGCTAGGATTAGGGTTTGGAAGCTTAGGGTTTAGGAGGCTTGGGCGGCATCAAATAAGGAAGTATTTTGCTTTCTTCTTCCTCTCCCTTGGTGGCCGACACCCACAACCTTCTTTCCATCCCTTGGATGGCATCCAAAGACCTTCCTCTCCTTCGCCTTTGGTGGTGGAAACAAGATATAGGGCTTTCCCTTGGTGTCTTGGCCGGTTTCCCCCATAATCTCCATCTCCTTGTTGGTCGGCGGCAATCACTCTCCTTGTTGCTTGTTGGTTGGCTATAGAAAGGAGAAGAGCCTTGTTTCTATTCTTCCTCTTGCTTTGAAAGAGTAAGGAAGGAAGATTTGTGATCTAGGAGCTTCTACTTTTGGTAGATCATCGCCCACACGACGTCCGAAAGGAGGAAGGTAATACATTAGAAGATCGAGAGGTATATCGATTCTCTAATTTTTATATGTTACATATTTGTATTTTTTTTTCAATTATGAGCATGATATAAATCTGGTTGTGGCTAAATAATACTTGGATCCCGAACATAAACACAAAAACCGGTGATCCGGACATCGTCTATTCCGCGACTACTCGTAGAATAGAGGATGGTCGCTTGAACAACGTGTTTGTTCAAGTGACCTCTCTAAATGAATAGCACGACGATAACTTGGTTGTTTAAGCAATCCCTTTTGTCTAGGATTATTTTTTTTTTAATCTGGGGGCATCGATGGTATCGCCATGAACAAACAACCAAGTTGTAGTGGGAAGCGAAGTTTCCCCTCATCGACTCGATAAGCCCAAACCTTTCAGTAGATGAGTTTAAGATCCAATAGAATACATCAATTACATCACACTCTCACTTGGCCTACAACGAATCACCTTAGTGTAGGGGATCATTGGAACGCTAGAGGGGGTTAATAGCATCAATTCGTTATGTCGATGGAAATCATTCACGTTTGTCTCTACAAAATTCGTTTTGCGTAGCAGAATATAGATAATAACAATTACAAGAAACAAGACAAACACAAACACAAGAATATAACGTGGTTCGGAACCGAGTGGTTTCTACTCCACGGATCGAGCTCTAAAGAGCTCTAATTATGCACACGCAACAACTAATCAATAAAATCCTTCTCGACAACAAGTCGGAGGTGGAGAAACCTCGTACAAGTGATTACAAAAGCAATACATGAAAATACAAGCAAAATACAAAGAAATGTAAAGAACACTTTACAAAACTAGGGTTTGAGTGCTTTGCTTGTTGGTTGCTTGGATGAGGTTGAAGGACCCTGAAATGCACCTGCAATTCGCCTTCAAATCTTCCCAAGTAAGCTCCCAACGAACCAATACCGGAATCTCCATGAACATCTCCCTTTAACTCGTGATTTGGATTTCCATCGATCGGTCGCCATATGTCACGGTCTGATGCCGATTCTGTAAGACAATGGCTCAATCCATGCTGGAAAAGTTCCAACGGGACTCTCACCAATCGACTGCCAACATTGTCACTCGACTGCCAACCCTGTAGTCGACTACCTAGTCGGCTACGGAGCATTCTGTGCTCGCGACTAAACAAGCAGTCGACTGCCGTCGATATCAGTCGACTGCTCCAATGAGCAGTCGACTGCCAGAGCAATTTCAGCTCTAAAATGGCAGTCGAACTCTAGTCGATGTACGATAGTCGAACCAGCCATAATGCAAGTCGACTGCTAACCTCAAACATGAGGTTTTAACCCAAGTATGGTGCCCACATACTTGCCAGACCACCCTTAGCCTAGACATAAGCCTTCTAGCCACCTCCATCAGCCTCACGCCTCTCGGATCCCTACAAGTCATCCATGACTTGTTCATCCATCGTGCTAGCCTTCAGGTGCTTCCATCGGCTATGTCATGCTAACGGTGTCTACACCGCCAAGACACATTGGACTTACACCGCCAAGACTCCGCTTGGAATTTACGGCGCCAACCATTGGACTTATGCTGCCAAGACTCCTGCTTGGACTTTACGCAACCCCAGTCAACCAACAAAGTCTCCCTCGAGTCAAACTCGAGTCCGGTTAAACCTAACCCGGGTTGACTGTATAAACAATCTCCCCAAAACATCAACAGAAATTAATGTCAACTCACTTTGTCAAACATCAAAACGTCACTCGAGTCAAACTCGAGTCTTGGTCAATCGTGACCTGGGCTGATTGCACTGACACTTAGTATCTATTACCATAGGCCTCTATATGCCTCTTAAATTTTTCTTGGGGAAGTGGCTTTGTTAAATGATCTGCTAGATTCCTATCGGTGGGAACTCTCTCTATTTGTATGTCTCTTATACCAATGATCTCTCTAATCATATGGTAATGACAAAGTACGTGCTTGGATCGCTGATGAGATTGTGGTTCTTTTGTCTCTGCAATGGCGCCATTGTTGTCACAATAAATCGATAATTCTTCAATAATGCTCGGAACAACTCCAAGTTCTGTAATGAACTTCTTCATTCATACCACCTCTTTTACTACTTCAGAAGCTGCAATGTACTCTGCCTCCGTGGTAGAATCAGCAATGGTGTCTTGATTGGAACTTTTCCAACTTACCGCACCCCTATTCAAGATGAATATGTATCAAAACTAGGATTTGGAATCCTCCTTATCCGTTTGGAAGCTGACATCAGTATACCTGCTTACCACCATATCACCTCCTCTATATTCAAAGAACAAAACCTTAATTCTTCTCTAGTACTTAAGGATTGCCTTGCCAGCCACCCAACGGGCCATACTAGGATCCGATTGGTATCTACTCGTAACACTCAGAGCGTACGATACATTGGGCCTCGTACATAACATAGCCTACACGATCGATCCTATAGCTGATGCATACGGGATTTGAGTGATGTGAATCCTCTTGTCTTCTATGCGCGAGCACATAGACTTAGAAAGGTGAATCTCATGCCTCATGGGAATGAAACCTTTCTTTGATTATTCCATGCTAAATCATTTAAGCACTTTGTTTATGTATGTAGACTGTGAAAGACCAAGCAATTGTTTCTATCTATCTCTATAGATCTTAATCCCCAAGTTATAGGTTTCTTCACCCACGTCTTTCATGGAGAATGTTTTAGACAACTAGACCTTGGCTGGTTGCAAAATAGGAATGCCCTTTCCTATTTTTAATATGTCATCGACATACAACACTAGAAACATTATCGCACTCCCACTAATCTTCTTATACAAACAAGGCTCCTTAGGATTTTATGAAAAATCAAACTATTAATTGCCTCATCAAAATGGATATTCTAATTCCTAGATGCTTGCTTCAATCCATAAATGGATCATTGAAGCTTTCATACTTTATTCTTGTCAATAGATGTGAAACCCTCAGGTTGTATCATATATACATCCTCAGATAGATTTCCATTTAGGAAAGTTATTTTCACATTCATCTGTCATATCTCATAATCAAAATCAACTGTTATGGCCAGGAGAATCCGAATAAATTTAAGCATAGATGCTGGTGAAAAGGTTTCGTCATAGTCAACACATTGTCTTTGACGACAGCATTTTGCCACTAATCTAGCTTTTTAGGTAATAACATTACTGTCCATGTCGGTTTTCTTCTTGAAAACCCATTTGCACCGTATAGGCATTATTCCTTCGAGTGGGTCCGGTAAGTTCCAAACTTGGTTTTCATACATAGAATCCATTACTAATTTCATGGCTATTAGCCACTTATCCTGGTCTGAACTATTCAGAACCTCTTTGTAACTAGTAGATTCCTCATCCTCAATGAGCAATAGGTTGTTGGATTCACTTATGAGAAATTCATATCTCTTAGGAATCCTACGTGTCCTGCTAGATCTATGAGGAGGTAGTGTTTCATCAGGTTCAATTATTACCTCACCCGAATAAGTAATTAGTTGTGGTTCTTGACTAGGCATCTTTTCTATGTCCACCAGAGTCTCTTGAACTACACTTAGTTTAACCCCACTCCCACTATTTTCCTCTAACTTCTCTAAGAATATAGCATTCCTTGAAATAAACACATTTTGTTCCAAGGGATGATAGAATTGGTAACTCCTCATTTTCTTAGGATAACTAATAAATAGAAACTTATCAGAATTAGCCACCAACTTGTCTGTTATGGTCCTCTTCACATAAAAAGGATAATTGCATCTCTTCAAGTAAGATAAATTAGGTTTCCTACTTTCCATATCTCATATATAGTAGTAAAGACTGTCTTAGTTGAGACTTTATTTAACAAGTAAATAGCAGTCTCAGGTGCAAAACTCCAAAAGAACTTTATAAGACTTACATGATGCATCTGTTGGACATTCCGAGCCGCAAAAACTACTTTTTGCGTTGCGGAAACCCCGAAAGTCCGGCCACAGATCCGTGCGAAGATATATTAAAATAAAAACATGTATGTGCTAAGTAAACCTAGATCTACCTTAGATCTAGAAGTTGAGAGTGTTACCCTCGATGCGACGCCCTTCGCAAATCCCGTTCATCTAAATAGCTTGCCAGAACTCTAGAGTGTCAAGTGTACACTCCTCTATTGGTATCCACACAAGCAATAGGTGTTGGAATGTATACTGAAAGCCTAGCTCTTTTTGTATGGACATTTTATTTTGGAATAAGAATCACATGATCATTGTTTGCACTTTATATATTCATTATATATGTGTGCATATTGTCTAATATTTTACATTGTAGATAACATGGTGCTTGGTGTGGCATAGAAGATCATGTTATCAGTCCCTTGTAAAATATAAGTAGAGGCTCACAACCAAGATGGTTTTGGACAAACCATTGGCATGGTTGTAGTGTAGCTTGGTATTGTTTTATCTTGAACATAGAGTTACACTAGTACACTTAGGTGTATTGAGCAGGACCGACATAGAGGTGATTTAATTTAGTAGTGACTACATAATTGAATCGGACATCGGATATTATGTTGTACATGCTCTTAATCCCGATATAATAACGGGCACATGTACTTAGTATTTATTTCTTTGATTTACCAGAGGGTGAGATTTAGATGGATTAAATCAATATGCCCGGTAAGTTGGGAAATGATATTATTTACATGGTGTGCCGTTGATTATAGGAGGAAATCGTGTCCTATATATTAGGTTGATGATGTCCCCTTGAGGAGCTCATAAGCTTCATCATGTAAACCCTGCTGGTTGACTTAGTCAACATGATGATAAGGTTGAGTGGTACTACTCGAGGAATTAGATGTTAATTAATTGATGGTCAGTAAATCAATTAATTGACGGACATTCGATATCTTAAACACGGGGAGATGAATGTACAAATAATATATGGAGCCAATATTAAATTATGGGGGTTGGTGAGGTTGTTCAATGATGATCCTCTAGTGGAATGGAACATCATTGATGAATCAAGTTTGTGTGATTCCGATCCATCCGGTGGCCAAGATCCAACTCCTCCTTATGGTCCCTATCGTAGCCTAATATAATCCTTGTGAAGTCTAGATCCAAGAATGTAAAACAAAATCTAGAACCAACGGTTGGGATTAAATCCCTAGATCCGCTGGTTAGGATGAAACCCTAGAACCAACGGTTGGGATTAAATCCCTAGATCAGATGGTTAGGATGAATCCCTAGAATCGACGGTTGGGATTAAATCCCTAGATCCGATGGTTGGGATAAAACCCTAGATCCGACGGTTGGGATGAAACCCTAGATCCGACGGTTGGGATGAAATCCTAGATCCGACGGTTGGGATGAAACCCTAGATCCGACGGTTGGGATAAAACCCTAGATCCGACGGTGGAGATTAAAGGAGGCTTAAGCCTAACTCTATAAAAGTAAAGCTTAGGGTTGGGTGGCAAGAATTAATAGAATTGAATTGGAATTAGGGTTTGGCTCTTTTCAAAGTGGGCGGCTAGGGTTTTAGAGCTAGGGTTTTTGGGCGGCAACCTTCATCCTTCTAGTTGTTGCCGGTGCCCATCATTATCCATCAACACTTGGCCGGCGCCCATCCTCAAGGCCTCTCTCTTATTCCTTGGCCGGCGGTTCTCCTTCCATTGGTGGCCGACGTTCACTTCTCCAATCTCCAAGGTGGCCTGCGCTTCATCCATTCGTTCCTTGGCCGGCGGTTGCATCAAACTCCCTAGCTTGGTGGTCGGTTCTAGAAAGGAAAGGTATTTGTTGGTTCTTCTCTTTGTTCGCAGCGGACAAGGAAGGGAAGAACGCGATCTAGAAGGCTTCTACTCGTGGAGGATCTTCGTCCACACGTCGTCCACGAGAAGGATAGGACATACGGTAGAAGATCGTAAGGTATAAAGTTTTTTTAACTTTATTTACAGATCTGATCATGTTCTTTTATGTTTTTATTATACATGTATGCGTATGAATATATATTGTATAATCATGGACCCCGAAGACAAACACAAAAACCGGCGATCCGTCCATCGTCTCTTCCGCGGCTAACCAACTAGAAGAGTTGTGTTGCTTGAACAACTAGTTCGTTCAAGCGACCACTCAAGTTGTTAGCACGATGATGAAATGGTTGTGCTAAGGAAGCTCATCCCATCCGGATTAATTCTTTCATTAGTGAAAACTTTAATCCGGGGACATGGGAGCCAATGAGCCTCCGAAGTGACTCCCTTCATTTGGTATCAGAGCCACGGTTTCCGGTTTTGTGTGTTTTGGATTTGGTTATTTTTTATACACTTTTTCATATATTATATGTGTCGGATAATAGTAGGATATGTGTAGTTTAACTCTTTGGTTGCAGGAATAAGATCCAACTATTATGGCCATGTGTGTGTATGTGAATGGATGTGTGTAAATATTTATTATTTGAATCCTCGGGGTTGACGAGGCTAGATTAGTATTTAATTTTTGTAATTAAATATGACATTGTTTAGCCGCTCATTTTAGTTTACTTTCGATCTAGATTATTTGTACACTCCTTCGTGTAGTATAGGATCGATGGATGTAAATAAAATGATTTATCTCGGCTCGGATATCTTTGGTGACTTGCGCACGGGAAAAGGTGGAGCGGACGAGGTGGCGACACGACGCGATGCATATTGGAGGACAATGCCATAATAGTTGGAAAATTTTTGTTTTTTCCATATTTATTGTTTATTTGTTTTATATTCATGTTGTGTATGTTTTAAAATTCCTCATTTTCAATTTACTAAGTGGGAGAGGGATATTTTAATTAATTCCCGCGGCCTCCATTACAATTTGACGTGTGATGCAACAAACTTGTGTGTCGGCTCTGAGTGCCTTCCTCCCTGCGGACGGGTTTATTTGCGGATCACTAGGTCAAATAATGGTTATAGAAAATTATCTAGGAGCATGTCTACTTCCACAGCGGTAAGGCACATAATCCGAAATAATTCCCTTAGTATCGTGTAATGGTGCACACTTAGATGCAAATAAAAGTATCCTCCCCATCAGAGTCAATGCTTTTATTTGTAGGGTCAAAGAGGAACCAACTATTAATTTTATTTGTCAAAAAAGTAAGGTTGACAAGATAATAAAATTAATGGATAAAACCTCCTCTTACAAATGTAGAATTTGTATACGTCCACACAGCGTGGCATGCGATATTCTCGGTGATTTGAGGTGTTGGTTGATTTCGGAATTTTATTGTTTTGAGGAATCAATAATATTTGAAATCAAATATTTTGATCATTGTGATTTTTAGGATTTTCAAATGGCTTTCAACCCACTTGCTATGATTTTAAAAGAAAACAAACTTACTGGTCCAAACTACATTGATTGGAAAAGAAACCTGGATATTGTCTTAACTGCGGAGGAGTACAAATTTGTACTCTTCGAGGTCTGTCCTCCTAAGCCCTCTGATGACTCTGATGAAAAGGAGAAAGAACGTTATAAGAAATGGGTCAAGGCAGATGAGATAGCGCGGTGTTACATTTTGGCATCTATGTCAAATGTGCTGCAACATCAGCATCAGACCATAGCCATAGCTTATGACATGATGTTCAATCTCAAGGAACTTTTCGGACATTAGAGTAGGGCGGCTAGGCAGGAAGCAATGAGAAACTTGATGACGACCACCATGGTCGAGGGAACACCCGTTAGGGATCATGTTCTCAAGATGATGGCTCATCTTAATGAGATGGAAGTCCTCGGAGCTGAGATCGATGGGGAAACCCAGGTTGATATCATTCTCCAGTCTCTGCCTAGGAGTTTTGAGCAGTTCCGCCTCATCTACAACATGAACAAGAGGTTGTATTCGTTGGCGGAGCTTCTGACAGAACTCCAAGCGGCAGAGGGGCTTTTTCGTCAGAGTGCTCAAGTCATGGTCGCTCAGAAGGTTTCTTCCTCTAAACCGAAAGGTAAGAAGAAGAAGAAGCAAGGTGGAGCGAAGAAAGTGGCAGTGGGACCTCAGGCAGGAGTGAAGAAGCCGAAAGACAAGTGCTTCACTTGCAAACAGACTGGACATTGGAAGGCGGACTGTCCTCGCCGAAAGAACAAAGGTATATCTTCTTGTTTAGTTGTTGAAACATGTTTAGCGGTGTTATCTACCAGTGCCTGGTGTGTAGATACAGGAGCCACTGATCATGTCTGCAATACTTTGCAGGGGTTCCAGGAAACCCGACGACTAGCTAAGGGAGAGATTACCGTCATCATGGGCAATGCTTCAAAGGTGGCGGCTATTGCAGTGGGAGACGTTTATTTATCTTTTGATAGTAATAATGTTTTGGTTTTGAGAAATTGTCTTTATGTACCTACTTTTAGAAAGAATTTAATTTCAGTTTCTAAATAGTTTATGGATGGATATTCTGTTTCTTTTAATGATAAAGTGGTTAGAAAAAGGAATAGGGAGATTATCTGTTCTTGTACATTGGTTGGCAATTTATATACTCTTGAACCAAAAACTCCCACGATGCATATAGAAATCAATAACTCATCTTCTAAGTCTAATAAGAGAAAAGAACCTTCGCAAATGAACCAAACATATCTTTGGCATCTAAGGCTTGGTCATATTAACCTAAGCAGAATTCAAAGGTTGATAGCTGATGGACCTTTAGGTTCATTAGTGGTGGAGGATCTCCCAACCTGTGAATCTTGCTTTGAAGGTAAAATGACCAAGAGGCCTTTCAAGGCCAAGGGGTATAGAGCCAAAGATGTGTTAGAATTGGTTCATTCTGATTTGTGCGGTCCTATGTCTATCCAGGCAAGAGGTGGTTTTGAATATTTCGTCTCTTTGATAGACGATTATTCAAGATATGGATACATTTACTTGATGCACCGCAAGTCTGAATGCTTTGACAGGTTCAAAGAATTCAAGGCTGATGTGGAGAACCGTCAAGGTAAAAGTATCAAGACATTACGATCTGATCGTGGTGGCGAGTACCTCTTGGGAGAGTTTAGGAATTACTTATCAGAGTCTGGGATTCAATCCCAATTGTCTGCACCTGGCACACCCCAGCAGAATGGTGTAGCGGAGCGAAGGAATAGGACTCTTATGGAGATGGTCAGATCGATGATGAGTTATTCTGAGTTACCTGTTTCGTTTTGGGGGTATGAACTGGATATGGCAATGTATAATCTGAACTTGGTTCCTCCAAATCAGTACCTTCTACCCCTGTAGAATTGTGGACTGGGCGAAAGCCTAGTCTTAAGACATATTCGGATATGGGGGAGTCCAACACATGTGCTGAAGGCTGATGCTGGTAAGTTGGAACCTCGTACAGAAGTATGCATGTTTGTTGGCTACCCTAAGGGAACGAAAGGTGGTTTGTTTTATAATCCTAGAGATCAGAGGGTGATCATTAGCACGAACGCCAGATTTCTAGAGAAGGATTATGTAATGAACCACAAGCCCAAGAGTAGGATTGTTCTTGAGGAGTTAACAGGGGAAGTCCCGACTTCAGTACCACCGGTACAAGAGGAGACACCACAAGTCACTGCGCCGCGTGTCACAGAGCATACACAAGAGGCACCTCGTCGTAGTGGGAGGGTTGTTAGACAACCCGAGAGATTCATGTTTTTGGGAGAGTCTTCGGACTTAGTCCCTGGTGAATATGAATCGGATCCCTGGACATATGACGAGGCACTCCAAGATCGAGATGCGGTATCTTGGCAAAGTGCGATGAATTCAGAGATAGAATCTATGGATTCTAATCAGGTCTGGAAGCTAGTAGAGCCACCCGATGGTGTAAAAACCATTGGATGCAAGTGGATCTACAAGAGAAAGAGAGGAGTAGATGGGAAGGTTGAGACCTTCAAAGCTAGACTTGTTGCGAAAGGGTATACTCAGAAAGAGGGTATCGATTATGAGGAGACCATTTTGCCGGTAGCTATGCTTAAGTCTATCCGGATTCTCTTATCTATAGCTACTCATATGGATTATGAGATTTGGCAGATGGATGTCAAGATAGCTTTCCTTAACGGAAGTCTTGAGGAGAACATCTATATGCGGCAACTAGAGGGATTCATTGCTAAAGGCAAAGAGCATCTTGTGTGTAAGCTTAATCAGTCAATTTATGGATTGAAGCAAGCTTCTAGATCTTGGAACATCCACTTTGATGAGGTAATCCAATCATATGGATTTATTCAAAGTCCGGATGAACCTTGTGTATACAAGAGATGTGACGGAAACGTAGTGGTGTTTCTTGTACTATATGTAGATGACATTTTGTTAGTTGGCAACAATATCAAAGTGCTATCAGACATAAGGGTATGGTTGTCCAAACAGTTTGACATGAAGGACTTGGGAGAAGTGGGACACATCCTTGGGATCAAAGTTATAAGGGATCGCAAGAAAAGGATGTTGTGCTTAGCTCAAGCTTCATACATTGACACTATCCTTGCTCGTTTTAGCATGCAGAACTCCAAGAAAGGTTTTCTACCTTTTAGGCATGGAGTTGCTTTATCTAAAGAGATGTGTCCCAAAACATCAAAGGAGATAGAGGACATGAAGGCGGTTCCTTATGCTTCGGCAGTAGGAAGCCTTATGTATGCTATGCTATGTACGAGACTGGATATCTGCTTTGCCGTGGGCATAGTTAGCAGATATCAGAGTAATCCTGGACAGGGACATTGGACTACAGTAAAGCATATATTGAAGTACCTAAGAAGGACTAGGGATTATATGCTGGTTTACCGGGCAGATCAATTGGTCCCTGTGGTTTACACGGATTCGGATTTCCAATCATATAGGGACAAGAGTAAGTCTACCTCGGGGTTTGTGTTTACTTTTGGAGGTGGAGCCATAGTATGGAGGAGTGTCAAGCAGAAATGCGTGGCGGACTCTACCATGGAAGTTGAGTATGTGGCAGCCTCTGAGGCAGCCAAGGAAGCTGTATGGCTCAGGAACTTCTTGATGGACTTGGATGTGATTCCTAGTTTGCCCAGAACTATCACAATTTATTGTGATAACAGTGGTGCAGTTGCATACTCGAAGGAACCACGAGCCCATAAGGAGAGTAAACACATAGAGCGCAAGTACCACCTTATACGAGAGATCGTAAAGCGAGGAGAAGTTGCTGTTGCCAAGATTGCATCAGAGGATAACCTGGCGGATCCATTCACTAAGGCCCTTCCAGCGAAAGTGTTTGATAGGCATGTGGAGGACATGGGGATCAGATGTATGGCAGTGTGATGACTGCATAGTCTTTTAGTATAAGTGGGAGATTGTTGGAATGTATACTGAAAGCCTAGCTCTTTTTGTATGGACATTTATTTTGGAATAAGAATCACATGATCATTGTTTGCACTTTATATATTCATTATATATGTGTGCATATTGTCTAATATTTTACATTGTAGATAACATGGTGCTTGGTTTGGCACAGAAGATCATGTTATTAGTCCCTTGTAAAATATAAGTAGAGGCTCACAACCAAGATGGTTTTGGACAAACCATTGGCATGGTTGTAGTGTAACTTGGTATTGTTTTATCTTGAACATAGAGTTACACTAGTTCACTTAGGTGTATTGAGCAGGACCGACATAGAGGTGATTCAATTTAGTACTGACTACATAATTGAATCGGACCTCGGATATTATGTTGTACATGCTTTTAATCCCGATATAATAACGGGCACATGTACTTAGTATTTATTTCTTTGATTTACCAGAGGGTGAGATTTAGATGGATAAAATCAATATGCTCGGTAAGTTGGGAAATGATATTATTTACATGGTGTGCCGTTGATTATAGGAGGAAACCATGTCCTATATATTAGGTTGATGATGTCCCCTTGAGGAGCTCATAAGGTTCATCATGTAAACCCTGCTGGTTGACATAGTCAACATGATGATAAGGTTGAGTGGTACTACTCGAGGAATTAGATGTTAATTAATTGATGGTCAGTAAATCAATTAATTGACGGACATTCGATATCTTAAACACGGAGAGATGAATGTACAAATAATATATGGAGCCCATATTAATTTATGGGGGTTGGTGAGGTAGTTCAATGATGATCCTCTAGTGGAATGGAACATCATTGATGGATCAAGTTTGTGTGGTTCTGATCCATCGGGTGGCCAAGATCCAACTCCTCCTTATGGTCCCAATCGTAGCCTAATATAATCCTTGTGAAGTCTAGATCCAAGAATGTAAAACAAAACCTAGAACCAACGGTTGGGATTAAATCCCTAGATCCGATGGTTAGGATGAATCCCTAGAATTGACGGTTGGAATTAAATCCCTAGATCCGACGGTTGGGATAAAACCCTAGATCCGACGGTTGGGATGAAACCCTAGATCCGACGATTGGGATGAAATCCTAGATCCGACGGTTGGGATGAAACCCTAGATCCGACGATTGGGATAAAACCCTAGATCCGACGGTGGAGATTAAATCCCTAGATCCGACGGTGGAGATTAAAGGAGGCTTAAGCCTAACTTTATAAAAGGAAAGCTTAGGGTTGGGCGGCAAGAATTAATAGAATTGAATTGGAATTAGGGTTTGGCTCTTCTCAAAGTGGGCGGCTAGGGTTTTTGGGCGGCAACCTTCATCCTTCTAGTTGTTGCCGGCGCCCATCATTCTCCATCAACACTTGGCCGGCTCCCATCCTCAAGGCCTCTCTCTTATTCCTTGGCCGGCGGTTCTCCTTCCAATGGTGGCCGACGTTCACTTCTCCAATCTCCAAGGTGGCCGGCGCTTCATCCATTCGTTCCTTGGCCGGCGGTTGCATCAAACTCCCTATCTTGGTGGTCGGTTCTAGAAAGGATAGGTATTTGTTGGTTCTTCTCTTTGTTCTCAGCGGACAAGGAAGGGAAGAACGCGATCTAGAAGGCTTCTACTTGTGGAGGATCTTCGTCCACACGTCGTCCACGAGAAGGATAGGACATACGGTAGAAGATCGTAAGGTATAAAGTTTTTTAAACTTTATTTATGGATCTGATCATGTTCTTTTATGTTTTGATTATACATATATGCATATGAATATATATTGTATAATCATGGACCCCGAAGACAAACACAAAAACCGGCAATCCGTCCGTCGTCTCTTCCGCGGCTAACCAACTAGAAGAGTTGTGTTGCTTGAACAACTAGTTTGTTCAAGCGACCACTCAAGTTGTTAGCACGACGATGAAATGGTTGTGCTAAGGAAGCTAATCCCATCCGGATTAATTCTTTCATTAGTGAAAATTTTAATCCGGGGACATGGGAGCCAATGAGCCTCCGAAGCGACTCCCTTTAATAGGTGGAGAAAAGAAACCTAGAGTGTGCTAGCACCCTTAGAAGTTTCGGCCAAGGAGGAGAGGGGAGCTTGAGAGGATGATCCAAGGAAGAAGATGAAGTTCTAGTAACTCACCAAAATCAATTACACCCATCAAATGGAGTGGCCGGCCACTTCATGACTTGGGGGTTTCCATACATGCATGTAACTCCAAGAGCCAATGGCTCTTGGTCTCCCTCATGAGGTGGCACCACATGATAAGTCAATGATGATGTGTAGCATCATCATTGCCCGACCATGCCAAGTCATCATCATGACAAGGCATTTGGTCAAGTCAAACTTGACCTTTCATCTTCCCTCTCAAGTCAAGTCAAACTTGACCTCTTATCTCTCATGGTTGATCAAATCCAACCATTTGATTCAAGTCAATTTAGTTTAATGAATCTCTATTCATTAATTTAAATTGATTTGATGAATAAAATCTAAATTAGACACATTCAACACTTGAATCAAATTGAGTCCAACTCAATTAGTATAATTTTGATTACTCTTAATTCAATTTGGTTCATCCCATGAACCTAATCCTCATGGTTCATCATATGAACCTAATCTCCATCTAATTTCCCTTTGTGTGTGACCCTATAGGTTCCTGTAACGTTGGCAATGTCCCTAAACCGATTTAGAAACATAAGCAATGAGCGGTATCTAGCAACATATCATTGTTACCCAAGTTACAAGAATGTTGAGCTCCAACATCACCTTTGTGACTACTAATTGTGACTCTCAAAATATGTGATAATGTCCCTCTATCCTTGACATCTAGATTGACGAATTGAGGCATACACCGTGTCATCCTCGGTACAATCTATATCTCTAACTCCAAGTAGACTCACTCTAATCAAATGAGCTCAATATCTCATATTTACACAGTTGGGCATGGCCATGCACTTCGTGGTCTCACTCTATCAAGAATAACGATGTCTCTCCCGTCATATAGGAGGGATAGATCCCATCTACATCACTCACATCCCTCCATATAATTTGTCACATACCCAGTAATCGCCTTTATAGTCCACCCATTTATGGGTGACGTTTGACGAAGCCAAAGTATGCAACTCCTTATGTAGGGAACCATGGTGAGTTTAGGTCTAAGGACTAATAGTCATACTAATAGCCACATGAGAAAGTATATGACACTCATATAACGATCCAAGATACTTTCTCATGGCGGGTCATTCAGTATACATTCTCCAATGTATACCCATGTGTCAACTTGATATCTCATATCCATGACTTGTGAGATCAAGTCATCGTGTTGACCTACATGATAGTCTCTATGCATTAACATTGTCCCTGAATGTTAATACTTGACTAGGAATGATTAAGAGTAGTATTCTCTATATCATCTCATTATCAATTCAACCAATTGATTAATATAGATAAAAACCTACTACTCAAGGACATTATTATATTTAGTTATTTGGCACTAATACAAGTAAATATAATAACTATGCCTTTATAAATAGGAATATGATACAATAAAATACATACAACAATCATCACATTATTGGCTCTAGGGCTTTCACTAACAACATCATTGACCTAATCATGTCCAATAAGGTTCGATTTTGCCTTTCATCTACACCATTATGTTGTGGTCTGTAAAGTGGAGTCCTTTGGGACAAGATGTCATTGTCCCTTAAATAATTCTAAAACTCTTGGCTTAAGTATTCACCACCTATATCCGATCGAAATACTTTAATACTTTTCCCAAGTTGTTTTTTTACTTCATTTCTAAAATCTTTAAACTTTTCAAAGGCTTCATATTTGTTTCTCAATACATACAAATACCTATATTATGAGTGACCATCGATAAAGGGTAACAAAGTAGTTATAAACCTTAATGGCATGAGTTAACATTGGTCCATAAACATTGGTATGTATAAGGCTCAATACCTCAACTGCTCATTCACCATTTTATTTAAAAGGTAACTTAGTCATCTTTCCTTTTAAGAATGAAGTGCATGTGTCTAATGAATCCGATTCACAAGACTCCGAAATGCCAAGCTTATGCAGTTTGGACATGCTATCTTTGCTTATATGGCCAAGACGACAATGTCATAATTACGAGGTTAACTAATTATCTAACTTAGCGCATTTGTTATTCGATTCAAAATTGAATATCTCGTTAGATGTATCTAACTTGTAGATTCTATTATTAAACATTCTAGTAGCATAAAAACTACCATTTAACGTAATGTAACAATAATTAATACTAAACGTCAAATGATAACCTTTCTTACTCAAACATAAAATATAAATAATGTTCTTTATTAATGCAAAAATATAAAAACAACCATTCAACTCTAAAACTAGTCATGTAGGGAGTTGCAACATATAAGTTCCTTTGGCTATAGCAGCAACCTTTGCTCTATTGCCAACCCTTATATGCGCTTCTCCCTTAACCAGTCTTCTTCTATTCCTTAACCCCTGTATGTCATTACATATATGTGAGTCACACTTGGTATATAAGACCTAAGTGTTCAAAGAAATAGTATAACATTAAATAATGTATATACTTGAAGTAGGTTAGGCATTAGATGCCCTCTTCTGCTTTAGTGACTCCATATACTACTTGCAGTTTCTCTTCCAATGTTCATCCTTGACATAATGGTGGCAAGTGTCCTTAGGAGTTGATTCATCCTTCTTTGCCTTTTTCTTCCCTTTGGCTGTAGATTTTAACTTCCTCTTAGAACCTTTCTTTGAGTCAACTAGCATCATTGTCTTCTGTTCTTTGGAAATATATGGCTCCACTATTTCAAGTACATTGATCTATTCTGATATTGTGGACTCCATCTTGTTCTTCTCATAGTTCATCACAAATTGTGAATAACTATCATTCAAACTATGTAGAATTAAGTAAATACTTAATTCATGGTCTATGATAAATCCTAGTGATCTCAACTGCTCAATATAGCCATTCCTTTAGTGCAGATGAATCCTCCTGCAACTTTGAACGAAAAAGGAGTCGGGTGGTCTAGAACCTTTTATATCTTGCCTACTCATCGAACAACTCACAAAGATGGAAGACAAATGTATTAGAATCTATATGTTTAAGTTGCTTTTGCAACTCAGGAGACATCGACGCTAGCATAATGCAACTCGCCATGCCAGAGTAAATAACATGTCTTTGGTAAGCCAACTTTTGGTTACCAAATGCATTTTCTCCAGGAGGTTAGGGAAGAACCTCTTCAAGCACATGAGCAAACTTCTCAGCCTTAAGAACAATTCTTAGGTTGCGAAGCCAATCCAAGAAGTTTGGCGCAGTTAGTTTGTTGTTATTAAAAATTGAAAATTAATAGAGGTCGACATGTTCTAATCAGTACCTAGACATACAAAATGTGGTAAGAGAGATGAATTTTTAGTAATGCAAACAATCTACATTAACAAGAAAAACTCTGACTATTTTGTCAAATTCAAGAGCCCTCACTTTGAACTCGAGAGATGGTAGGTTATCTCTTAGTCGGTTGATATCCATTATGACTAAGAATAACCTGGGAGGAAGTCTAACAAGTCATTCTTAGTCCTAATGTTAGGTATCAACTGTTGTAATAGAGAGATGTCCTAAGACAATCGCCTTTGATGATTAATAAAATTCACTATTTGAGGGTACATTTTATATGTATTTGATTGGATCTTAAACTCATTTACTAAAGTCCACAATATGATACATAGCATGAGAGAAATTATGATTGGATCATAATTAGTGAGTATCTCATCATGTGTAATTATATAAGTATAGAAACTATCCCTAGTCGATGAATTAATGAAATTGGATATCATCAATTCCATGAAACTAGCACATGTTATGCTCCTTGGGTTATCCAAGCATTCGATACTCACTGAATGGAAATATAGGGATGTTGAGAGTGAACAAGTGGATGCTAGTTAAGGGTAACTAGTTCATTAGAGTGACCTGCTATGAGACTTCATACGATTGCTACGTCATTGAAGATCTTTTTGTAGCTCGAGTGCAAGTTTCCTTAGACTTGAGATATTCAAGTCATCTTGATCATGACGCCTTATACTTTGACTTCTTCGCAGCCATCTCCATAGGAGGTGCCACTCTGGGTTGATTGACTATGAGTCAAAGTGATCGAAGATGTTTGAATAGCCCACAAAGGATTAACCACTCCTATTATTAGGAGATGTATACCCTAGTCCTCTTGTCAGGATTGTTACTCAGAAGTCTGTAGCCAAAGCAAGCATGTTAAGAAGATAGTCTTCTTGGACACATGTAAGGTGTAACTTGAATTCACAAAACAAGGAATTAACTTGGCCTAGGTGGGATGTAATCAACCTAGTGGGGTTGAACACTATAGACCATGTATTGAACCAAATAGGTATAGGATGAGTGAAAGGAACATGATGCAAACTATTGTAGTTGCTAAAGTGTTGAAAATTGTTCTAAAGTCTATTTTGACTTTTTGGTCAATTGGGGTCATGATGTACTACTAGGTGTCACTCATGATCTATTCATAACCAATGGTTAGTTATGAATTGCCAACATAGCCAAGAACCTATTGGGTCACATGCACAATGGTTTCCTCAAGAGATGTAAAACAAGTAAGAGAATATGATTCTCGAAGAGATAGAGGTTATGTCTGGTTGGACCAAACTAGTAAGGCACAAGTATTGGATATTCATAAAAGGGTTTATGAATGGACTTCTTTATTGGGTTCTAGAAATGGTATAAAACCCAATAGCCCATGATAGAAGAGAAGTATTAGCCCATTACCCACAAGCCTATTAGCAAGTTCATGATTGTGAATCAATGAACAAGAGGGCATATAGGAAATTCATGAAGGTTATTCTTCATGACTCTTCATAATGGTGGCCGACCAAATGAATGTGCATGAAGAGATTTATGTAAACCCCTCATTTAGCCACCTCTTCTCCTTCTCCACTACCATAATGATGTCGACCACATTAAGAGGGTAGGGAGGGAGTTACTTTAGTGGGTTTCTATATAAGAAAGAGAAGAAAGGGGTTCTACATCCAAGCTTCCAAACAAGCTCTAAGCTTTAAGCTTTAAGCCTCTTGCTTCTTGCTTTGTGGAAAGAACTAAGTAATTCATCCTTTCCTCTTTAGTTCCTATGTCACCTTCTCTAATCTTCTCCATGCAAGACTAGCACTTTTCGGAGAAGATAGTTTGTTGACCTTTGAGAAAGGTTATCTTGCGAAGATCTGGCGTGGATACTGATAGAGGCAAGATTTCTTAATCTTGCTTGTGGTTTCTACAGATCCAAGAGGATCACGAAGGTATGAGATACGATCTATTCTTCTAATTTTATACTCTAACCCTATTATGGATATGTGATTATCTATGATCAAGGCAAATGATCTTGACAAGAGATCTGTGGGACATAAACAAATTTTTTGTTTTCCGCTGCGTGTGCATCTCGTAAGTATTCGATCCATGGTGACGATGAGTTGTGTGGAAGTGCTCGTAGATGCCTCAGATACCAACAAGTGGTAATAGAGCAGTCTCTGCTTCCAACAAGTGATATCAAAGCACCGTCAAACAGAGTCTAATGGAGCAACTTATCCGACATCAAGAATACCCATTAAATATCAAATATATAACTATCACTTTATGCTATCAACTAATTGAATATTCACATATACATTTGGTTGTTAACCCATTAACATATATGGATCCAATACATATCACCTAATTTCACCTCTGTCCATATTGACCTTGGAGGGAGTCAAACAAATCAATGCTTTAAGTTAGGATCGACCCATTAATCATGAGATCAAATTTAAATGGTTCTAACACATCCAATTTTCAAGCTAGGCTTGGAGGGAGTCCAAGAACCCAAACTTGAAACTTGAAATTTGGTCCTTACCATCTAAAGTGAATATCGAATCTCATATGAATTGAACATGTTCGATGTCATGCAAGGCTTGGAGGGAGTCCAACAACCCGAACATGAAAAAAACTTTGGTTGAACCATTTTAATGGAAGGTGTTAGCCCTAATATTTGCATGAAGGATTTAGGTTATTCTAGGTTTCATCAATAGAAAAAATTAAACCTAAATGGGGAAAACCAAGGTCACATTAGGAAACAAGTTTTCCCGATGCGAACATGAGCTGAGCACTTGACACACATGTCGCTATTAGGAATTAGATAACGAAACAAGCAACCTATTTCCCAATGCATGGATAGTCTATGCTACGGTTCTAACAATGCGACCAACACCTTCGGTGTTTTTAGGCACATCCTTGGTATTTTTCCATTTTACTTACAAACACATCCATGTATATATATAATTAAGAAATCAATATATATATTATCTTGCATAGTCTTATCTATCCTATAGAAAAACCATCAAACATTCATTTAAAACATCAAACATGCTTTAGAAAGATGTCGACAACAAAGTGGCTATGATACCACTTGTTGAAATGTCATAGGAGCATACACAGTAGAAAGATGTAAATAAAATAATTTTTATTTCCTCCCAGACATCCTCCTGGGGGTTAGAAATTCTTACATTGACATAATCCATAATAAACAAGAGGAGAAAAGAAGTTTTATACCTTCGGGATTCTTGTTGAATCTGTAGGAACCAAGAGCAACACCAATGTGCCATGAGTCTATCGGTATCCACGCTAGGATCACCATAAACAACTCCTTGAGTAGCAAGCCTTTGTCTTCGATTGGTGTTAGCCAACTGGCGGAGACAAGAGAGGGAGAGAGGAAAAATGACTACCAAGAAAAACATAAAAGCTCTTCTCCAAGATTATCAAGGGATCTATTTATAGATCTCTTGATTAGAGAATCTTAAGAGGCTTAAACGGAACTTATCTTAATTTATCCCAAATTAAGGTAAGAAAAAACCAAAGAAATTTCCAAATGAGCGTGCACAAAAATCGACAGCCCGCGACATGGTCGTGTGTCATACACACAGCTTTGTCATTCCTATACACACAGACAGGTTGTGTGTCCTGCTGAGCACAACCTCAACCTTGGTCGTATTTGGTCAGAGCTAGGCATGACCATGTGAGGTTTTGTATCATCCATTTAACTTCATTTAAGTGTGATATGGATGTGCTAAATCCCGGCATGGCCATAGGAGGTTCCATATGTTGGATCGAGAAGCATTGCTAGAGGGGGGGGGGTGAATAGCGACCGTAAATCTTTTCGTTCATTCATTCGATACATGACTAATAACAGTGGAAAAATAAAAAGACACGTTTATTTTTACTTGGTTCACAACCCAGCGGTTGCTATTCCAAGGCCCTAATGGTCTTAGACCGCATACGGAGGGAAAAACACTATAACGTCTCCTCCTCGTTGGAGGTAGGAGACAACGATCACAAAACCGAAAGTACGAGGATGAGGCAACAAGCCTACCTAACCTCGTTACGAATAAAAAAAAAGAATACAATAACAAAATATGTTACTTGTTGCTGCTACCGACGAAGAAGGTGAAAGCTTGGCGTCGCGTCGACGTTATAATGGTGTTGGAGCTTTAGCATTTAAGAATTATCTTGATGATGCTTTGGGTTGGAATCCTCCCCTCCTTTTATAGAGTTTGTCCTCAGAATATGTCTCCTAATCTTTAGGAACAGATCACGATGTGGTAACAAATTTTATCGTGAAGTGGATGCGTCAAACGTTATCCGTTTTGACCTAGCGCAAAGGTTGATTCGTCGCCATCAGTCGACTGATGCCTCCCATCAGTCGACTGTCAGCCTGGCCACTTCCCTCCAATAAGAGGTTAGCACGAAAAATGGTAAATACGATGGTTTTTGACCGTCCGATCTTGACCTAGACCTTCCACAGGAAGTCTTAGTCGGATCGCCACCTACGGTCATCCCCATAAAGAGGACATGACCTTACTTGTGCTCACTCACATGAGCTCACCTCAACTTGTAGCTTCTACTTCCGATCTTCCACCTGATTCCATCGGCTTCCTCCGATGTCATCCCGGTGTCGCCCGACCACCACGGCTCCCTCTGGGTGTCGGTGACATTCTACTCTAGCTTTAGCACTTTCTGCACACTTGATTTAGCTCGTGAGATAATGATGTATACTTAACTTTGTGTCTTTGCCATAATCAAAATACAGGTTTGATTATCTGGTGCCCCTACACAAACACCATGGCGTCTGTTTTGCACCCCTTGGTCTGGTCCAACTAGATACATCCTCTCTCTTTGAAAATCTCATTCTCAGACATAATTTATGTCTCGAGATCACTCATATTGCATGTGACCCAATAGGTTCCTGGCTATATCGACCATTCATAATTAACCCCTTAATTATGAATAGATCATGAGTCCCACCTAGCAATACATCATGATGCCCAATTGATCGAAAAGTCCAAACTGAGTTTAGAACATTTCTAAACTCTTTAGTAATAACAACTATTTTCTGCCTTGTTCCTTTAACTCACCCTATACCCACTTGGTTCAGAACATGGTCTATGTGCTCATCCCCACTTAACTGACTATGTCACACCTAGCCCAAGTTAGTGTTGTTGTCTTGTGGATTCAAGTTACTCCTAAATATTCCCAAGAAGACTATCTTCTTAACATTCTTATTCTGGCCAGAGACTTCTAAATAACAATCGTAACAAGTGGCCTAGGGTATATATCTTTTTTTTATAAGAGTGGTGAATTCTCTATTGGTTATTCAAATATCTTCAGTCACTTTGACTTATACCTAATCAACCTGGAGTTTCACCTCCAATTGAGATGGTTGCGAAGAAGTTAAAGTATAAGGTGTCATGATCAAGATAACTTGAATACCTCAAGTCTAAGGAATCTTTCACTCAAGCTGCAATTAGATCTTCAACGACATAAAAAACCATATGAAGTCTCATAGTAGGTTATTCCAATGAACTAGTTACCCTAACTAGCATTTACATATTCACACTCAACATCCCTATGCTTCCATTCAGTGAGTATCGATTGCTTAGATAAATCAAGGAGCATAATATGTGCTAGTCTCACAGAATTGATGATGTCCAATCTCATCAATTCATCGACAAGGGATAGTTTCAATACTTAAATATTTACACATGATGAGATATCCACTAATTGTGATTCAATCACAATTTCTCTCATGCTATGTATCATATTGTGGACTTCAGTAGATGAGTTTAAGATCCAATCAAATACATAGACAATGTATATTCAAATAGTGAATTTTATTAATAACTTCTAAGGTGATTATCTTAGGACACCTCTCAATTACATCATCCGTGACCTTCTCCTTGGCCTTTGGTGTCGCTTGAGCCTTGTTCTTAATTAATTTAAAACATTTACTCTTGTAGTGTCATTTTGATGAGTGTGAATCACATGCAAATTTTAGGGTTTATTTAGCATGTTTTTCTAGCATTTCATTCACATAGCATGCATAAAACATAGAATTTACTTTCATATTGAATTTTTAATTCATATGACTATGGTTTCTATATTTATACTCTCAGGAGGGAAAAAAGATTCATAATAAAGCCATGGAGGGAAGCCACGATGAAATGGGGAGCAAATGGAGCCACAATGCAAATTTTCTAGAGCGTACAACAACCGACACGCCAAGGGCATGCAAGGGGGCACGCCCATGCCAGACAATTTCAATACACTCTATTTCGGGGGATGCCAAGTCTTCATAGCACCTAGCACACCCAGGTCATGCCAAATGGCAAGTTGTGCCAAATTTGTAGGGATGTATACTGAAAAGTCGATCTTTTCTATGAACATCTTTATTTTGAAATAAGAATCACATGATTATTGTTTGCATATTTTATGCATATTGTCTAATACGTTACATTGTAGATAACATGGTGTGTGGTGTCACATGGGAGATCATGTTATCGGCTCCTTGTAAAGTATAAGTAAAGGCTCACAACCGAGATGACTTTGGACAAACCATCGGAATGGTTGTAGTGTGATTTGATGTTGGTTTGTCTTGACCATAGAATCACACTAGTGCACTTTGTGTGTATTGAGCAGGACCGACTTAGAGGTGATTCGATTTATTGCTGACTACATAATCGAATCGGACCTTAGATGTTATTTAGCACATGCTCTTAATTCCGATATAATAATGGGCACATATACTTAGTAGTCATCTCTTTGATTTACCAATGGGCGAGATTTATAGATTAAATCGATAGGCTCGGTAAGTTGGGAGATGATATTATTTATATGGTGTGCCATTGATTACAGGAGGAAACCGTGTCCTATATATTAGGATGATGATGTCCCCTTGAGGATCTCATAAGGTTCATCAAGTAAACCCTGCAGGTGGACTTGGTCCGGCATGATGAAAAGGTTGAGTGGTACTACTCAAGGAGTTAGATGTTGATTAATTAATGGTCAGTAAATTAATTAATCGACGGACATTCAATATCAAAAACACGGGGAGAAAATGTACAAATAATATATGGAGACCATATTATCATATGGGGGTTGGTGAGGTCGATCAATGATGAACCTTTAGTGGATTGGATCATCATTAGTGGATCGGACTTTGTGTGGACTTGATCCATGGTTGGCCAAGACCCAACTCCTCCTCATGGTCCCTAATATAGCCTATTAACACCTCATGATGCTTAGATCCAAAGAATAGAAACAAAACTCAAAGATCCATTGGTAGAGATTAAATCTCTAAGAACCGACAGTTGAGATTAAATCTCTATATCTGACGGTTGAGATTAAATCCCTAAAACCAATGGAAGAGATTAATTCATGACTTATCTCTAACTCTATAAAAGGATAGCAAAGGGATTTGGCGTGAACTACATGATAGGAGAGCTAGGGTTTGGGCGGCAAGATGGAATCCTATTTGAGATAAGATTAGGATTAGGGTTTAGAGGCAAGGGTGGCACCAAATAAGGAAGGTTCTTTCTCTCTTCTTCTTCCTCTTTTGGCCAACGTCCAGAACCTCTCCAACCTCTTTTCCAGCCTTCGCCGGCTCCCAAAAGCCACCTTCTCCTTCTCCTTAGGTGGTGGAAACAAGATATAAGGCTTCCCTTGGTGTCTTGGTTGTTTTCCACCATCTTCTCCTTCACCTAGTTGGCCATCGGCAAGGATAGTTTTAGTTCCTTGTTGGTTGTTTCTATTGAGGAGAAAAACCTTTTTTCTATTCTTCCTCTTGCTTTGGAAGAGCAAGGAAGGAAGATTTGCGATCTAGGAGCTTCGAATTTTTGTAGATCGTCGCCCACATGACGTCCAAAAGGAGGAAGGTCATACATTAGAAGATTGAGAGGTATACCTATTCTACTTTCTTCTTTTGTTTGTTGATTGTTTTGTTTTTCAATTATAAGCATGTTATAAATCTGTAAATGGCTAAATAATACTTGGATCCCAAGCATAAACACAAAAACTGGTGATCCGGACATCGTCTATTCCGCGGCTACTCGTAGAATAGAGGATGGTCGCTTGAACAACTAGTTTGTTCAAGTGACCTCTCTAAACGAATAGCACGATGATGGCTTGGTTGATTTGGCAATCCCTTTTGTCTAGGATTAAATTTTTTAATCTGGGGACATAGAAGGGATAGCCATGAAGGAAGCTACCAAGGTAAAGTGGGAAGCGAAGTTTCCCCTCACGAACTCGATAAGCTAAAACCATTAAATTGGTAAGAGAGCTTCCGGAGCAAAACCCCTTCAATTGGTATCAACGCCAAGGTTTCCGGTTTTGTGTGTCTAGGATTCGGTTAATTTTTATGCACTTTTTCATATATTATATGTGTTGGATAATAGTAGGATATGCGTAGTTTAACTCTTTGGTTTTAGGCATAAAATCTGACTATTATGGCCATATGTGTGTATGCGATTGTATGTGTGTAAATATTTACTTTGTTGAATCCTCGGGGTTGACGAGGCTAGTATTTAGTTTTTGTAAATTAAATACGGCATTGTTTAGCTACTCTTTATTTTATTTTACTTTCGATCTAGATTTCATGTACACTCCCTCGTGGAGTATAGGATCGATGGATGTAAATTAAAATAGGTTTTAGTCTCGGCTTGGATCTCCGGATGGCTCGTACATGGCGTAGGAGGAGCGGACGAGATGGCGATGCGACGAGAGTCATATTGAAGACAAAAGCCATAATAGTTGGAAAATAATTTATTTTTCATATTTATTGCTTTTTTTTTATATGCATGTTGTAGGCTAGGAAAATTCCTCAATTTCAAATTACTAAGTGGGAGAGGTATATTTTTATAAATTCCTGAGCCTCCATTACGATTTGACATGTGATGCAAACAAACTTGCGCGTCGGCTCTGAGTGCCTTCCTCCCCATCGGATGAGTTTGTTTGCGGATCACAAGGTCGAATATGGTTATAGGAAATTATTAAGGAGCGTGTGTACTTGCCCATCGTAAGGCACATAACCCGAGATAATTACCTTGGTACCGAGTAATGGTGAACACATAGATACAAATATAAGTATCCTCTCCATCGGAGTCACTGCTTTTATTTGTAGGGCCGAAGAGAAACTAACTATTAATTTTACTTGTCATAAAGTTAGGTTGACAAGATAGTAAAATTAATGGGTAAAACCTCCTCTTACAAATATAGAATTCGTATACGTCCACACTATCATGGCATACAATATTCTCGGTGTTTGAGGTGTTGGTTGATTTAAAATTTTATTGTTTGAGGAATCAATAATTTTTGAAATCTACAGTAATGATCTATGTGATTCTTAGGATTTTCAAAAATGACTTTCAGTTCACTTACTATGATATTAAAGAAAATAAACTTACTATACCCAAATGATGTTGATTGGAAAAGAATCTAGATATTGTCTTATTTGCTAAGGAGTACAAGTATGCACTCTTCGAAGTGTGTCCTCAAGCCATGGTTGCTCAAAAAGGTTTTTACTTCTAAGCCGAAAGGTAAGAAGAAGGAGAAACAAGGTAGAGCAAAGGTGGTGGGAGGAACTTAGGGAGGATGAAGAAGCCGAAAGGCAAGTGCTTCACTTGTAAGCAAACTGGACACTTGAAGAAGTGTAGGGGATCGATT
The DNA here is from genome assembly GCA_025175895.1 of Wurfbainia villosa. Taxonomy (NCBI): domain Eukaryota; kingdom Viridiplantae; phylum Streptophyta; class Magnoliopsida; order Zingiberales; family Zingiberaceae; genus Wurfbainia; species Wurfbainia villosa. Next base: position 67,726,741 of record CM045990.1, on the reverse strand, counting down.
GGCCGGCTAGAGGGGGGCGAATAGCCCTCTTTCGTTGGATGTCGGAATTTGCTCGTCTACACAAAGATTAATGCAAGCAGAATATGCAAATAAAGACAAGCAAATAGAAATTACAAGAAAACAAATGCTAACAAGAAGATGTAACGTGGTTCACGGCTATGCCGCTAATCCACGGTCACCGATTCGTCCAAGGTGAATCACTCCTCCAAAGCCAATCACTATTGGTCTCTCCTTTGCACCAAGCTAGGTGGAGGTAACATTTACAAATCAAGCACACTCCTTCTTTTACAATAGATGTGAAAGAAAGCTAAGAGAAGGAGTTTGAATCGTGTGGAGCACTTGGATGGTCGTTTAGAACTTAAGCATTTTTCTCCCAAAGCTCCACACCCTCTCTTTTTATAGAGAGGGCTGATTTCTTCCCATTAGCCGCCACCAGTCGACTGCTGCCCTTGGCAGTCGACTGTCGCCACTCCAACGGCCTCCAAACACGTCGGATCCCGACCGTTGTAGTCCAACGGAACACTTGGCAATCGACTGATGGACCTCATCACGATCGCTACCTTCGTCGAATGGCCTACGCCCACGAGCGGTTCTGCGTTCGCGACATCCTTCGGCGACACGGGCATAAACCCATCAGTCGGATACCAGTCGAACACACTTGACTCAGAGCAGTCGACTGCCATTACATGGCAGTCGACTGGTGCCGTGTGAAACTCAAACTTAACATAAGTTTGAGCTTCCGGCGGTCGGGTAAACCTTAACCCTTGCGGTCAAGTCTCCGACACTCAGCCATTCGGCCAAGTTCACCTAATGAGCTACTTATATTTCACTCATTCTCTCATCTCACTCGAAGTCCCTCGCCGAAGCTCTCTTCGTTCGCGGCCACGTCCCTCGGCAACATCAGGCGCACGACTCTGCAATGCTCCTTCGCGTCTCTTGTCTCCGAAGTCTGCTTCCTTAGCTTCACTTCAAGTCATCTCGTCCGGCGGTCCCTCGGATGCTCCAAGTGCACGGCTTCCGCAAAGTCATCCTTCACCGACTCAAGGACCGAGGTTGTGATAGTGAATCTGCCAAGGCTCTATGTGCGAATTACTAAGTCCGGCAAGACTCCAACGCACATATCAAATAACAATACCAACCTAACTTAAACCCTTTGCCACACACATCAAAACCTTATCATGGCAAGAGATTGCCCTAATAATCTCCCCCTTTTTGATGTGTGGCAATCCGTTTAAGTTCGGTAAAAACATTTGATATAAATTTCTAAGGTAAGAAAGCATGTAAACATAAACATGATATTGCAACATGCAACTCCCCCTTAATCCATGAAACTCCCCATACATATTTCTCCCCCTATCATAATTTACTTAAACATAATTACTTCTCCCCCTTTGACACCATCAAAAAGATTAACACTAAGTTATAAACCCATGACATCAAGTTTAATAGAAGGAAAATACCCAAAAACATGATTAAAATTGAAATTAGAAAATTTTGGACTGTATTTTAAGTGGGTGATCAGCTATCGATATGGCGGATCGGCACAATGGATTCAAATTACGATTTTAAGTAATTTAAATGCATTAAAAATTCCAAAAAATTCGAAAAATCATAAAATTTGAGGAACATATTTCTTTTAAGTATATCTATTAACGAAAAATAGGTTTTCATGAAAATTCATTAGATTTTCTTGTTTTTGGCAAAAATCCAAAAGCTTTAAAAACCACTAGGTTTTTGATCATTCTAGTATCAAGTTAACTACCTAGTTTTGCATCCAATTGTTTCAAAACATGAATACATAGATTTTAAAGTAAGAAATTGTTTTGAAAACATATGAAATATCCAACCATGATCTTTGGGCAATATGTCTATGAATTAAACATATGTCTTCCCCATGATTGGTCTATTATTGCTATTTTGATACTCAAAATGACCATCTAAATGTCATAGGCATTAGTGGACATTTGTATCATCCTAACATCTCACCCATGCTAAGTTTTTAATCATGGTAGCCTATTGTGAGTGTGAGATGTATCCTAGGGGGTATTTGTATATACTTAACCATTATATTCATACAATTCTATCAAGGTTAAGTATCATCCTAACACTCAACATGATCATAATGACATATATGAATTAATTCTACATCATGATCATGAAACACATGTATTCATTGAATTGTTATCATGCATTAGGTATTATGTCATGAAAATAACCAAATTATCACTTAAAGCATGATTTAACCCTATTTCTCATGATGACGTGCAAAATTTTAAAATCATAAATCATGATTGCAAACATACATAGCAATTACATTAATTATCATGATTTAATCATTATTATCTATTTATGGGTACGTTATTATCACCCAACACTATTCTAAAAATGTTGTCCCGCCATCCTAAGTCAACCAAAATATGATATAGGTTAAGTGCATATGGTTGACTATCCTAAGGTTTTCCTAACCCATAAGGATGGATTTTGGAACCCAAAATAAGTTCTTGCCTATTGGGTTCACTAGATACTCCTTGGGGATCCATTTCCTAGCTATTACCTTCTTTTTATCTTGTCCCCTAGCAATTAGGCATTTATAGGCCTTTTCATTTTTCTTTTCTTTATAAACTAGGCCTTTCTTATTAAAACTTGCCCGTTGGCTCCCAATTATCATATTCAATGTGTTGGAGCCAATTGTGAATTTTTCTAGGGCTTTTGTTAAATAGTCTACCTTTTTCCTTAAGGCCCTATTTTCATTTATACATGCATCACTAACATCTAATGGCACATAAAGATCATGTGAGCCTGCATCATTTAAGCTAGAAGAAATATTATCATTTAAGCATGCATTTTCTAGCTTATTTTCCAATGCCTTAATTTGATTAAGCATGCTTTTATTTTTCTTTTTCATTCCAAATAAGTCCATAGTTAAACTAGAAATTATGGAAACTATTTTCTTAGGAGAGGCATTCGTTACCATAGTTTCCATATCCTCTTCTTCTTCTTCGGATGAGGAGGATGTAGAAGCTCCCCCTTCACTTGAGCTCTCTCCTCTTAAGCTTGATCCTTCATTTTCGGAGGAAGAGCAATCCAAGTCATCAAAGGACATCAAGGCCAAATTGGTGACAAAGGCATTCTCCTCATCCGATGATGATGACGAGGATGAGGATGGGTCATCCCATGTCCTTGCCTTTAGAGCTTTGGTCTTCCCCTTTTCTTTTGTCTTCTTCTCCTCTTCCTTCTTTTTCTTGCTCCCCTTTTTCTTCTTCTTTTCTTCTTTCTTTTTCTTCTCTTCCTTGCTCTTGTTTAGGAGGGGACAATTATCCCTTATGTGTCCCTCTCCTTGGCAATTGTAGCAAATGATTTTCCCCCTTGGTCTTCTATTCCTTTCATTTGATTTGTTAAAATAAAAACCTTTTAAAGCACGTCTTACCCTCCTTACCATATATGCTTCTTCGGTGCTATCCATGGAGGAGGATGAGGATGCTTCATCATCGGAGGAAGAGGGGATCTCCATCTTCTTCTTCCCCTTGTTTGCCAACAATGCTACTCCTCTTGAGGGTTGTATTTTTGGCTCTTCTTGTATTCCTTCAAGCCTAGATTCATGTAATTCTATAGTGGAGAAAAATTCATCTAGAGTACTTACCTCTAGATTCTTTGAAATGTAAAATGAGTCCACCATTGAACTCCACTTGGATGATCGGGGAAAAGCATCTATGACCTTCATTATCATATCGCGATTTGAGAGCCTTTCACCTACACTTGTTAGTCCAATCAAAATTTCCTTAAACCTAGAATGTAAGGAAGTTACCTTTTCTCCCTTTTCTAATTTAATGTTGGATAGTTGGGAGCGGAGGAGATCTCTCCTTGCTAGCTTCGCCTCGGATGTGCCTTCATGAAGCTCAATTAGCATCTCCCACATCTCCTTGGCATTTAGGCATTCTCCTATTCGGTTGATTTCTTGTTGGGGGAGCACATTGAAAAGATGATGCTTTGCTTTTGAATTTGCAAGGTGCTCTTCCCTTTGCTTTTTGGTCCACCTAGATTTCTCTATTGGCTTCCCCTCTTCATCCCTAGGTAAAACGAAACCGGATTCCATTGTAATCATAATATCAAAATCCATTTCGAAAAATACCACCATTCACTTCTTCCACCAAGCGAATTCTCCTTCAAACTTCGGTGGATGAATGTTGGAGCCGACCATTTTGAATGTTGCTTGTTGTGGCGGTTAGTCCTCGACAAGCTTTCCTTGGCTATGATACCACTTGTAGGGGATCGATTGGCCGGCTAGAGGGGGGTGAATAGCCCTCTTTCGTTGGATGTCGGAATTTGCTCGTCTACACAAAGATTAGCGCAAGAGGAATATGCAAACAAAGACAAGAAAATAGAAATTACAATAAAACAAACGGTAACAAGAAGATGTAACGTGGTTCACAGCTACACTGCTAATCCACGGTCACCGATTCGTCCAAGGTGAATCACTCCTCCAAAGCCAATCACTATTGGTCTCCCCTTTGCACCAAGTTAGGTGGAGGTAACCTTTACAAATCAAGCACACTCCTTCTTTTACAATAGATGTGAAAGAAAGCTAAGAGAAGGAGTTTGAATCTTGTGGAGCACTTGGATGGTCGTTTAGAACTTAAGCATTTTTCTCCCAAAGCTTCACACCCTTTCTTTTTATAGAGAGGGTTGATTTCTTCCCGTTGGCGCCACACGATCACGCCTTGACATGATCGCCACTAACTCAACCGGCCTCGAACACATCGGATCCCGACCGTTGTAGTCCAACGGAACACTTGGTAGTCGACTGATGGACCTCATCGATCATCGCCTCCGTAGTCGACGATCGCCTACGGCGGTGCTATGCCGCGACATCCTTCGGCGCATCGCCATTCTATAGCGATCAGCCGGGTATAAACCCATCAGTCGGATACCAGTCGAACACAATCGACTCAGAGCAGTTGACTTCCATTACATGGCAGTCGACTGGTGCCGTGTGAAACTCAAACTTAACATAAGTTTGAGCTTCCGGCGGTCGGGTAAACCTTAACCCTTGCGGTCAAGTCTCTGACACTCAGCCATTCAGCCAAGTTCACCTAATGAGCTACTTACATTTCACTCATTCTCTCATCTCACTCGAAGTCCCTCGTCGAAGCTCTCTTCGTTCGTGGCCACGTCCCTCGGCAGCATCAGGCGCACGGCTCTGCAATGCTCCTTCACGTCTCTTGCCTCCGAAGTCTGCTTCCTTAGCTTCACTTCAAGTCATCTCGTCCGACGGTTCCTCGGATGCTCCAAGCGCACGGTTTCCGCAAAGTCATCCTTCACCGACTCAAGGACCGAGGTTGTGAGGGTGAACCTGCCAAGGATCCATGTGCGAATTACTAAGTCATGCAAGACTCCAACGCACATATCAAATAACAATACCAACCTAACTTAAACCCTTTGCCACACACATCAAAACCTTATCATGGCAATAGATATGGCAGTGTACATTTTGAACTTGGTTCCATCTAATTCAGTGCCTTCTACTCCCACAGAGTTGTAGACTGGGCGAAAGCCTAGTCAAAGACATATTCAGATATGGGGGAGTCCAGCACATGTGCTGAAGGCAGATGTTGGTAAGTTGGAACCTCGTACAGAAGTACACTTGTTGGTTGGCTATCCCAGGGGAATGAAGGGTGGATTGTTTTATAGTCCTAGAGATCAGAGGGTGATCGTTAGCACGAACGCCAGATTTCTAGAGGAAGACTATGTGATGAGCCACATGCCCAAGAGTAAAATTGTTCTGGAGGAGTTAAAAGGGGAAGTCACTTCTTTAGTATCACCGGTACAAGAGGATATACCACGTGTCACTGCACCGCATATCACAGAGGATACACAGATGATACCTAGTCGTAGTGGGAGGGTTGTGAGACAGCCTGATTGTTGGAATGTATACTGAAAGTCTAGCTCTTTTTGTATGAACATTTTATTTTGGAATAAGAATTGTTGGAATGTATACTAAAAGCCTAGCTCTTTTTGTATGAACATTTTATTTTGGAATAAGAATCACATGATCATTGTTTGCACTTTATATATTTACTATATATGTGTGCATATTGTCTAATATTTTACATTGTAGATAACATGGTGCTTGGTGTGACACAGAAGATCATGTTATCAGTCCCTTGTAAAATATAAGTAGAGGCTCACGACCAAGATGGTTTTGGACAAACCATAGGCATGGTTGTAGTGTAGCTTGGTATTGTTTAGTCTTGAACATAAAGTTACACAAGTACACTTAGGTGTATTGAGCAGGACCGACATAGAGGTGATTCAATTTTGTACTGACTACATAATTGAATCAGACCTCGGATATTATGTTGTACATGCTCTTAATCCCGATATAATAACGGGCACATGTACTTAGTATTTATTTCTTTGATTTACCAGAGGGTGAGATTTAGATGGATTAAATTAATATGCCCGGTAAGTTGGAAAATGATATTATTTACATGGTGTGCTGTTGATTATAGGAGGAAACCGTGTCCTATATATTAGGTTGATGATGTCCCCTTGAGGAGCTCATAAAGTTCATCATGTAAACCCAGCAGGTTGACTTAGTCAACATGATGATAAGGTTGAGTGGTACTACTCGAGGAATTAGATGTTAATTAATTGATAGTCAGTAAATCAATTAATTGATGGACATTCGATATCTTAAACACGGGGAGATTAATGTACGAATAATATATGGAGCCCATATTAATTTATGGGGATTGGTGAGGTAGTTCAATGATGATCCTCTAGTGGAATGGAACATCATTGATGGATCAAGTTTGTGGGGTTCCGATCCATCGGGTGGCCAAGATCCAACTCCTCCTTATGGTCCCTATCGTAGCCTAATATAATCCTTGTGAAGTCTAGATCCAAGAATGTAAAACAAAACCTAGAACCAACGGTTGGGATTAAATCCCTAGATCCGATTGTTAGGATGAAACCCTAGAACCAACTGTTGGGATTAAAATCCCTAGATCCGATGGTTAGGATGAATCCCTAGAATCGACGGTTGGGATTAAATCCCTAGATCCGACGGTTGGGATAAAACCCTAGATCCGACGGTTGGGATGAAACCCTAGATCCGACGGTTGGGATGAAATCCTAGATCCGACGGTTGGAATGAAACCCTAGATCCGACGGTTGGGATAAAACCCTAGATCCAACGGTGGAGATTAAATCCCTAGATCCGACGGTGGAGATTAAAGGAGGCTTAAGCCCAATTCTATAAATAGGGGGCTTAGGCTTGGGCGGCAAGAGATAATTGGATTGGAATTAGGGTTTGGCTCTTCTCAAAGTGGGCGGCTAGGGTTTGGAGCAAAAGTGGGCGGCAACCATCTTCCTTCTCCTTGTTGCCGGCGCCCATCTTCCTCCATCAAGACTTGGCCGGCGCCCATTCTCAAGGCCTCTCTCTTATTCCTTGGCCTGCGGTTCTCCTTCCATTGGTGGCCGGTGCTCTTCCTCCTCCCTTTCTCATTGGTGGCCGGCGGCAACCCCTCTTCAAGTTGGCCGGCGCTTCATCCACTTTCTCCTTGGCCGGTGGTTGCACCAAATTCCCTAATTTGGTGGCCGGTTCTAGAAAGGATAGGTATTTGTTGGTTCTTCTCTTTGTTCGCAGCGGACAAGGAAGGGAAGAACGCGATCTAGAAGGCTTCTACTCATGGAGGATCTTCGTCCACACATCGTCCACGAGAAGGATAGGACATACGGTAGAAGATCGTAAGGTATAAAGTTTTTTATAACTTTATTTACAGATCTGATCATGTTCTTTTATGTTTTGATTATACATGTATGCGTATGAATATATATTGTATAATCATGGACCCTGAAGACAAACACAAAAACCGGCGATCCGTCCGTCGTCTCTTCCGCGGCTAACCGACTAGAAGAGTTGTGTCGCTTGAACAACTAGTTTGTTCAAGCGACCACTCAAGTTGTTAGCACGACGACGAAATGGTTGTGCTAAGGAAGCTCATCCCATCCGGATTAATTCTTTCATTAGTGAAAATTTTAATCTGGGGACATGGGAGCCAATGAGCCTCTGAAGCAACGACCTACACTGATAGATTCATGTTCTTGGGAGAATCTTCTGATTTTGTCCCTGGCAAACATGAACCTGATCCCTGGACAAATGACGAGGCAATCCAAGATAAAGATGCAGTATCTTCGCAAAGTGCAATGAATGATGAGATTGAATCTATGGATTCAAATCAGGTCTGGGAGCTAGTATAACCATCCCATGGTGTAAAAACCATTGGATGCAAGTCAATCTACAAGATAAAGAGAGAAATAGATGGGAAGTTTGAGACCTTCAAAGTGAGGCTTGTTGCGAAGGGGTATACTCAGAAAGAGGGTATCGATTATGAGGAGACCTTTTCGCCGGCAGCCATTCTTAAATCTATCCAGATTCTCTTATGCATAGCAGCTCATATGGATTATGAGGTGTGGCAGATGGATGTCAAGACAACTTTCCTTAATGAAATTCTTGAGGAAGACATCTACATGAAACAACCAGAGGGATTCATTGCTAAGGGCAAAGAGCATCTTGTGTGCAAGCTTAATCAGTCCATTTATGGATTGAAACAAGCTTCGAGGTCTTGGAACATCCGCTTTGATGAGGTGATCCAATCTTATGGATTCATTCAAAGTCCGGATGAGTCTTTTATATACAAGAGATGTGATGGAAACGTAGTAGTATTTCTTGTACTATACGTAGATGATATTTTATTGATTGGGAACAATATCAAGGTGTTATCGGACGTAAGGGTATGGTTGTCCAAATAGTTTGATATGAAGGACTTGGGAGAGGTGGGACACATCCTCGGGATCAAGGTTATAAGGGATCGCAGGAAAAGGATGTTGTGCTTATCCCAAGCTTCATACATAGACATGATTATGGAGTGTTTTAGCATGCAGAACTCCAAGAAGGGTTTTCTACCTTTCAGGCATGGACTTCCTTTATCTAAGGAGATGTGTCCTAGATCATCTGAGGAGATAGAGGAGATGAAGGTGATTCCTTATGCTTCGGCAGTAGGAAGCCTCATGTATAGAATGCTATGTACGGGACCAGATATCTATTTTGTCGTGGGCATGGTCAGCAGATATCAGAGTAGACCAGGACATGGACATTGGACTACGGTAAAGCATATATTGAAGTGCTTGAGAAGGACTAGGGATTATATGCTAGTTTACAGGGCAGACCAATTACTCCCTGTGGGTTACGCGGATTCCGACTTCCAATCAAATAGGGATAACAGTAAGTCTACCTAAGGTTTTGTGTTTACTTTGGGAGGTGGAACCATTGTATGGAGGAGTGTCAAGCAGAAATGCGTGGTGGACTCCACCATGGAAGCTGAGTATGTGGCAGCCTCTGAGGCAGCCAAAGAAGTTGTATGACTTAGGAACTTCTTGATGGACTTGGATGTGATTCCTGGTTTTGTTAGTAATATATGAGAGATGTCCTAAGGCAATCGTCTTATGTATGAACCATTTATATGATAAATGAAGATTCACTATTTGAGTATACATGTTTTATGTATTTGATTGGATCTTAAACTCATTTACTAAATGTCCACGATATGATTCACAGCATGAGAGAATTTGTGATTGGATCACAACTAGTGAGTATCTCTACATGTGTAATTGTGATGTATCGGAATTATCCCTAGTCGATGAATTGATGGATTTGGACACTATCAATTCTGTCGAGACTAGCACGAGGTATACTCCTTGGTGTATCCAAGCAGCTGATTCTCACTGGCTGGAGACATAGTGATGTCCGGAGTTAATCGTGGATGCTAGTTATGGTAACTAGTTCATTGAAGTGACCAACTGTGAGACTTCGTATGGTTCTCTGCATATATAGATATGTCAATGAAGTTCTTACTGTGGCTTAAGTGCGATGTTCCTTTGACTTGCGGTATTCAAGTCATCTTGATCATGGAGACTTATGCTTTGACATCTTAAGTAAACATCTCTATGGAGATGTGGACCCGGGATGATTGGGTATAAGTCGAAGTGATCGAAGGTGTTTGAATAGCCTATAAAGGATTCACCACTCCTTGTGAGGAGATGTATACCCATGGCCTCTCGTCGGATTGTTACTAAAGTCTTTGGCCAAAGCATTACATGTTTAGAGTAATGTACTCTTTGATACATGTGCAGTAACTAGAATCCGTAGGACGAGGAAATGATACTTGGGCTAGGTGTGACGTAGTCAGCCTAGTGGGGACTGACACAATAGACCATGTTCTAAACCAAGTGGGTATAAGATGAGTGAAGGGAATGGGGCACGAATCATTCGAGCTGCTGAAGGGTTTCAGAAATAGTTCTGGATAAACCGTTGATCTTTTCGGTTAATTGGAGATCATGATGTACTACTAGGTGCCACTCATGAACATTCTATAATTAATGGTTAATTATAGACGGCCAACATAAACTGAGAACCTATTTGGTCACACGCACAACGAGCATAATCCAAAGGATTTAAAACGAGCTTGAGAATGGGATTCTCAGACCGAGAGAAACAAGGTTTGGTTGGACCAAACATAAAGCGAGCATGAAATCGTTTCAGTCGCAATGGAAGCGTGGATGGGTCGTGTCTTATGAAGACATAATGGATGAACCAAAATGGTTTGGTTCTAATCCAATGGAGGAGAATAAACCAAAGGGTTTGGTTTATATTAAACGAATGAACCAAAGGTTGGTTCGGTTCATTTTAACTTAAAATAAACCATCATGGTTTGGTTTATTTTAACTTATCTTAATGGAGCGGGTTAACGGGCCTAATGGTTATGATCCAATAACCATTAAGAGAATTAGTTCTCTATAAAAGAGGGCTTAATGGATAATTAAGCTCTAATCCAAAACCCTAGCTTGGCCGCCCAACCCCTCTTCCTCTTGTTGGCATCAACTCCATTGCCGCCCAACCATTGAGCCGCCGTCCAGCTCTTTGTCAGCGTCCAAACTTCAGCCGGTGATCCTCCGGTGACCCTCCGGTCATCTTCCTAGGCCTCGGTGAAAAAGGTGAGCACTTGGCTTCCTTGTTTTGGCCGGCGCCTACTCCTCCACCAAGCTGTCCAGTTTTCTGGACAGCTTCTTCTCCTCTCGTCGGAGCGTCGTTTGGACGACGGTTAGAGCTCCGACAGCGGATAACTTACCGGGTATTCGATCTCCGGTAATCCTCAGAGGTGGAGGATGAAGGATTCGTCAATTGGTTGACGAATACCTCTCCGGAGAAGCGAGTTTTGAGAACTCGTATTAGGATCCGAATTTGGATTCGGATCGTGATCATCTCTCGATCACGCTGCTTCAACACGAGGCTAGTAACCCGCACGAAGATGAAGCTCGTGGCTTAGCGGTCATCCCGAGGAACTCGGCGTGATACGGATAGAGACGATTCTAGCGAGGATCGCTCCGCTGATGCCGCTTCGCCACACGCCATAAGAAAGGTATAACGAGTTAAATTTCCTTTTATTGCAAATTTTAATTTACGGTTATGTCTACACTTGTTGTAATAGCATGCGTGTGTTGTGTGTGTTGTAATAAATATAGATTTATTATTTTAATTGCTTCCGCTGTGCTCATGTTTACGAAACATGATCGAACACACACACGCCGCGGTGCCGGAAACCCAACAGTGGTATCAGAGCCCAGGTTGTGTTTCGACATAATCGTAAAAATGGTTTTGTGATAGTCATAATGTATTTCTTGAAATTTTCTAATTTTGGAAATTTAGAAGTATTTATGGAAATTTTTCAATTTTGGAAAGTCTAGAAGTATTTATGGAAATCTTCCACTTTTGGAAAGTTGGAAGTATTTATGGAAATTGATATTTTACATAAATAAAATATTTGATTAGATTCTGGAAATTTATTTCCTAATTTAATCATGATTTGATTTGGGAAATCAAATCTTAAAATATTTTATTTCCATAAGTAGTTTTAATGATTTAGGAAATTGGTTTCCTAAATAGATTTTCCTTAATCAAATAATTCCATGAATAAAATATGTGATTAGATTTGGAAATTTGTTTCCTAATTTAATTATGATTTGATTTGGAGAATCAAATCTTAAACATATTTTATTTCCATAAATAGTTATGACATATAAGGAAATATATACATGACATAATTGTATGCCATGTAATTGCATTAGATGCATAACATTATGCCATGCGTGTCGTGACATGTAGATGTATGCCATGCCATGTAGATAATAGTTATTTGCATGCAAAGAGGATGAGACATAAAAACCCTTAATCAATATTAAAGCCTACACCTTCCATTAATATGGTTAGAACCAGAGTTCTGTTTCTTATTTGGGTTGTTGGACTCTCTCCAAGCCCTACCAACCCTAACATGTTCAAACCATGGAATAGTTTAATACTAATATGGTAAGAGTCGAGGTCAATCGTTAGCTTTGGTTGTTGGACTCTCTCCAAGCTGGGCTAATTGGTTGAATGCGCCTAACCATATTAAAACTATTTCCGATTAATGGGTTGGCTTTAACCGGGAGCATCGGCTTGTTGGACTCTCTCCAAGGTCGATGTAAAGGGAGGTGAAGTTGGGTGCTATGCATATGATGCATACTTGTTAATGTGTTAACAACCCGATGTATGTGTGAACATTCAATTAGTTGATAGCACATTGTGATAGTTGCATATATGTGATATGCAATCGGTATAGTTGATACCTACCATCGTAGTTATGAATGGCTTGTTGGACTCTCTCCAAGGTTGTTCATAACTATGATGGATATCAGCCCATTCGGAGATGGACCTACGATCTTCCGAAGTGATTTTGGGGTTTTTGAAATTCGAAAAATGAATGGGATTTATAAATGTATATTGATGCATTTTAAAATCATCTTTCTCATATGTGCTCGTTTTGTATTTCTAAGTTAATATATTGATCATGATGTGTTTGAATTTGTGTTCCATTTTGGATTCAAATAAATTGACTGGGCCGAACTTCTTGGACTAGCTTAGAAACTTTAGAATTGTTCTCAAGGTGGAAAAGCTTGCGTATGTCCTCGAAGTGCCTCTTCCCGCCCATCCTAGTGACAATGCAACTCTGGACCAATTGTTGGCCTATCAAAAACATGTGAGTGATTATGAACAAATGAGTTGCATCATGCTAACCATGATGGAACCCAATCTACGAAAACAACATGAGCATATGGATGCTCATATCGTAGTCCTTCATCTTTATGAGTTGGTTGATGAGCAAGTGAGATTCGAAAGGTTCGAAGTCTTCAAACTCCTCTTCACCTCTGAGATGTAAGAAGGTTCATCTGTGGTACTGCTCAACATGCTGAAGACTGTGGAACCTTCTGAGAAGCATGAGCAGGGGACGGTGTTGCTAGTTGATTCCTCGAAGAAAGGTTCTAAGAGGGAGTCAAAGGAACAACAGAAGGGGAAGAAGAAAAGGGCTAAAAAGGCAGAACCAGCTCAAAAGGGCACTTTCCATCATTATGGCAAGTAGGGCCATTTGAGAAGAAAGTGCAAGATTTATCTTGAGTCCGTGAAGAAGGATAAGGCATCGGATGCCCCATCTTCTTCAGATATCTTCGTTATTGATTGTCATTCTATTTCCTCAAACACTTGGGTATTGGATACTGGTGTGACTCATATATGTAATGACATACATGGGCTAAGGAATAGAAGAAGACTCCAAGGGAGAGTCAAATTTACGTGTTGGGAATGGAGCAAAGGTTGCACTCGCCATGGAACGTATTTGTTGAAACTCCCTTCAGACTTGTCTTAGAACCGACAATTGCTTTTATGTTCCTTCGTTGATAAAGAACATCATTTCTATTTCTTGTTTAAATAGAAATGGGTACCATTTGACTTTTAGTAACAATTGTTGTTACATAACTTTGAATGGAGTTCTTTATGGGACTGGAACTTTAAGCAATGGTGTTTATACGTTGGACGTATCCAGTGACATTTGCAATATCGAAGCGAGCAACAAGCGTGCTCGAAAGGATAATCAAATAGACTCCTACATGTGGCATTGTCATCTTGGCCATGTAAGCAAGAAACGCATGTCCGAATTACACCGATGTGGAATTCTGGAATCGTTTGAATTGGATTCATACAATACATGTGAATCATGCTTAAAAGGCAAGATGACTAAGTTACCTTTTACTGGAAAAGGTGAACGAGTGGGAGAGTTACTAGGTCTAGTACATACTGATGTATGTGGACCTATGTCAACTCAAGCATTAGGAGGCTATAGCTACTTCATTACCTTCACCGATGATCACTCACGGTTTGGGTATGTGTTCTTGATGAAACACAAGTCTGAAGCCTTTGAAAGGTTCAAAGAGTTCAGAAATGAAGTAGAGAAACAACATGACAAGTGTATTAAAATACTTCGATCGGATCGAGGTGGTGAATACTTAAGTCAGGAGTTTCTTGATTACCTAAGAGACAATGGTATATTGTCTCAATGGACTCCGCCCTATACACCACATCATAATGGTGTATCTGAGAGGCGTAACTGGACCTTGTTGGACATGGTCAGGTCAATGATGAATCATGCGACTCTTCCCAAGTCCTTTTGGGGCTATGCACTTCAGACAGCTGTTTACTTGTTAAACAGAATGCCTACCAAGGTAGTCTCAACTACTCCATATGAGATATGGAATAGTAAGAAACCTCATGTATCTTACTTGAAGATATGGGATTGTCCTGCTTATGTGAAGCGGACTGTATCAGACAAATTGGATGCTAAGTCTGATAAATGTCTATTGGATACCCTAAGGAAACAAGGGGTTACCAATTCTATCATCCTGTGGAACAAAAGGTGTTTGTTTCAAGGCATGCTGTGTTTCTAGAGAAAGAGTTTCTCTTGCAAGAAAACAGTGGGAGTGTCGTCGAGCTTGAGGAGGCTCGAGAGACTCAAATAGACATTGATGAGATACCTGGTGAAGCACAACAACACAACTCATAGTGATGGACCTATTGTAACACCACATCTTCGTAGATCTGGTAGAACACGCAATATTCCTGAGAGATATGGATTTCTCGTAAGCGAATCGAACGACGTGTTACTCATTGATGATGAGGAGCCTACCAGTTATGAAGAAGTGCTGACAAGTTCAGAAAGGGATAAGTGGCTTGATGCCATGAAGTCGGAAATGGATTCCATGTAAGAAAACCAAGTTTGGAACTTGGTTGACCCACCTGAAGGGATAAAGCCTATAGGGTGCAAGTGGGTTTTCAAGAAGAAAACCGACATGGATGGTAATGTGATTACCTATAAGGCTAGATTGGTGGCGAAAGGATATCGTCAAAAACAAGGTGTTGATTATGACGAAACCTATGTGCCTGTAGCTATGCTTAAATCCATTCGGATGCTCCTGGCCATAGCGGCTCATTATGATTATGAGATATGGCAGATGGATGTGAAAACAGCTTTCCTTAATAGAAACCTGCTCGAGGACGTGTATATGATACAGCCTGAGGGTTTCACATCGGTTGATAAAACCAAGGTATGCAAATTGCGACGGTCCATTTATGGATTGAAGCAAGCATCCAGGAGCTGGAATATCCATTTTGATGAGACCATCAAAAAGGTTTGATTTCTCAAAAAATCCAGATGAACCTTGTGTGTACAAGAAGGTTAGTGGGAGTGCAGTCGTGTTCCTAGTATTGTATGTCGATGACATACTACTTATAGGAAACGATGTTTCAATCTTACAAAGCTGAAGGTTTGGTTATCCAAGACATTCTCCATGAAAGACTGGGAGAAGCAACCTACATCCTCGGATTAAGATCTATAGAGATAGATCAAACGCTTTGCTTGGTCTTTCGCAGCCTACATATATAGACCGAGTGCTAAAGAGGTTTAGCATGTCGGAATCCAAGAAAGGTTTCCTACCCATCAGGCATGGGGTACAACTCTTCCCTAGTCTATGTGTCCGCGCACATAAGACGAGAGGATTTGCATGAGTATGATTCCCTATGCATCCGCAATAGGATCTATCATGTATGCTATGTTATGTACGAGGCCCAATGTATCGTATGCTCTGAGTGTCACGACGGATACGGTCGATCGAGGAATGGATCATTGGGTGGTGTTAAGGCGATCCTTAAGTACTTAAGAAGAACTAAGGATGTTCCTAATATATGGAGAAGGGTACATGGTGATCGTGGGTATACGGATGCGACTCGGCGAACAAGGATGATTCCATGTCTTTGTGCGGTATGTATTCACCTAGAATGGTGGCAATAATAAGTTGGAAAGGTTCCAAGCTTGACACTATAGCGGATTACGCCACTAAGGCGGGAATACATTGCGACTTTAGCGCGAAAGGCGGATTTGGATCAAGAAGTTCATCTCTGAACTTGATGTGGTCTCATCGATGATCCAAACATGTGCTTCGCCGCTATCATCTTATCGAGAGATCATCGTAGGAGCGAAATACAAATCGAGAAAATTCCCCTTTGAAAGGAACTTAGCGGATCCTTTGACTAAGGCATTACCTCAGAATAAGTTTGAGGGTCATGTTAGAGCTTATGGTATTGGATACCGTAGCGATTGGCATTAGGCCAAGTGGGAGTCTGTTAGTAATATATGAGAGATGTCCTAAGGCAATCGCCTTATGTATGAACCATTTATATGATAAATGAAGATTCACTATTTGAGTATACATGTTTTATGTATTTGATTGGATCTTAAACTCATTTACTGAATGTCCACGATACGATTCACGGCATGAGAGAATTTGTGATTGGATCACAACTAGTGAGTATCTCTACATGTGTAATTGTGATGTATCGGAATTATCCTAGTCGATGAATTGATGGATTTGGACACCATCATTACAGCCGAGACTAACGAGGTATACTCCTTGGTGTATCAAGCGGTGATTCTCCTTTGTTTGGAGACATAGTGATGTCGAGTTAATCGTGGATGCTAGTTATGGTAACTAGTTCATTGGAGTGACCAGTAGTAAGACTTCATATGGTTCTCTGCATATATAGATATGTCAATGAAGTTCTTCTTGTGGCTTAAGTGCGATGTTCCTTTGACTTGCGGTATTCAAGTCATCTTGATCATGGAGACTTATGCTTTGACATCTTAAGCAAACATCTCTAAGGAGATGTGGACCCGGGATGATTGGGTATAAGTCAGTGATCGAAGGTGTTTGAATAGCCTATAAAGGATTCACCACTCCTTGCGAGGAGATGTATACCCATGGCCTCTCGTCATTGTTACTAAAGTCTTTGGCCAAAGCATTACATGTTTAGAGTAAAGTACTCTTGATACATGTGGAGTAACTAGAATCCGTAGGGCGAGAAATGATACTTGGGCTAGGTGTGATGTAGTCGACCTAGTGGGGGACACAATAGACCATGTCTGAACCAAGTGGGTATAAGATGAGTGAAGGGAATGGGGCCGCGAATCATTCGAGCTCTTGAAGGGTTTGAAATAGTTACGGATCAACCGTTGATCTTTTAGGTTAATTGGGGATCATGATGTACTACTAGGTGCCACTCATGATCGTTCTATAATTAATGGTTAATTATAGGCGGCCAGCATAAACCGAGAACCTATTTGGTCACACGCAGCGAGCGTAATCCAAAAGGATTTAAAGCGAGCTTGAGAATGGGATTCTCGGGAGAGAAACTAGGTTTGGTTGGACCAAACATAAGCGAGCATGAAATCGTTTGATGCAATGGAATCGTGGATGGGTGTGTCTTATGAAGACATAATGGATGAACCAAAATGGTTTGGTTCTAATCAATGGATGAGAATAAACCAAAGGGTTTGGTTTATTTTAAACGAATGAACCAAAAGTTGGTTCGGTTCGTTTTAACTTAAAATAAACCATCATGGTTTGGTTTATTTTAACTTATCTTAATGGAGCGGGTTAACGGGCCTAATGGTTATGATCCAATAACCATTAAGAGAGTTAGTTCTCTATAAAAGAGGGCTTACTGGAGAATTAAGCCCTAATCCAAAACCCTAGCTTGGTTGCCGCCCAACCCCTCTTCCTCTTGTTGGCGTCAACTCCATTGCCGCCCAACCATTGCGCCGTCCGGCTCTTTGCGGCGTCCAAGCTTCGATCCTCGGCGACCCTCGGTGATCTTCCTAGGCCTCGGTGAAAGGTGAGCACTTGGCTTCCTTGTTTTGGCCGGCGCCTACTCCTCCACCAAGCTGTCCAGTTTTCTGGACAGCTTCTTCTCCTCTCGTCGGAGCGTCGTTTGGACGACGGTTAGACTCCGACATAACTTACGAGGATTCGATCTCCGGTAATCCTCTGAGGTGGAGGGCGAAGGATTCGTCAATTGGTTGTGAATACCTCTCCGGAGAAGCGAGTTTTGAGAACTCGTATTAGGATCCGAATTTGGATTCGGATCGTGATCATCTCTCGATCACGTCGTCTTCAACACGAGGCTAGTAACCCATACGAAGACGAAGCTCGTGGCTTAGCGAAGTCATCCCGAGGAACTCGGCGTGGATACGGATAGAGACGATTATAGCGAGGATCGTTCCGGTTGATGCCGTTCCCGCTACACGTCATACGAAAGGTATAACGTAGTTAAATTTCCTTTTATTGCAATTTAAAATTTACGGTTATGTCTACACTTGTTGTAATATGCATGCGTGTGTTGTGTGTGTTGTAATAAATAGAAGTATTTATTATTTTTATTGCTTCCGCTGTGTTCATGTTTACGAAACATGATCGAACACACACACGCCGCGGTGCCGGAAACCCAACAGGTTTGCTCAGAACTATCACAATTTATTGTGAAAATAATGGTGCAGTTGCAAACTCGAAGGAACCACGAGCCCATAAGGCTAGTAAACACATAGAGCGCAAGTACCACCTGATATGAGAAATCGTAAAGGAGGTAGAAGTTGTTGTCGCCTAGATTACATCAGAGGATGACCTGGTCGACCCTTTCGCTAAGGCCATTCTAGCGAGAGCTTTGATAGGCATGTGGAGGGAAGGGGAATCAGATGTATGGTAGTTTAAGGATGGCATAGTCTTTTAGTATAAGTGGGAGATTGTATGGATGTATACTGAAAAGTCTATCATTTCTATGAACATCTTTATTTTGAAATAAGAATCACATGATCATTGTTTGCATATTTTTATGCATATTGTCTAATACGTTACATTGTAGATAAGATGGTGTGTGGTGTCACACGGGAGATCATGTTATCGGCTCCTTGTAAAGTATAAGTAAAGGCTCACAACCGAGATGGCTTTGGACAAACCATCGGAATGGTTGTAGTGTGATTTGGTGTTGGTTTGTCTTGACCATAGAATCACACTAGTGCACTTTGTGTGTATTGAGCAGGACCGACATAGAGGTGATTCGATTTATTGCTGACTACATAATCGAATCGGACCTCAGATATTATTTAGCACATGCTCTTAATTCCGATATAATAATTGGCACATATACTTAGTAGTCATCTCTTTGATTTACCAATGGGCGAGATTTATAGATTAAATCGATAGGCTCGGTAAGTTGGCAGATGATATTATTTATATGGTGTGTCATTGATTATAGGAGGAAACTATGTCCTATATATTAGGATGATGATGTCCCCTTGAGGAGCTCATAAGGTTCATCATGTAAACCCTACAGGTGGACTTGGTCCGGCATGATGAAAAGGTTGAGTGGTACTACTCAAGGAGTTAGATGTTGATTAATTAATGGTCAGTAAATTAATTAATCGACGAACATTTGAGATCTTAAACATGGGGAGAAAATGTACAAATAATATATGGAGCCCATATTATCATATGGGGGTTGGTGAGGTAGATCAATGATGAACCTATAGTGGATTGGATCATCATTAGTGGATCGGACTTTATGTGGGCTTGATCCATGGGTGGCCAAGACCCAACTCCTCCTCTTGGTCCCTAATGTAGCCTATTAACACCTCATGATGCTTAGATCCAAAGGATATAAACAAAACTCAAAGATCCATTGTTAGAGATTCAATCTCTAAGAACTGACGGTTGAGATTAAATCTCTAGATCCGACGGTTGAGATTAAATCCCTAAAACCAATGGAGGATATTAATTCATGACTTATCCCTAACTCTATAAAAGGATGGCAAAGGGATTTTGCGTGAACTACATGATAGGAGAGCTAGGGTTTGGGCGGCAAGAAGGAATCCTATTTGAGATAAGATTAGGATTAGGGTTTGGAGGCAAGGGTGGCACCAAATAAGGAAGGTTCTTTCTCTTTTCTTCTTCCTCTTTTGGCCAACGTCCAGCACCTCTCCAACATCTTTTCCAGCCTTGGCCGGTGACCAAAAGCCCCCTTCTCCTTCTCCTTAGGTGGTGGCGACATGATATAGGGCTTCCCTTGGTGTCTTGGTTGTTTTCCACTATCTTCTCCTTCACCTAGTTGGCCGGCGGCAAGGATAGTTTTAGTTCCTTGTTGGTTGTTTCTAGTGAGGAGAAAAACCTTGTTTCTATTCTTCCTCTTGCTTTGGAAGAGCAAGGAAGGAAGATTTGCGATGTAGGAGCTTCGATTTTTGGTAAATCGCCGCCCACACGACGTCCAAAAGGAGGAAGGTCATACATTAAAAGATCGAGAGGTATACCTTTTCTACTTTCTTCTTTTATTTGTTGCTTGTTTTTGTTTTTCAATTATAAGCATGTTATAAATCAGTAAATGGCTAAATAATACTTCTATCCCATGTATAAACACAAAAACCGGTGATCCGGACATCGTCTATTCCGTGGCTACTCGTAGAATAGAGGATGGTCGCTTGAACAACTAGTTTGTTCAAGTGACCTCTCTAAACGAATAGCACGACGATGGCTTGGTTGCATTGGCAATCCCTTTTATCTAGGATTAAATTTTTTAATCTGGGGACATAGAAGGGATCGCCATGAATGAAGCTACCGAGGTAAAGTGGGAAGCGAAGTTTCCCCTCACGGACTCGATAAGCTAAAACCATTAAATTGGTAAGAGAGCTTCCGGAGCAAAACCCCTTCAAAATTCTGCCCTTTTGGTAATGGAATTCATGAATTCTTCTCCAGAAAAATCTATAAAAAGACCCCATGACCAAGGAGAAAGGTATTCCTATTTATTCGAGAACCCCATATCATCAACGATCATCCAGATCCTTCTGAATCTCTCGGATCCTTAGTATTACTCGAAGATGATCGAGACATAGGAGTCGTGGACAAGATGCGCGAGCATAGGACGCCAGGTTAATTATTTCTTTTCTATCGCCTATGCTTTGTAACTCCATTATGGAGTATTCTTGTACAATAGGATTAGGTGTTGGAGGATCATGTCCTGGCTAGAAGGGGGGTTGAATAGCCCTTGATGTACAAGATGGAATTCTTGCGTCTTAATCGTCTACAATCGAGGTTAGCACAGCGGAAATTCTAAAACAAAGACAATTAAAACTAAAGCAAAAGTAAAGAGGAAAGCAATGCAAACAAAGAGATGTAACATGGTGTTAGTTAAAGCCCTAGAACCAATCATGTGATGGTTGAATAGGGAACATTTTGTATCATATTCTATAAAGGCAAAGGATTTGTTATTATATTTACATCTTGCTTGTGCCAGCTAATTTAAATATAATAATGCCCTAGAAAAGTAGGTTCTTATCTACAGCACATCAATTGGCAGAATTGATTATGAGAGGCTGTAGAGAACACTTTCCTAAATGTTCCTAGTCGAGTATTAATATGCAAGGGCAATATTAATACATAAAGACTAGCATGTAGGTCAATTGATGACTTGATCTCACAAGTCATGGATATATGATATCAAGTTGACACATGGGTATATATTGGAGAATATATACTGAACTGACCCGCCATGAGAAAGTTTCATGGATCGTTATATGAGTGTCATAAACTTTCTCATGTGACTATTGGTATGAATAGTCCTCGACCAAGTCACTACGTTCCCTCACATAAGGAGTTATGTACTTTGGTATAAACGTCAGAATCAGGTGGACCATAAAGGCGATTCTTGGGTATATAACAAATTATGGAGGGATGTGAGTGATGTAGATGGGATCTATCCCTCTCATATGGCGAGTGATATCGGTGGGCCCCTTGATTGAGTAGAACTACTAAAACGCATGGCCATGCTCGAATGAGTCAATATGAGATATTGAGCTCATTTGTTTGAGTTAGTTTACTCAGGGATCAAGAAACACATAGATTGATCGAGGATGACCCGGTCTATGCCTCCTTGATCAATCTGATCTCAAGGATAGAAGGACACGGTCAGAGCTTATAGTAGTCCCGGAAAGGTAAGTCGGATCTAGACTTATCTCGAAACTTCGGTAGCAATGATGTATTGCTAGATGCCGCTCATTGCTTGTGTATCTAAAAGAGTTTAGATCCACTGCCAACGTTATGAGAGCCTATAGGGTCACACACAAAGAGCATGATAATTAGAGGAATTAGAGTATTCTAGTTAGACTAGAATAATTTGGGAATAAGCTTAATTACAAAATGGTTTTTGGACTTTAAGCTTAATGAGAATTTTAGCTAATTGATTTAATGAGATTAATTCAATATGTTACCTTATTGATTTAATAAGATTAATTCAATATGATAACATAAGCTTAATTGAATTAATAAGATTAATTCAACATGCATGAAAGCCACATAAGAATGCCACATAAGCATGCCACCTAAGCATCCACCTAAGCATCCACCTAAGCTAGATGAGGTGGAAGAAGACAAATTGGTTTTTGTCTCCTTAAGTGGCCGACCAAACAAGGATATGTCTCAATGCAATGGATTGCATTGAATGTGTGGAGGTGAAAGGGTTTTTCCAACCCTATAAAAGACACCCTAAGTGGCCGGCCAAAGTGAGGATTGGCTTTTGTTGTTGGTGGAAGCTTTGGTTGTGTTAGTGGTGAGAGAGCTTGGTGGAAGCTTTGGTTGTGTGGGTTTGTGAGTGTAGGCTAGCAAGAAGAGGAGTCTTCTTCTTCCTTTCTCCTTTTCCCTCTCTTCCTCTCCTTTAGGGACTTCTCTAGCAAGAAGTAAAGGAGAGCTCTTCTAGTTTTCCTTTTGTGAGACAAGAGCGTGCTCGTGTGGATACGTATAGAGGCACGGACACTTGAACGTGCTAAAGATCCAACAAACCGAAAGGAAAAGCGGGATTAACAAGGGCACGCAACAAAGGTAATCCTCTCCTATAAGATAGGTTTGGTTTAGAGAAATTTATTTTATACGAGTTTGCTTTCGCATGGATCACTTGGAAGGGATCCTATTTTCCGTTGCGCTTATGCCATTTGGCATAAAGAATTCCCTACACATGGTTCACGACCCTTGCCACTAATCCACGATGATTCGTTCGGTGAATCACTCCCTCAACACAATCCACTAATCTCTCCTTTAGCTCAACAAGGTGGAGGTAACCTCTATACACAAATTTCTCCCTCTTACAATAAGATAAAGATAGAAACAAGGAAGAGGAGAGTTTGGACGTTCACAACACTTGGGGAGCACTTAGGTGTGGAAGCATTAGGTACCCCTATGCCCCAAACCCCTTTTTTTATAGAGAAGAGGGGTTTCTTCCCGTTGGGCATGCATCGGTCGACTGTTGCATGCCATCTGTCGACTGGTGCCATTCCAACGGTTTCTAACCATGCCAGATCATGACCATTGTAGTCCAACGACACACTGATTAGTCAACTGATCATGCCCATCAGTCGATTGATCAAGTCATCAGTCGAGTGATATAGGCAATCAGTCATCTTAAAACCCTTCTATGCCCGCGACCACCTTCAGCAGTCGACTGATGGTGCAACAGTCGACTGCCAAACCCTAGAAATTGACAACTGGGCCAGAAACACTTCAGTCGAACACCAATCAATAATCACTCGACTCAAAGTAGTCGATTGTAACCCTGGACGGGTAGCTCATAGGCGAACTTTGTCGAATGGATAAGTCAAGTGTCGGACGCTGAAACTTAAGTTTGAGGTTTACTCGATAAGTCGGATGCTCAAACAAATGTCTGTTTGAGGTTTTTCCCGACGTCAACCGACTGCTATAGATAGCAATCGACTGCTCTTAGATGAATGATTATCGATTAGTGTTCGACTGAAGTGTTTCTTGCTTAGCAGTCGACTGCCAAACCCTAGCAATCGACTGCTAGGCCAGAAACACTTTAGTCGAACACTAGTCGACAATCAATCGACTCAGAGAAGTCGATTGCTATCTATAACAGTCAACTGATGTCGGATAAATCCTCAAACAAACATTTGTTTGAGCATCCGACTTGTCAGGTAAACCTCAAACTTATGTTTGAGCGTCCGAAACTTGACTTAGCCATTCGACCAAGTTCAACTATGAGCTACCCCATCCCGGGTTACAATCGCTGAACTCTCATCTCCCCATGGATTCCCTTACCGAAGCTCTCTTCATCCGTCCATGTCCCTCGGATGCACTAAGCCCGTGGTTCCTCCAATGCCATCATTTGTGTCTCTCCCTGAAGTCTGCTTCCTTTGGCTTCACTCCAATGCTCCTTGTCCAGCGGTCCCTCAGATGCACCAAGCGCACGGCTTCCGCAATGCTATCCTTCACCGACTCAAGGACCCAAGCCATGAGATGGTGAACTCGCCAATGCTTTATCAAGCTAACACATGTGTGATTCACTTAAGTCATGCACAACTTAAACACACTCATCAAATCACATAAACAACCTAACATAAAACCTTTGCCACACATATCAAAACCAAGCCATACTTGGGTTGATTGCCCCAACAATCTCCCCCTTTTTGATGTGTGGCAACATGTTTAAGTTAGGTAAAACATTAACAAAACACTAAGGCAAGGAAAGCATGTAAACATAACATGAAACCCTCTCCCTTAATACATGCAACTCCCCGTTAACATATGCTAATTCTCCCCCTTGCATGATTAACTTAAACTCTCACATTTCTCCCCTTTTGACACCATCAAAAACATCATACAAATGTTATATAGAATGGTATCAAAGTCTAAGGGAATAAAATAACCAAAATATAACTTAAATCTACCTAAAAAAAGTTACTGTGCTCGTGCACAATGCATCAGTCGACTGGCACCTAAAAATGCATATTTCTGAACCCAAATTCAGAAATACATTAAAAATTCCAAAAAAAATCAAAAACTCATGAAATTTGAGGTAAACATTTCTAATGAGTCCCTCTATCAAGGAAAAATGATTTTTCATGAAAATTCAATCAATTTTCGAAAGCAAGGCAAAATCTCAAAAGTTTGAAAATGACTCAAATTTTTATCAACTTGAAAGCCTAGTTTTGCCTTAAAAAGTTTTAAAACATGAACTCACAGATTTTAAAAACATGAAAAGATTTTAAAACATTAAAAATATCCAACCATGATATTTGGACAATATGTCCATGAATTAAACATAAGATTTCCCCATGGTTGGTCTATGATTGTTATATCATGATACTCTAAGTGACCCATCTAAATGCCATAAGCATTAGTGAAACACTTGTATCAACCTAACATCTCACCCATGCTATGTTTTCAATCAAGTTAGTCTTATGGTGAATGTGAGATGTAGCTAAAGGTAATTATACTTAACCAAAATTTCATGCAATTCTACCCAAGGTTAAGTATCATCCTAAAACACCCATCATGATCATAAAACAATTATTATCCATAATTGAAAATCATGATGATAAATTAAATATTATTTCAACATCATCATAAAGATGATAAGTTAACGATTTATCATGATATAAAATAAGTCCACTTATGGTTGACTATCCTAGGTTTCTCTAACCTCTAAGGATGGACTTGGGAACCCAATATAAATTCTTTCCAACAGGGTTCACCAAGTATTCCTTAGGGATCCATTTCCTAGCTACCATGGTTGTTTTAGCTTCTCCTCTACCAATTAAACAATGGTAGGCGTTTTCATTTTTGGATCCTTTATAACCTAGGCCTTTCTTGTTAAAGCTTGCCCTTTGGCTCCCTATGATAATATTCAAGGTGTTTGAGCCAATGGTAAATTTTTCAAGGGCCTTAGTAAGGTAATCTACCTTTTCCCTTAGAGTTCTATTTTCTTCAATACATGCATCATTTGTCATAGTAGAAGAAGCATTATCATTTAAACATGTATTTTCTTGCTTTTCTTCTAATTTCCTAATTTCATCAAGCATGCATTTGTTTTTCTTCTTAGCCCTAAATAAATCCCTAGTTAAACTAGATATCATGGAAAAAATCTTTTTAGGAGGGAGATTTGATACCTCACTTACCCAATCTTCTTGTTCCGAATCCGATGAAGATGCTCCCTGTACACTTTAGCTCTCCTCCTCACTTGTGCTTCCTTCTTCTTGCTCGGAGGTGGTGGAGGCTATGTCATCTATTCCCATTAGCGCAAAATGTGAGACGATTTCTTCTTCCTCTGATGAAGATGGATCATCCCATGTGGCTTTTAGGTTCACTTTTCCCTTCCCATTTTCTTTTGATTTCTTCTCTTCTTCCTTCTTCCCTTCTTTCTTCTTGTCATTTTTCTTTCTTTCTTCCATGCACTTGTTCAATAAGGGAGACTCATCCCTCATGTGTCCCTCTCCTTGGCAATTGTAGCATATCACGTTCCTAGTCCTCCTTCGCCTATCATGAAACTTGTTAAATTTAAAATTTTTTAATGCACGTCTCACCTTTCTTACCATATAAGCCTCTTCATCAATGTTCATCGAGGAAGGTGAGTCATCATCCAATGAAGGTGGTGTAGTCTCCTTTTTCTTCTCCTTGTTCGCCACTAGTACCACTCTCCTTGATTGAATTCTTGGCTCTTCTACTATACCTTCAAGTCTAGTTTCATGACGATCCATAGTTGAGAAAAATTCTTCTAGAGTAGTTACCTCTAGATTCCTTGAAATGTAAAAAGAGTCTACCATGGAGCTCCATTTTGAGGATCGGGGGAATGCATCGATCGCCTTCATTATCATGTCCCGGTTCGATAGCTTCTCACCTACACTTGATAAACCATTAATAATTTCTTTAAATCTAGAGTGTAGTGATAATACCTTTTCCCCCTTATCTAATTTGATATTATTGAGTTGAGAGTGGAGAAGGTCTCTTCTTGTAAGCTTGTCTTCGGAGGTGATTCATGATGCTCAACTAGCTTCTCCCACAACTCTTTAGCACTTGAGCACTCTCCTATTTGATTAATCTCTTGTTTAGGGAGCACATTGAAAAGATGGTGCTTTGCTTTTGAATTTGCAAGGTGCTCCTCCCTTTGCTTCTTAGTCCATCTTGATTTCTCTAATAGCCTCCCTTCTTCATCCCTTGGCACTTCGAAATCGTTTGCCATAATCAACATAATTTCAAAGTCAATTTTGAAAAATACCACCATTTGCTTTTTCCACCATGTGAAGTCCCCTTCGAATTTAGGTGGGTGGATGTTCATGTCGGTCATCTTTGTTGTGCTTGTTGCGGTGATGAGTCAGTTGACAAGAAACTTGGCTCTGATACCACTTGTTTTGATACTCATGTTATGTTTACATGCTTTCCTTGCATTAGTGTTTTATTAATGTTTTACCTAACTTAAACATGTTGCCACACATCAAAACGAAGCCATACTTGGGTTGATTGCCCTAACATTAGGGAGTAGATCTTTGTCAGTTTTTCTTGGATTGTATGACTCTTTTATTTATTTCATTATAAATTTCTTGAATTGGTTTTACGACGCATATGGTTTACCTTGTGAGTTTGTTGATCACCTATTCGCATGCTTTAGGGTTTTTATATCCTGGATTTTTATAACCAATCATGATAACCTATTATAATTTAGGACTTTCATTAACTATAGTGATATGCCTGGTTATATGACAGGTGTCCGCCGTTGCAACAAGTTCATCGACCTATGAATGTTCTAAAAAGTAATTAGACTCTCTCGAGGCTTTCATGATCTATCTCTAGGGTTTTATTAACTGTAGTGATCTGCCTGGGTATGTGATAGGTGTCTGCTGTTGTAACAAATTCATCAACCTATGGATACTCTGAAAAGATATTTCATAACCTATCCTAGAATCTAAGTATATCTCTGGGATCATTCATTAACTTTAGTGATTTGCCTGGGTACATCATAGGTGTTTATCGTTGCAATAAGTTCATCGACCTACGAATGATCCAAAAGATATTTTACACATAGATAGGTTTCCTTCAAGAATACATTAACCAAGAGTTGCCAAGATATCCGACATTGTAGTGAAACCAAAGATCTAAGATTTCCCCTTAAACTAGTTCTCTACTCATATCTCAAACCGTCTATTTTATCTCTTTTACTATTTCTTCTAGATAGTCTTTCCTTGCAAAATAACTAGTACTTGATAAAGTCTCTATGGGATTGATATTTTATTACTTGATGTCGACCATGCACTTGCGGAATCGATACATCAAGTTTTTGGCGTCATTGTCAGGGACTGTGTCAATATTAGTTAATTTGTAATTAGGTTAATCTAGATTTTTTTTTCTTATTATCTTTTCTTAGCTTTATTTTCCTTTGCAATATCATTAATCACTCTTTTTGGAGTGCATTTCTTATTTTATGCACAGATTAACTAGACAAGGAAAACTAATAGAAGAAGATCCTGAGATAGAAAAAACCCTGCTTGCTAGGCAAAGACTCCAGAGATGACTTAAGGAAGCACAATCTACTGCTATGGCAATACAGGAGGAAAACAAACCTTTGAAGCACTATGCAACTCCAACTACAAGAGGGCTAAGTTCAAGCATACAAAGACCCTCTATCAAAGCAAACAACTTTAAATTAAAGCCAGCATTACTATCCATGATACAACAACATCACTTGGGAGTAGGAGTTAAAAAAGACCCTATTTTGCACCTAGAGGTATTCCTAGAATTTTGTGAAACTTTAAAATTTAATGGGGCTTCTACAGACACTATCAGATTAAGATTATTCACTTTCTCACTCCGAGACAAGGCAAGAGCCTGGCTACATTCTCTTCCTACGGATTGCATCATGACATGGGACCAGCTTGAGCAGAAATTCCTCAATAAATACTTTTCCCCATGTAAGACTGCAAACCTCCATCATCATATCATGAACTTCTCACAAAAAGACAGAGAGTCACTTTTTGAAGCTCGGGAGTGTTTCAACAGATTATTGCAATAATGCCCCCACCATGGACTTGAAAGATGGCTAATTGTCCACACATTCTACAATGGTATATCTTATTCTACAAAGACTTCTCTAGATTATGCCGTAGGTGGATCCCTAATGAACAAAACGTTGGATGAAGCATTTGATATCATCAAAAACGTCGCACTCAACTATCACCATTGGGATAAAGAGCGAGGAAACTGTTAGGGCAATCTCTTGCCGTAATATGGTTTTGATGGTGTGGCAAAGGGTTTAAGTAAGTGTGTTATGTTGATTTGATATGTGTGTTGAAGTCGTGCAGGACTTAGTAATTCGCACATAGAGCCGTAGCGAGTTTCACATCTCATGACTCGTGCCTTGAGTCGGTGAAGGATAGCTTTGCGGAAGTCGTGCGCTTGGAGCATCCGAGGGACCGCTGGACGAGAAGCTTGGAGTGAAGCCGGAGGAAGTAGACTTCGAGGCAAGAGACGCGAAGGAGCATTGCAGAGCCGTGCGCCTGATGCTGCCGAGGGACGTGGCCGAGAATGAAGAGAACTTCGAAGGCGAGGGACTCCGAGAGATGAGAGTGAGCGATTGTAACCCGGGGAGGGGTAGCTCTTAGGTGAAACTTGGCCATTTGGACAAGTGTCGGATGGGTTTTCCCGACACCATTCGACTGCCATGTCATGTCATGGCTCGCTCTGCAGTGTGTTCATTGGTATCCGTGATGGATTTATGCCTAGCGATCATTGCCATGGAATGGCGATCATTGCCGAGGATATCTCGCGAACCTGAATCGTAGATGTGAGGTCCACCGATCGAAGAGTTCCGCTGAACTACAGCGGTCGGGATCCGCATGTTCGGAGGTTGGTTGATCGGTGGCGGAAGAAATCAGCCCTCTCTATAAAAAGAGAGGGTGTGAGCCTTTGAGAGGCTAATGCTCATGTTCTAAGTGATCTTCCTAGTGCCCCACAAGCTCTAAACTCTTCTTACTTGTTTTTACTTCATTCTTATTGTAAGAAGAGTGATCTTGATTGTAAAGGTTACCTCCACCTAGCTTGGTGCAAAGGAGAGACCAATAGTGATTGGCTTTGGAGGAGTGATTCACCTCGGACGAATTGGGATCGTGGATTAGCGGCGTAGCCGTGAACCACGTTACATCTTCTTTGTTAGCATGTGTATTTTCATTTATTGGTTTGTGTTTATTTTTTATGCTTCCGCTTGCGCTAACGATTGTGTAGACGAGCAAACGAACGAGAAAATTCGAACATCCATAGTAAGAGGGATATTCACCCCCCTCTAGCCGACCAATCGATCCCCTACAATTGGTATCAGAGCCAAGGAAAGCTTGTCGAGGACTAATCGCCAGAACAAGCAATTTTCGAAATGGCCAGCTCCAACATCCATCCTCCAAAGTTTGAAGAAGAATTCGCTTGGTGGAAGAAGCGAATGGAGGTATTTTTCAAAACGGATTTTGACATTATGATTACAATGGAATCCGGTTTCGTTTTGCCTAGGGATGAAGAGGGGAAGCCAATAGAGAAATCTAGGTGGACCAAAAGGCAAAGGGAAGAGCACCTTGCAAATTCAAAAGCCAAGCATCATCTCTTCAATGTGCTCCCCCAACAAGAAATCAACCGAATAGGAGAATGCCTAAGCGCCAAGGAGATGTGGGAGAAGCTAATTGAGCTTCATGAAGGCACATCCGAGGCAAAGCTAGCAAGGAGAGATCTCCTCCGCTCCCAACTATCCAACATTAAATTAGAAAAGGGAGAAAAGGTAACTTCTTTGCATTCTAGATTCAAAGAAATTTTAAATGGACTAACAAGTGTAGGAGAAAGGCTCTCCAATCGCGATATGATAATGAAGGCCATAGATGCCTTCCCCCGATCATCCAAGTGGAGTTCAATGGTGGACTCATTTTACATTTCAAAGAATCTAGAGGTAAGTACTCTAGATGAATTTTTCTCCACTATGGAATTACATGAATCTAGGCTTGAAGGAATACAAGAAGAGCCTAGAATTCAACCCTCAAGAGGAGTAGCTTTGATAGTGAACAAGGGGAAGAAGAAGATGGAAATCCCCTCCTCCTCCGATGACAAAGTGTCTTCCTCCTCTTCCATGGATAGCACCGAAGAAGCCTATATGGTAAGGAAGGTAAGACGTGCATTTAAGAATTTTAGAATTGATAAATCTCATGATAGAAATAGAAGACCAAGGGGGAAGGTCATATGCTACAATTGCCAAGGAGAGGGGCACATAAGGGACAATTGTCCTCTCCTAAACAAGAGCAAGGAAGAGAGGAAAAAGAAAGAAGAAAAGAAGAAGAAAAAGGGGAGCAAGAAAAAGAAGGAAGAGGAGAAGAAGATAAAAGAAAAAGGGAAGACCAAAGCTCTAAAGGCAAGGACTTGGGATGACCCATCCTCATCCTCCTCATCATCATCGGATGAGGAGAATACCTTTGTCACCAATTTGGCCTTGATGGCCTTTGATGACTTGGATTGCTCTTCATCCGAAAATGAAGGATCAAGCTCAAGTGGGGAGAGCTCAAATAAAGGGGGAGCTTCTACATCTTCATCATCCGAAGAAGAAGAGGACATGGAAACTATGGCAACGAAAGCCTCTCCTAAGAAAATAGTTTCCATAATTTCTAGTTTAACTATGGACTTATTTGGAATGAAAAAGAAAAATAAAAGCATGCTTAATCAAATTAAGGCATTGGAAAATAAGCTAGAAAATGCATGCTTAAATGATAATATTTCTTCTAGCTTAAATGATGCATGCTCACATGACCTTTATGTGCCATTAGATGTTAGTGATGCATGTATAAATGAAAATAGGGTCTTAAGGGAAAAGGTAGATTATTTAACAAAAGCCCTAGAAAAATTCACAATTGGCTCCAACACATTGAACATGATCTTAGGGAGCCAAAGAGCTAGTTTCAACAAAAAGGGCCTAGGCTACAAGGAAAAGAAAAATGAAAAGGCCTACAAATGCCTAATAGCTAGGGGACAAGATAAGAAGAAAGTAATAGCTAGGAAATGGATCCCCAAGGAATACTTAGTGAACCCAATAGGAAAGAACTTATTTTGGGTTCCAAAATCCATCCTTAAGGGTTAAGAAAACCCTAGGGTAGTCAACCATATGGATTTGACCTATATCATATTTTGGTTGACTTAGGATGGCGGGACAACATTTTTAGAATAGTGTTGGGTGATGATAACGTGCCCATAAATAGATAATAATGCTTAAATCATGATGATTAATGTAATTGCTATGAATGTTTGAAATCATGATTTATGATTTTAACATTTGGCACATAATCATGGGAAATAGGGTTGAATCATGCTATAGGTGATACTTTGCTTATTATCATCATATGATACCTAATGCATGACTATTATTTGATGAATACATGAGTTTCATGATCATAATGTAAAATTAATTCATATATGTCTTTGTGATCATGTAGAGTGTTAGGATGACACTTAACCATGATAAAATTGCATGAATATATTGGTTAAGTATACACAAATACCCCCTAGGAGGCATCTCACACTCACTATAGGCTAACTTGATTGAAAACTTATCATGGGTGAGATGTTAGGATGATACAAATGTCCACTAATGCCTATGACATTTAGATGGTCATTTAAAGTATCAACATAGCAATAATAGACCAATCATGGGGAAGGCTTATGTTTAATTCATAGACATATTGCCCAAATATCATGGTTGGATATTTCATATGTTTTCAAAACAATTTCTTACTTTAAAATACATGTATTCATGTTTTGAAACAATTGGATGCAAGACTAGGTGTTAAAGTGGATACTCTTATGATCAAAAACCTAGTAGTTTTTAAAGCTTTTGGATTTTTGGCAAATACGTGGAAATATAATGATTTTTCATGAAAATATATTTTTCACTGATAGATATACTTAAAAGAAATGTGTTCCTAAAATTTCATGATTTTTCTAATTTTTTGGAATTTTTAATGCATTTCTGAAATTCATGAAAATCAATTTGAATCCATTGTGGATCATTGCCATACTAATAGCGGTCGATAACCCAATATTTTTTGATTTCAGATTTTAATCAAGTTTTTGGGTTTCTCTTTCTACTATACTTGATGCCATGAGTTTATAAATTAGGATTAATCTTTTTGATGGTGTCAAAGGGGGAGAAATGTATGTTTAAGTAAAGGGGAACATATTTAGGGGGAGAAATGATTATGCTTATGATAGGGGGAGAAAATTTGTATAGAGAGTTTCATGGATTAAGGGGGAGTTGCATGTTGCTATATCATGTTTATCTTTACAAGCTTTCTTACCTTAGAATTTATATCAAATGCTTTTACCTAACTTAAACGGATTGCCACACATCAAAAAGGGGGAGATTGTTAGGGCAATCTCTTGCCGTAATATGGTTTTGATGGTGTGGCAAAGGGTTTAAGTTAGTGTGTTATGTTGATTTGATATGTGCGTTGAAGTCGTGCAGGACTTAGTAATTCGCACATAGAGCCGTGACGAGTTTCACATCTCATGACTCGTGCCTTGAGTCGGTGAAGGATAGCTTTGCGGAAGCCGTGCGCTTGGAGCATCCGAGGGACCGCCGGACGAGAAGCTTGGAGTGAAGCTGGAGGAAGTAGACTTCGAGGCAAGAGACGCGAAGGAGCATTGCAGAGTCATGCGCCTGATGCTGCCGAGAATGAAGCTAACTTCGAAGGCGAGAGACTCCGAGAGATGAGAGTGAGCGATTGTAACCCGGGGAGGGGTAACTCTTAGGTGAAACTTGGCCATTTGGCCAAGTGTCGGATGGGTTTTCCCGACACCAGTCGACTGCCATGTCATGGCAGTCGACTGCTCTGAGTCGAGTGTGTTCGACTGGTATCCGACTGATGGGTTTATGAATCGCCATGGAATGGCGGTCGAGGATATCGCGAACCTGAGGCGTTAAATGGCCGATCGGGCGATCGACTACGGAGGCGTGATCGGCTAGTGAGGTCCATCGATCGATCGCCAAGAGTTCCGTTGAACTACAGAGCCCTCTCTATAAAAAGAGAGGGTGTGAGCCTTTGAGAGGCTAATGCTCATGCTCTAAGTGATCTTCCTAGTGCCCCACAAGCTCTAAACTCTTCTTACTTATTTTTACTTCATTCTTATTGTAAGAAGAGTGATCTTGATTGTAAAGGTTACCTCCACCTAGCTTGGTGCAAAGGAGAGACCAATAGTGATTGGCTTTGGAGGAGTGATTCACCTCGGACGAATCGGGATTGTGGATTAGCGGCGTAGCCGTGAACCACGTTACATCTTCTTTGTTAGCGTGTGTATTTTCATTTATTTCTTTTTGTTTATTGTTTATGCTTCTGCTTGCGCTAACGATTGTGTAGACGAGCAAACGAACGAGAGAATTCGAACATCCATAGTAAGAGGGCTATTCACCCCCCTCTAGCCGGCCAATCGATCCCCTACAGAAACATTACTCGTACCCCATGTAAGTATGAGATAAGCATTATAGATTTAATCGCTACGAAATTAGATGCATTATCTCATAAATTTGAACCCTTTGATATGAATGCAGTCAATTCTACTAATATTACTTGTGAGATATGTGGAATTTCAGGTCATGCAACTCAAAATTGTCAAGTAGGACTTATCCCATCTTCCATCGAACAAGCCGACGCTTAAAACAATTTCAATCAGCAACCTATAAACAATCCATACTTCAATACTTACAATCAAGGTTGGAGGAACTATCCAATTTTTTCGTACCAGAACTATCAAACCCAATATGGACAGAGTATTCCAGAACAATCTTTAGGTCCTCCCCACGAGAAAAAGACTATATTGTATTTAATGATGGAGAAATTTATTGAAACACATACTGCACAAAATAATGAGTTCCACCAACACAAGTGATTCCAACCGGCAGATGGCAGAAATGATTAAACAATTAGTGAGTAATTTTGATAGTTTAGTTAACCTTACTAACTTTTTAGTCAGCTAGGGTAAAAGCTTGCTCGAAACAACTTCTATCAATCAATGCAATACCATTACATTAAGAAGCGGAAAGATGCTAAATACAAATGCAATGGATGATCCCAAGAAAGAAAACAAAATCTTTGTAGTCCGCCCATGCCACCTGACATAGACATACCATTGACCAACACTCAAGAAATCAAGATCCGGACCCCAAGGATCCATTACCAATGATAATCTACAACCCTCCGGTACCCTTCCCTCAGAGGTTGGCCAGGGCTAAAATGGATGAACAATTCGGTAAGTTCCTTGAGGTAATAAAAAAACTATATATCAACATTCCTTTTATTGAAGCTTTGCAGCAAATGCTGATTTATTCTAAGTTTCTCAAAGACATCATTACAAATAAAAGAAAATTTGAGGAACATGTGACAATAGCATTAACAAAAGAGTGCAGTGCGTTGATTCAAAATAAGTTACCTCCAAAGCTCAAGGATCTAGGTAGCTTCTCCATTCCATGCACAATAAACAATTATAATTTTGATAAAGCTTTCTATGATTTAGGGGCTAGTGTAAATTTTATCCCATTGTCCATATGCAAAAGACTTGATCTTAATGAACTAAAATTAACTACCATTACATTACAACTATTTGACCGTCCGATCCGATACCCTCAAGGAATCTTGGAAGACATACCTATAAAGGTAGGAAACTTTAAAATTCTAGCTGATTTAGTGGTACTTGATATAAGTGATGATTCTTCAATTCCAATTATATTAGGAAGACCCTTCCTAGCCACAGCAGGAGCTATAATAGATGTGAAGAAGCATAAGCTATCATTAACCATTGGTAAAGAAAAAATTGAGTTTCATCTTTCTGGAACCCTTAAAAAATCCCTAGCTCAGGATACCTATTGCCGGATTGATCGTTTACAATGGATACTTGAAGAAGAAGAACAAGGAAAAATCGTTGAGGGCCCATTAGAATCCTACTTAGTAGGGGAAGATACTGGGCATCATGAGGATACCTTACACACCCAACAAGAAGATTTAAGAATTGATCAATTACCACAATTTGAGGGGGATATCAAGCCACCAAAGGTAGAATTAAAACCTCTCCCATCAACTCTTAGGTATGAATTCCTGGGCCAAAACTCAATATATCCAGTTATTGTAAATGTAGCCCTAAGCAAGGATGAAACTGAGATTGCTTGACATACTAAGACTACATAGGAAGGCTATAGGGTACACAATAGATGACATAAAAGGAATCTATCCATCAATATACTTGCATAGAATGCTCCTTGAAAATGACTACAAACCTTCCATTGATCATCAAAGAAGGGTGAACCCCAATAAGAAGGAAGTAGTTAAAACTGAAGTTTTAAAACTATTAGACGCAAGAATAATATACCCTATCTCCGATAGTGAATGGGTAAGTCCAGTCCAAGTAGTACCAAAGAAAGGAGGGATGACCGTGATCAAGAATTCAAAAGATGAACTAATTCCCACTATAGTAACTATGGGGTGGCAAATGTGCATAGATTATAGGAAATTAAATAAAAAAACTAGGAAAGATCATTTCCCCCTCCCATTTATTGATCTAATGTTAGAAAGACTAGCTAAACATTCATATTTTTACTACCTAGATGGATATTCTGGATTCTTTCAAATACTTATACATCCTAGTGACAAAAAAACCACTTTTACGTGTCCCTATGGTACCTTTTCCTATTGTAGAATTCCCTTCGGTCTTTGCAATGCCCCAGCCACCTTTCAAAGTTGCATGACAGTAATTTTTTCAGATATGATTGAAAATATCATGGAGGTTTTTATGGATGATTTCTCAGTATATGGCACTAACTTTGAGACCTGCTTGTCTAACTTAGCTAAGGTTTTGCAAAGATGTGAGGAAATGAACCTACTATTAAATTGGAAAAGTGTCATTTTATGGTAAGGGAAGGTATAATACTTGGTCATTTAATCTCCGAGCGAGAAATAGAGGTTGACAAAGCAAAAAATTGAAGTGATTGAGAAATTGCCTCCACCTTCAAACATCATGGGGATACGAAGATTTCTAGTGCATGCTGGATTTTATAGGCATTTTATAAAGGATTTCTCAAAGATCTCCAAACCACAACAAATATACTCTCTAAGGAAGTCATATTTGACTTTGATCAAACTTGTATGGATGCTTTTTGTAAACTTAAAGAAGCATTAATCTATGCTCCGATCATGCAAATACCCAATTGGAAGTTACCTTTTGAAATCATGTGTGATGCCAGTGACTATGCGGTAGGAGCGGTACTAGGCCAAAGGAAGGATCGAAAAGTACATGCTATCTATTATGCTAGCAAGACATTAGATGATGCCTAGATAAATTATGCAACCACTGAGAAGGAACTCCTAGCTATTGTGTTTGCATTTGATAAATTTAGATAATACCTCATAGGATCTATGGTGATTATCTACACAGATGATGCAGCTATAAAATACTTGCTAACAAAAAAGGAAGCCAAACTGCAGCTTATCCATTAAATCCTTCTACTCCAAGAATTTGTTGGTGCATTAGGCACCTAAGTTGAACCTGAGTTTTGATTATAGTAAACGATACAAAGTTAATCTCATGTCGTTATCTCACGAGCTGAATCAAGTGTGTAGAAAATTGCTATAGCTGGAGCTGAAGGCTAGCGACACCCGGAGGAAGTCGCGGTGGTCGGGCGACACTCGAGTGACTTCGGAGGGAGCCGAAGGTATCGAGAGGAAGGCCGAAAGAAAAAGCGACACAGTAAGTATCGAGGTAAGCTCGTGTGTGTGTGAGTGTAAGTGAGGTCGTATCCTCTTTACAGGGATAGACTTAAGCGTAGATCGGACCCAAGACATCCCATCGGTGGTCTAGGTCGAGATCAGATGGTCGGAGGTCGTCGAAATAATGTTATTGTTCAGCTAACTTGTCATTTCAGCTAGCATCAGTCGACTTCCAACTTGGAGTCTGCGGTTAGCATTCGACTGATGGTGCCATAAGTCGACTGATGATGGCTATCAGTCGACTGATGGCCAATGATCAACTTCGAGGAGTCAAGGATTATCACCTCATTGCAAGGGGAGTGGTGCTCAATTGTGATTGGCTAATGTTCCTCTCGAAAAGGGGCTCAAAGGCTATAAAAGGAGGGCCTATCCTAGGGTTTCATCATCAATTCTAAGCTTCCAAAAGCCTCCGCCAAGCTACAACTCTCCGACAACGAAGTGCTTCTTCTCCGACGTCTAGGTTTAAATTGCTTTCATTTTTGTTACATTGGTATAAGTTTTATTTCAGTTCATTACTGTACTTTCTCGGAGCTTTTATCATAACGAGGAGAGGGGGAGTGTCCCTCTACCTCAAGCTTTGTGTTTCTTTTGTATCGATTAGCTCCTACCTCTAATGAGGAGTTCTTTAGTGTTTTGCCCTCCGTACGTGGTCAAGGACCACTAGGGCCTTGGAGTAGTAGCCAAAGGCTACGAACCAAGTAAAATTCTCTTGTCACATTTACTTTACATTTATCTTTCCGCTGTGTATAAGTGTTTTAAAACGAATTCGAAAAAGAAAAGGTTTATCGCTATTCACCCCCCTCTAACGATCCGCTTCTATCCAACAATTGGTATCAGAGCCGGGGGTTGCTAAGATTTGGTGAAACCACCGACCTAGCTTTTCACAGATTTATTTTCCTTTTAAATTCTTTTTATTTCGAATTTATTTCATTTGGTTAGTTTTCCTCCCACACTACTAATCCAAGACGCGAGTCTTGGTACATTTCGTGTGTTTGTGTCGTTGCTAGGTTTTACGTTTTCATCTCCTTATTTATTTTGTTTTTATACCCATCTCGAGGGTTTTAGCATTGTCCGACCTCCATTTTACAATGGAGATGACTTCCGTTATTGGAAGTGTCGGATGGAATGCTTTCTTAAAACTCAAATCGAGATGTGGATCATAATCCAAATGGGATTCACACTTCTGACTAACGAAGCGGGTGAATCCTTAGATTATGACCAATGGACCAATGCAACAAAAAGACAAGTCGAAGCCGACGCCAAGGCAACTCAAATCCTCCAATGCGGCTTGTCCAAGGAGGAGCTTAATCGCGTCGGCCCCTTTATCAGCGCAAAGGACCTTTAGACAAAGCTAGTAGAGCTACACGAAGGGACCGATAAAGCCAAGGTATGTAAGTGCGATCTTTTGTTTAATAAATTATATAATCTAAAAATGTAGGAACACAAATTGGTGACACAACTTCATGCCCGCGTTCAAGACGTAGTCAATAATCTACACGCGATCGGGCAAAAGGTCGAAAACCGCGACCTTATAAGGTATGTTCTTAACTCTTTTCCAAGGACTACCTTGTGGGCATCCATGGTCGATGCCTACAAGGTCTCCAAGGATATTTCAAAACTTAGGTTAGATGAGTTATTTTCTGATTTCAAACTCCATGAGCAGTCTAACTCCGAACCCGAGAAGGGTATAGCACTTTTTGTAGGTTCAAGGAAGAAAATCTAGAGCAAGCCACCCCCGAAGGAAGAAGAAGATGAGTCCGATTCGGAGGTCGACCAGAAAATGGAGGCCGAACTAGTCAACCTAATTCGGAGGATAGTCAAGGGCCGAAAGCGAACCATCACTCGACCTAACGAAGGTAAGTCTAAAAGTTCCAATATTAGATGTTACGAGTGGAACATGTTTGGACACATCAAATCCAAATGTCCGAAGCTCAAGAGCAAAGCACTGAAACACAAAAAGACACTCAACGCTACGTGGGAAGAAGCGTCCGAGGAAGAAGACGATGATCGCATCCTCATGGCTAAACCGATTGAATCGGAGACGGAGTCGGAACCGGAACATGAATCGGAAACCGAAGACGAGTCGGACTGCGAAGCACTATTCAAGACAAGCCACGGATATGCATCCGGTTCAAAAGATACACTCATGGCAAGTCGATCCCTCATTAGTACACTTTATATTGCAATTAAGTTTTTAACTAGAAAATTAGCTAAGTCCGAGTCCAAGGTCGAGACCCTGGTTGAGGAAGTTAAACTCCTCAAACATGTGGTCTCCCTAACCTCTTTGACTAGTCGAGTTCGAGAGGAGGACTCAACTCGGGTTGAAAAGCTTGAAGTAGAGAACTCACTCTTGAAGAGTCAAGTCGAAGATCTTAGGAACACATTGGAAAGGTTTACTTTAGGATCCTAAGGACTTGACCTCCTACTTGGATTGCAAAGGGCAGTGTACAACAAGGTCGGGCTAGGGTTTAGCTCAAACACGACCAACAAGTCGTATATGTCGATTGTAAGTCGACATAAAAAATGTGTCCAAGCATGGGTCTCTAAGACCACCTTGATTTCAAACTTAGAATCGAACTAGTACTGGGTTCCCAAGGACCAAATCCACTTTGTGAATAGACCGAACCTATTCAACGGTCCAGGGGGAGCTAGTACGAAACATGTTTGTATTTTAACTTAGAAAATTGCATGCTTAGGTTCATTATTTAGTTTGATTTTTCTTTTTAGAATGGCTAGATAGGACTATAACTCGTCAATACTTAATAATATAGTACCAGGATGCGGCGAGATGATAGTACGCTAGGAAAGTGGAGTCTTGTGTATTCGGGCTAGATAAGGCGTATCTAGTTCGATGCACTTGACCGAGTGGAACTAGCCGAAGCTACCTCGCCGTATCCTAGACTAGTTAGACCAGGAAGTGGTCTTAGGTAAGTCAAGTTTCTATTTTCTTGAAAATGTCTTTGTCTAAGGAAGTGGTCGTTGTTCCGATCAAAGAAGGCCTCTATGCCTCGCCATGACCTGGAAGCCATGATCTTGAAAAGGTGACTTGATGAGCCTAAGGTCAAATCCGAATCTAACGCAAGGTTGACAAGTGTTCAATTCATTAAATTTAAATCAAGTAAAATTTGATGTCATCTCACAAGAACATATAGGGTTAACATGTTTGATCATGTAGACATGGGTGAGATGATTTAGGTTAATAATCTTCAACCAATCTTTAATAAATAAAATATTTGATCCAACTACCTTGCATGTAGGATCAATGGATGTTGGACAGTGGTTGCTCCCGACACATGACCGGGGATCTACTCAAGTTTTCAAAGCTTCAATTCAAACGACAAGGATCGGTAGCCTTCGGAAACAACGACAAGATCAAAATCATCAGATCAGGTGATTTTGAGCTCAACTCTAACTTTATTATTCAAATTCTTATTGGTAGAAAATTTTCAATATAATTTACTTAGTGTAAGCCAATTGTGTGATAATAACTATAAGGTCATATTTTTAGAAAATGAATGTATAATTAATACAAATGAAACCTCTAAATCAATCCTTAAGGGAACTAGAAATAACAATATTTACATTATTAACTTAACTAACTCCTCAACTAAGTGTCTTATGACACGGCAAGAGGAATCATGGTTGTGGCACCGACGACTCGAACACTCACACCCAAGACTCATCAACAAGATATGTCAGAGTGACTTAGTCAGAGGTTTGCCTAACCTCAACAACTTGAATAATAAAAATATGCAATGCTTGTCAACAAGGTAAACAATCTAGGACACAACATCAACTAACTAATCAAGAACAAACTAAAAGTGTTCTTGAGCTCCTACACATGGATCTATTTGATTCACACGGAGCTAAGTCACTTAATGGAAGTAAATTCTGCTTAGTCATAATTGATGATTATTCTATATTTACTTGGGTTAGGTTTATCAAACACAAAAGTGATACCCTAGATCAATTAATCAACCTATTTAAGTTAATAGAAAATCAACAAAGCATTAAAATCAAAAGACTTAGGACTGATCATGGTGGTGAATTTGAGAACCATAGGTTTACAGAATTCTGTAACCTAAATGGATACCACCATGAGTTATCTTGCCCTAGAACTCCACAACAAAATGGCCTAGTAGAACGCAAAAATATAACCCTACAAGAAGCCACTAGGACAATATTAAACGAGTTCAATCTACCCGATAGGTTTTGGGCGGAAGCCGTAAGTACGACATGCTATGTCAAAAATAGGATCGTTATGGCAAAGAGACACCTTAAGACCTCATACGAGATTTATCATGATAAAATACCTAACATCAAGTACTTTAGGGTATTTGGATGCAAGGTATATATCTTAAACACTAAGGATTACCTAGGGAAATTTACATCCAAATCCTCGATCGGAATCTTTCTAGGATACTCGACTACAAGTAGAGATTATAGAGTATATAACCATGACACCCTTAGAGTCGAGGAGACTATCAATGTAGTATTTGATGAAGGACACGAACCTCCAAATCCCCCGGCAACCCCAATTAGTGAGCCGATTCATACCACACCCAACTCCGATCCGG
This sequence comes from Wurfbainia villosa, assembly GCA_025175895.1. Classification (NCBI taxonomy): domain Eukaryota; kingdom Viridiplantae; phylum Streptophyta; class Magnoliopsida; order Zingiberales; family Zingiberaceae; genus Wurfbainia; species Wurfbainia villosa. The sequence continues at coordinate 67,684,260 of CM045990.1, read as the reverse complement.
AGATCAAGTCTAGTGGTAATCCTAACCTAAGTCAACCAAGTCAACCTATCGACCAAGTGATAGATGACTCTAACCAAACTAGAACTCAAACGAGTCATCCTATTGATCAAGTGGTAAACTCAAACCAAAATCCAGCTAGGACTCAAACGAATCATCCTATCGACCAAGTGATAGGTGATCCAAGTCTAGGAGTTTGAACTAGAGCCTCATACAAAAACCTTAGACAAATCTCCTTGATTTCTAAAATTGAACCCAAAACTATTGACCAAGCTCTTCTTGATCCCTATTGGATTATTGCAATGCAAGAAGAGCTGGCTCAATTCACTAGGAACAAAGTATGGGAATTAGTGCCACCACCTAAAGATAAAACAATCATTGGAACAAGGTGGGTGTTTAGAAATAAACTTGATGATAAAGGTGAAGTAGTTAGAAATAAAGCTAGACTAGTCACTAAAGGGTTTAGTCAAGTCAAAGGTTTAGATTACGATAAAACCTAAGCCCCAATAGCTAGATTAGAGTCCATTAGAATGCTATTAGCGTATGCTACACATCGAGGATTTAAGTTGTTTCAAATGGATGTGAAATCTTCATTCTTGAATGGATACATTAAAGAAGAGGTTTATGTTAGGCATCCCCTCGATTTCGAAAGTTTAGATAAACCCGACCATGTCCTTAAGTTAAGGAAAGCCCTCTATGGACTTAAACAAGCTCCTCGAGCTTGGTACGAGAGACTTTCGCTGTATCTTAAGTCTAAAGGATTTAACCAGGGTGTAGTTGACCCAACCCTTTTCGTAAAAACCTTAGGTAAAGACATATTCAGAGCCTAAATCTACGTAGATGATATTATTTTCGGAACCACCAACTCGATCCTCCTGAATGAATTCATTTCACTTATGGAAAGTGAATTTGAAATGAATTTAGTAGGCGAGTTGAGTTTCTTCTTAGGTCTACAAATTAAAGAAACTAAAGATGGAATATATCTACATCAATGCAAATATACTAGGGAATTAATTAAACGCTTTGGAATGCAAGACGCTAAAATTATTAATACCCCAATGACAACTAATGTGAATATAGAAGAAGATTTAATCGAAAACTCAATTGATTTAATATACTATAGAAACGTAATAGGGAGTCTTCTTTACTTAACTGCAAGCCGACCTGATATCTTATTTGCAGTAAGTATGTGCGCAAGGTTCCAAACCTGTGCCAAGGAGTCTCACCTGCTAGTTTACCAGGCAGACAAATTACTCCCTATGGGTTACATGGATTTCGACTTCCAATCTGATAGGGATAACAGTAAGTCTATCTCAGTTTTTGTGTTTACTTTGGGAGGTGGAGCAATTGTATGGAGGAGTGTCAAGCAGAAATGCGTGGCAGACTCCACCATGGAAGCTGAGTATGTGGCAGCCTCTGAGGCGGCCAAAGAAGCTGTGTGGCTCAGGAACTTCCTGATGGACTTCAATGTGATTCCTGGTTTTCCCAGAAGTATCACAATTTATTGTGATAATAGAAGGAACCACTAAGATTACATCGAAGGATAACCTGGCAGATCCTTTCACTAAGACCCTTCCGACGAGAGCTTTTGATAGGCATGTGGAGGGATTGGGGATCAGATGTATGACAGTTTGAGGATAACATAGTCTTTTAATATAAGTGGGAGATTGTTGGGATATATACTGAAAAATCTATCTTTCGTATGAATATCTTTATTTTGAAATAAGAATCACATGATCATTGTTTGCATATTTTTATGGCTATGCATATTGTCTAATACATTACATTGTAGATAATATGGTGTGTGGTGTCACACGGGAGATCATGTTATCAGCTCCTTGTAAAGTATAAGTAAAGGCTCACAACCGAGATGGCTTTGGACAAACTATCGGAATGGTTGTAGTGTGATTTGGTATTGGTTTGTCTTGACCATAGAATCACACTAGTGCACTTTGTGTGTATTGAGCAGGACCGCCTTAGAGGTGATTCGATTTATTGCTAACTACATAATCGAATCGGACCTCAGATATTATTTTGTACACCTCTAAGTCGAATCACCTCTAAGTCAGCAATAAATCGAATCACCTCTAAGTCGGTCCTGCTCAATACACACAAAGTGCACTAGTGCGATTCTATGGTCAAGACAAACCAATACCAAATCACACTACAACCATTCCGATGGTTTGTCCAAAGTCATCTCGGTTGTGAACCTTTACTTATACATTACAAAGAGCTGATAACATAATCTCTCTTGTGACACCACACACCATGTTATCTACAATGTAATGTATTAGACAATATGCATAGCCATAAAAATATGCAAACAATGATCATGTGATTCTTATTTCAAAATAAAGATGTTCATACAAAAGATAGAATTTTCAGTATACATCCCAACATCACCTAACTCTAGTCAAGTGTATCCTTAGATATCTAAAGGGTACACTTAATGTCGGTATTTGGTACCCTTGATATACCAAGTTCGAACTAACCGGCTACTCCGATTCGGACTATGCCGGTAGTAAGCTCGATAGAAAGAGTATTGGTGGTTGTGGTCAACTTCTCGGCTCGAGTCTAGTGAGTTGGTGCAGTAGGAAGCAACATTGTGTTGCCTTATCTACCATCGAAGCCAAATACATCCTGATGGGTGAGTGTGTCACTCAGCTTCTTTAGATGAAGCACACTCTCCGCGACTTTAATTTAGACTTTACAAATACTAAACTTCACGTAGATAACATTAGTTCAATTAACCTTACTATGAATCCGATATGTCACTTTAGGACCAAACATATAGAGGTCAAACACCATTTCATTCGAGAACATGTGGCCAATGGAGCCATACAACTCGAATACGTCGAATCGAAGTCTAACTTGGCAGTCCTATTTACTAAACCCCTACCCGAAGCCAAATTTAGTCTATTAAGATGAAAATTGGGCATATGCGTAATAGAATAGGAACTTAGAAATTATATTTTCTTACTTTTCATTTTTCATGGAACTAGTATAGGACATACCTTAGATATCATGAACCTATAGATTTAAGGAGCCAATACATCTCACAACACATAGGACTTATGTGTTTGTGTACTTAGCCACATAGATGGGCATGAGATGTTAGGACCTTACTCCTGGTTCCAGATGTAGAGCTAGTGCATCGCCATGAACCACAGAGTATAATAATACATACTAACCGACTCTGACCAGGACTGGTTGATCTTTCATATCAATCAAGCCAAATATGAGTCGAACATTTTATAGATGAGCTTATTTTCAATATATTATTTTCAAAATAATATGGAACATGCTTGGAGTTTAAATTTAATACTTATTTTTGTCTTTCACACACCCCCACTCTTTTTGATATATGGCAAAATGGGGAGAAAAAGGCCAAAGTTAAGGGATCAATTTTTTTGATAACTTAACTCACTTCATATTTATGAATAAATGGAAGTAAAGGCTAAGTTAAGAAGTTTTCTTAACTTAAACATTTCACTAAGGCCAACATTAAGTAATGTTAATTACTTAAACTCTTTCTAGATAGCAACCCTCAAAGGGGAGGAGTAAGGTCTTTCTTCAAGACTCACCCTCGGTCAAGGGGGAGGTTTCCTCAAGGGGGAGTACGTGAAGAAAATCTTTACTACTCCAACTTAATCTTCATTTTTATTTCTCATACACATTATTATTCTTCAAGCATACTATTTTCTTAACTTTGTATGTGGGTTTGCCATAAATCAAAAAGGGGGAGATTGTTGGTGCAGTAGGCACCTAAGTCGAACTTGAGTTTTGATTATAGCAAACGATACAAAGTTATGCTCATGTCGTTATCTCACAAGCTGAATCGAGTGTGAAGAAAATTACTATAGCTGGAGTTGAAGGCTAGCGACACCGGGAGGAAGCCGCGGTGGTCGGGTAACACTCGAGTGACTTCGGAGGGAGCCGAAGGAATCGAGTGGAAGGCCGGAAGCGAAAGTGACACAGTAAGTATCGAGGTAAGCTCGTGTGTGTGCGAGTGTAAGTAAGGTCGTATCCTCTTTAAGGGGATAAGCCTTAAGTGTAGATCTGACCAAAGACATACCATCGGTGGTCTAGGTCGAGATCGGACGATCGGAGGCCATCGAAATAATGTTATTGTTCATCTAACTTGTCATTTTAGCTATCATCAGTCGACTGCCAGCTTGGAGGACTCAACTGTTGTCAATCAGTCGACTGTCTACGGTCATCATTCGATTGATGCTGCCATTAGTCGATTGATGATGGCTATCAGCCGACTGATGGTCAAGGATAAGCTTCGAGGAGTCATGGCTTATCACCTTATTTCAAGGGGAGTGCTACTCAATTGTGATTGGCTAAAGTTCCTCTCGAAAAGGGGCTCAAAGGCTATAAAAGGAGGGCCTATCCTAGGGTTTCATTATCAATTATAAGCTTCCAAAAGCCTCCGCCAAGCCACAACTCTCCGACAACGAAGTGCTTCTTCTCCGCCGTCTAGGTTTAAATTGCTTTCATTTTTGTTACGTCAGTATAAGTTTTATTTCAGTTCATTACTGTACTTTCTCGGAGCTTTTATCGTAACGAGGAGAGGGGGAGTGTCCCTCTACCTCAAGCTTTGTGTTTCTTTTGTGTCGATTAACTCCTACCTCTAACGAGGAGGAGTTCTTTAGTGTTTTGCCCTGCGTATGTGGTCAAGGACCACTAGGGCCTTGGAGTAGTAGCCGAAGGCTACGAACCAAGTAAAATTCTCTTGTCTCATTTACTTTACATTTATCTTTCCGCTGCATATAAGTGTTTTAAAATGAATTCGAAAAAGAAAAGGTTTATCACTATTCACCCCCCTCTAGCCATCCACTTCTATCCAACAGAATTTGATTTATAAATAAGGGATAAACATGGAACTGAAAATGTAGTTGTGAATCATCTATCAAGATTACATTAGGACACGCCTATCAAAGTTAATGAAATACCAATAGATGATTATTTCCCCAACGAACAATTATTAGTACTAGAAAAGAACAAATCCCCATGGCATGCAGATTTTGCAAATTATTTCGCCGGGGGAGTCCTACCTCCTAATATGAATAAATATCAAAGAAAAAAGTCTTCATAGATATAAAATAATATATCTAGGATTAACCCTTCCTTTTTAAAAAATGCACAAATACCATCTATAGGAGGTGCATACCCGATGAAAAATAAGAGGTGTAATTTATTAATGTCATTCCTCTTCTTATGGAAGGCATGCAAGCACCTCAAAGATAGTAACAAGGATCTTACAAGTAGGCTTTTACTGGCCCCACATGTTTAAAGATACTCAAGAATTTATTCTAGCATGCGATTGATGTCAAAAGACAGACAACATGTCGAAAACACATGAGATGACCTTAAATCCTGTTCTAGAAATTAAACCTTTTGTTGTATGGAGAATTGACTACATGGGACCCTTTCCACCCTCTAACAAAAATGAATATATCTTAGTAGTAGTAGACTATGTCACTAAATGGGTTGAGGCAATACCATCAGCAACTAACAATGCGAAAACAGTAATGAAGCTTTTTAAACAAATCATATTTCTAAGATTCGAAGTACCTTGAGCAGTAATCAACTATGGGGGATCACACTTTATCGAAAAACAATTCAAGAATCTTCCCAACAAATATGGAGTGCCGCACAAAATAGTCTCCCCCAATCATCCTCATACTAGTGGTCAAGTGGATGTTTTCAATAGAGAAATTAAGAATATCTTGGAAAAAACAGTATTGTGATCAAGAAAAGATTGGTCCTTAAAACTAGACGATACCTTATGGGCATACCGGACAGACTATAAAACACCCAGAGGTATGACACCATTCCGATTAGTTTATGGGAAACCATGCCACCTCCTAGTTGAATTAGAATATAAAGTATATTGGTCCATTCAATTACTAAATTTTGACATAAAGAAGGGTGGAGAGAAGAGAAAGCTACAACTTAATGAACTTGAAGAATTAAGGTTGGATGCCTACGAACACGCCAAATCATATAATGAAAGAGCCAAGCATTGGCATGATCAACACATTATGCATAGAGAATTTAAGGAAGTTGACCTTGTTTTACCATTCAACTCCGGATTAAGACTTTTTCCTAGGAAACTCAAATCAAGAAGCACCAGCCCATACCAAATCCAAAAGGTATACCCTTTTGGAGCAATAGACATACAAGATGAAAATTTGCAAACTTACAAAGTAAACAGACAATGGTTAGATAACTATTTTATAAACCAAGATGAAGAACGGGAAGAGGAGCAATGGCTCCTCGACTTTGGGTAAGACAATCAACAAGGGGTCGAGCTAAAGACCAAAAACAACTGCTTCTTGGGAGGCAACCCAAGTATACTTTCCTTCTATACAATTATTTTGAATTTCAGGAATAACAATCTCCACTTGTAGGAGCAACGGGCTGAACTCAAGGAGAAGAGGTAGATGATAGATGTCATGTATCAGTGGCACATTTCACAAGGTCATTTCTTTCCATCACCTCCTCCAGAGTAGTTTAATTTAGTGTTACCTTTCTATATATTGAGAACAATGCATATTGTAAGTTTGGGGGGGGGGGGGGAGCTTTGCATATTTTTCATGATTTAAATAAATTCCTACTGATAGCTTTTGTATATTTTTCATGTTTAGCATAAATTTTTTTAGTACATTCTTCTCATATTTCCTTGTATATTTCCTTAGATTGATAACATGTTGTTTCTCTATCCAAAGTAGTATAACTGAACTTAGCTAGATTGGTGAAGGTCCTTTTGGCCTACTTGATAAGAACCTTGTTTCACTCTTTACACGATCTCTAGGGTAGAGGTATCCAAGAAAAGATAAGTTTATTACACCATACTAGTACTAAAATTTCCATGGTGACTTTTACAATACTTGATTACCGGAGAAACATTAATCTCAGGAGTTTAAAAAAAAAAGAAAAAGAGAGAGAGAGAGAAAAAAAGAGTTTGAAAATAAAAGAGAAAAAAAATTCTGAATATAAAAAAAGAAAAAGAGAAAAAGAAAAGATAAAATATCATTGAAGCAGCCCTTTGAGACCAAGTAGCAGCTAGAGAAAAACCCATATAGGTGCCTCTTTGAAGCTAACTAGTTACTGGGAAAATGCTTGATGTTTATTTCCTACTTTTCTTCTCCTTGACTATTGAATGCTCCTTTGAGACTAAGTATGTTAGTGAAAGGATTATCCAAGCACATTGGCATGTAAGTGTCTTTATGTCGGGTATTAGAGGAACATGGTAGAGGGAATGTAAACTTGGATTGGTGTCCAAAACCTTAAAGATCAAAACTCACATGCACTACACAAGGATCTTTCATGCTAAGCCACTGGGAACGAATCGATAAGACTAAGTATTTTATACCTTTGGATGGGTTTTTAACAAGTTATCATGATTCCCACTCATAGTTTCTTTTTTTTCATTTCTTGAGGACAAACAAAAGTTTAAGTTTGGGGGTGTGATCAGAGTGAATCACATGCGTATTTTAGGATTTATTTAGCATGTTTACCTAGCATTTCATTCACATATCATGCATAAAACATAGTATTTCTTTCTTATTACATTTTTAGTTTAGATGACTATGGTTTATGTGTTTTTACTCTCAAGAGCGACAAAAGAAGACATAATAGAGCCATGGAGGGAAGCCACGACAAAATGAGGAGCAAACATAGCCACAATGCATATTTTTCGGAGCTCACAGCAGATAACATGCCTAGGGAATGCCAGGGGCATGCCCATGCTAGACACCTTCAACAAACCCAATTTTGGTCTGTGCCAAGTCTTCAGAACACCTAGCACGCCCAGGTCATGGAAAATGGCATGGTCGTGCCAAATTATGCCCTTTTGATAATGGAATTCACGAATTCTTCTCCATAAAAAGCTATAAAAAGACCCCAAGACCAAGGAGAAAGGCATTCTGGTTTATTCCAGAATCCTAGATCATTAGGGATCATTCGGATCCTTCTGGATCTCTCGAATCCTTGGGATTACTCGGAGAAGGATCGAGACTTAGGAGTCGAGGACATGATGTGCGGAGCATAGGATGTCGGGTTAATTCTTTCTTTTCTATGCCTATGCTTTGTAACTCCATTATGGAGTAGTCTTGTACCTTAGGATTAGGGAGTAGCTCTTTGTTAGTTTATCTTGGATTGTACGACTCTTTTATTTATTTCATTGCGAAATTCTTGAATTGGGTTTACAACACATATGGTTTACCTTGCGAGTTTGTTGATCACCTATTTGCATGCTTTAGGGTTTTTATATCCCAAATTTGTAAAACCAATCATGAAAACCTATTGTAATTTAAGGCTTTCATTAACTGTAGTGATCTACCAGGGTATGTGATAGGTGCTCACCGTTGCAACAAGTTAATCGACCTAGGGAAACTCTGAAAAGATATTTCATAACCAATCCTAGAATCTAAGAATATCTCTGGGATCATTAGTTAACTGTTGTGATATGCCTGGGTACATGATAGGTGCTCGTCGTTGCAACAAGTTCATCGACCTACGAATGATCCAAAAGATATTTTATACATAGATAGGCTTCCTTCAAGAATACATTAACTAAGAGTTGCCAAGATATCCGACATTGTTGCGAAACCAAAGTCTTAAGATTTCCCATAAACTAGTTCTCTACTTGTATCTAAAACCGTCTATTTTATCTCTTTTTCTATTTCTCAACTATTTAATCTTCTAGATAATCTTTCCTTGCAAAACAACTAGTACTTAACAAAGTCTCTGTGGGATTGATATTTTATTACTTGACGACGACCGTGCGCGTGCATAATCGACACATAACCTTTCTCCCTACACCTAAAGCATATGATATGATCTTTATTTTTAATAATTATGCTTGAGTTACCGATCTCGATGGTAGGGGAACCGTTGACTTATTCTTCATCACTCCCGAATGTAGAGGTCTCCTCTTGTTCTTGCTCCGATGTTGGTTGCCTATCCTCCCCCTCAATCCAAGAAGTGAAGGCTTCTTGAACCTCTTCTAATGAGATGTTGAGCACCTCTCAACTTCTGAATCTCCAAGATCTTGAGATGATGAACTTTCTTCCTTGGCCTTCTCCTCACATTGTACTGGTGAGGGATTCTCAAGGAGCTTGATCAATTTTATCCATAACTCCTTAGCGTCATTGAATTCTCCTAAGCTATATAATAAATCCTTAGGTATTGAATTAGCTAAAATTAATGCTACCTTTTCATTTATCTTGAATTTTTGGATTTGCTCCTCGGTCCACTTCTTCATCTTGAGGAATCTTCCCTACTTGTCCATAGGGGGTTCAAAACCATCTACAACATCGAACCAATTTTCAATATCGTTCATCAAGAAATACTCCATTCGACTTTTCTAATATGCGAAATATACACTGTCGAAGTGTTGGATTGAGAAGCGTCACTAGAGGGGGGGGTGAATTGCGAGGGTAAATTTTTTCGTTCGTTTGTTCGATACATGAATAAGCACAGCGGAAAATAAAGAGACACATTTATTTTACTTGGTTCACAACCCAGCGGTTTCTACTCCAAGGCCCTAACGGTCCAAGACCGGGTATCGAGGGAAAAGCATTATAATGTCTCCTCCTCGTTGGATGTAGGAGACAACGATCACAAAACCGAATGTGCGAGGATAAGGCAACAAGCCTACCTCACCTCGTTACGAATAAATGTTGGTGATCGATTGGAAGCTAGAGGGGGGTGAATAGCTTGTTTTTCGTCTCTACAAAAAGATTAGCGGAAGAACAACAAAAATAATAATAACACAAATGAAAAACAATGCTAACGCGATTCTTTTACATGGTTCGGAGATAGTGCTCGTACTCCACGGTGATCCTTGAGGTGGATCAACCCTAATCAATACCACTATGAAGCTTTCCATTACAACACTTCTCCTCTTCTTACAAAAGATGCAGATGAAGCTTAGAGAGGAGAAAGAGATTTAGAATCACTAGAAAGCTTTGAAAAATCATGGAGGCTTGAGAGTATAATCAGAGAATAAGTATTAACCCCAAAAACCTCCACCATCCCTCTTTTTATAGAGAGGAGGCTGATTTTCTCGTTGGAGCATCATCAGTCGACTGATGCACAACATCAGTCGACTGCCGACGCGGTTAATGGCTTCTTAATATCTGGATTCACGGGATTCAGAGTTGTTTATTCCAACAACACTCTCATCAGTCGATTGATCCCTCCATCAGTCGACTAATGGAGTGATCAGTCGAGTGATCACAGGCCGCAGTCGAGTGAGACTCCATTCTGTGCCCGTGTTTAACTTGATCAGTCGACTGCCACTATTGGCAGTCGACTGATCGCAACATCAGTCGACTGCCATGCCCAAAGCAGTCAACTGATGGTCAGGGTTTCATTCTGACTCAGTCGAGCACCTGACCAGTCGACGGATACATCATATCAGTCGACTGATACTCATCAAGTATGAATAATTCATACTTGATTACACCCCCTAGACCAAGACCCAACCTTCTAGCTCTTCCTTAAGCCTTGCGCCTCCAGGATCCCTCCGAGTCCACGACTTGTTCATCCTTTGTGCTTTGCTTCCAAGAGCTTCCTTTGGTTTTGTCATGTCTTTTGGGTTTCCTTTTGCCAAAGTGTGCTTGGACTTTACGCCGCCATGTCTATATGCTTGGACTTACGCTCCCAAGACTTGCCTTTGGTCTTCCTTTGCCAATGTCCGTTTGGACTTAATGCCGCTAAGACAACATGCTTGGTCTTATGCCGCCAAACCTTTACCTTGGACTTTTCTTGCCAAGCTCATACTTGGACTTTGCCTTTACCAAGTCTTCATACTTGGATTTCCCTGTTACTTGAACATGTTCACAATTAGATCACAAATTGTTGCCTAACTTAGATTTTTATCCAAACATTAAAACATATTAATGCTTGGGGCATTGTTGCACCAACAATCTCCCCCTTTTTGATGTTTGACAATCATTTAAGTTAGGTCTTTTAAAGATACACACATAATCATATATCCAATTCTAACTTAAACATTTCTTCTCCCCCTTTGACATACATCAAAAAGAGAAGAAAGACAAAATCATATATTTCATAAAAGAATCGAATGTGTTATAATCTTGAACTAAGGTATAGAATTGACATTTAGCTCCCCCTCAATCCAAGATATAGTTCATGATGAGTGAAAGACATGTGGAGCAAAAGCCTATCAAACAATTTGAAGGTTTAAATCCTATCTTTGCACCAACAATGTAAATTTTGGGATGAAGAAGATACATTTTATGAAACTCCCCCTAAAACACCGCATTAAACAGTCCAAAAATATTTGTTTATACTCAATATTATCATGCTAAAGTTTTAGTACATCAAAGATATACTAAATATCAGAAAGTGGAGCTATTTTTCAGAAAACATAGTGTATCGATCATGGTTTCTAACCCAGATCGCTATACTGAATTAATTTAAACCTTTTCATTCAAATTCAGAAATGCATTAGAAATTCCAGGAATCTCGAAAAATCACGAACTTTTGTGTATACATTTCTGAAATCATACTTTATCAAGGAAAAATATTTTGAAAAATATATGTTCTAATGTTTTTGCAAACTTTGTATCACTTTTGTGTTTCACTTGAAAATTGTTTTTCAAAATGTGATAAAAATAGTTTAAAATATGTTTTATTTGACATTTCCAATCATGTTCTTGGAGCTATATGCACATCAATTGTGTATAAGCCTTCCCAATGATTGGTCCAATGAAGGATTAATGTCTCTAGATGACACTTTGATCCATAGTAATGCATCATAACAAGCATGATGAACCAAGTGCATCTTCCTAACATCTCACATGTTGTCTAAGTGGCTCAATACAAAAATCATGGTTTCTTAGGTATTTTGTGAGATGCTTAAAGGTATAAATCCTAGTATTTCTATAGGATCATGCAAACCTACACCTTTACTCAACCAAGGACATTCCAAGTTCTCTCCTAAGTGGTGAAAATTCTATCTCGGGGAGAGCCTTGGTAAATATGTCGGTTAGGTTGGACTTGGATTCAATGTAATTAAGCTCAATGTCCCCCTTAGCCACATGATCTCTAATGAAGTGATGTTTCACTTCAATATGCTTAGTCTTAGATTGATGCACCGGATTTTTGGTCAAATTTTTGGTGCTCATATTATCACAAAATACTTTCATGTTGGAGTAAGATAGTTCATAATCCTCTAAGGTATGTTTTCATCCATAGTAGTTGAGCTACACAACCACCCATAGCCACATACTCGGCCTCGGTGGTGGATAGGGCAACACAAGGTTGCTTTCTACTACTCCAACTGACTAGGGAGGGCCCAAGGAATTGGCATCTACCACTTGTACTCTTCCAATCCAATTTGCAACCGGCATAATCAGAATTGGTGTACCCAACCAAATCAAAAGACCTAGTCCTAGGGTACCATAGTCCTACATTTAGTGTGCCTTTAATATATCTTAAGATTCTCGTAACGGAAACTAAATGAGATTCTTTTGCACATGATTGATACCTAGCACACATACCAACCACAAATAATATATCGGGTCTACTAGCGGTTAAGTACAAAAGGCTACCAATCATGCTCCTATAGAGTGTAAGATCAATTTGTTTGCCTTCATTATCACTATCTATTTTTGTATTGGTTGCCATTGGAGTTGAAACTACCTTAGCATTTTCCAAACCAAATTTCTTAATCAATTCCTTAGCATATTTGGTTTGGTAAATATAAATTCCTTCACTTGTTTGTTTGACTTGCAATCCTAGGAAGAAATTCAATTCCCCAACTAGACTCATTTCAAACTATTTTTCCATATTTTTAATAAAGTTTTGAAGAAATTCATCATTTGTTGACCCAAAGATAATGTCATCAACATATACTTAGGCTACAAAGATGTCCTTTGATGTTGACTTTATAGATAGAGTTTGATCTACACTACCCCTCTTAAAGTCCTTAGAGATTAAGAAAGATGATAATCTTTCATACCAAGCCCGGAGAGCTTGTTTCAAACCATACAAAGCTTTCCTAAGCTTGTATATATGGTTTAGATAGTCCATATTCTCAAACCCGGGAGGTTGTTCTACATATACCTCTTCCTTAATAAACCGATTTAGGAATGCCGATTTAACATCCATTTGATGGAGTTTGAAACTCATATAGGAGGCATACCCTAATAGTATTCTAATAGTCTCTAACCTAGCAACCGGGGCATATGTTTCATCATAGTCAAGTCTTTCAACTTGATTAAAGCCCCTTGCAACTAATCTTGCCTTATTCCTAGTAATATTCCCTTGGTCGTCTAGTTTGTTCCTAAAGACCCATCTTGTAGTAATGATGGTGTTTTCATTAGGTCTAGGAACTAACTCCCATTCTTGACTCCTTTCAAATTGAGCCAATTCATCTTGCATTGCTAAGATACAATCCGGATCAAGTAATGCATCTTTGATTGTTTTGGGCTCAATTTGAGAAATTAGAGTTATATGACTAGTGGGATCCATATGAAATGACCTAGTCCTAATACCTTGAGATAATTCACCCACAATTTGATCTAAAGGGTGATTTTGATGAACTCTTATGGTTCTAGGAGGTGTATTAATTTGAGTTTGATCATAATTAATCTCAATCCTTTGATCACCATCGGAATCACCTCTTACTCCCCCTTGATTCAATCCTCCACCTTGATCATTACCCCCTAAGGTTAAATCTTGAAATTGTTGGGTAATTTCTTGATTTTCATTATTAATATCATCATCAATAGGGGATTTCCTAGGGTATGTACTGGAAGTTTCATCAAATTGGACATTTGAAGATTCCTAAATCTTTTGAGTCCTTTTATTGTAAACTCTATACCCTATACTAGTGGATGATTATCCAACTAGGATTCCCTCATCCGCTTTGGACTCAAACTTACCTAGGTTGTCTTTGGTATTTAAAATATAGACTTTGCATCCAAAGACCTTAAAATAATGAATTGTTGGAATTGTACCATTCCACAATTCAAATGGAGTTTTTCCTAAAAACCTATGAATTAATACCCTATTTTGGATATAGCAAGCGGTATTAACCGCTTCCGCCCACAAGTAGCTAGGTAAGGAGTATGCATTAATCATTGTCCTAGCCGCTTCTTGTAGGGCACAATTCTTCCTTTCCACAACCTCATTTTGTTGAGGTGTTCTAGGACAAGAAAATTCGTGCTTGTACCCTTGTTCTAGACAAAAAGTTGAGAAATTTGAATTCTCAAATTCTCCACCATGATCACTACGGATCCGGTTGATTTTGAGTTTTCTTTCATTCTCTACTCTCTTACTAAATTCTATGATTATTTGTAGGGTTTCATCTTTATTTTTCAAGAAAAATACCCAAGTAAACCTAGAGAAATCATCTACTATTACTAGGCAATATCTACTACCAATCATAGAGGGGGTACCATGACAATCAAATAAGTCCATATGTAAAAGTTCTAAAGGTAAAGCGGTACTAAGTAAATTTTTACCTTTGTGTGATGTTTTTGATTGTTTCCCTTCTTGGCATGCATCACACATTTTGTCCTTGAGAAATTTGACTTTAGGCAACCCTTTGACTAACTTCATTTTTGCTATTTTGGCTATGTTCTTCATGTTTATGTGTCCTAGTCTCCTATGCCAAAGCCATCTTTTTTCCTCTTTTGCAATAAGATACTTAGTAGAAGCATTAGTAGCATATGATAAATCAACATAATATATATTTGATTTCCTAAAACCTAATAACATGCAATCATTTAGAGTTTTGTGTCTTATAAAACATTTTGAGGAATCAAATTTAACATCAAAGTTCGCATCACATAGTTGGTTTACACTAAGTAAATTAAATTTAATATTTTTAACTAATAACACTTTATGAATGGCAAGATTGGAGGATACCTCAATTGTGCCCTTTCCTATAATCTTAAGTTTGCCGCTATTACCAAATGATACCTTTCCCTTGCTAGTGTGGTTGATAGTGGAGAATTTTCTCATATCACCGGTCATGTGTTTTGAGCAACCACTATCAACGATCCACAAGCTTGGTTCTTCTACCTATATCACATGAAAAATACAATCCTTAGGTACCCAAATCTTAGGACCACTAGCATCAATTAGAAATTTCTTAGGAACCCAAGCCTTTCTACCCTTGCTTTTAATTATGGTTTTTCTACTAATAAGGGATGTAAATGCTACCTCCTTTTCCTTAGGCCTATATCTTAGTCTGGCCTTGTTGTAAATAGCCCTTTGATCCTTAATTATCATGTCTAGGTATTTAGAGCCATTAGTAAATTTTTCTAAGCATGCTCTTAAGTTACCTATTTCTTTTCTCAATTCATCATTTTCATCTCTAAGGGTACATGCATCCTCATCACAAGATAATTTACCGCAAGATGGTTCTACACTCTTAAGTGATTTAATCTCTATTTTTAGGTCCTTAATCCTAGTTTTCGATCTATTCAATGCATTTTGAAGACATGCAATTGTCTTATAAAGTAAATCTATCCTAGGGGAGTTGTTTACCTCATCATCATCACTTGATGATGATTTGTCGCTTGAAGAAGAAGATGAGGACTCCTCACTTGAGCTCCCAGTTTCTTCCTCCAATGCCATGAGGGCTAGATTCTGGGTGGCATGGCATACTTCTTCATCGTCGGAAGAATCCTCCATGCTTAGGGTGTCCCATGTTTGTGCCACCATTGCCTCCTTCTTCTTCTTCTCCTTCTTTTCTTTCTTTTTCTTTTCCTTCTCCTCCTTTTTCTTTAGTTCCGGGCAATTTGGCTTTATATGCCCATTCTTGTTGCAACCAAAACAAGTTACGTTAGGTGTAGAATTTGAACTATTTGAAGACTTACCTCTTGAGGATTGGAACATCCTCCTCACATCTTTCTTGGTGAGCTTCCTTGACTTCCCACCAAACTTCTTGACATAATGAGCCACCTCGCTTGCCGATAGCTCATCTTCACTACTCGACGA
Source organism: Wurfbainia villosa (assembly GCA_025175895.1). NCBI lineage: Eukaryota > Viridiplantae > Streptophyta > Magnoliopsida > Zingiberales > Zingiberaceae > Wurfbainia > Wurfbainia villosa. Next base: position 67,668,267 of record CM045990.1, on the reverse strand, counting down.
GTCTTCCTCGGATTCGGATGAGGAGAACACTTCTTTCTTCTCCTTCTTCTTTTTGTCCTTCATTCCTACAAAAAAAGTTATACCCTTCTCTTTGGATGAAGTGTTAGCTTGTTCATGTAATTGAAATTCACAAAATAACTCATCTAACTTAACCAATGAGAGATCCCTAGAGACCTTATAGGCATCTACCATTGAGGCCCATAGGGTTGTTCTAGGGAATGCTTGGAGCACATACCTTACGAGGTCTCGATTGTCGACCTTATCACCTATTACATGTAGTCCGTTGACTACTTCTTTGAAGCGACCATGCATTTGCCTCACGGTCTCATTGATCTTCATGGAGAAGCTTTGAAGTTGACCAATTAGGAGATCTCTCTTGGCCCTTCTTGTTTCCTTTGATCCTTCATTGAGCTCTATCAACTTCTCCCAAAGCTCCTTCGCCGATTCAAAAGGCCCCACCTTGCTTAGTTGCTCTTTTGACAAACCACATTGAAGTGTGGTTGTTGCCTTGCCGTTGGCTTGAGCCTTCTTGGCCATGTCTCTCGTCCAATCCTTCGTCGGTATGGGTGCTGCGTGTTCATCGACCGGTTTCTCGAAACCATCTACAACACTAAACCAATTTTCAATATCATTCATTAAATAATACTCCATCTTACCTTTCCAATAGCCGAAGTCATTGTCGTCGAAGAACGGAGGCCTCGCCATGCTATACCCCTCTTGGAAAGCCATTTTTTCTCCTGTTGATTGTTAGATCTTTCGATGTGATCCGGGCTCTGATACCACTTGTTGGTGATCGATTGGAAGCTAGAGGGGGGTGAATAGCTTGTTTTTCGTCTCTACAAAAAGATTAGCGAAAGCACAACAAAAATAATAAAAACACAAATGAAAAACAATGCTAACACGATTCTTTTACGTGATTCGGAGATAGCGCTCCTACTCCACGGTGATCCTTGAGGTGGATCAACCCTAATCGATACCACTATGAAGCATTCCTTTACAACACTTCTCCTCTTCTTACAAAAGATGTAGATGAAGCTTAGAGAGGAGAAAGAGATTTAGAATCACTAGAAAGCTTTGAAAAATCGTGGAGGCTTGCGAGTATAATCAGAGAATGAGCATTAACCCCAAAAACCTCTACCAACCCTCTTTTTATAGAGAGGAGGCTGATTTTCCTGTTGGAGCATCATCAGTCGACTGATGCACAACATCAGTCGACTGCCGACATGGTTAATGGCTTCTGAATAGCAGAATTCGTGGGATTCAGAGTCATTTCATCCAACGGCACTCTCATCAGTCGACTGATCCTTCCATCAATCGACTGATGGAATGATCAGTTGAGTGATCAAAGGCCGCAGTCGAGTGAGACTCCATTCTGCCGTCGTGTTTATCTTGATCACCGATCGCCATGGCGATCGGCCGATCGACAGAACATCACCGACCGCCATGCCAAATGTTTCATCAAGTATGAATAATTCATACTTGATTACACCCCTTAGACCTAGACCCAACCTTCTAGCTCTTCCTTAAGCCTTGCGCCTCCAGGATCCCTCCGAGTCCGTGACTTGTTCATCCTTTGGGCTTTGCTTCCAAGATCTTCCTTCGATTTTGTCATGTCTTTTGGGTTTCCTTTTGCCAAAGCGTGCTTGGACTTTACACCGCCAAGTCTACATGCTTGGACTTACGCTGCCAAGACTTGCCTTTAGTCTTCCTTTGCCAATGTCCGTTTGGACTTAATGCCGCCAAGACAACATGCTTAGTCTTATGCCGCCAAACCTTTACCTTGGACATTTCTTGCCAAGCTCATACTTGGACTTTGCCTTTACCAAGTCTTCATACTTGGATTTCCCTGTTACTTGAACATGTTCACAATTAGATCACAAATTGTTGCCTAACTTAGATGATTATCCAAACATCAAAACATATAAATGCTTGGGCATTGTTGCACCAACAATAAAAATAAAGAATACAATAGAATATGTTACTTATTGTTGCTGCCAATGAAGAGGATGAGAACTTGTTGTCACGTCGGCGTTATGACGGTGTTGAAGCTTTAACGTTGTAAGAGCACTTGAGAATAGACTTGATAATATTTGGAGTTGGAATCCTCCCCTCTTTTTATAGATTTTGGCCTCTGAATATGTCTCCTCTTTTTTCGGAATAGATTACGAAGTTGTACAAATTTTATCGCGAAGTGGCCTCGTCAAACCTTATCCATTTTGACCTAGCGCAAAGGTTGATTCTTCGCCATCAGTCGACTGATGCCTCCTATCAGTCGACTGATGAGCATCAGTCGACTGCCCAATGTCCAACAGTCGACTGCCAGCCTGGCCACTTACCTACAGTAAGAGATTAGCTCGAAAAATGATAAATGCGACTGTTTCTAACCGTCTGATCTCGACCTAGACTTTCCACAGGAAGTCTTAGTTGGATCACCACCTACGGTCGTCCCCGTATAGAGGACACGACCTTACCATCTCTCACTCACACGAGCTTACCTCGATACTTATTTTGTAGCTATCACTTCCGGCCTTCCACTCGATTCCTTCGACTCCCTCCGAAGTCACTCGACAGTCGCTCGACCACCGTGGCTTCCTCCGTGTGTCGCTAGCCTTCAGCTCCAACTTTAGTACTTTTTTGCACACTCTATTTAGCTTGTGAGATAACAATGTAAACATTACTTTGTGGCTTTGCCATAATCAAAACACAGGTTCGATTATGTAGTGCCCCTGCACCATCAATCTGTTGGATCGATTTGAGCGCTAGAGGGGGGGGGGGTGAATAGCGATAAGAAAAAACTTTTCGTAATCGTTCGAATTGGCACGAGTAAACGCAGCGGAAAGATAGCAATAAATAAATAAAAACACGAGGGGTTTTTACTTGGTTCGTAGCCTACGGCTACTACTCCAAGGCCCTAATGGTCCTTGACCACGCACGGAGGGCAAATATTAAACGAACTCCTTCTCGATAGAGATAGGAGTTAAGCGAATACAAAAACTCAATAAAGATTCAAGGTAGAGGGACACTTCCCCTCTCCTTGATATGATTTAAAGCTTGAAAATAAAGACAACTTATACAAAATTAAAGATTATACCGACGACTTCAAGGATTGGAGGTTGAAGCTTTAGTCGTCGTCTCGGCAGCGCTTCGTCGTAGGGATGTCGGAGAGTCGGAGCGTATCGGAAGCACTTGGAAGCTTTTGAATTGATGAAAAAACCTAGGTTTGGCCCTCCTTTTATAGCCTTTAAGCCCCTCAACGAATGGGTCATCAACCAATCACAAATGGGCACAAAACTCCTTGAAAAATGGTGATAAAGCTTGACTCCTCGAGGCTGATTTTTGACCACCGGTTGAATCGCGGCGGTTGAATCGCCGGTTAGGCTGAACTGCCGGTTGAACGCAGTTGAACTGGCAAAGGAGTTTAGCTCAAAATACAAGTGAATTCGATGGCCACTTGCCGTCCGATCTCAACATAGACCTTCCATGGGAAGTCTTGGGTTGGATCGTCGCCTAAGGACGTCCCCGTACAAAGGACACGACCTCACTTACGCTTGCACACACGAGCTTACCTCGATACTTACTTGTCGCTTTTGCTTCCGGCCTTCCACTCGATTCCTTCGGCTCCCTCCGAAGTAACTCGAGTGTCGCCCGACCACCGCGGCTTCCTCCGGGTGTCGCTAGCCTTCAGCTCCAGCATTGAGACTTTTCTGCACACTTGATTTAGCTCGTGAGATAACAATATAAGCTTAACTTTGTATCGTTTGCTATAATCAAAACATAGGTTCGACTTAGGTGCCCACTGCACCAACAATCTCCCCCTTTTTGATTTATGGCAAACCCACATACAAAGTTAAGCAAGCATGAAGAATAATAATGTGCATGAGAGAAAAAAAATGAAGATTAAGTTGGAGTAGTAAGGATTTTCTTCAAGTACTCCCCCTTGAGGAAACCTTGACCGAGGGTGAGTCTTTGAAGAAAGACCTTAATCCTCCCCTTGAGGGTTGCTTTAAGTAATTAACATTACTTAAAATTAGCTTTAGTTAAACGTTTTAAAATTAGCTTTAGTAAAACGTTTTAGTTAAGCCCTTTCTCCCCCTTAAGTAAAACACTAACGACATAAATAAGTTAAGAATTCTCTTAACTTGGCCTTTTGTCAAAAGTTAAATAAGTTCTCAAAACCTAAAGTTAACTTTTGGTTTAAACATGAAGTAAGAGTTAAGTTATCAAAAAATTGAAAAATTTGACCCTTAACTTTGGCCTTTTCTCCCCTTTGCCGTATATCGAAAGAGTAAGGGTGTGTGGAAATCAAAATAATTGCTAAATTTAAAGTCCAAGCATGTTCCACATTTTTTATTAAAATAGTATATTGAAAATAAGCTCATCTATGAAATGTTCGACTCATATTTGGCTTGATTGATATGAAGGATCAACCAGTCCTGGTCGGAGTCGGTTAGTATGTATGATTATACTCCATGGTTCATAGCGATGCACTAGCTCTACATCTGGAACCAGGAGTAAGGTCCTAACATCTCACGCCCATCTACGTGGCTAAGTACACAAACACATTAGTCCTATGTGTTGTGAGATGTATTGGCTCCTTAAATCTATAGGTGCATGATATCTAAGGTATGACCTATGCTAGTTTCATGAAAAAGTAGGAAATAGTAGTAATATAATTTGCAAAACCTATTCTATTACGGCATGCCTAATTTTCGTCTCAAGAGACTAAATTCGCCGGGTAGTGGTTTAGTAAATATGTCCGCTAGGTTAGACTTGAGTCAACATATTCGAGTTGTATGGAGCCGTTGGCTACATGTTCTCGAATGAAATGGTGTTTTACCTCTATATGCTTTGTTCTTGAATGGCATATAGGGTTCTTAGTTAGATTTATCGAACTTATGTTGTCTACAAAAATTTTAGTTTTGGTGAAGTCCAACCTAAAGTCTCGGAGAGTGTGCTTCATCCAAAGAAGTCGAAGTTACACACTCACCCATCGCAACGTATTCTACGGTGGTAGATAAGGCAACACAATGTTGCTTCCTCGCACTAACTCACTAGACTTGAGCCAGTAGTTGACAACAACCACTCGTGCTCTTTCTATCGAGTTTACTACCCGCATAATCCGAATCGGAGTAGCCGATTAGTTCGAACTCCGTAGATCTAGGGTACCAAATACCAACGTTAAGTGTACCCTTAAGATATCTAAGGATACGCTTAACTAGGGTTAGGTGAGACTCCTTAGCACAGGTTTGAAAACCCACATACATATACTTCATCTTGAATAGGATGTCTGCTCATTAAGTATAGGAGACTTCTTTAAGTCAATGGACTTACTTTCTAGGTCTTCTCCTATGTTAACATTAATCGCCATTGGGGTGTTTATTATCTTAGCGTCTTGCATTCCAAATCTTTTAATTAACTCCTTAGTGTATTTTTGTTGATATAGGTATATACCATCCTTAGTTTGTTTAATTTGTAGACCTAAAAAGAAACTTAACTCGCCTACTAAGTTCATTTCAAACTCACTTTCCATGAGTGAAGCGAACTCGTTTAGTAAGTGAGTTAGAGGTTCCAAAAATTATATCGTCTCGTAAATTTGAGCTATGAATATTTCTTTACCTAAGGTTTTTACGAAGAGAGTTGGGTCAACTAAGCCTTGGTTAAACCCTTTTGACTTGAGATGGATTGAAAGATTCTCTCGTACCAAGCTCGAGGAGCTTGTTTAAGTCCATAGAGAGCTTTCTTAAGTTTTAGAACATGGTCGGGTTTATCTAGATTTTCGAATCCGGGGGGTTGGCTAACATAAACTTCTTCTTTAATGTATCCATTTAGGAATGCCGACTTAACATCCATTTGAAATAGCTTAAATCCTCGATGTGCGGCATAAGCTAGCAACATTCGAATGGATTCGAGTCTAGCTCTCTTGGGGCATAGGTTTTAGCGTAATCTAAGCCTTCGACTTCTTGATGAACCCTTTGGCGACTAACCTAGCCTTGTTTCTAACTACTTCACCTTTATCATCAAGCTTATTTCTAAACACCCACCTTGTTCCAATTATCGTTTTGTCTTTAGGTGGTGGTACTAATTCCCACACTTCATTCCTAGTAAATTGAGCTAGCTCTTCTTGCATTGCAATAATCCAATCGGGATCAAGAAGAGCTTGTTCAATTGATTTGGGTTCTATCTTTGAAATTAAGGAAATTTGACTAAGGTTCCTATAGGATGCTCTAGTTCGAACTCCTAGATTAGGATCTCCTATCACTTGATCGATAGGGTGGTTAGTCTGAATCCTAGATTGGGTTGGGTTTGTGTCACCTAATACTTGATCAATGGGGTGACTTGGTTGAACACTAGTTTGACTCGGATCACTTGTCACTTGGTCGACAAGAGAAGTTGGTTGATGTGGATTAGACTCGATCTCAGGGTCAGAGTTAGGTCTAGTATGAGTAGGCTCGCTAATTGGGGTTGTCGGGGGTTTTGTAGGTTCGTGTCCTTCATCAAATACTACATTGATAGTCTCCTCGACTCTAAGGGTGTCGTGGTTATATACTCTATAAGCTCGACTTGTAGTCAAGTATCCTAGAAATATTCCGGTCGTGGTTTTGGATGTAAATTTCCCTAGGTAATCCTTAGTGTTTAGAATATGTACCTTACACCCAAATACCCTAAAGTACTTGATGTTAGGTATTTTATCGTGATAAATCTCATACGAGGTCTTAAGGTGCCTCTTTACCATAAGGATCCTATTCTGGACATAGCAAGCCGTACAGCTTAAAACCTATCAGGTAGGTTATATTCGTTTAACATGGTCCTAGCGGCTTCTTGTAGAGTTCGATTTTTCCGCTCCACTAGGCCATTTTGTTGAGGGGTCCTAGGGCAAGAGAATTCATGGTGGTATCCGTTTAGGTTACAGAAGTCGGTGAACCTTTGATTTTTGAATTCACCACCATGATCGCTTCTAAGTCTTTTAACCTTAAGGTCTTTTTGATTCTCGATTAATTTGAATAGATTGATTAATTGATCTAGGGTATCATTTTTATGTTTGATGAACCTAACCCAGGTAAACATGGAGTAGTCGTCAATTATGACTAAGCAATATTGACTTTTATTGAGTGACTTGGCTCCATGTGAATCGAATAGATCCATATGCAGGAGCTCAAGTACACTTGAGGTTCGTTCTTGGTTAGTTAACTTGTGTTGTGTCCTAGGTTGTTTTCCTTGTTGACAAGCATTACAGATTTTATTAACCAAGTTGTTGAGGTTGGGTAAACCTCTGACTAAGCCACTCTGACTCATCTTGTGGACGAGTCTTGGGTGCGAGTGACCGAGTCGTCGGTGCCACAACCATGATTCCTCTTCCTGTGTCATAAGACATTTGGCTGAGGATTTGATTAAGTTCATTGTATAAATGTTATTTGTCCTAGTTCCTTTGAGTATTGTTTTAGCTGTTTCATTTGTTTTAATTACACATTCATTTTCTAAAAATACGACCTTATAGTTATTGTCACACAATTGGCTTACGCTAAGCAGGTTATATTCAAAATTCTCTACAAGTAATACATTTTTAATAACAAAATTCGAGTTAAGCTCGATATCACCTGATCCGATGATTTTGAGCTTGCCGTTATTCCCAAAGGCTACCGATCCTTGTCGTTTGAATCGAAGCTTTGTGAATTTGAGTTGATCCCCGGTCATGTGTCGGGAGCAACCACTGTCCAACATCCATTGATCCTACACACAAGGTGGTTGGATTGGATGTTAGATTTTTATTTTTAAATTGGTTGTAAGTTGTTAAACCTAGGTCATCTCACCCGAGTCTATATGATCAAGCATGTTATACTTATGTGTTTTTTGTGAGATGACTCCCAATTAAATTTATTAAGTGGATTTAGGTTTAAGTGATTTTATGTTGAGATGATTTTCAATTAAATTGATTAAGTGGATTTTGGTTCAAGTAATTAGGATTTAGGTTCAAGTAATTTTATATTGAGATGATTTTCAATTAAGTTTGATTAAGTGGATTTAGGTTCAAGTTAGATTTGGATTTAACCCAAGGCTTGTCAAGTTTACCTTTTCAAGATCATGGCTTCCAGGTCGTGGCGAGGCACAGGGGCCTTCTTTTATCGGATCATCGACCACTTCCTTAGACAAAGCCATGTTCAAGAAAATGATGACTTGACTCACCTAAGACTATTTCCTAGTCTAACTAGTTATTTTTGAAAAGAGGCTCCCCGAGGCTCAATCTTTTCGAAGGATTTTAGTTGGTTATTTGAAAAGAGGCTCCCCGAGGCTCAATCTTTTCGAAGGATTTTTTAGTTGGTTATTTGTGTATTCCAAGTGAGTTAAAAAAACAACAACAAAAAAAACTAAGCATGCAATTTCTAAGTTAAAGCACAAACATGTTTTGTACTGGCTCCCCCTAGACGGTTGAATCGGTTCGGTCTATCCACATAGTGGATTTGGTCCTTGGGAACCCAGTACGAGTTAGATCCTAGAGTTGAAATCAAAGTGGTCTTAGGGACCCATGCTTGGACACATTTTTTATGTCTACTTACGATTGACATATACGACTTATTGGTCGTGTTTGAGCTAAACCCTAGTCCGTCCTTGTTGTACACGGCCCTTTGCGATCCAAGTAGGAGGTCAAGTCCTTTGGATCCCAAAGTAAACCTTTCCAACGTATTCCTAAGATCTTCGACTGGACTTTTCAAGAGTGAGTTCTCAACTTCGAGTTTTTCAACCCGAGTTGAGTCCTTCTCTTGAACTCGACTAGTCGAAGAGGTTAGGGAGACCTCGTGTTTGAGGAGTTTAACTTCCTCAACCAGGGTCTCGACCTTGGACTCGGACTTAGCTAACTTCCTAGACAAAAACCTAACCGTATTATGTAAAGTATTAAATAAAGTACGACTCACCTTAAGGGTATCTTTTGAACCGGATGCGTATCCGTGGCTTGACTTGAAGGTTGCTTCGTAGTCCTAATCATCCTCCTGCTCGACTCAAGTTCGGGTTCGGTCTCCGTGTCTGACTCAATTGATTTCGCCATGAAGACGTGGTCTTCGTCTTCTTCGGATGACGCTTCTTCCCATGTCGCGTTGAGGGCCTTCTTGTGCTTAGGTCCGTGGTGGTTGAGCTTGGGGCACTCGGACTTGATATGTCCAAACCTGTTACACTCATAACACCTAATATTAGAACTTTTAGGTTTACCTTGGTTGGGTCGAGTCGTGGTTCGCTTTCGTCCCTTGGCTATTCTTCGAGCTAGGTTCATTAGTTCGGCAGTCAATTCCGGGTCAACTTCTTCTTCGGACTCGTCTTCCTCCTCGGTTGGTGGTGGCTTGCTTGCGATTTTCTTCTTCTTTGATCCTGCAAATAAAGCTATACCCCTCTCGGGTTCCGAGTTGGATTGTTCATGTAATTCGAAATCGGAAAAGAGTTCATCTAACCTAATTTTAGAAAGATCCTTGGAGACCTTGTAGGCATCGACCATGGATGCCAACAAGGTAGTCCTCGGAAAAGAGTTTAGAACATACCTTATAAGGTCGCGGTTTTCGACCTTTTGCCCGATTGCGTGTAAGTTGTTGACGATGTCCTGGACACGGGCGTGGAGTTGCGTCGCGGATTCGTGTTCCTGCATTTTTAGTGTGTACAATTTATTGAATAACAAATCACGCTTACATACCTTGGCTTGATCCGATCCTTCGTGTAACTCGATTAGTTTAGTCCAAAGATCCTTTGCGCTTATGAAGGGGCCGACGCGATTTAACTCCTCCTTGGATAGGCCGCATTGGAGGATTTGTGTTGCCTTGGCGTCGGCTTCGACTTGTCGTTTTGTTGCAATGGTCCATTGATCATAATCCAAGGAGTCACCCACTTCATTAGTCGGAAGTGTGAAACCCGTTTGGATTATGATCCACATCTCGAGTTGGGTTTTTAGAAAGCATTCCATCCGACCCTTCCAATAACGGAAGTCATCTCCGCGTTATAAACGGAGGTCGGACGGTGCTAAAACCCTAGATGGGCCATTGAAACAAAAAGACAAAAAGAGAAGACCGAAAAGCTAGCAAAGACAAAAACTCAAAAACAAGTACCAAGACTCGCGTCTTGGATTAGTAGTGCGGGAGAGAATTTAACAAACAAAATAAATAGAAATAAACAGAATTAAAAGAAAATAAATCTGTAAAAAAAAGCTAGATTGGTGGTTTCACCAAATCTTAGCAACCCCGCCTCGATACCAATTGTTGGATCGATTTGAGCGCTAGAGGGGTGAATAGCGATAAGAAAAAACTTTTCGTAATCGTTCGAATTGGCACGAGTAAACGCAGCGGAAAGATAGCAATAAATAAATAAAAACACGAGGGGTTTTTACTTGGTTCGTAGCCTACGGCTACTACTCCAAGGCCCTAATGGTCCTTGACCACGCACGGAGGGCAAATATTAAACGAACTCCTTCTCGATAGAGATAGGAGTTAAGAGAATACAAAAACTCAATAAAGATTCTATGTAGTGGGACTCTACCCCTCTCCTTTTTTTGATTTAAAGCTTGAAAATAAAGAGATCTTTTAGAAAATTAAAGATTATACCGGCGACTTCTAAGGATTGGAGGTTGAAGTCTTCGTCTCGGCGCCGTCGTGGGAGTCGAAGCGTATCGGAAGCACTTGGAAGCTTTTTAATTGATGAAAAACCCTAGGTTTGGCCCTCCTTTTATAGCCTTTAAGCCCCTCAACGAATGGGTCTTCAACCAATCACAAATGGGCACAAAACTCCTTGAAAAATGGTGATAAAGCTTGACTCCTCGAGGCTGATTTTTGACCACCGGTTGGCTGGAATTGAGCTGCCGGTTGAACTGGCGCTGAACTTGCCACGGTTGAACTGGCCGGTTGAACTGGCAGCCACGATTTTTGACTAAAAAAGGAGTTTAGCTCAAAATACAAGTGAATTCGATGGCCACTTGCCGTCCGATCTCAACATAGACCTTCCATGGGAAGTCTTGGGTTGGATCGTCGCCTAAGGACATCCCCGTACAAAGGACACGACCTCACTTACGCTTGCACACACGAGCTTACCTCGATACTTACTTGTCGCTTTTGCTTCCGGCCTTCCACTCGATTCCTTCAGCTCCCTCCGAAGTAACTCGAGTGTCGCCCGACCACCGCGGCTTCCTCCGGGTGTCGCTAGCCTTCAGCTCCAGCATTGAGACTTTTCTGCACACTTGATTTAGCTTGTGAGATAACAATATAAGCTTAACTTTGTATCGTTTGCTATAATCAAAACATAGGTTCGACTTAGGTGCCCACTGCACCAACACAATCTCCCCCTTTTTTATCTATGGCAAACCAACACAAAGTTAAGGGAAATTAAAGCATAAAACAAGTATAGTAGATGATGAATGTCATTTCCAAAAACTCCCCCTTAACCAAAACTCCCCATTAACCCTAGGTGAGTTTTGAAAGAGAAAATTTAATTTTCAAAATTAATTTTTGTGTTACTCCCCCTTAACTTTCGCTCTTCTCCCCCTTTTTCCATAAATCAAAACAAAAAAAATTGGGGGTTTTGTATAAAATAGGGGTTTAAAAACAATATCGTACATGCATGCATCAAGATAAATCAAATATGAGTCCAAGCATGTGTCTAGCAGTAGTTAGATAGATTTGTTCGAGGTGTGTCCCTCTGCACCAATAATCTAAAGGTTTGTAATATAACCCTTTGGGTTAGTTTGCTTTCCCCCTTAGTCAAATATATGAAGTATAAGAGATATAGGGGGCGCTAAACTTTGGCCTAAGAGTTGTTAAGTACAATAGTTGAGAAAATAATTAGTATTTTAGGTTATATTTCAATTATCTTTAACATCTCACCCATTCTATGTGTCTCAGAATTTGTTCACCTTATATGTTTTGTGAGATGATTTTAAATTGATTAAAGATAGTCAACCTTGTGTTAGAATCGGATTTAACCTTTAGATCGTTAAGTAACTTTTCGATAAACTAGCTTCTAGGTCGTGGCGAGGCACAAGGGCCTTCTTTGATCGGAACAACGACCACTTCCTTAGACAAAGCCAAATTCAATAAAATATGACTTAAGTCACTTAGGGTTACTTCCTGGTCTAATTAGTTTAGGATACAGTGAGGTAGCTTCGGATAGTTCCACTCGGTCAAGTGCACCAAGCTAGATACGCCTTATCTAGCTCGAATACATGAGACTTTGTTTCCCTAATGTACTATCATCTCGCCGCGTCCTGATACTATGTTGTCAAGAGTTGACTAACTTATTTTCCCTTTCTAGCCGCTCTAAAAAATTAAAGTAAAATATGAAATAGTTTTGCTAAGTAAGCGGGTATACTATTTTAGTGTTAGCTCCCCCTTGACCATTGAACAAGTATGGTCTATTCAAATAATAAACTTGATCCTGGGGAATCCAAACATTATTAGTCCTTATGTGTGAGTTCAGTAAAACCTTTGGGACCCATGCTTGGACTCTTTGATGACTACGATTTACGATAGACATATATGATCTATTCGTAGTCTTTTACTTAAATCTGAGTCTGACTTTGTTGTACACGGCTCTTTGGGTTCCAAGTAGTCAGTTAAGGTTCATAGATCCCAACATGAACCTTTCCAACCTAACCTCAACCTCCTGAACTCGGTCTTTCAAGTGAGAATTCTCCTTTTCAAGTTTTTCAACTTGGGTTGAGTTTCCGTCTTGAACTTGACTAGTTGAAGAGGTTAGAGTAGCCTCTTGCTTGAGGGTTTCAACCTCCTTAAGTAACGATTCAACCCTAGACTCAGACTTAGTTAATTTCCTAGTAAGCATTTTAATTGTATTGTAAAGCGTATGAATTAGTGAGCGGCTAACCTTAATTTTCTCTTTTGGTCCGGCTTTGAGTTGCTTCTTGAAGTAGTCCTCGAGTTTGGAGTCGGTGTTGTAATTGGATTCGGATTCGGACTCTGACTCGAACTCTTCGGGTCTTGCCATGCATGCTATGCCGACGCCTTCTTCATTGTCCCATGTTGCATGAAAAGCCTCCTTTTGATTTGGTTTGAATTGTGCCCTCTTTTGATTCTTTAGTAGACTCCTTTCCCTCCGAACGATTTTCCGCACTACGTTCACTATTGCTACTGCCTTTTCATATTCGGACTCTGATTCGTCTTTGGGTTCGATTCTATCTTCTTGCCTAGTAGGCGGCTTGCTTCTTTGTCTTGCAAGTAGAGAAATACCTCTCTCGGCCCGAAGCATGTTAGTCTGCTCGTGAAATTCAAATTCGGAAAATAGTTCGTGTAATCTAAGCTTCGAAAGGTCCTTAGAGACCTTATAGACATCGACCATGGATGCCCACAAGGTAGTCCTAGGGAATGCATTTAAAGCATACCTTATAAGGTCCCAGTTCTCTACGGCTTGCCCGATCTAGTGGAGATCATTGACGATGTCTTGGATTTGTGCCTGTAGTTGGGTGGCGGTCTCGCGATCCTGCATCTTTAGATTATATAGTTTATTTAAAAGTAAATCTCTTCTACATACCTTAGCATCGGACGTCCCTTCGTGTAGATCAATCAATTTGTTCTAGAGGTCTTTGGCGCTAATGAATGGTCCGATGTAGTTGAGTTCCTCCTTGGACAAGCCGCATTGCAATATTTGGGTTGCTCTTGCATCGGCTTCTATTTGCCTCTTGGTTGCATTTGTCCACTTGTTAAAATTCAAGGGCTCCCCTTGATCATTGGGGGGTAGAGAAAAGCCGGTTTGGATTATTATCCAAGTCTCGACTTGTGTTTTCAAGAAACACTCCATCCGACCTTTCCAATAACAGAAATCATTTCCGTTAAAGAACGGAGGTCAGGTGGTGCTATACCCCTCAATGTGAGCCATTACGTATCTTGTAAAACACGAATAAAAACCAAGGAGAATTCCAAGACTTGGTCTTGGATTAGTAGTGCGGGAAATAATAGGAAATAAACAGAAATAAACAAGAAGGATAAGAAACTAACAAAAACTGGAAGCTTACGACATTCGATGTCCCCGAAAGGGTACTAAACGTTTGTTTTTGGGGCTAGAAACAGCTTGTTAAGAAAGTAAACCCTCATAAGAAATGTAGATCTCTCAGAGAGCTTCGTTTTGTGAGTCCACTTGTGCGAAAAGTTATGACCATTTTACCGTCGGCTACTCCAAAAGAGAATACTTGCAAACACACAACCAAAAGAAAAGTACCAAGACTTCGTCTTGGATTAGTAGTGCGGGAGGAAACTAAAACCAAAAAAAAACTGGAATTGAAAAATACAAAAAGAAAACCAAAAAGTGCTAGATTGGTGGTTTCACCAAATCTTAGCGGCCTCGCTCTGATACCAATTGTTGGATCGAGAAGCGTCGCTAGAGGGGGGGGGTGAATAGCGAGCGTAAATTTTTTCGTTCGTTTGTTCGATACACGAGTAAGCACAACAGAAAATAAAGAGACACGTTTATATTACTTGGTTCACAACCAAGCGGTTGCTACTCCAAGGCCCTAACGGTCCTAGACCGCGTACTGAGGGCAAAACACTATAACTTCTCCTCCTCGTTAGAGGTAGGAGACAACGATCACAAAACCGAAAGTACGAGGATGAGGCAACAAGCCTACCTCACCTCATTATGAATAAAAACAAAGAATACAATAGAATAGGTTACTTGTTGCTGCTGCCGACGAAGAGGATGAGAACTTGTCGTCGCATCGGCGTTATGACAGTGTTGAAGCTTTGGCATTGTAAGAGCACTTGAGAATAGACTTGATAATGTTTGTAGTTGGAATCCTCCCCTCCTTTTTTAGATTTTGGCCTCTGAATATGTCTCCTCTTTTTTCAGAACAAATCACGAAGTTGTATAAATTTTATCGCGAAGTGGTCGTGGCAAACCTTATCCGTTTTGACATAGCACAAAGGTTGATTCGTCGCCATTAGTCGACTGATGCATCCCATCAGTCGACTGATGAGCATCAGTCGACTGCCCAATATCCAGCAGTCGATTGCTAGCCTGGCCACTTCCCTACAGTAAAAGGTTAGCTCGGAAAATGATAAATGTGACGGTTTCTAACTGTCCGATCTCGACCTAGAATTTCCACAGGAATACTTAGTCGGATCGCCGCCTACGGTCATCCCCGTAAAGAGGACACGACCTTACCATCTCTCACTCACACGAGCTTACCTCGATACTTACTTTGAATCTCTCACTTCCGGCCTTCCACTCGATTCCTTCGACTCCCTCCGAAGTCACTCGAGTATCGCCCGACCACTACGACTTCCTTCGGGTGTCACTAGCCTTTAGCTCCAGCTTTAGTACTTTTTTGCATACTCGATTTAGTGAAGGGTTTTGCGTATCGAGTCCGTGAGGGGAAACTTCGCTTCCCACTTGACCTCGGTCGTTTGTTCATGGCGATCCCATCGATGTCCCCGAATTAAAAAATTTAATCCTAGACACAAGGGATTGTCCAAACAACCAAGTCATCGTCGTGCTATTCGTTTAGAGAGGTCACTTGAACAAACTCGTTGTTCAAGCGACCATCCTCTATTCTACGAGTAGCCGTGGAATAGACGATGTACGGATTGCCGACTTTTGTATTTATGATCGGGATCCAAGTATTATTTAGCCACAAACATAATATTACATGCTCATAATTGGAAAACAAAAACAAACATGTTACAAAAGAGAACGAAAAATAGGTATACCTCTCGATCTTCTAATGTATGACCTTCCTCCTTCGGACGTCGTGTGGGCGACGTTCTACCAAAAGTTGAAGCTCCTAGATCACAAATATTCTTTCCTTTCTCTTCCAAAGCAAGAGGAAGAATAGAAAAAAGGTTCTTCTCCTTCCTATAGCCAACCAACAAGCAACCAAAGGAAACCTTGTCGCCGGCCAAGAAAGAGGAGGAGATGATGATGGAAACCTACCAAGACACTAAGGGAAAGCCCTAAGTCTTGTTTCCACCACTCAAGGAGAAGGAGAAGAGAGGTTTGGATGCCGAAAAATGGCTGGAAAAGGGCTGGAAAAGCTACTGGATGCCGACCACCTTGAAGGAAGAAGAAGAAAGGAATTACCTTCCTTATTTGGTGCCGCCACCCTTAAAACCTAGCTTCCAAGCCTTGCCGGCCAAAACCCTAGCTCCTCTTGGATTATTTCTCCATGCTAACCGCTCAAGCTCCTTTTATAGAGTTAGGGATAAGCCTCCTTTTAATCTCTACCATTGGTTCTAGGGATTTAATCTCAACCGTCGGATCTAGAGATTTAATCTCAACCGTCGGATCTTAGAGATTTAATCTCTACCTATGGATCTAGAGTTTTGTTTCTATCCATTAGATCTAAGATTCATGAGGTGTTAATAGGCCACATTAGGGACCCAGAGGAGGAGTTGGATCTTGGCCACCCATGGATCAAGCCCACATAAAGTCCGATACATTAATGATAATCCAATCCATAAAGGATTATCATTGATCTACCTCACTACCCCCCATAAGTTAATATGGACTCCATATATTATTTGTATATTTTCTCCCCGTGTTTAAGATCTCGAATGTCCGTCAATTAATTAATTTACTGACCATTAATTAATCAATATCTAACTTCATGAGTAGTACCACTCAACCTTTTCATCATGCCAGACCAAGTCCACCTGCAGGGTTTACATGATTAACCTTATGAGATCCTCAAGGGGACATCATCATCCTATTATATCAGACACAATTTCCTCCTATAATCAACGACACACAATATAAATAATATCATTTCCCAACTTACCGAGCCTATCGATTTAATCAATAAATCTCGCCCATTGCTAAATCAAAGAGATGAATACTAAGTATATGTGCCCGTTATTATATCGAGATTATGAGCATGTACTAAATATTATCTGAGGTCCGATTCGATTATGTAGTCAGCACTAAATCGAATCACCTCTAAGTCGGTCCTGCTCAATATACACAAAGTCCACTAGTGTGATTCTATGGTCAAGACAAACCAATACCAAATCACACTACAACCATTCCGATGGTTTGTCCAAAGCCATCTCGGTTGTGAGCCTTTACTTGTACTTTACAAGGAGCCAATAACATGATCTCTCGTGTGACACCACACACCATGTTATCTACAATGTAATGTATTAGACAATATTGCATAACCATAAAAATGCAATCAATGATCATGTGATTCTTATTTCCAAATAAAAATGTTCATACAAAAGATAGACTTTTCAGTATACATCATTACAATCTCCCACTTATACTAAAAGACTATTCTGTCCTCAAACTGCCATACATCTTATCCCCATTCCCTCCACATGCCTATCAAAAGCTCTCGCCGAAAGGGCCTTAGGGAAAGGATCTGTCAGGTTATCTTCTGATGCAATCTTGGCCACAACAACTTCTCCTCTCTCTACGATTTCTCGTATCAAGTGGTACTTACGCTCTATGTGTTTACTAGCCTTATAGGCTCATGGTTCCTTCGAGTTTGCAATTGCACCACTATTATCACAATAAATTGTGATAGTTCTGGGAAAACCAGGAATCACATCCAAGTCCATCACGTAGTTCCTGAGTCATACAACTTCTTTGGCAGCCTTAGAGGCTGCCACATACTCAACTTCCATGGTGGAGTCCGCCACGCATTTATGCTTGACACTCCTCCATACAATGGCTCCACCTCCCAGAGTAAACACAAAAACTGATGTAGACTTACTATTATCTCTATCAGATTGGAAGTCGAAATCTGTGTAACCCACAGGGAGTAATTGGTCTTGCCGGTAAACGAGCATATAATCCCTAGTCCATCTCAGGTACTTCAATATATGCTTTACCGCAGTCCAATGTCCCTATCCTGGATTACTCTGATATCTGCTGACCATGCCCACGACAAAGCAGATATTTAGTCTCATACATAGCATCGCATACATGAGGCTTCCTACTACCGAAGCATAAGGAACCATCTTCATCTCCTCTATCTCCTCAGATGATCTAGGACATATCTCTTAAGATAAAGGAACTCCATGCCTGAAAGGTAGAAAACCCTTCTTGGAGTTCTGCATGCTAAAACGATCCATTATCATATCTATGTATGAAGCGTGGGATAAGCACAACATCCTTTTTCTACGATCTCTTATAACCTTGATCCCAAGGATGTGTCCCACCTCTCCCAAGTCCTACATATCAAACTGTTTGGATAACCATACCCTTACATCCGATAACACCTTGATATTGTTGCCAATCAATAAAATGTCATCTATGTATAGTACTGGAAATACCACTACGTTTCCGTCATATCTCTTGTATACACAAGACTCATCCAGACTTTGAATAAATCCATAAGACTGGATTACCTCATCAAAGCGGATGTTCCAAGATCTCGAAGCTTGTTTTAATCCATAAATGGACCGATTAAGCATACATACAAGATGCTCTTTGCCCTTAGCAATGAATCCCTCTGGTTGCTTCATAGAGATGTTTTCCTCAAGACTTCCTTTAAGGAAAGCTATCTTGACATCCATCTGCCACACCTTATAATCCATATGAGCTGCTATGCATAAGAGAATCCGGATAGACTTAAGCATGACTACCGGCGAAAAGGTCTCCTCATAATCGATACCCTCATTCAAAGTATACCCCTTCGCAACGAGCCTCGCTTTGAAGGTCTTAACCTTCCCATCTATTCCTCTCTTTCTCTTGTAGATCCACTTGAATCCAATGGTTTTTATACCATAAGGTGGTTCTACTAGCTCCCAGACCTAATTTGAATCCATAGATTCAATCTCGGCATTCATTGCACTTTGCCACGATACTGCATCTTTATCTTGGATTGCCTCGTCATATGTCCAGGCATCAGGTTCATGTTCACCAGGGACCAAATCAGAAGATTCTCTCAAGAACATGAATCTATCAGGCTGTCTCACAACCCTCCCACTATGATGAGGTATCACCTATGTATCCTCTGTGACACGCGGTGCAGTGACATGTGGTATGTCCTCTTGTACCGGTGGTACTAAAGAAGTGACTTCCCCTTTTAATTCCTCTAGAACAATTTTACTCTTGGGCTTGTGGCTCATCACATAGTCCTCCTCTAGAAATTTGGCGTTCGTGCCAACGATCACCCTCTAATCTCTAGGACTATAAAACAAACCACCCTTCGTTCCTCTAGGATAGCCAACGAACATGCGTACTTATGTACGAGGTTCCTACTTACCAGCATATGCCTTCAGCACATGTGCTGGACTCCCCCATATCTGAATATGTCATAGACTAGGCTTTCGCCCAGTCCACAACTCTATGGGAGTAAAAGGCACTGATTTAGATGGAACCAAGATCAGAATGTACACTGCCGTATCTAGAGCATATCCCCAGAACAAATCTGGCAACTCAGAATAACTCATCATCGATCTAACCATCTCCATAAGAGTCCTATTCCTTCGCTCTACTACACCGTTCTGCTGGGGTGTGCCAGGTGCAGCCAATTGGGATTGAATCCCAGCCTCTGATAAGTAATTTTTAAACTCTCCCAATACGTACTCGCCACCAGAATCAGATCGTAGTGTCTTGATACTTTTACCTTGATGTTTCTCCACATCAGCCTTCATTTCTTTGAACTTGTCAAAGCATTCAGACTTGCGGCGCATCAGGTAAATGTATCCATATCTTGAGTAATCATCTATAAAGGAGACGAAATACTCAAAACCACCTCTATCCTGGATAGTCATAGGACCACACAAATCAGAATGAACCAATTCTAACACATCTTTGGCTCTATACCCCTTGTCCATAAAAGGCCTCTTGGTCATCTTACCCTCCAAGAAATATTCGCAGGTTAGGAGATCCTTCACCACTAAAGAACCCAAAGGTCCATCAGATATCAACCTTTGAATTCTGCTTAGGTTAATGTGACCAAGCCTAAGATGCCAAAGATATGTTTTGTACATCTTCGAAGGTTCTTTTCTCTTATTGGAATTAGAAGATGAGTTATTAATTTCATTGTGCATCGTGGGAGCTTTTTGTTCAAGTGTTTACAAATTTCCTATCAATGCACCCGAACAGATAATGTCCTTATCCCTTTTTATAACAACTCTGTCATTAAAAGAAATAGAATATCCATCCATAAACAATTTAGAAACTGAAATTAAATTCTTTCTAAATAAGGGTACATAAAGGCAATACTTAAGAACCAAAAGTTTATTTTCTCAAAAGATAAATGAAGGTCTCCCACTGCAACTGCTGCCACCTTCGTGGCATCGCCCAAGTACACGGTAATCTCTCCCTCAGCCAGTCGTCTAGTTTCCTGGAACCCCTGCAAAGTATTACAGACATGATCAGTGGCTCCCCTATCTACACACCAGGTGCCGGTAGACAATACCGCTAAACATGTTTCAACGACTAGACCTAAAGATATACCTTTGTTCTTGAGGTTGGGGCAGTCCTTCTTCTTTTGTCCAGTCTGCTTACAAGTGAAACACTTGCCTTTCGACTTCTTCACTCCTCCCTGAGTACCTCCCACCGCCTTTGCCCCAGTTTGTTTCTTCTTCTTCTTGCCTTTCGGCTTAGAATTAGAAACCTTTTGGGTCACCATGGCATGTGCCTGAGCACTCTGACAAAATAGCCCCTCTATCGCCTGGAGTTCTGTCAGAAGTTCTGCCAATGAATACAACCTCTTGTTCATGTTGTAGTTGAGGTGAAACTGCTCAAAACTCCTAGGTAGAGACTGGAGAATGATATCGACCTGGGTTTCCCCATCGCTCTCAGCTCCGAGGACTTCCAACTTATTCAAATGAGCCAACATCTTGAGAACATGATCCCTTACTGGTGTTCCCTCGATCATGGTGGTCGTCATCAAGTTTCTCATGGCTTCTTGCCTCGCAACCCGATTCTGGTGTCCGGAAAGCTCTTTGAGATTGAGCATCATGTCATAAGCTATGGGCATGGCTTGATGTTGATGTTGCAGTACATTTGACATAGATGCCAAAATGTAACACCGCATCATCTCATCGGCCTTTACCCACTTCTTATAACTCTCTCTCTACTTTTCCCCAGAATCTTCTGCAGGCTTAGGAGGACACTCTTCGAGGAGTACATATTTGTATTCCTTAGCAGTCAAGACAATGTCTAGATTACTCTTCCAATCAACATAGTTGGGTCCAGTAAGTTTGTTCTCTTTTAGTATCACAGCAAGTGGGTTGAAAGTCATTTTGAAAGAAAACCTAATAATCACATAAATCAAAACATTAGATTTAAAAAAATTATTGATTCCTCAAACAATAAAATTTTAAAATCAATCAACATCTCAAAACACCGAGAATATCGTATGCCACGATAGTGTGGACGTATACGAATTCTACATTTGTAAGAGGAGGTTTTACCCATTAATTTTACTATCTTGTCAACCTAACTTTATGACAAGTAAAATTAATAGTTGGTTCCTCTTTTGCCCTACAAATAAAAGCAGTGACTCCGATGGGGAGGATACTTATATTTGTATCTAATTGTTCACCATTACTCGGTACCAAGGTAATTATCTCGGGTTATATGCCTTACGATGGGGAAGTGTACACGCTCCTTGATAATTACCTATAACCATATTTTGACCTTGTGATCCGTAAACAAACTCATCCGATGGGGAGGAAGGCACTCAGAGCCAATGCGCAAGTTTGTTTGCATCACTTGTCAAATCGTAATGGAGGCCGTGAGAATTTTAAAAATTCCCTCTCCCACTTAGTAATTTGAAATTGAAAAATTTTCCTAGCCTACGCCATGCATATCAAACAAAAAGTAATAAATATGAAAAATAAATTATTTTCCTACTATTATGGCT
Organism: Wurfbainia villosa; assembly: GCA_025175895.1. Taxonomy (NCBI): domain Eukaryota; kingdom Viridiplantae; phylum Streptophyta; class Magnoliopsida; order Zingiberales; family Zingiberaceae; genus Wurfbainia; species Wurfbainia villosa. The sequence continues at coordinate 67,646,477 of CM045990.1, read as the reverse complement.
TTTGTCTTCAATATGTCTCCCGTCGCAATGCCTTCTCGTCCGTTCCTCCTACGCCATGTACAAGCCATCCAGAGATCCAAGCCAAGACTAAAACCTATTTTAATTTAAATCCATCGATCATATACTCCACGAGGGAGTGTACATGAAATCTAGATCGAAAGAAAAATAAAATAAAGAGTGGATAAATAATGTCGTATCTAATTTACAAAAAATCAAATACTAGCCTCGTCAACCCCGAGGATTCAACAAAATAAACATTTACACACATACAATCACATAAACACATATGGCCATAATAGTCGGATCATATGCCTGCAACCAAAGAGTTAAACTACGCATATCCTACTATTATCCGATACATATAATATATGAAAAGTGCATAAAAATTTTAACCGAATCCTAAACACACAAAACCAGAAACCTTGGCTTTGATATCAATTGAAGGGTTTTGCTTATCGAGTCTGTGAGGGGAAACTTCGCTTCCCACTTCACCTTGGTCGTTTGTTCATGGCGATCCCATGGATATCCCCAGATTAAAAAATTTAATCCTAGACACAAGGGAATGCCCAAACAACCAAGTCAACATCGTGCTATTCGTTTAGAGAGGTCACTTGAACAAACTCGTTGTTTAAGCGACCATCCTCTATTCTACAAGTAGCCACAGAATATACGATGTACGGATCACCGGCTTTTGTATTTATGATCGGGATCCAAGTATTATTTAGCCACAAATAGAATATTACATGCTCATAATTGAAAAACAAAAACAAACATGTTACAAAAGAGAACGTAGAATAGGTATACCTCTCGATCTTCTAATGTATGACCTTCCTCCTTTCGGACGTCGTGTGGGCGACGATCTACCAAAAGTTGAAGCTCCTAGATCACAAATCTTCCTTCCTTGCTCTTTCAAAGCAAGAGGAAGAATAGAAACAAGGTTCTTCTCCTTCCTATAGCCAACCAACAAGCAACCAAAGGAAACCTTGCCGCCAGCCAAGAAAGAGGAGGAGATGATGATGGAAACCTACCAAGACACTAAGGGAAAGCCATAAATCTTGTTTCCACCACTCAAGGAGAAGGAGAAGAAAGGTTTGGACGTCGAACAATGGCTAGAAAAGCTGCAGGATGTCGGCCACCTTGAAGGAAGAAGAACAAAGGAATTACCTTCCTTATTTGGTGCCGCCACCCTTAAACCCTAGCTTCCAAGCCTTGCCGCCCAAAACCCTAGCTCCTCTTGGATTATTTCTCCACGCCAACCCCTCAAGCTCCTTTTATAGAGTTACGGAAAAGCCTCCTTTTAATCTCTACCATTGGTTCTAGGGATTTAATCTCAACCATCTGATCTAGAGATTTAATCTCAACCGTCGGATCTTAGAGATTTAATCTCTTCCTATGGATCTAGAGTTTTGTTTCTATCCATTGGATCTAAGATTTATGAGGTGTTAATAGACTACATTAGGGACCATGAGGAGGAGTTGGATCTTGGCCACCCATGGATCAAGCCCACATAAAGTCTGATCCATTAATGATAATCCAATCCACTAAAGGATAATCATTGATCTACCTCACCAACCCCCATAAGTTAATATGGGCTCCATATATTATTTGTACATTTACTCCCCATGTTTAAGATCTCGAATGTTCGTCGATTAAATAATTTACTGATCATTAATTAATCAACATCTAACTCCATGAGTAGTACCACTCAGCCTTTTTATCATGCCGAACCAAGTCCACCTGCAGGGTTTACATGATGAACCTTATGAGCTCCTCAAGGGGACATCATCATCCTAATATTTAGGACACGATTTCCTCCTATAATCAACGACACACCATATAAATAATATCATTTCGCAACTTACTGAGCCTATTGATTTAATCTATACATCTCGCCCATTTGTAAATCAAAGAGATGAATACTAAGTATATGTGTCTGTTATTATATCGGGATTAAAAGCATGTACTAAATAATATTTGAGGTCCGATTCGATCATATAGTCAGCAATAAATTGAATCACCTCTAAGTCGGTCCTGCTCAATACACTCAAAGTGCACTAATGTGATTCCATGGTCAAGACAAACCAATACCAAATCACACTACAACCATTCTGATGGTTTGTCCAAAGTCATCTCGGTTGTGAGCCTTTACTTATACTTTACAAGGAGCCGATAACATGATCTCCCGTGTGACACCACACACCATGTTATCTACAATGTAATGTATTAGACAATGTTGCATAACCATAAAAATGCAATCAATGATCATGTGATTTTTATTTCAAAATAAAAATGTTCATACAAAAGATAGACTTTTCAGAATACATCCTTACATTTAGCTCGTGAGATAACGATGTAAACTTAACTTTGTGTCTTTGCCATAATCAAAACACAGGTTCAATTATCTAGTGCCCCTGCACCAACACGAAGGTGTTGGGGACAATTTGGTGCTCTAGAGGGGAGTGAATATCGATTCATCGATTTGTCGTTCATTCGTGATTTCTTGCCAACAAGATGGTTAGCACAATGAAATACAAGATACAATGTAGAAACAAATAAACATGACAATCACACACACTCAACATCGGATTTTACGTGATTCGGAACCCTAGTTCTTACTCTACGACCGAGCTCTAGTGCCCACACCACTAAAACTTGTCTCCTTCTCGGAATATAATCCGAAGGTGGAGTAACCTTTTACAAGAAGGAGCTTACAATAAGAAATACAACCAAACAACAAGTGTAAAGAATAAAAATGAAACACAACAATAATACACTACACAAGAATGATTGAACACTTGATTACTTATTGGTTGCTTTGGAAAGGTTTGGGAGGTCTGGAATGCAACAACAATTTCCCTCAAAGAGATCCAAGACCTATTTTCTTCTCGTCTTCATGAAGTCACCTTATAAAGTTGTATCTTGGGTTGATTCCGCCACACAGTCGACTGGCCTTACCCACTAGTCGAATGTCTAGTTATCCGTTGTCTCACAATGCACTAATCCATATTGGATTCTTCCTGACCAGTCAACTACCAAAGACACAACTCAGAAGTCGAACCTCAGTCGACTACTCGACCAGTCGACTGGGTCATAACCCTAGTCGACTACCTGAGTCAACTAAGCCTCTCGAGTGCCATGCACTCTGCTAGTTGACTAGTCAATACCACCAATCGACTGGTAAATCTTAAAACTCAGGTTTAACTCAAGTATGATTCTTCATACTTGATACTCACCCTAGGCCTAGACCTAAGCCTTCACGCCACCTCCATTAGCCTCACACCCTCAGGGTTCATCCGAGTCCTCCACGATTTCTTCACCCTTCACGGTAGCCTTCAGGTGCTTCCATCGGCTTCATCATGCCATGAAGTACTGAGAGCCTAGGCCTAAGCCTTCAAGCCACTTCCATCAGCCTCAAGCCCTTGGATCGAGTCCATGACTCCTCACCCTTGGCCCTACCCTTCAAGTGTAGAAATGGTTGGCATCGCTCGAGGGGGTGAATAGCAATTTCTCATCATTTGATGGATTCGATTGCATTAGGTTTGTGTTCATAACGAAGATCACTTTTTCTTGCTTGTTTGGTTCCTTGGACTACTCTTGAAGACCCTGCATTGCAGTAGCATTTTGTCTCAAATCACCTCAAGAACCATGGCTAAAATCCTCCTTCTCAAGCTCCTTTTATAACCTGCATCAAGTTGATTTTGTGCCTCACAGCCGACTGCCAAAAGGCACCAATCGACTGCCCATAGTCTCGTTGTCTCATAATGGCTCAATTCAAGCTGGAAACACTCCAACGAATACACTAGCAGTCGACTGCTAGCCCCACAGTTGACTGATAAGTCGACTACCAAAGCTTTTATGCTCATGTCCACTTAAATCAATCAACTGCCATACCCTAATAGTTGAATGCTTGTGGATCAGTCGACTACTAAACCTTAGCAGTAGACTGCCAAGGCCACAGATCAGCAGTTGAGCCTCAGTCGACTAATGACAAGTTGACTGGTCATAATCCCAATCGACTGATCTATGTTGACTAGGCTACCAAGTGTCAAACACTCAGCTAGTCTACTAATCCATAACCCCAATCGACTGATAAACCCCAAACATGAGGTTTAACTCAAGTATGATCCCTTCATACTTGATACACCATCCTTAGCCTAGACCTATGCCTTCTAGCCACCTCCATCAACCTCACGCCTATCAGATCCCTTGAAGTCATCCATGACTTATTTATCCATACGCTAGCCTTCAGGTGCTTCCATCGGCTATTGTCATGCTAACTAAGTCTACTTTGTCAAGGTACATTTGGACTTATGCCGCTAAGACAAACACTTGCACTTTACGCTGCCAAACATTGGACTTATGCTGGCAAGACTATAGCTTGGACTTTACGCCGCCAATATCACACCCTTGGACTTACCAAATGCCAAGTATCCATACTTGGACTTTCATCGCCTATGTTCACATAGACTTTACGTCGTCGAGACTACATCATGGACTTTTGCTGCCAAGACTATATCTTTGGACTTTCCTTGCCAAGTACTTATGACTTGGACTTTTCCTTTGCCAAGACCCATGCTTGGACTTTCCAATTGCCAAGTACCCATGACTTGGACTTTCCCTTGCCATGTACACATGACTTGGACTTCCCAAATATCAAGACCATTGTTGGACTTTCCATGACAATCACATTGTCAATCATTTTATCAAACATCAAAATACTACTCGTGTCAAACTCGAGTCTGGTCAATCGTGACCAAGGCCTATTACACCAACAATCTCCCCCTTTTTGATGTTTGACAAAACCTTTGAGTTAGGCTACCTAACTCAAGCTATCAGCTCTCCCCCTTTTTTAAATACATCAAAAAGTCTCTCCCTAAGGGTATCAATGTCTCATATGCTAATGAGATCTTACATTCTCCCCCTTTGTCCAAAAACATTTAGAATGTCTTCACTCTTCCTAGTGATAAATCACATATCACTAAATGAGAGGCAATCCTCACTATTCTCCAATTTTCCCTCTTTTTAAAAACTCATCCATCATCCCTTGATGGATAACCTCCCACTAAAGGCTTGCTCCCCCATGACTATTGCACTAATAATGTCCTTGGAGAGACACTATGCCAATAGGAACTCTAAAAAATAAAAATTAAGGGTAAAGATTTAACATTGAACTTTCACCTCCATTAAATTCAGCCCAGCAGTTGACTTGATCAGCAATCAGTCGACTATGAGAAGCATCAGTTGACATCCAGACTAAAACAATCGACTGCTATCTATTTTTCAGAAATCAGATTTTCAGAAACAAATTTTGAAAATACATAAGTAAAAATACATATTTTGAAAAATCTTGATAATTCATATGTACATTGCTTACATGAAATACAATCGGCGAAAAATATATTTATATTAAAATACCCATTAAATTGTGCGATTGATACAAATTTCACAACCATTGAAACTTTCAATGTTTTTAACCTACTTTTTATTAACTTCTTCAATGGTGATTGCCATCAAAAGATAGACTTCACCAAGGTTTTCTAAAATGATTTAAAAATATTTTTAATACCTTGTTTTGAACCATGGTCTTTGGACTAGATGTACATGACTTGTACATTAGCTTTCCTCATGATTCATCAATAGTATATTAAAAGTTTGAGCTCATCTAGTTGCAAGAACTATATTCATGAGTCTTCAAATCATGTCATTGTCCTTAAATAAATTTTAATTAATACTAAATACATGAATGATGATTATGGTATATAAGATAGAACAATTAAGCAGTGCCAATGATACATGATGTCATAGCATAATGATATACTTTAATATAAGCATGCCATTTGCAAAAATATACTCTTAATATATTAAAATTGTCGGGAATTGCTTCCCGCTTCGGTTGCACGTGCATGGCGATCCTATCTACGTCTCCAGATTAAAAAAATTAATCTTTAACGAAGATGGATTACCCAAGCAACCGATCCATCATCGTGCTATTCGATTCGAGTGGTCTCTTGAACAAACTGTAGGTTTGGTCGAAAGCTATGATACGAATTGAAGGGGTTTTGCTTATCGAGTCCGTGAGGGGAAACTTCGCTTCCCACTTCACCTTGGTCGTTTGCTCATGGCGATCCCCTCGATGTCCCTGGATTAAAAAATTTAATCCTAGACAAAAAGGATTACCCAAACAACCAAGTCATCGTCGTGCTATTCGTTTAGAGAGGTCACTTGAACAAACTCGTTGTTCAAGCGACCATCCTCTATTCTACGAGTAGCCACGGAATAGAGGATGTCCGGATCGCCGGTTTTTGTGTTTATGCTCGGGATCCAAGTATTATTTAGTCATATACAGATTAATATCATGCTCATAATTGAAAAACAAATACAAACATGTGACATATAAAAATTAGAGAATCGATATAACTCTCGATCTTCTAATGTATGACCTTCCTCCTTTCGGACGTTGTGTGGGCGACGCTCTACCAAAAGTCGAAGCTCCTAGATCGCAAATCTTCCTTCCTTGCTCTTCCAAAGCAAGAGGAAGAATAGAAACAAGGCTCATCTCCTTCCTATAGCCAACCAACAAGCAATAAGGAGAATGCTTGCCGTCGGCCAACAAGGAGAAGGAGATAATGGTGGAAACCGGCCAAGACACCAAGGGAAACCCCTAAGTCTTGTTTCCACCACCCAAGGAGAAGGAGAATAGGGTCTTTGGATGCTGGCCAAGGGCTGGAAAGAGGGTTATGGGCGCTGGCCACCAAGGGAAAGGAAGAAGAAAGCAAACTACTTCCTTATTTGGTGCCACCCAAGCCTTCTAAACCCTAAGCTTCCAAACCCTAATCCTTGTTCTCCTTATTGCCGGCCATGGAAGTGGGGAAGAAGAATAGGATAAGCTCATGCCAAGGTAGTGGGAAGAAGAATAGGGGCCGGCCAACCTTAGGAAGAAGAAGGAAAAAAAACTTCATCTTCTTGTTGCGGCCCACTCTAATTCCCAAAACCCTAACCCTAGCCCCCACTCCCAATCCTAATCTAATTAGGATTGGTTGCCGCCCAAGGGACAAACCCTAATCCCCTCATCATTAATTACCGCCCAAGCCAATAAGCCTTTTTTATAGAGTTGGGTTTATGCCTTGGATTAATCTCCACTATACGTTCTAGAGATTTAATCTCAACCATCGGATCTAGAGATTTAATCTCAACCGTCAAATCTTAGAGATTTAATCTCTACCATTGGATCTAGAGTTTTCTTTCTATCCATTGGATCTAAGCTTCATGAGGTGTTAATAGGCTACATTAGGGACCATGAGGAGGAGTTGGATCTTGGCCACCCATGGATCAAGCGCACATAAAGTCCGATCCACTAATGATGATCCAATCCACTAAAGGATCATCATTGATCTACCTCACCAACCCCCATATGATAATATGGTCTCCATATATTATTTATACATTTTCTCCCCGTGTTTAAGATCTCGAATGTTCGTCGTTTAATTATTTTACTGACCATTAATTAAACAACATCTAACTCCTTGAGTAGTACCACTCAACCTTTTCATCATGCCGGACCAAGTCCACCTGTAGGGTTTACATGATGAACCTTATCAGCTCCTCAAGGGGACATCATCATCCTAATATATAGGACACGGTTTTCTCCTATAATCAACGACACGCCATATAAATAATATCATCTCTTAACTTATCGAGCCTATCGATTTAATCTATAAATCTCGCCCATTGGTAAATCAAAAAGATGACTTCTAAGTATATGTGCCCGTTATTATATCGGGATTAAGAGCATGTATAAAATAATATCTGAGGTCCGATTCGATTATGTAATCAGCAATAAATTGAATCACCTCTATGTCGGTCCTGCTCAATACACACAAAGTGCACTAGTGTGATTCTATGGTCAAGACAAACCAATACCAAATCACACTACAACCATTCCAATGGTTTGTCCAAAGCCATCTCGGTTGTGAGCCTTTACTTATACTTTACAAGGAGCCGATAACATGATCTCCCGTGTGACACCACACACCATGTTATCTACAATGTAATGTATTAGACAATATTGCATAACCATATAAATATGCAAACAATGATCATGTGATTCTTATTTCAAAATAAAGATGTTCATACAAAAGGTAGACTTTTCAGTATACATCCCTACAATCTCCCACTTATAGTAAAAGACTATGGTGTCCTCAAATTGCCAAACATCTGATCCCCATCCCTCCACATGCCTATCAAAAGCTCTCGCTGAAGGGCCTTAGTGAAACGATCTACCAGGTTATCCTCCGATGCAATCTTGGCCACAACAACTTCTCCTCTCTTTATGATTTCTCATATCAGGTAGTACTTGCGCTCTATGTATTTACTAGCCTTATGGGCTCGTGGTTCCTTCGAGTTTGCAACTGCACCACTATTATCACAATAAATTGTGATAGTTCTGGGCAAACCAAGAATCACATCTAAGTCCATCAGGATGTTCCTGAGTGACACAGCTTCTTTGGCCGCCTCAGAGGCCGCCACATACTCAGCTTCCATGGTAGAGTCCGCCACACATTTCTTCTTAACACTCCTCCATACAATGGCTCCACCTCCCAAAGTAAACACAAAACCTGAGGTAGACTTACTATTATCCCTATCTGATTGGAAGTCAAAATCCGTGTAACCCACAGGGAGTAATTGGTCTGTCTGGTAAACTAGCATATAATCCCTAGTCCTTCTCAGGTACTTCAATATATGCTTTACCACAGTCCAATGTCCCTGTCCTGGATTACTCTGATATCTACTAACCATGCCCACAGCAAAGCAGATATCGGGTCTCGTACATAGTATCACATACATGAGGCTTCCTACTGTCGAAGCATAAGGAACCACCTTCATCTCCTCTATCTCCTCAGATGTTCTAGGACACATCTCCTTAGATAAAGGAACTCCATGCTTGAAAGGTAGAAAACCTTTCTTGGAGTTCTGCATGCTAAAACGATCCATAATCGTGTCTATGTATGAAGCTTCGGATAAGCATAACATTCTTTTCCTGCGATTTCTTATAACCTTGATTCCAAGGATGTGTCCATCCTCTCCCAAGTCCTTCAAATCAAACTGTTTGGACAACCATACCCATATGCCCGATAACACTTTGATATTGTTGCCAATCACCAAAATGTTATCTACGTATAGTACAAGAAATACCACTACATTTTCGTCACATCTCTTGTATACACAAGACTCATCCGGACTTTGAAAAAAACCATAAGACTGGATTACCTCATCAAAGCAGATATTTCCAAGACCTCGAAGCTTGCTTCAATCCATAAATGGACCGATTAAGCTTACATACAAGATGCTCTTTGTCCTTAGTAATGAATCCCTCTAGTTGCTTCATATAGATGTTTTCCTCAAGACTTCCATTAAGGAAAGCTGTCTTGACATCCATCTGCCACACCTCATAATCTATATGAGTTGTTATGCAGAAGAGAATCCAGATAGACTTAAGCATGGCTACCGGCGAAAAGGTTTCCTCATAATCGATACTCTCTTTCTGAGTATACCCCTTCGCAACAAGCCTCGCTTTGAAGGTCTCAACCTTCCCATCTATTCCTCTCTTTTTCTTGTTGATCCACTTGTATCCAATGGTTTTTACACCATCGGGTGGCTCTACTAGCTCCCAAACCTGATTTGAATCCATAGATTCAATCTCAGCATTCATTGCACTTTGCCAAGATGCTGCATCTTTATCTTGGATTGCCTCGTCATATGTCCAGGGATCAGGTTCATGTTTGCCAGGGACTAAATCAGAAGATTCACCCAAGAACATGAATCTATGAGGCTGTCTAAAAACCCTCCCACTATGACGAGGTATCTCCTGTGTTTGCTCTGTGACACGCGGTGCAGTTACTTGTGGTATATCCTCTCGTACTGGTGGTACTAAGGAAGTGACTTCCCCTTTTAATTCCTCCAGAACAATTTTACTCTTGGGCTTGTGGCTTATCACATAGTCTTCCTATAGAAATCTGACGTTCGTGCTAACGATCACCCTCTGATCTCTAGGACTATAAAACAAACCACCCTTCATTCCTCTACGATAGCCAACAAACATGCGTACTTCTGTACGAGGTTCCAACTTACCAGCATCTGCCTTCAACACTTGTGGTAGATTCCCCCATATCTGAATATGTCTTAGACTGGGCTTCCGCCCATTTCACAATTTTGTGGGAGTAGAAGGCACTGATTTAGATGGAACTATGTTCAGAATGTACACCACTGTATCTAGAGCATATCCCCAGAATGAATCTGGCAACTCAGAATAACTCATCATCGATCTAACCATCTCCATAAGAGTCATATTCCTTTGCTCTGCTACACCATTCTACAGGGGTGTGCTAGGTGTAGTCAATTGGGATTGAATCTCAGCCTCTGATAAGTAATTCCTAAACTATCCCAAGAGGTACTCACTTCCATGATCATATCGTAGTGTCATCCATATCTTGAATAATCATCTATGAAAAAGATGAAATATTCAAGACTACCTCTTGCCTAGATAGACATAGGACCATACGAATCAGTATGAACCAATTCTAACACATCTTTGGCTCTATACCCCTTAGCCTTAAAAGGCCTCTTGGTCATCTTACCCTCCAGGAAAGATTCACAAGTTGGGAGATCCTCCACCACTAATGAACCCAAAGGTCCATCAACTATCAACCTTTGAATTCTACTTAGGTTAATATGACCACACCTAAGATGCCAAAGATATGTTTGGTTCATCTTCGAATGTTCTTTTCTCTTATTGGAATTAGAAGATGAGTTATTAACTTCAATTTGCATCGTGGGAGGTTTTGGTTCAAGTGTCTATAAATTTCCTATCAATGTACCTGAATGGATATTCTCTCTATTCCTTTTTATAACAACTCTGTCATTAAAAGAAATAGATTATCCATCAATAAACAATATAGAAATTGAAACTAAATTCTTTCTAAATAAAGGTACATAAAGGGAATTTTCCAGAACCAAATTTTTATTTTTCTCAAAAGATAAATAAAACATCTCCCACTCAATAGCCGCCACCTTCATGGCATTGCCTAAGTAAACGGTAATCTCTCCCTTAGCTCGTCGTCGGGTTTCCTAGAACCCCTGCAAAGTATTGCAGACATGATCAAAGGCTCCCGTATCTACACACAAGGTGTCGGTAGATAACACCGCTAACCACGTTTCAACAACTAGACCAAAGGATATACCTTTGTTCTATTTAGGATTGGGACAGTCCTTCTTCCAATGTCCATCCTTCTTGCAAGTGAAGTACTTGCCTTTCGGCTTCTTCACTCCTCTTTGAGATCTTCCTACCTGCTTTGCTCCATCTTGTTTCTTCTTCTTCTTGCCTTTCGGCTTAAAAGTATAAACCTTTTGAGCAACCATGGCCTGAGGACACTCTTCAAAGAGTGCATACTTGTACTCCTTAGCAGATAAGACAATATCTAGATTCTTTTCCAATCATCATAATTATGTACAGTAAGTTTATTTTCCTTTAGTATCATAGCAAGTGGACTGAAAGTCAATTTTGAAAATCCTAAGAATCACATAGATCATTACTGTAGATTTTAAAAAATTATTGATTCCACAAACAATAAAATTTCAAAATCAACCAACACCTCAAAACACTGAGAATATCGTATGCCACGATAGTGTGGACGTATACGAATTCTACATTTGTAACAGGAGGTTTTACCCATTAATTTTACTATCTTGTCAACCTAAATTTTTGACAAGTAAAATTAATAGTTGGTTCCTCTTTGGCCCTACAAATAAAAGCAGTGACTCTGATGGGGAGGATACTTATATTTGTATCTAAGTGTTCACCATTACTCAGTACCAAGGTAATTATCTCGGGTTATGTGCCTTCCGATGGGGAAGTACACATGCTCCTTGATAGTTCTCTATAACCATATTTGACCTTGTGATCCACAAACAAACTCATCCGATGAGGAGGAAGGCACTCAGAGCCGACACGCAAGTTTGTTTGTATCACTTGTCAAATCGTAATGGACACCGTGGGAATTTATAAAAATTTCCCTCTCCCACATAGTAATTTGAAATTGAGAAATTTTCTTAGCCTACGACATGCATATCAAACAAAAAGCAATAAATATGAAAAATAAATTATTTTCCAACTATTATGGCTTTTGTCTTCAATATGTCTCCCGTCGCATCGCCATCTAGTTCGCTCCTCTTACGTTATGTACGAGCCATCCGGAGATCCGAGCAGAGACTAAAACCTATTTTAATTTACATCCATCGATCCTATACTCCACGAGGGAGTGTACATGAAATCTAGATCGAAAGTAAAATAAAATAAAGAGTTGCTAAACAATGTCGTATTTAATTTACAAAAACTAAATACTAGCCTCGTCAACCCCGAGGATTCAACAAAATAAATATTTATTCACATACAATCACATACACACATATGGACATAATAGTCGGATCTTATGCCTGCAACCAAAGAGTTAAACTACGCATATCCTACTATTATCCGACACATATAATATATGAAAAAGTGCATAAAAATTAACTGAATCCTAAACACACAAAACCGGAAACCTTGGCTCTGATACCAATTGTAGGTTTTGCCCGAAAGCTTTGATACCAATTGAAGGGGTTTTGCTTATCGGGTCCGTGAGGGGAAACTTCGCTTCCCATTTCACCTTGGTCGTTTGTTCATGGTGATCCCCTCGATATTCCCGGATTAAAAAATTTAATCCTAGACAAAAAGGATTTCCCAAACAACCAAGTCATCGTCGTGCTATTCGTTTTGAGAGGTCACTTGAACAAACTCGTTGTTCAAGCGACCATCCTCTATTCTACGAGTAGCCGCGGAATAGACGTTGTCTAGATCACCGGTTTTTCTATTTATGCTATGGATACAAGTATTATTTAGCCATATACAGATTTATATCATGCTCATAATTGAAAAACAAATACAAACATGTAACATATAAAAATTAGAGAATCGATATACCTTTCGATCTTCTAATGTATGACCTTCCACCTTTCAGACGTCGTGTGGGCGACGCTCTACCAAAAGTCGAAGCTCCTAGATCGCAAATCTTCCTTCCTTGTTCTTCCAAAGGAAGAGGAAGAATGGAAACAAGGCTCATCTCCTTCCTATAGCCAACCAACAAGCAACAAGGAGAATGCTTGCCGCCGGCCAACAAGGAGAACGAGATAATGGTGGAAATCGGCCAAGACACCAAGGGAAACCCCTAAGTATTGTTTCCACCACCCAAGGAGAAGGAGAATAGGGTCTTCGGATGCCGGCCAAGGGCTGGAAAGAGGGTTATGGGAACCGGCCACCAAGGGAAAGGAGGAAGAAAGCAAACTACTTCCTTATTTGGTGCCACCCAAGCCTTCTAAACCCTAAGCTTCCAAACCCTAATCCTTGCTCTCCTTATTGCCGGCCATGGACGAGGGGAAGAAGAATAGGATAAGCTCATGCCAAGGTAGAGGGAAGAAGAATAGGGGCCGACCAACCTTAGGAAGAAGAAGGAAAAAAAACTTCATCTTCTTGTTGCCGCCCACTCTAATTCCCAAAACCCTAACCCTAGTCCCCACTCCCAATCCTAATCTAATTAGGATTGGTTGCCGCCCAATGGACAAACCCTAATCCCCTCATCATTAATTGCTGCCCAAGCCAATAAGCCTTATTTATAGAGTTGAGTTTATGCCTTGGATTAATCTCCACCATTGGTTGTAGGGATTTAATCTCAACCTTCGGATCTAGAGATTTAATCTCAGCCGTCGGATCTTAGAGATTTAATCTCTACCTTTGGATCTAAAGTTTTTTTTCTATCCAATGGATCTAAGCTTCATGAGGTGTTAATAGGCTACATTAGGGACATTGAGGAGGAGTTGGATCTTGGCCACCCATGGATCAAGCCCACATAAAGTCCGATCCACTAATGATGATCCAATCCACTAAAGGATCATCATTGATCTACCTCACCAACCCCCATATGATAATATGGGCTCCATATATTTTTTGTACATTTTCTCCCCGTGTTTAAGATCTCGAATGTCCGTCGATTAATTAATTTACTGACCATTAATTAAACAACATCTAACTCCATGAGTAGTACCACTCAACCTTTTCATCATGCCGGACCAAGTCCACCTGCAGGGTTTACATGATGAACCTTATGAGCTCCTCAAGGGAACATCATCTTCCTAATATATAGGACACAGTTTCCTCCTATAATCAACGACACACCATATAAATAATATCATCTCCCAACTTACCGAGCCTATCGATTTAATCTATAAATCTCGCCCATTGGTAAATCAAAGAGATGAATACTAAGTATATGTGCCCGTTATTATATCGGGATTAAGAGCATGTACAAAATAATATCGACGGTCCAATTGGATTATGTAGTCAGTAATAAATCAAATCGCCTCTAAGTCGGTCATGCTCAATACACACAAAGTGCACTAGTGTGATTCTATGGTCAAGACAAACCAATACCAAATCACACTACAACCATTCCGATGGTTTGTCCAAAGCCATCTCGGTTGTGAGCCTTTACTTATAGATTACAAGGAGCCGATAACATGATCTCCCGTGTGACACCACACACCATGTTATCTACAATGTAATGTATTAGACAATATTGTATAACCATATAAATATGCAAACAATGATCAAATTCTTATTTCAAAATAAATATGTTCATACAAAAGGTAGACTTTTCAGTAAACGTCCCTACACAAACATGTTGTTCAAGCCACCTAACTCTTTTTATCGATTAGCCGCGGAATAGATGATGTACGGATTGTTTGTTTTTGTGATTATCTTCGGGGTCCAAATAAATTAGCCACATGCATTAAACAAAAGAACTAAATCAAAATAAACAAGATTATACCACTTGATCTTCTATTTATATCCTATCCTCCTCTTTAACGTTGTGTGGGCAACGATCCTCTAAGAGTTGAATCTTTTTAGATCTCTTTCTTCCCTTCCTTGTTCGCTCCGAACAAAGGGAAGAATACTCAACACTTCTTCTCCTATCTAGCACCGACCACCAAGCCACCAAACTTGTTGTTGCCGCTGGCCAAGGAGAGGAAGAAGGAGATGGTGTGGGCGCCGACCAAGAGCTCCAAGGGAAGAAACCCTAACACTTGTTGTCGCTGAACAAAGGAGAAGAAGAGAGGGATATGGGCACCGGCCAAGAAAAGAAAGGAGAAGAGGGGTGCTGGCTAAACCTTAGGAAGATAGGAAAACCTTCCACTTATTGCCGCCCAAGACCTCTCCAAACCCTAGCCGCCCAACTCTTGAAGCAAACCCTAATTTCTAAAAGGATTAGTTGCCACCCAAGCCAAGGAGCAAACCCTCGAATTCCAATTCTATATTTCCTCCCAAGCCTCCTATGCTCCTATTATAGACTTTGCCCAAACCTCCATTTAATCATGTCCGTTGGATCTAGGCTTCATGAGGGTTTTAATAGGCTTCAATAGAGACCATGAGGAGGAGTTGAATCTTGGCCACCCAATGGATCTGGCGCACATAAAATCCAATCCATTAATGATAATCCATTCCACTAGAGGATCATCATTCGTCTACCTCACCAACCCCCATAATTAAATATGGGCTGCTTATCTTAATTGTACAAATGTCTCCCCGTGTTTAAAATATCGAATGTCTATCAATTAATTAATTTACTGACAATTAATTAATCAACATCTAACTCCATGAGTAGTAACACTCAACCTCATCATCATGCCGGACCAAGTCCTCCTGCAGGGTTTACATGATGATCCTTATGAGCTCCTCAAGGGGACATCATCATCCTAATACATAGGACACGATTTACTCCTATAATCAACGACACAACAAGTAAATAATATTATTTCCCAACTTACCGAGCCTATCGATTAAATCTATAAATCTCGGCCATTGGTAAATCAAAGAAATAAATACCAAGTACATGTGCCCGTTATTATATCGGGATTAAGAGCATGTACACAATAATATCCTAGGTCCAATTCAATTATGTAGTCTGCAATAAATTGAATCACCTCTAAGTCGATCCTGCTCAATACACACAAAGTGTATTAGTGTAATTCTATGGTCAAGACAAATCAATACCAAATTACACTACAACCATACCAATGGTTTTCCAAAACCATCTTGGTTGTGAGCTTCTGCTTGTACTCTACAAGGAACTGATAACATGATCTTCTGTGTGACACCACACACAATGTTATCTATAATGTAATGTATCAGACAATATACATAACCATAAATATGCAAACGATTATCATGTAATTCTTATTTCAAAAATAGAAATATTCATACAAAGAATAGAATTTTAAGTATACATCCTAACAAAAATAACTATAGGAAATATGATGTCATGGATTTAATGGTTGAAATGGAAGCTATGGCTTATAGATGATGACATGGCATAATAGTAATGAATGAACATACACATCAACACATGTAATAAGCAAAACACCACACATTATCACAACAAAACAATATAGGATAAATAACACACAATTTTGTTAAAGAAAATATTTCATTCATCTTAAAAGTCATCCCTACAAGTGATTGACAGATGTTCGGACCTTCAACCTCACCATCAGTGTCGTCGGCTGGAGGTGGAGGAGGAGGTGGAGGCTATAGACTCAGAGTCTAGCTCCACATCATCTTGTACATCTCGAGCTGACGCTGCTCCATCTGACTCAACTGCTGAGCCATGGAGGATTATTCTTGCTAAATTGATGACACCTAATAAGCAATAGAGGATTGCTTTAAGCAAAGCTCCTCAAAACGGGTGTTGATCTCCTCATGAAAGTCCTCGAATCTGCACTCTAGTCAAGCTAAGTGAGCAGATAGACCCTCAGCTGGTGCATCTGGTAACACAATGACATCCTCCTCCGTAGCTTCCTCTCCAGCCTCCCCAGTTGGCTGAGGTTGATCTGGCCATTCCTTCCTTCCGAAGCCTGTCCGCATGTCAGCTAATGCAAAATGCCTCAAAGTGATGTGGTCAGATGAGTCAGATACTGGCCTCAAAGTCCCCCTGGAGATGTTTATTCCCCTAGATGCTAACCATGCCGTAATGATATGACCAAAGGGCATATGAATCTTCCCTTGGACAATGGATATGAAGTGGACGATGCAATGAAAAATATTTAATGCCATATTGACATCTAATAGATTACGCATTGCATACATCAAAAATAAATGAGAAGGTCGGACCATGGCTTGACCCCTAGTGACTATAGGTAATATGCATGCAACAATGACCTTATAGAGGACATTATCTGGAGCTGATAGGTCATTGATTGAAAATTAGTTTTGACCTAAACGACAGGGTCGGTGAAAGAAATGATGATGCATATGATCTAGAGTGATATGATCAAAAGGTGCAATGGGTGACTGATCTAGGACAGAATAAAACATAAAAGTGTCATTCGATGATTGACACTCTAGAAATTCCCATAGGATCTCCAGAGTAAAATCTAGATTGTGTTTTGCAATGCAAGTTTGATACATCGAACCATCCTCGACTCTCCTAAGATTGGAGTAAAACTCCGTGAGAAGGTCAACATTTACAAAATGAGTGCAAAATAGCAACTTAGCTAATTGATAATGCAGGAGAATCTGAATAGCATCCCCACAATGACTCCTAAAGAATGGTTCGTCTAGGTATCGCATGAGCAAGGACTGATATGTTCGAGAAGAAGCCTAGGATCCTTCACCAGGCTCTGCCCTACATTTTTATCTACATTAATGCAATGCAATGCAATGAACGAACACAAGAATTTGATTAGATTATGGCATTTCATAAAAAAAATAGTTAGGGTTTGGGTTAGAAGAGTTACTTAGGCGCCACTTGGATTTAAAGTTGGAGGAGACAACAGGAATAGGTGAATGTTGGAGAAGAACTACCAAAAGTAAGCTCTTGAGCCTAAACCCTAGTTTGGTCGGAATCGATGAAAATAGGAAGAGGAGAGGGCTTCCATTAGCATGATAAGGAGAAGGAAAAGGGTAAAAAAAAAGTTAGGCTTGAAGATATAGGGCTTACCGAGAGCCATTTTCTAAAATTAAAGCAATTTTTCCTTTAACCCAATTCTCCCAAGTGTGCCAAAAATCCAAAATGGCACACCATGACCTCTAAACCTAATTGTGTCAATTTTGAACAATTTTCCAAACTTCTCAAATTTATTGGCACATCCTAAAATTCTTTAGGATTATGTTTCAATTTCATTTCCAAAGTATCACATAACTTTGAAAATGCCCTAAAATGCCAACTTTACTATGGTTAGGTTAACTACCCATCCATTCAAGTTGACAATCCCTAGTCCATCTAGTGTGAGGGAATCATGCTCCTAAGAACCTAAAACCTATTTGAGCTCCTTCAGATTACTAGGTACTCACTAGGGATATCCTCTCTCAATACCTTCCTAATGACCCTCTTAGGCTTAGAAGTCTTGGTCATTTGGGTCTTATCAAGGTTAACCATAGGTGTAACTCCCCTTGTAACCTTCTTGGTGACTTTCCTAGGTTTGTTTGAAACCTTGGTAACTAGACACACATCATGTTGGAGATTTCGGGATCATACACAGTGGAATAAAGCGAATAAAACAATTTTTATTGCATCCTAGACATCCCATAGGGGGCAAGAAAACTTCCTTTGGAAAAATCACATGAAAACACACACATGGAGAAGTAGAAGTTATACCTTAGAGATTCTTTTGAATCCGTTGAAACCACAAGAAAGACCAACGGGTCTTGCCTCTATTAGTATCTATGTCAGGATCACCTGAGACAACTCCTAGAGAAGCAAGCCTTTGTCTCCGATTGGTGCTAGCCAACCGACGGAGACAAGAGAAGAGGAGAGAGGAAAGATGGCTACTAAAGGAGAAACCTAAAACCAGTGCCAACATTTTTTTTTCAAAGATTATCAAGGCATTTATTTATAGATCTCTTGATTAGGTCATCTTAGGAAGCTTAAATGGAACATATCTTAGCATAATTATCCCATAATTAAGGTAAGAACAACCCAGGAAATTTCCATAAGAGAAATCTCCAAAATCGGCAGAACCGTGACACGACTGTGTGTCTTACACACGGTCGGCAATGCCAAAAAGGCATGGTCGTGCCAGGACACATGGTCAGTCGTGTGTCCTTTTGGCCACATCCCAATTTTTCCATTTTTCAGCTAGAGCCAGGCACGACTGTGTGAGGTATTATATGGTTTGTTTGACTTCGTTTAAGTGTGATATGGTCGTGCTAAGTCCAATAAGGCCATAGGTGGTTCCATATCCTCTGTTTCACACCCCCTTGGTCTGGTTTATCCAGATATATCCTCTTTCAATGAGAATCTTATTCTCAGACTTATTTTTCATCTTGAGATCACCCGTAGTGCGTGTGACCCAATAGGTTCCCGGTTATGTTGGTCATTCATAATTAACCCCTTAATTATGAATAGATCATGAGTGGCACCTAGCAGTACATCATGACTCCCAATAGATCGGAAAGTCAAAATCACTCCAGAACTTTTTCTAAACCCTTCAGCAGCTTCAGTTGTGTTGGGATGTATACTGAAAAGTCTATCTTTTGTATTAATATTTTTATTTTTGAAATAAGAATCACATGATCATTGTTTGCATATTTATGGTTATGCAATATTGTCTAATATATTACATTGTAGATAACATGGTGTGTGGTGTCACACGGGAGATCATGTTATCGGGTTCTCGTAAAGTATAAGTAAAGGCTCACAACCGAGATGGCTTTGGACAAACCATCGGAATGGTTGTAGTGTGATTTGGTATTGGTTTGTCTTTACCATAGAATCACACTAGTGCACTTTGTGTGTATTGAGCAGGACCGACTTAGAGGTGATTCGATTTATTGCTGACTACATAATCGAATCGGACCTCAGATATTATTTAGTACATGCTCTTAATCCCGATATAATAATGGGCACATATACTTAGTATTCATCTCTTTGATTTACCAATGGGTGAGAATTATATATTAAATCGATAGGCTCGGTAAGTTGGGAAATTATATTATTTATATGGTGTGTCATTTATTATAGGAGGAAACTGTGTCCTATATATTAGGATGATGATGTCCCCTTGAGGAGCTAATAAGGTTCATCATGTAAACCTTGCAGGTGGACTTGGTCCGACATGATGAAAAGGTTGAGTGGTACTACTCATGGAGTTAGATGTTGATTAATTAATGGTCAATAAATTAATTAATCGACGGACATTCGAGATCTTAAACACGGGGAGAAAATGTACAAATAATATATGGAGCCCATATTAACTTATGGGGGTTGGTGACGTAGATCAATGATAATCCTTTAGTGGATTGGATTATCATTAATGAATCGGACTTTATGTGGGCTTGATCCATGGGTGGCCAAGATCCAACTCCTCCTCATGGTCCCTATTATAGCCTATTAAAACCTCATGATGCTTAGATCCAATGGATAGAAACAAAACTCTAGATCCAAAGGTAGAGATTAAATCTCTAACATCCGACGGTTGAGATTAAATATCTAGATCCGACGGTTGAGATTAAATCCCTAGAACAAATGGTGGAGATTAAAACAAGGCTTATCCCTAAACTCTATAAAAGGAGGCTTTCAGTTTGCGCGAAAAAAAAAATTAGAGAAGCTAGTGTTTTTGGACGTTGGCGGCAAGAAGCAAGGTTTAGGGTTTGGAGCATTGGCGGCACCAAATAAGGAAATAAGTTCCTTGTTTTCTTCTTCCTCAAGCTTGCCGGCGCCCATAAAAGCCCTTGCAGCCCTTGGCCGGCGTCGAAACTCCCTCTTCTCCTTCTCCTTGGCTAGTGGAAACAAGATTTAGGGCTTTCCCTTGGTGTCTTGGCCGGTTTCCACCCTAATCTCCTCTTCTTTCTTTGCTGGTGGCAAGCTCCAACATTGGATGTTGGTGGTTGGTTGAAAGAAGAAAAGGAGCTTTGTTTCTATTCTTCCTCTTGCTCGAAACGAGCAAGGAAGGAAGATTGGAGATCTATGAGCTTCAACTTTTGTTAGATCGTCGCCCACACGACGTCCGGAAGGAGGAAGGTCATACATTCGAAGATCGAGAGGTATATCGATTCTCTATTCTCTTTTGTAATATGTTTGTTTTTTTCAATTATGAGCATGATATATTCTGTTTGTGGCTAAATAATACTTGGATCCCGAACATAAACACAAAATCCGGCGATCCGGATATCGTCTATTCCGCGGCTACTCGTAGAATAGAGGTTGGTCGCTTGAACAACAAGTTTGTTCAAGTGACCTCTCTAAACGAATAGCACGACGATGACTTGGTTGTTTGGGCAATCCCTTTTGTCTAGGATTAAATTTTTTAATCCGGGGACATCGATGGGATCGCCATAAACAAGCGACTTGTAGGGATGTATACTGAAAAGTCTATCTTTTGTATGAACATTTTTATTTTGGAATAAGAATCACATGATCATTGTTTGCATATTTTTATGGTTACGCAATATTGTCTAATACTTTACATTATAGATAACATGGTGTGTGGTGTTACACAGGAGACCATGTTATCGACCCATTGAAGAGTATAAGCAAAGGCTCACAACCGTGATGGCTTTGGACAAACCATCGGAATGGTTGTAGTGTGATTTGGTATTGGTTTGTCTTGACCATAGAGTCACACTAGTGCACTTTGTGTGTATTGAGCATGACCGACTTAGAGGTGATTCGATTTATTGCTGACTACATAATCGAATCGCACCTCAGATTTTATTTAGTACATGCTCTTAATCCCGATATAATAACGGGCACATATACTTAGTACTCATCTCTTTGATTTACCAATGGGCGAGATTTATTGATTAAATCAATAGGCTCGGTAAGTTGGAAGATGATATTATTTATATGGTGTGACGTTGATTATAAGAGGAAACCATGTTTTATATATTAGGATGATGATGTCCCCTTGAGGAGCTCATAAGGTTCATCTTGAAAACTCTGCAGGTGGACTTGGTCCGGTATGATGAAAAGGTTGAGTGGTACTACTCAAGGAGTTAGATGTTGATTAATTAATGGTCAGTAAATTTATTAATCGATGGATATTCGAGATCTTAAACACGGGGAGAAAATGTACAAATAATATATGGAGCCCATATCGTCATATGGGGGTTGGTGAGGTAGATCAATGATGAACCTTTAGTGGATTGGATCATCATTAGTGGATCGGACTTTATGTGGGTTTCATCCATGGGTGGCAAAGACCCAACTCCTCCTCTTGGTCCCTAATGTAGCCTATTAACACCTCATGATGCTTAGATCCAATGGATAGAAACAAAAGTCTAAGATCCATTGGTAGAGATTAAATCTCTAAGAACCGATGGTTGAGATTAAATCTCTATATCCGACGGTTGAGATTAAATCCCTAGAACCAATGGAGGAGATTAATTCATGACTTATCCCTAACTCTATAAAAGGGTGTCAAAGGGGTTGGCGTGAACTACATTGAAGAGAGCAAGGCTTGGGCGACAAGTGAAGGGAATCCTAGTTGAGATAGGATTAGGATTAGGGTTAAGGTTTGGAGGCTAGGGCGGCACCAAATAAGGCAAGGTTTCCTTTCTTCTTCCTTGTCTTGTGGCCAACGTCCAGCAAGTTTCCAGGCCCTTCCCAGCCCTTGGATGACGCCCAAAAGCTCCCTTCTCCCTCTCCTTAGGTGGTGGAAACAAGATATAGGGCTTCCCTTGGTGTCTTGGTTGTTTTCCACCATCTTCTCCTTCATCTAGTTGGCCGGCGGCAAGGAGAGTTTTGGTTCCTTGTTGGTTGCTTCTAGTGAGGAGAAAAACCTTGTTTCTATTCTTCCTCTTGCTTTGGAAGATCAAGGAAGGAAGATTTTCTATCTACGAGCTTCGACTTTTGGTGGATCATCACCCCCACGACGTCAAAAAGGAGGAAGGTCGTCCATTAGAAGATCGAGAGGTATACCTATTCTACTTTATTCTTTTGTTTGTTGCTTGTTTTTGTTTTTCAATTATAAGCATGTTATAAATCTGTAAATGGCTAAATAATACTTGGATCCCAAGCATAAACACAAAAACCGGCGATCCGGACATCGTCTATTCCGCGGCTACTCGTAGAATAGAGGATTCTCGCTTGAACAACTAGTTTGTTCAAGTGACCTCTCTAAATGAATAGCACGACGATGACATGGTTGCTTTGACAATCCCTTTTGTCTAGGATTAATTTTTTTTTAATCTGGGGACATCGAAGGGATCGCCATGGACAAGATACCGAGGTGAAGTGAGAAGCGATGTTTCCCCTCACGGACTCGATAAACAAAATCCTTCAATTCGTATCAGAGCCAAGGTTTCCGGTTTTGTGTGTTTAGGATTCGGTTAATTTTTATGCACTTTTTCATATATTATATGTGTCGGATAATAGTAGGATCTACGTAGTTTAAGTCTTTGGTTGCAGACATAAGATCCGACTATTATGACCATTTGTGTGTATGTGATTGTATGTGTGTAAATATTTATTTTTTTGAATCCTCGGGGTTGACGAGGCTAGTATTTAGTTTTTGGTAAATTAAATACGGCATTGTTTAGCCGCTCTTTCATTTATTTTACTTTCGATATAGATTTCATGTACACTCCCTCGTGGAGTATAGGATCGATGGATGTAAATTAAAATAGGTTATAGTCTCGACTCGGATCTCCAGATGGCTCGTACATGGCGTAGGAGGAGCGGATGAGATGGCGATGCGACCGGAGTCATATTGAAGACAAAAGCCATAATAGTTGGAAAATAATTTATTTTTCTTATTTATTGCTTTTTATTTGATATGCATGTTGTAGGCTAGGAAAATTCCTCAATTTCAAATTACTAAGTGGGAGAGGGATATTTTTATAAATTCCCGCGACCTCCATTACGATTTGACAAGTGATGCAAACAAACATGCGCGTCGGCTCTGTGTGCCTTCCTCCATATCAGATGGGTTTGTTTGCGGATCACTAGGTCGAATATGGCTATAGGAAATTATTAAGAAGCGTGTGTACTTGCCCATCGTAAGGCACATAACCCGAGATAATTACCTTAGTACCGAGTAATGGTGAACACTTAGATATAAATATAAGTATCCTCCCCATCGTAGTCACTGCTTTTATTTGTAGGGCCGAAGAGGAACCAACTATTAATTTTACTTGTCAAAAAGTTTGGTTGACAAGATAGTAAAATTAATGGGTAAAATCTCCTCTTACAAATGTAGAATTCGTATACGTCCACACTATTATGGCATACGATATTCTCGGTGTTTTGAGGTGTTGGTTGATTTTAAAATTTTATTGTTTGAGGAATCAATAATTTTTTTAAATCTAATGTTTTGATTTATGTGATTCTTAGGTTTTCTTTCAAAAATGACTTTCAACCCACTTGCTGTGATACTGAAAGAGAACCAACTTACTGGACCCAACTATGTAGATTGGAAGAGGAATCTAGACATTGTCTTGACTGCTGAGGAATACAAATATGTACTCCTCAAAGAGTGCCCTCCCAAGCCAGCATATAATTCTGGGAAAAAGGAGAGAGAGAGCTATAAGAAGTGGATGAAGGCCGATGAGATGGCGCGGTGTTACATTTTGGCATCTATGTCAAATGTACTGCAACATCAGCATCAAGCCATGTCCACTGCTTATGATATGATGCTCAATATCAAGGAGCTTTTCGGACACCAAAATCGGGCTGCGAGGCAAGAGGCCATGAGAAACTTGATGACGACCACCATGGTCGAGGGAACCCACGTGAGGGATCATGTTCTCAAGATGATGGCTCATTTGAATGAGCTGGAGGTCCTAGGAGCTGAGATCGATGGGGAAACCCAAATCGATATCATACTCTAGTCTCTACCTAGGAGTTTTGAGCAGTTTCGCCTCAACTACAACATGAACAAGAGGTGTATTCGTTTGTGAAACTTCTGACAGAACTCCAGGCGGCAGAGGGACTATTTCGTCAGAGTGCTCAAGTGCATGCCATGGTGACCCAGAAGGTTTCTACTTCTAAGCCGAAAGGCAAGAAGAAGAAGAAACAAATTGGGGCGAAGGTGGTGGGAGGTACTCAGGGAGGAGTGAAGAAGCCGAAAGGCAAGTGCTTCACTTGTAAGTAGACTATGGAAGAAGGACTGCCCCAACCGCTAGAACAAAGGTATATCTTTTGGTCTAGTCGTTGAAACATGTTTAGCAGTGTTATCTACTGGCACATGGTGTGTAGATACGGGAGCCACTGATCATGTCTGCAATACTTTGCAGGGGTTCCAGGAAACCAGATGACTGGCTGAGGGGGAGATTACCGTGTACTTGGGCGATGCCATGAAGGTGGTGGCTGTTGCAGTGGGAGATGTTCATTTATCTTCTGAGAAAAATAAACTTTTGGTTCTTAAGAATTGCCTTTATGTACCGTTATTTAGAAAGAATTTAATTTCAATTTCTAAATTGTTTATGGATGGATATTCTATTTCTTTTAATGACAGAGTTGTTATAAGAAGGAATAGGGACATTATCTGTTCGGGTGCATTGATAGGAAATTTGTACACACTTGAACCAAAACCTCCCCAGATGCAAATTGAAGTTAATAACTCGTCTTCTAATTCCAATAAGAGAAAAGAATCTTCGAAGATGAACCAAACATATCTTTGGCATCTTAGGCTTGGTCACATTAACCTAAGAAGAATTCAAAGGTTGATAGCTGATGGACCTTTGGGTTCATTAGTGGTGGAGGATCTCTCAACCTATGAATCTTGCTTGGAGGGTAAGATGACAATAAGGCCTTTTAAGACCAAGAGGTATAGAGCCAAAGATGTGTTAGTATTGGTTCATTCTGATTTGTGTGGTCCTATGTCTATCCAGGCTAGAGGTGGTTTTGAGTATTTCATCTCTTTTATAGACGATTACTCAAGATATGGAAACATTTACTTGATGCGCCGCAAGTCTGAATGCTTTGACAAGTTCAAAGAATTCAAGGCTGATGTGGAGAAACGTTAAGGTAAAAGTATCAAGACACAACGATCTGATCGTGGTGGTGAGTACCTCTTGGGAGAGTTTAGAAACTACTTATCAGAGGTTGGGATTCAATCCCAATTGACTGCACCTAGCACACCCCAGCAGAACGGTGTAGCAGAGCGAAGGAATATGACTCTTATAGAGATGGTTAGATCGATGATGAGTTATTCTGACTTGCTAGATTCGTTCTGGGGATATGCTCTAGATACGACGGTGTACATTCTGAACTTAGTTCCATCTAAATCAGTGCCTTCTACTCACACAGAGTTATGGGCTGGGCGAAAGCCTAGTCTAAGACATATTCAGATATGGGGGAGTCCAGCACATGTGCTGAAGGTAGATGCTGGTAAGTTGGAACCTTGTAAAGAAGTACGCATGTTCGTTGCCTATCCCAGGGGAACAAAGGGTGGATTATTTTATAGTTCTAGAGATTAGAGGGTGATCGTTAGCACGAATGCTAGATTTCTAGAGGAAGACTATGTGATGAGCCACAAGCCCAAGAGTAAAATTATTCTGGAGGAGTTAAAAGGGGAAGTCACTTCTTTAGTACCACCAGTACAAAAGGATATACCATATGTCACTGCACCGCGTGTCACAGAGGATACACAGGTGATACCTCATCGTAGTGGTAGGGTTGTGAGACAGCCTGATAGATTCATGTTCTTGGGAGAATCTTCTGATTTGGTCCCTGGCGAACATGAACCTAATCCCAGGACATATGACGAGGCAATCTAAGATAAAGATGCAGTATCTTGGCAAAGTGCAATGAATGCTGAGATTGAATCTATGGATTCAAATCAGGTCTGGGAGCTAGTAGAACCACCCGATGGTGTAAAAACCATTGGATGCAAGTGGATCTACAAGAGAAAGAGAGGAATAGATGGGAAGGTTGAGACCTTCAAAGCGAGGCTTGTTGCGAAGGGGTATACTCAGAAAGAGGGTATCGATTATGAGGAGACCTTTTCGCTGGTAGCCATGCTTAAGTCTATCCGGATTCTCTTATGCATAGCAGCTCATAAGGATTATGAGGTGTGACAGATGGATGTCAAGACAGCTTTCCTTAATGGAAGTCTTGAGGAAAACATCTACATGAAGCAACCAGAGGGATTCATTGCTAAGGGCAAAGAGCATCTTGTATGATGAGGTGATCCAGTCTTATGGATTTATTCAAAGTCCGGATGAGTCTTGTGTATACAAGAGATGTGACGAAAACATAGTGGTATTTCTTGTACTATACGTAGATGACATTTTGTTGATTGGCAACAATATCAAGGTGTTATCGGACGTAAGGGTATGGTTGTCCAAACAATTTGATATGAAGGACTTGGGAGAGGTGGGACACATCCTTGAAATCAAGGTTATAAGGGATCGCAGGAAAAGGATGTTGTTCTTATCCCAAGCTTCATACATAGACATGATTATGGAGCGTTTTAGCATGCAGAACTCCAAGAAGGGTTTTCTACCATTCAGGCATGGAGTTCCTTTATCTAAGGAGATGTGTCCTAGATCATCTGAGGAGATAGAGGAGATGAAGGTGGTTCCTTATGCTTCAACAGTAGGAAGCCTCATGTATGCGATGCTCTGTATGAGACTAGATATCTGCTTTGCCGTGGGCATGGTCAGCAGATATCAGAGTAATCCAGGATAGGGACATTGGACTGCGGTAAAGCATATATTGAAGTACAAGAGAAATACTAGGGATTATATGCTAGTTTACCGGGCAGACCAATTACTCCCTGTGGGTTACACGGATTCCGACTTCCAATCTAATAGGGATAACAGTAAGTCTACCTCAAGTTTTGTGTTTACTTTGGAAGGTGGAGCCATTGTATGGAGGAGTGTCAAGCAAAAATGCGTGGCAGACTCTACCATGGAAGCTGAGTATGTGGCAGCCTCTGAGGTGGCCAAAGAAGTTGTGTGGCTCAGGAACTTCTTGATGGACTTGGATGTGATTCCTAGTTTGCCCAGAACTATCACAATTTATTGTGATAATAGTGGTGCCGTTGCAAACTCGAAGGAACCACGAGCCCATAAGGCTAGTAAACACATAGAGCGTAAGTACCACCTGATACAAGAAATCGTAAAGAGAGGAGAAGTTGTTGTGGCCAAGATTGCATCGGAGGATAACCTGACAGATCCTTTCACTAAGGCCCTTCCGGCGAGAGCTTTTGATAGGCATGTGGAGGGAATGGGGATCATATGTATGACACTTTGAGGACAGCATAGTCTTTTAGTATAAGTGGGAGATATTAGGGATGTATACTGAAAAGCCTATCTTTTCTAATAACATTTTTATTTTGGAATAAGAATCACATGATCATCGTTTGCATATTTTTATGGTTATGCAATATTGTCTAATACTTTACATTGTAGATAACATGGTGTGTGGTGTCACATAGGAGACCATGTTATCGGCCCCTTGAAAAGTATAAGCAAAGGCTCACAACCGAGATGGCTTTGGACAAACCATTGGAATGGTTGTAGTGTGATTTGGTATTGCTTTATCTTGACCATAGAGTCACACTAGTGCACTTTGTGTGTATTGAGCAGGACCGACTTAGAGGTGATTCGATTTATTGCTGACTACATAATCGAATCACACCTCAGATATTATTTAGTATATGCTCTTAACCCCGATATAATAACGGGCACATATATTTAGTACTCATCTCTTTGATTTACCAATGGGCAAGATTTATAGATTAAATCGATAGGCTCGGTAAGTTGGGAGATGATATTATTTATATGGTGTGTCGTTGATTATAGGAGGAAACCGTGTTCTATATATTAGGATGATAATGTCCCCTTGAGGAGCTCATAAGGTTCATCATGTAAACCCTGTAGGTGGACTTGGTCCGGCATGATGAAAAGGTTGAGTGGTACTACTCAAGGAGTTAGATTTTGATTAATTAATGGTCAGTAAATTAATTAATCGATGGACAATCGAGATCTTAAACACAGGGAGAAAATGTACAAATAATATATGGATCCCATATCATCATATGGGGGTTGGTGAGGTAGATCAATGATGAACCTTTAGTGGATTGGATCATCATTAGTGGATCGGAGTTTATGTGGGCTTGATCCATGGGTGGCCAAGACCCAACTCCTCCTCAAGGTCCCTAATGTAGCCTATTAACACCTCATGATGCTTAGATCCAATGTATAGAAACAAAAGTCTAAGATCCATTGGTAGAGATTAAATCTCTAAGAACCGACGGTTGAGATTAAATCTCTAGATCCGAAGGTTGAGATTAAATCCCTAGAACAAATAGAGGAGATTAATTCATGACTTATCCCTAACTCCTTAAAAGGGTGTCAAAGGGGTTGGCGTGAACTACATTGAAGAGAGCAAGGCTTGCGCGGCAAGAGAAGGGAATCCTAGTTGAGATAAGATTATGATTAGGGTTAGGGTTTGGAGGCTAGGGCGGCACCAAATTAGGCAAGGTTTCCTTTCTTTTCCCTTGTCTTGTGGCCAACGTCCAGCAAGTTTCCAGGCCCTTCCCAGCCCTTGGCCAGGGCCCAAAAGCTTCCTTCTCCCTCTCCTTAGGTGGTGGAAACATGATATAGGGCTTCCCTTGGTGTCTTGGTTGTTTTCAACCATATTCTCCTTCATCTAGTTGGCCGGCGGCAAGGAAAGTTTTGGTTCCTTGTTGGTTGTTTCTAGTGAGAAGAAAAACCTTGTTTCTATTCTTCCTCTTTCTTTGGAAGAGTAATGAAGAAATATTTGCGATCTAGGAGCTTCGACTTTTGGTGGATCGTCGCCCACACGACGTCCAAAAGGAGGATGGTCATACATTAGAAGATCGAGAGGTATACCTATTCTACTTTCTTCTTTTGTTTGTTGCTTGTTTTTGTTTTCAATTATAAGCATGTTATAAATCTGTAAATGGCTAATTAATACTTGGATCCCGAGCATAAACACAAAAACTGGCGATCTGGACATCGTCTATTCCGCGGCTACTCGTAGAATAGAGGATGGTCGCTTGAACAACTAGTTTGTTCAAGTGATCTCTCTAAACGAATAGCACGTCAATGACTTGGTTGTTTTGGCAATCCCTTTTGTCTAGGATTAAATTTTTTTTAATCCTGGGACATCGAAGGGATCGCCATGGACAAGCTACCGAGGTGAAGTGGGAAGCGAAGTTTCCCCTCACGGACTCGATAAGCAAAACCCTTCACGACCGAGTTGAAGAGGGAAGTGAAGTTTCCCCTCACGGATCAATTAAACCAACCCTTCAAGTTGTTCATGCCTTATTCCTTTCACTCATCATATACCCACTTGGTTAAGGACATGATCTATGTGTTCGTCCCCACTAGACTGACTATGTCACACCTAGCCCAAGTTAGTTTCCATATCCTGTGGATTCAAGTTACTCTTACATGTTCCCAAGAAGACCATCCACTTAATATGCTTGATCTTGCTAGAGACTTCTGAGTAACAATCCTGACATGATGCCTAGGGTATACATCTCCTTTATCAGGAGTGGTGAATCCTCTGTGGGCTAATCAAACACCTTCGATCACTTTGGCTTATATCCAATCATCCTGGGTTACACCTACTAAGTAGATGATTGCGAAGAAGTCAAAGTATAATGCATCATGATCAAGGTGACTTGAATACCTCAAGTCTAAAGAAGCTTACACTCAAGCTGCAATGAGATCTTCAACGACATGTAGAACCATACGAAGTCTCATAGCAGGTCACTCCAATGAACTAGTTACCATAACTAGCATCCACATGTTCACTCTCAGCATCCCTATGCTTCCATTCAGTGAGTATTGAATGCTTGGATAAACCAAGGAGCATAACATGTGCAAGTCTCACAGAATTGATGATGTTCAATCTCAACAATTCATCGACTATGGATAGTTTCACTACTTGCATATTTACACATGATGAGATACCCACTAATTGTGATCCAATCACAATTTCTCTCATAATACATCGTATTGTGGAGTTCAGTACATGATGTTGGTGCTGGGGCACCAGATAATCGAACCTGTATTTTGATTATGGCAAAGACACAAAGTTAAGTTTACATCGTTATCTCACGAGCTAAATCGAGTGTGCAGAAAAGTACTAAAGATGGAGCTGAAGGCTAGCGACAATCGGAGGAAGCCGCGGTGGTCGGGCGACACTCGAGTGACTTCAGAGGGAGTCGAAGGAATCGAGTGGAAGGCCGGAAGCGAGAACTATAAGGTAAGTATCGAGGTAAGCTCGTGTGAGTGAGAGATGGAAAGGTCGTGTCCTCTATACGGGGATGATCGTAAGCGGCGATCCATCAAGAAGGTGGAAGGTTAAGAGACGATTAGAAACCGCCCATTTACCATTTTCTTGTAACCTCTACTGCAGGCAAGTGGCGGTGGCGATGCCGCTCGACATTAGGCGGATCGATGCTCATCAGTCGATTGATGGGAGGCATCAGTCGACTGATGGCGACGAATCAGCCATTACGCTATGTCAAAATGGATAAGGTCTTCCGCGGCCATTTCACGATAAAATTTGTACAACTTCGTGATCTGTTCCGAAAGATGAGGAGACACATTAAGAGGCCAAACTCTATAAAAGGAGGGGAGGATTCCAACTCCAAAGATCATCAAGATTATTCTCAAGTGCTCCTACAATGCCAAAGCTCCAACACCGTCATAACGCCAACGCGACGATAATTTCTCATCCTCTTCGTCGGCAGCAGCAACAAGTAACATATTCTATTGTATTCTTTTTTTTTATTCGTAACAAGGTGAGGTAGGCTTGTTGCCTCATCCTCGTACTTTCGGTTTTGTGATCATTGTCTCCTAACTCCAACGAGGAGGAGACGTTATAGTGCTTTGCCCTCCGTACACGGTCTAGGACCGTTAGCGCCTTGGAGTAGCAACCGCTGGGTTGTGAACTAAGTAAAATAAACGTTTCTCTTTATTTTCAGCTGTTCTTACTCGTGTTTCGAACAAACGAACGAAAAGATTTACGCTCGCTATTCACCCCCCCCCCCTCTAGCGACACTTCTCGATCCAACACATGAGTTTAAGATCCAATCAAATACATAGATAATGTATACTCAAATAATGATTTTTATTATTAACTTCTAAGGTGATTGCCTTAGGAAACCTCTTAATTACATCAAGCTCCCACTTGGCCTACAGCCAATCGCCTTGATATCTAATAACATAGGCCTTTATATGCCTCCCAAACTTTTCTTGGGGAACAGGCTTTGATAAGGGATCTACTAGATTCCTATCAGTGGGAACATTCTCTAATTGAACATCTCTTCTACCTATGAACTCTCTGATCATATGGTAAGGGGGTAGTACGTGCTTGGATCGCTGATTAGACCGTGGTTCCTTCGCTTGTGCAATGGCACCATTGTTGTCGTAGTAAACTGATAATGCTTCAATAATGATCGAAACTACTCCAAGTTTAGTAATGAACTTCTTGATCCAGACCGCCTCCTTTGCTGCTTTAGAAGCTGCAATGTACTCTTCCTCCGTAGTAGAATCAGCAACGGTATCTTGTTTGGAACTTTTCCAACTCACCGCACCACCATTTAAGATGAACATGTATCCAGACTGAGATTTAGAATCATCCTTATTTGTCTGGAAGCTTGCATCAGTATATCCTCTTACTACCATATCACCTCCTCCATATACCAAGAACAAATTCTTAGTCCTTCTCAAATACTTAAGGATTGTCTTGATAGCCACCCAATGGTCCATACCAGGATCCGACTGGTATCTACTCGTAACGCTCAAAGCGTACAATACATTGGACCTCGTACATAACATAACATACATGATCGATCATATAGCTGACACATATGGGATCTGACTCATGTGAATCCTCTTGTCTTCATTGCGCGGGCACATAGACTTCGAAAGGTGAATCTCATACCTCATGGGAATAAAACCTTTCTTAGATTCTTCAATGCTAAACTGTTTTAGCACTTTTTCTATGTATGTAGACTGTGAAAGACCAAGCAACAGATTCGATATATCTCTATAGTAATTAATCCCCAAAATATACATTCCTTCTCCCATGTCTTTCATGGAGAACATTTTGGACAACCAGACCTTGACTGTTTGCAAAATAGGAATATCGTTTCCTATAATTAATATGTCATCGACATACAATACTAGGAACACGACCGCACTCCCACTAACCTTTTCATACACACAGGGCTCCTCATCATTTTGTGAGAAATTAAACTGTTTGATTGCCTCATCAAAATGGATATTTCAACTCCTATTTGCTTGCTTCAATCCATAAATGGAACATTGAAGCTTGCATACTTTGTTCTTGTCAATGGATGTGAAACCCTCAGGTTGTATCATATATATATCCTCAGACAAGTTTCTATTAAGGAAAGTTATGTTTGCATCCATCTGTCATATCTCATATTCAAAATGAGCCTCCATGGCTAGGAGTATCCGAATGGATTTAAGCATAGCTACTGGTGAAAAGGTTTCGTCATAGTCAACACCTTGTCTTTGACAATAGCCTTTTTCCACTAATCAAGCTTTATAGGTAATAATATTTGTTGGGTTTTCCAAGCCGCAAAAACTACTTTTTGCATTGCGGAAAACTCAGAAGTCCGGCCACGGATCTGTGCGAAGATATAAAACTAAAAAACATGTATGGGTTTATAGAAACCTAGATCTACCCTAGATCTACATGATGAGAGTGTTACCCTCGATGCGACGCTATTCGCTTATCCCACTCATCCAAACACTTTGTCGGAATTGAAGAGTGTCAACAGTACACTCCTCTATTGGTATCCACATGGACAAATGGTGGAGAAAATACCTTAGAGTGTGCTAGCACCCTTTAGGAATTTTGGCAAGATGAGGGATGGGAGAGCTTGAGAGGATGATCCAAGGAAGAAGAAGATGGAGTTAACACAAAAAATAACTCACACCATGATGAATAGTGGTCGGCCACTTCATGTTGGGAGGTTACATGCATGCATGTAACTCCAAGAGCCAATGGCTCTTGGTCTCCCTCATGAGGTCGCACCACATGATAAGTCCATGATGATGTGGAGCATCATCATTGGCCGGCCCCCATGCCATGTCACCATGACATGGCAATTTGTCAAGTCAAAATTGACCATTCATCTTCCCTCTCAAGTCAAGTCAAACTTCACCTCTTATCTCCCATGGTTGATCAAATCTAACCACTTGATTCAAGTCAATTTGATTTAATGAATCTCTATTCATTAATTTAAATTGACTCAATGAATCAAATCTAAATTAGACTCATTCAACACTTGAATTAAATTGAGTCTAACTCAATTAGTCTAATTTGGATTACTGTTAATCCAATTTGGTTCATCCCATGAACCTAATCCTCATAGTTCATCATATGAATCTAATCTCCATCTAATTGTCCTTTGTGTGTGACCATATAGGTTCTTGTAACATTGGCAATATCCCTAAACTGATTTAGGAACATAAGCAATGAGCGGTATCTAGCAGCACATCATTACTACCCAAGTTACAAGAATGTTGAGCTCCAACATCACCTTTGTGACTACTAATTGTGACTCTCACAATATGTGACAAAGTCCCTCTATCCTTGTCATCTAGATTGACCAATCGAGGCATAGACCATGTCATCCTCGGTACAATATATATCTTGAACTCCAAGTAGACTCACTCTAATCAAATGAGCTCAATATCTCATATTGACTCATTTGGGCATGGTCATGCACTTCGTGGTCTCACTCTATCAAGAATAATGATGTCACTCCCGTCATATAGGAGGGATAGATCTCATCTACATCACTCACATCCCTCCGCATAATTTGTTACATACCCAGTAATCGCCTTTATAGTCCACCCATTTAAGGGTGACGTTTGACGAAGCCAAAGTATGCAACTCTTTATGTAGGGAACCATGGTGACTTCAGGTCCACGGACTAATAGTCATACTAATAGTCACATGAGAAAATATATGACACTCATATAACGATCCGTGATACTTTCTCATGGCGGGTCATTCAGTATACATTCTTCAATGCATACTCATGTGTCAACTTGATATCTCATATCCATGACTTATGAGATCAAGTCATCGTGTTGACGTACATGCCAGTCTCTATGCATTAACATTGTCCCTGAATGTTTATACTTGACTAGGAATGATTAAGAGTAGTGTTCTCTATATCATCTCATTATCGATTCAACCAATCGATTGATATAGATAAGAATCTTCTACTCAAGGACTTTATTATACTTAGTTTATTTTGCACCAATACACGTAAATATAATAACCATGCCTGTATAAATAGGAATATGATACAATAAAGTCCATACAACAATCATCACATGATTGCCTCTAGGGCTTTCACTGACAATCTCCCACTAGCACTATTGTCAATCAACGTAGTATCTAATACCCAATGACCTAGTGTAACTATCATGCTTTTTCTGTGCCAAAGCCCTGGTCAAGGGATCTGCAATGTTAGCCTCTGTGGGTACTCTACAAATCTTCACATCTCCTCTATCGATAGTCTCTCGAATGAGATGGAAGCACCGTAGTATGTGTTTGGCCCGCTGGTGTGAGCGAGGTTCCTTAGCCTGAGCAATTGCTCCATTGTTGTCACAATAGAGCTCTATGGGATCTACTATGCTAGGAACCACCCCAAGCTCAGTAATGAACTTGCGGATCCAAACTTCCTCCTTTGCTGCCTCAGATGCAGCGATATACTCGGCTTCTATTGTAGAATCAGCAACTATGACTGTGATCTATAATCATCCTGGTCAGTTTGGAAGCTGACATCGCTGTAACCCTTTACATCTAGCTCCTCATCACCTCCAAATATCATAAAATATTCTTTAGTCCTTCTCATGTACTTAAGAATATTCTTGACTGCTATCCAGTGATGCTCACCTGGATCTAACTGGTATCTACTTGTCATGGTCAAAGCATACGAGACATCAGGATGAGTACACAGTATGGCGTACATCATAGATCCTATAGCAGATGCGTAAGGGATATTATCCATGTGGTCTCTCTCCTCTCTAGAAGAGGGACTTTGAGTCTTCGAAAGACTCACACCATGTGACATCTGCAGAAGTCCCTTCTTGGAATTTTGCATGGCAAACCGTAGTAATACCATGTCAATATATGTACTCTGACTTAGGAAAAGTAATCTCTTAGATCTATCTCTATAGATATTGATGCCTAGAATATAGGCTGCTTCACCTAAGTCCTTCATTGAGAAGCACATCCCCAGCCAAGTCTTCACAGACTATAACGAAGGGATGTCATTCCCAATGAGTAGTATGTATTCCACATACAATACAAGGAAGACAATTGTGTTCCCATTAACCCTCTTGTAGACACAGGGTTCATCTTCATTCTTGATGAAACCAAACTATTTGATTGCATCATCGAATTGAAGATTCCAACTCCGAGAAGCTTGCTTTAGCCCATAAATGGACCTTTGCATCTTGCATACTTTCCCAGTATGCTGTGGATCTATAAAACCCTCAGGTTGTGTCATGTACACATCCTCGAGTAAGTTTCCATTCAGAAATACAGTTTTGACATCCATTTGCTAGATCTCATAATCGTGGTATGCTACAATAGCAAGAATGATCCGAATGGACTTAAACATCGCCACTGGAGAAAAGGTTTCTTCATAGTCAATACAATGAATTTTCTTGAAACCTTTAGCCACCAATCGACCCTTATAGGTATGCGTAAGTCCATCCATGTCAGTCTTTCTCTTAAAGACCCACTTACACCCAATTGGCTTGACCCCTTCAGGTGGATCAACCAAAGTCCATACTTGGTTGGTGTACATGGATTCCATCTCGGATCTCATGGCGTCTAGCCATTTCTCAAAGTCTGGGCTCATCACAGCTTCCTGATACGATGTAGGTTCATTCTCAATGAGCATAAGGCATCTTGGTCAGACAAGAGAAATGAGTATCTCTCAGGCTGACAACGTACCATATCAGACCTGCGAAGAGGTAGGTCTACCTGAACAGGTGGTTCTTCCACAACTCTTTGTACAATAATCTCATCACCCACAACACTTTGTGGTTCCTTTTCAACCTTCATCAAGGCCTCAGTGCTATGGTCCTTATCTTGAATTTCTTCAAGATCGAATGTACTCCCACTAGTTTTTCTAGAAATAAAATCCCTTTCTAGAAAAACCCCAATCTTTACCACAAACACTTTGTGTTCACTAGGAATGTAGAAGTAATATCCCTTTGTGTCCTTGGGATATCCAACAAAATAGCACTTTTCGGATTTAGGTCTCAGTTTGTCAGAGACTTGACGTCGAACATAATCCTCACAAACCCAAATCATCATGAAAGACATCTTGGGATTTCTCCCTATCCATATCGTATATGGTGTCTTTATCACATCCTTGGATGGTACATGGTTAAGTGTGAAGGTTGTTGTGTCTAGAGTAAATCCCCAAAAGGATATAGGAAGACCTGTGTGACTCATCATAGATCGTACCATATCTAATAGGGTACGATTCCTCCTTTCGGATACACCATTCCACTGTGGTGTTCCAGGAAGAGTGAGTTGGGATAGAATCGCACACTCACCTAGATAGTCACGAAACTCATGGCTAAGGTATTCACCACCTCGATCTGATCGAAGTATCTTAATACTCTTGCCAAGCTGGTTTTGTACTTCATTCTTGAATTCCTTGAACTTTCAAAGGATTTTGATTTATGTGTCATGAGATACACATAACCATATCTACTAAAGTCATCAGTAAATGTAATGAAGTACCTGTAACCACCTCTAGCAGCAACATTGAAAGGGCCACATACATTACTATGTATAAGTCCAAACAAGTCTGTTGCTCTTTCGCTGTGTCCACTAAAGGGAGTCTTGGTCATCATGCCTAAAAGGCAAGAATCGCATTTCTCATATGATTCAAAATCAAATGAGTCTAGCAGCCTATCCTTATGGAGCTGAGATAAGCGACTCTCATTTATGTGACCTAAACGACAATGCCAGAGATAGGTTTGGTTCAACTCATTTGACTTTAACCTCTTGGTACTTATGTTATAGATGGGGCTCTCTTAGTCTAGAAAGGAGAGTCCGTTCATTAGAGCTGCACTACAATAGAACATATTATTTAAATAAAATGAACAACATTTGTTCTTTATTATAAATGTAAATCCTTTCTTGTCAAAACAAGAAACCGAAATTATGTTCTTAGTTAAAGCAGGCACATAACAACATTCATCTAATTATAGTACAAGCCCAGGGGACAGAGATAGATCATAAGTTCCTACAGCAACATCAGCAACTCTTGCTCCATTGCCTACTCGTAGGTCCACCTCGCCCTTTGTCAATACCCTGCTATTTCTCAGCTCCTGCACATTGGTACAAATGTGAGATGCACATCCGGTATCTAATACCCATGATGAAGAAATAGATAGATTGACTTCAATAACATTTTTACCTAAAGTAGAAGTCTAACTTCTCTTCTTCTTAAGATCTTCCAGGTAAGCTTTGCAGTTACGCTTCCAGTGTCCAGCTTCCTTGTAGTGGAAGCAAGCCCCTTCCTTGACCACTCCTTTAGGTTTCAGTTCTTTGCCTTTGCCCTTGGCTTGGAACTTTGCCTTACCTTTAGGCTTGCCCTTGCCTTTCTTCTTTTGCACCATCAAAATGGAGTCAGATTTTCCCTTCTTAAGGTTGAGCTCAACAGTTCTCAACATGCTGAGCATCTCAGGCAGTGGCTTATCAATTTCATTCATGTTGTAATTCATGACAAATTGATTGTAGCTTTGTGGAAAAGACTGCAAGATCAAGTCAGTGGCCAACTCTTGGCTAAGTGGGAATCCCAATCTCTGTAGGTTTTCTATGTACTCAATCATCTTGAGTACATATGGACCTACGGGAGTCCCATCTTGTATTTTCGACCCAAACAATGCCTTAGAGACTTCATATCTCTCGTGCCTTGCTTGTCCTTCATATAGTTGATGAAGATGTTCAACCATATCATAAGCATTCATTAACTCGTGTTGCTTCTGAAGCTCAGAGTTCATTTTCGCGAGAATTAGACATGACACATCTAATGCATCATCTTGATGCTTCTTCTAAGCATCTTTGTCAGCTTGCGAGGCAGTGGCAAGAGGTGCCATCGAAATGGGCTGCTCCAGGATGTACAGTTTCCTTTCATGGGTGAGAACGATTCTCAAGTTCCTGTACCAGTCCAGGAAATTTTCTCCATTGAGCTTGTCCTTCACAAGGATAGAATGCAGAGAGAGAGAGTGTTCGTGTTTGTCGACATAGTTATCTACAACATACACAATGCAGAAAATTAATATCATATTCCCTTTATCATTTAATTAGGCCTTTAATCAAATGATGCTCCCACTGAATTATAGGAATTTTATGGAATCGAGTTATGGATGTGGTCAAACAACATTACTAGATTCATACAAACTAGCTATAATTCCTGCGGGACAAGATCCACATCATACTAAGCCTTGAGTTAGCTTTGGCTAAATTGCCCAAGACTTAGTATGATTAGTGGGTAACACATTACCGATTACATCTCTATGCAACTCTTGTTTATAGGATCAAGACCCACATTTACAAAAGACCTTGAGTTAGCTTTGGCTAAATCGGCTAAGATTTAGTGTAAATGTGATCTTATCCTATCTTTCTAACGGTTGGAATATGGCTATAGTTCTACTCGATCCAATTGAGTTAACTAGTTTTACTCAATCTAATTGAGCTTACTCTAACCCAAGCCATGATAGGCAGGACCAAGATTGTCCCTTCGCACCCTACCAAGATAATATGAGTTGCTCTACTTTTGAAGATTCAACAACTACAAATGATCGAGGTAGTGATGGGTATCAAAGACTTGGTAGGCATTTTCGAGTTGATTCGATTAAGATCTAATCTAAAAGTAATGTGTATCATATAAGCATTAAGGCCTTTATTATCCTACCTAGCATGCATCACATACATACAAGCATCATTCTAACATGCATCATATACAAACAAGAAAAATAACCTAGCATTCATCATATACATACAAGCATTATTCTACTAGCAAGCATCACATACATACAAGCATAACAAATATATATATATATATATATATGAACATATATATATATATATATATATATATATATATATATATATATATATATATATATATATATATATATATATATAATTAATTGTGATTAAGTCATGGCCCTACTACGATCTTCTCAAGCCAATGAGAAGATCGGACGGTCAACCTAGGGTTAGCGGCTTCTCTAAGCACCTCCTTTGACCGCCATGTGTCATCGACACCCTCCTCGTAACTCTG
Source organism: Wurfbainia villosa (assembly GCA_025175895.1). NCBI lineage: Eukaryota > Viridiplantae > Streptophyta > Magnoliopsida > Zingiberales > Zingiberaceae > Wurfbainia > Wurfbainia villosa. Next base: position 67,606,097 of record CM045990.1, on the reverse strand, counting down.
TCTAGAAGTGAACATTCCACCACTCCATTTTGTACATTACAAATATGAAACTCGAGTTACATTCGAGTATAAAACTATTTACAACTAGAATTTTAAAAGAAGAGGTATGACACGCAGGTCCCATACCCTATACAACACGCAGAACCACAAAAATGGCACGTAGGCCGTATTATGAATTACAACACATCATCATCAAATCATATTGGGGTTCTTGGACCATGAAAATCACATAATTATACATAATTCTAAATTATGTATTTTACAAAAAATTTCTATAATTTTTCCTATTTATTTTCAATTTAATGAGTCACCTCTCCGTAACGGTCCCGCTAAGCGATTTCCGGGCGCAATCGCGGGACAATGCCCCTTTCGGGGATAGGGGAAACACCCCAACTAGCAAAATAAACTTTGAGAGTGTCCCTAATATGATCTTACAGTAACATAAGTCACTGTCCCAAAAACCTAAAGCGAGAACTCGCCGTTTCAGAGAGTTTTTCTCGGTGGTTGAAGCCTACAAGTGTCCCAACACTCGTTGCTTCGACTCTTCGAGAAAAATACCCAAAAATTCTATAAAAATAGGAAATTTACAGAAACTTAAAAATCTATAATTTTTATATCTAATAGAAAAACTACTAATATGAAATGCATTCATGCTTTGTACGTGGCTCTAATACCACTATTCGGTTTTCCGAGCCACAAAAATAGCTTTTTGCGTTGCAGAAACCTCGGAAGCCCGGCCACGGATCCGTGCGAAGATATAAAAATAAAAAACATGTATTTGTTTATAGAAACCTATATCTACCTTAGATTTACATGATGAGAGTGTTACCCTCGATGCGATGCTCTTCGCTTATCCCGCTCGTCCAAACGCTTTGCCGGAACTCAAGAGTGTCAAGTGTACACTCCTCTATTGGTATCCACACGGACAAATTGTGGAGAAAATACCTTAGAGTGTGCTAGCACCCTTTAGAAATTTCGGCAAGATGAGGGATGGGAGAGATTGAGAGGATGATCCAAGGAAGAAGAAGATGGAGTTAACACAAAAAATAACTCACACCATGATGAATAGTGGTCGGCCACTTCAAGTTGGGGGGTTACATGAATGAATGTATCTCCAAGAGCCAATGGCTCTTGGTCTCCCTCATGAGGTCGCACCACATGATAAGTCCATGATGATGTGGAGCATCATCATTAGCCGGCCCCCATGCCATGTCACCATGACATGGAAATTGGTCAAGTCAAAATTGACCATTCATCTTCCCTCTCACGTCAAGTCAAACTTGACCTCTTATCCCCCATGGTTGATCAAATCTAACCACTTGATTCAAGTCAATTTGATTTAATGAATCTCTATTCATTAATTTAAATTGACTCAATGAATCAAATCTAAATTAGACTCATTCAACACTTGAATTAAATTGAGTCTAACTCAATTAGTCTAATTCAGATTACTCTTAATCCAATTTGGTTCATCCCATGAACCTAATATTCATGGTTCATCGAATGAACCTAATCCGATCAACCGTTGATCTTTTCGGTTAATTGGGGATCATGATGTACTACTAGGTGCCACTCATGATCATTCTATAATTAATGGTTAATTATAGACAGCCAACATAAACCGAGAACCTATTTGGTCACACGCACAACGAGCGTAATCCAAAGGATTTAAAACGAGCTTGAGAATGGGATTCTCAGACCGAGAGAAACTAGGTTTGGTTGGACCAAACATAAAGCGAGCATGAAATTGTTTCAGTCGCAATGGAAGCGTGGATGGGCCGTGTCTTATGAAGACGTAATGGATGAACCAAAATTGTTTGGTTCTTATCAAATGGATGAGAATAAACCAAAGGGTTTGGTTTATTTTAAACGAATGAACCAAAAGTTGGTTCGGTTCGTTTTAACTTAAAATAAACCATCATGGTTTGGTTTATTTTAACTTATCTTAATGGAGCGGGTTAACGGGCCTAATGGTTATGATCCAATAACCATTAAGAGAAGTAGTTCTCTATAAAAGAGGGCTTAAGGGATAATTAAGCCCTAATCTAAAAACCCTTGCCCTAAGGTCCCACCTCATACTTGGAGATTAAGTCCTCGCTGTGTCCAAGCTTGAACCCTTGAGCTTCCTAGGCCTGAAAAGGTTAGCACTTCCTTGTTTCCGGAGCATCGCTTGGATGATTCGATCTCATTATGATCCGAATTTGGATTCGGATCGTGATCATCTCAACACGAGGCTAGTAACGAAGAAGCTTCCCGACGTGGATACGGATAGAGACGATTCTAGCGAGGATCGTGATCATACGAAAAGGTATAACGTAGATAAATTTCCTTTTATTGCAAATTTAAATTTACGGTTATGTCTACACTTGTTGTAATATGCATGCGTGTGTTGTGTGTGTTGTAATAAATGTAGATTTATTATTTTTATTGCTTTCTACTGTGTTCATGTTTACTAAACGTGATCGAACACACACATAAACAGTGGTATCAGAGCCCAGGTTGTGTTTCGACATAATCGTAAAAATAGTTTTGCGATAGTCATAATGTATTTCGGGAAATTTTCTAATTTTGGAAATTTAGAAGTATTTATGGAAATTTTTCAATTTTGGAAAGTCTAGAAGTATTTATGGAAATCTTCCACTTTTGGAAAGTTGGAAGTATTTATGGAAATTGATATTTTCCATAAATAAAATAGTTGATTAGATTCTGGAAATTTGTTTCCTAATTTAATCATGATTTGATTTGGGAAATCAAATCTTAAAATATTTTATTTCCATAAGTAGTTTTAATGATTTAGGAAATTGGTTTCCTAAATAGATTTTCCATAATCAAAAAATTCCATGAATAAAATATGTGATTAGATTTGGAAATTTGTTTCCTAATTTAATTATGATTTGATTTGGAGAATCAAATCTTAAACATATTTTATTTCCATAAATAGTTATGACATATAAGGAAATATATACATGACATAATTGTATGCCATGTAATTGCATTAGATTCATAACATTATGCCATGCGTGTCGTGACATGTAGATGTATGCCATGTATGTCATGCCATGTAGATAATAGTTATTTGCATGCAAAGAGGATGAGACATAAAACCCTTAAACAATATTAAAGCCTACACCTTCCGTTGATATGGTTAGAACCAGAGTTCCGTTTCTTGTTTGGGTTGTTGGACTCTCTCCAAGCCCGGCTCGAACTCGAACATGTTCAAACCATGGAATAGTTTAATACTAATATGGTAAGAGTCAGAGGTCAATCGTTAGCTTTGGTTGTTGGACTCTCTCCAAGCTGGGCTAATTGGTTGAATGCGCTCTAACCATATTAAAACTATTTCTCGATTAATGGGTTGGCTTTAACCTGGAGCATCGGCTTGTTGGACTCTCTCCAAGGTCGATGTAAAGGGAGGTGAAGTTGGGTGCTATGCATATGATGCATACTTGTTAATGTGTTAACAACCCAACGTATGCGTGAACATTCAATTAGTTGATAGCACATTGTGATAGTTGCATATACGTGATATGCAATCGGTATAGATGATACCTACCATCATAGTTATGAATGGCTTGTTGGACTCTCTCCAAGGTTATTCATAACTATGATGGATATCAGCCCATTCGGAGATGGACCTATGATCTCCCGAAGTGATTTTGGGGTTTTTGAAATTCGAAAAATGAATGGGATTTATAAATGTATATTGATGCATTTTAAAATCATTTTCTCATATATGCTCGTTTTGTATTTCTAGTTCAATAAATTGATCATGACGTCTTTGAATTTGCGCACTATTTTGGATTCAAACAATGACCGGGCCTAACTTCGGATCGCTTAGAAACCTGAGAATTGTTCTCAAGGCGAAAAAGCTTGCATATGTCCTTGAAGAGCCTCTTCCTGACCGTCCTAAGGACGATGCAACTCCAGACCAAATGTTGGTCTATCAGAAGCATGTGGCAGATTCTGAGCTGGCGAGTTGCATCATCCTAGCGGCGATGGTACCTGAGCTGCAAAAGCAGCATGAGCATATGGATGCTAATACTATAGTCTTCCATCTTCATGAGTTGTTCGATGAGCAAGCGAGATCCGAAAGGTTCGAGGTCTCTAGGCTCCTCTTCACCACGAAGATGCAAGAAGGTTCATCTGATAGAGTGCGTTTGTTCTAAAGATGAACGAGGTACATCGCGCTAACCCAACCGATTTTGTGATGGATCATGAGTAAGTATTGACTTAATTCGCATTGTTTGCCCAAGAGTTTCTCTACAATTTGTGATGAACAATCGGATGAACAAATTAGAATTTACCATTCCCGAGCTCCTCAATATGTCAAGACTGTGGAGCCTTCGTGAAGCATGAGGAGAAGGCGGTTCATAGTTGATTCTCAAAGAAAGGTTCTAAGAGGAAGAGCAAAAGAATGTAAGAAAGGAAAAGAAATAGGCATAGTCAAATAAGAAAAGGGCACTTGCCATCAATGGCAAGGAAGGCCAAGCGAAGCGCAAGATTTATCTTGAGTCCATGAAGAAGAAGAAGGCATCCGATGCCCCATCCTCTTCGTATCTTAAGTTATTGATTGTCATTCTATTTCCTTAGACACTTGGGTATTGGATACTGGGTGTGGCTCACATATATGTAATGACATACAGGGGCTAAGGAATAGAAGAAGATTTGTCAGGGGGGAGTCAAATTTGCGAGTTGGCAATGGAGCAAAGGTTGATTTATCGAACTTTTTTAAATCAAGCTCCTAGTGGACTAGTCTTAGAACTGGACAATTGCTATTATGTTCCTTCTCTAATAAAGAACATTGTTTCTATTTCCTGTTTAAATAGAAATGGTTTCCATTTGACGTTAAGTAACAATTGTTGTTATATAACTATATACATGACTTTATGGGAACCTTGAGTAATGGCATAACATTATACGTTGTAGATGGTCATGTATGCCATGCCATGTAGATTTTGCAAAGAGGATGAGACATAAAACCGCTTAAAGGATAATCAAATAGACTCCTATATGTGGCATTGTCATCTTGGCCATATAAGCAAGAAACGCATGTCCGAATTACACCGATGTGGAATTCTGGAATCGTTTGAATTGGATTCATACGATACATGTGAATCATGCTTAAAAGGCAAGATGACTAAGTTACCTTTGTAGGGAAATCTCGTATGCCAAATGGCATATGCGCAACGGAAAATAGGATCCCTTCCAAGTGATCCATGCGAAAGCAAACTCGTATAAAATAAATTTCTCTAAACCAAACCTATCTTATAGGAGAGGATTACCTTTGTTGCGTGCCCTTGTTAATCCCGCTTTTCCTTTCGGTTTGTTGGATCTTTAGCACGTTCATGTTCATTCATCTATCGTATCCAGATAGCACGCTCTTGTCTCACAAGGAAAACTAGAAGAGCTCTCCTTTACTTCTTGCTAGAGAAGTCCCTAAAGGAGAGGAAGAGAGGGAAAAGGAGAAAGGAAGAAGAAGACTCCTCTTCTTGCTAGCCTACACTCACAAACCCACACAACTAAAGCTTCCACCAAGCTTTCTCACCACTAACACAACCAAAGCTTCCACCAACAATGCAAAATCTTTGGCCACTTAGGGTGTCTTTTATAGGGTTGGAAAAACCCTTTCACCTCCACACATTCAATGCAATCCATTGCATTGAGACATATCCTTGTTTGGCCGGCCACTTAAGGAGACAAAAACCAATTTGTCTTCTTCCACCTCATCTAGCTTAGGTGGATGCTTAGGTGGATGCTTAGGTGGCATGCTTATGTGGCATTATTATGTGGCTTTCATGCATGTTGAATTAATCTTATTAATTCAATTAAGCTTATGTTATCATATTGAATTAATCTTATTAAATCAACAAGGTAACATATTGAATTAATCTCATTAAATCAATTAGCTAAAATTCTCATTAAGCTTAAAGTCCAAAAACCATTTTGTACTTAAGCTTATTCCCAAATTATTCTAGTCAAACTAGAATACTCTAATTCCTCTAATTATCATGCTCTTTGTGTGTGACTTGTTCTAAAGATAACGCTGGTACATCGGACCTAAACTCTTTAGATACACAAGCAATGAGCGTGATCTAGCAATACATCATTGCTACCCAAGAGTTACGAGATAAGTCATGAACTAACCTTCCGGATGAACTACTATAATATATGACCGTGTCCTTCTATCCTTGATATGGAGATTGATCAATGAGGCATAGAAGTGTCATCCTATTCCTCAATCTATGGTTTCTTGATCAGAGTAAACTAACTCAAACAAATGAGCTCAATATCTCATATTGACTCATTGAGTATGCCATGCGCTTTAATAGTTCTACTCAATCAAGGCCCACCGATATCACTTGAGTCCATATGGAAGGGATAGATCCCATCTACATCCTCTCTCCGCATAATTTGTTACATACCCAAGACACTTTATGGTCCACGGGTGACGCTTATATACCAAAGTACATAACTCCTTATGTAGGGAACCGTAGACGTGTCTAAGGACTATTCATACCAATAGTCACATGAGAAAGTTTATGACACTCATATAACGATCCATGAAACTTTCTCATGACAATTGCTATTATATATATTCTCTAATATATACCCATGTTTCTATTTCTTGATATCATATATCCATGACTTGTGAGATCAAGTTATATAACTACATGCTAGTCTTTATGTATTAATATTGTTGCATATTAATACTCGACTAGAACATTTAGGAAAGTGTTCTCTACAGCCTCTCATAATCAATTCTGCCAATTGATGTGCTGTAGATAAGAACCTACTTTTCTAGGGCATTATTATATTTAAATTAGCTGGCACAAGCAAGATGTAAATATAATAACCAATCCTTTGCCTTTATAGAATATGATACAAAATGTTCCCTATTCAACCATCACATGATTGGTTCTAGGGCTTTAACTAACAACCTTTTACTAGAAAAGGTGAACGAGTGGGAGAGTTACTAGGACTAATACATACTGATGTATGTGGACCTATGTCAACTCAAGCATTAGGAGGCTATATCTACTTCATTACCTTCACCGATGATCACTCACGGTTTGGGTATGTGTTCTTGATGAAACACAAGTCTGAAGCCTTTGAAAGGTTCAAAGAATTCAGAAATGAAGTAGAGAAACATCATGATAAGAGTATTAAAATACTTCGATCGGATCGAGGTGGTGAATACTTGAGTCAGGAGTTTCTTGATTACCTAAGAGACAATGGTATATTGTCTCAATGGACTCCGCCCTATACACCACAGCATAATGGTGTATCCGAGAGGCGTAACCGGACCTTGTTGGACATGGTCAGGTCAATGATGAATCATGCGACTCTTCCCAAGTCCTTTTGGGGTTATGCACTTCAGACAGCTGTTTACTTGTTAAACAGAATGCCTACCAAGGTAGTCTCAACTACTCCATATGAGATATGGAATAGTAAGAAACCTCATGTATCTTACTTGAAGATATGGGGTTGTCCTGCTTATGTGAAGCGGACTGTATCAAACAAATTGGATGCTAAGTCTGATAAATGTCTATTTATTGGATACCCTAAGGAAATAAGGGGTTACCAATTCTATCATCCGGTGGAATAAAAGGTGTTTGTTTCAAGGCATGCTGTGTTTCTAGAGAAAGAGTTTCTCTTACAAGAAAACAGTGGGAGTGTCGTTGAGCTTGAGGAGGCTCGAGAGACTCAAATAGACATTGATGAGATACCTGGTGAAGCACAACAGCCGACAACTCATAGTGATGAGCAATCGGCTGGACCTATTGTAACACCACATCTTCGTAGATCTGGTAGAACACACAATATTCCTAAGAGATATGGATTTCTCGTAAGTGAATCGAACGACGTGTTACTCATTGATGATGAGGAGCCTACCAATTATGAAGAAGTGCTGACAAGTTTAGAAAGGGATAAGTGGCTTGGTGCCATGAAGTCGGAAATGGATTCCATGTATGAAAACCAAGTTTGGAACTTGGTTGACCCACCTGAAGGGATAAAGCCTATAGGGTGCAAGTGGGTTTTCAAGAAGAAAATCGACATGGATGGTAATGTGATTACCTATAAGGCTAGATTGGTGGCAAAAGGATATCATCAAAAGCAAGGTGTTGATTATGACAAAACCTATTCGCTTATAGCTATGCTTAAATCCATTCGGATGCTCCTGGCCATAGCGGCTCATTATGATTATGAGATATGGCAGATGGATGTGAAAACAGCTTTCCTTAATGGAAACCTGCTCGACGACGTGTATATGATACAGCCTGAGGGTTTCACATCGGTTGATAAAACCAAGGTATGCAAATTGCGACAGTCCATTTATGGATTGAAGCAAGCATCCAGGAGCTGGAATATCCGTTTTGATGAGACGATCAAAAAGTTTGATTTCTCACAAAATTCAGACGAACCTTGTGTGTACAAGAAGGTTAGTGGGAGTGCAGTCGTGTTCCTAGTATTATATGTTGATGACATATTACTTATAGGAAACGATGTTTCAATCTTACAGTCAGTTAAGGTTTGGTTATCCAAGACATTCTCCATGAAAGACCTGGAAGAAGCAACCTACATCCTCGGGATTAAGATCTATAGAGATAGATCGAAACGCTTGCTTGGTCTTTCGCAGTCTACATATATAGACCGAGTGCTAAAGAGGTTTAGCATGTCGGAATCCAAGAAAGGTTTCTTTCCCATCAGGCATGGGGTACACCTTTCGAAGTCTATGTGTCCGCGCACAGAAGACGAGAGGATTTGCATGAGTAAGATTCCATATGCATTCGCAATAGGATCTATCATGTATGCTATGTTATGTATGAGGCCCGATGTATCGTATGCTCTGAGTGTCATGAGCAGATACCAGTCTGATCCAGGAATGGATCATTGGGTGGCTGTCAAGACGATTCTTAAGTACTTAAGAAGAACTAAGGATGTGTTCTTAATATATGGAGAAGGGTACATGGTGATACGTGGGTATACAGATGCCAGCTCCAGACAGACAAGGATGATTCCATGTCTCAGTCTGGGTATGTATTCACCTGGAATGGAGGCGCAATAAGTTGGAAAGGTTCCAAGCTTGACACTATAGCGGATTCTGCCACTAAGGCAGAATACATTGCAGCTTTGAAAGCAGCAAAGGAAGCGGTTTGGATCAAGAAGTTCATCTTTGAACTTGATGTAGTCTCATTAATGATCCAAACATGTGCTTCGCCGCTATCATCTTATCAGAGAGATCATCAGTAAAAAAGAAATACAAATCGAGAAAATTCCCACTGAAAGGAACTTAGCGGATCCCTTGACTAAGGCATTACCTCAAAATAAGTTTGAGGGTCATGTTCGAGCTTATGGTATTGGATACCGTAGCGATTGGCATTAGGCCAAGTGGGAGTCTGTTAGTAATATATGAGAGATGTCCTAAGGCAATCGCCTTATGTATGAACCATTTATATGATAAATGAAGATTCATTATTTGAGTATACATGTTTTATGTATTTGATTAGATCTTAAACTTATTTACTGAATGTCCACGATACGATTCACAGCATGAGAGAATTTGTGATTGGATCACAACTAGTGAGTATCTCTACATGTGTAATTGTGATGTATCGGAATTATGCCTAGTCGATGAATTGATGGATTTGGACACCATTAATTCTGTCGAGACTACCACGAGGTATACTCCTTGGTGTATCCAAGCAGCTGATTCTCACTGGCTGGAGACATAGTGATGTCCGGAGTTAATCGTGGATGCTAGTTATGGTAACTAGTTCATTGGAGTGACCAGCTGTAAGACTTCATATGGTTCTCTGCATATATAGATATGTCAATGAAGTTCTTACTGTGGCTTAAGTGCGATGTTCCTTTGACTTGCGGTATTCAAGTCATCTTGATCATAGAGACTTATGCTTTGACATCTTAAGCAAGCATCTCTAAGGAGATGTGGACCCGGGATGATTGGGTATAAGTCGAAGTGATCGAAGGTGTTTGAATAGCCTATAAAGGATTCACCACTCCTTGTGAGGAGATGTATACCCATGGCCTCTCGTCGGATTGTTACTAAAGTCTTTGGCCAAAGCATTACATGTTTAGAGTAAGGTACTCTTCGATACATGTGGAGTAACTAGAATCCGTAGGACGAGGAAATGATACTTGGGCTAGGTATGACGTAGTCAGCCTAGTGGGGACTGACACAATAGACCATGTCCTGAACCAAGTGGGTATAAGATGAGTGAAGGGAATGGGGCACGAATCATTCGAGCTGCTGAAGGATTTCAGAAATAGTTCTGGATCAACCGTTGATCTTTTCGGTTAATTGGGGATCATGATGTACTACTAGGTGCCACTCATGATCGTTCTATAATTAATGGTTAATTATAGACGGCCAACATAAACCGAGAACCTATTTGGTCACACGCACAACGAGCGTAATCCAAAGGATTTAAAACGAGCTTGAGAATGGGATTCTCAGACCGAGAGAAACTAGGTTTGGTTGGACCAAACATAAAGCGAGCATGAAATCGTTTCAGTCGCAATGGAAGCTGGATGGGCCGTGTCTTATGAAGACGTAATGGATGAACCAAAATTGTTTGGTTCTTATCAAATGGATCAGAATAAACCAAAGGGTTTGGTTTATTTTAAACGAATGAACCAAAAGTTGGTTCGGTTCGTTTTAACTTAAAATAAACCATCATAGTTTGGTTTATTTTAACTTATCTTAATGGAGCGGGTTAACGGGCCTAATGGTTATGATCCAATAACCATTAAGAGAAGTAGTTCTCTATAAATGAGGGCTTAAGGGATAATTAAGCCCTAATCCAAAAACCCTTTCCCTAAGGTTGCCGCCCACCTCATCCTTGGAGATTTCGGCGCCCAACCCCCTTGTACCGCCGCCCAGCTTTTGTGCCGCCGTCCAAGTCCTCGCTGGCATCCAAGCTTCAGCCGGTGAACCCTCCGGCGACCCTCTGGTGATCTTCCTAGGCCTCGGTGAAAAGATGAGCACTTGGCTTCCTTGTTTTGGCCGGCGCCTACTCCTCCACCAAGCTGTCCAGTTTTCTGGACAGCTTCTTCTCCTCTCGTCGGAGCATCGTTTGGACGACGGTTAGAGCTCCGACAGCGGCTAACTTACCGGAGATTCGATCTTCGGTAATCCTCTGAGGTGGAAGATGAAGGATTCGTCAATTGGTTGATGAATACCTCTCCGGAGAAGCGAGTTTTTAGAACTCGTATTAGGATCCGAATTTGGATTCGGATCGTGATCATCTCTCGATCACGTCATCTTCAACACGAGGCTAGTAACCCGTACGAAGACGAAGCTCGTGGCTTAGCGAAGTCATCCCGAGGAACTCGGCGTGGATACGGATAGAGACGATTCTAGCGATGATCGTTCCGGTTGATGCCGTTCCCGCTACACGTCATACGAAAGGTATAACGTAGATAAATTTCCTTTTATTGCAAATTTAAATTTACGGTTATGTCTACACTTGTTGTAATATGCATGCGTGTGTTGTGTGTGTTGTAATAAATGTAGATTTATTATTTTTATTGCTTCCGTTGTGTTCATGTTTACGAAACGTGATCGAACACACACACGCCGCGGTGCCGGAAACCCAACAGTCATCGTGTTGACCTACATGCTAGTCTCTACGCATTAACATTGTCCCTGAATGTTAATACTTGACTAGGAATGATTAAGAGTAGTGTTCTCTATATCATCTCATTATCGATTCAATCAATCGATTGATATAGATAAGAACCTTCTACTCAAGGACTTTATTATACTTAATTTATTTTGCACCAATACAAGTAAATATAATAACCATGCCTTTATAAATAGGAATATGATACAATAAAGTCCATACAATAATCATCACATGATTGGCTCTAGGGCTTTCACTAACAATATTACCATCCATGGCAGTGATGTTGGTTGACTCCTCAAAGAAAGGTTCTAAGAGGAAGTCAAAAACAAAAGATAAAGGGAAGAAAAAGGAAAAGAAGGAAGAAATAACTCCCAAGGGCTCCTGCCATCATTGTTGCAAGGATAAGCATTGGAAGAGAAACTGTAAGCAATATCTGGAGTCACTAAAGCAAAAAAAGGTATTTGATGCCCAATCTACTTCAGGTATATTTGTTATTGAATATCATACTATTTCTTCTAGCAATTGGGTATTGGATACTGGGTGTGGCTCACATATATGTAATAATATACAGGGGCTTAAGAACAGAAGAAAACTGGTTAAGGGAGAAGCATATCTAAGGGTTGGCAATGGAGCAAAAGTTATTGCTGAAGCCAAGGGTACTCATATGTTGCAACTTCTTACGCGACTAGTTTTAGAGTTGGATGATTGTTTTTATATTTCTACATTAATAAAGAACATTGTTTCTATTTTATATTTGAATAAGAAAGGTTATCATTTGACGTTTAGTAATAATTGTTGTTACATTACGTTAAATGGTGTTTTTTTATGCTACTGGGATGTTAAATAATGGAATATACACGTTAGATACATCCAACGAAATATTCAATATCGAATCAAATAGCAAACACACTAAGTTAGATAATCAATTAACCTCACAATTATGGCATTGTCGTCTTGGCCATATAAGCAATAAACGCATGTCCAAACTGCATAAGCTTGACATTTTGGAGTCTTATGAATCAGATTCATTAGACACATGTGTTTCATGCTTAAAAGGAAAGATGACTAAACTACCTTTCAGAGGAAAAGGTAAATGAGCAGTTGAGGTATTGGGCCTTATATATACCTATGTATGCGGACCAATGTCAACTCATGCCATAGGAGGTTATAGCTACTTCGTTACCTTTATCGATGATTATTCACGATATGAGTGTTTATATATGTTAAGATACAAATCTGAAGTCTTTGAAAGGTTTAAAGATTTTAGAAAGAAAGTAGATAAAAAACTTAGAAAAAGTATTAAAGTACTTCGATCGCATTGAGGTGGTGAATACTTAAGCCAAGAGTTTCAAGATTATTTAAGGGACAATAGGATCTTGTCCCAAAGGACTACACCTTACATGCCACAACATAATGGTGTGGCTGAAAGGTAAAATTGGACATTGTTGGACATGGTTAGGTCAATGATACAACATGCAAATCTTCAAAAAAGCTTTTGGAGTTACGCACTTGAGACCGTTATTTACTTGTTAAATAGAGTCCCAACTAAGGCAATCTCTACTACTCCATATGAGATGTGGAATAGTAGAAATCCTCATTTATCTTATTTGAAGATATGGATTGTCCTTCTTATGTGAAGAGGATAGTATCAGACAAGCTAGAGGCTAAGTCTGATAAGTGTCTATTTATTGGTGACCCTAAGGAAACGAGGGATTACCAATTCTATCATCCCTTGGAACAAAAGGTGTTTGTTTCAAGGCATGTTGTATTACTAGAAAAGGAGTTTCTCTTACAGGAAAACAGTGGGAATGAGGTTGAAGTAAGGGTAGTTCAAGAGGCTCCAGTAGACACAGAAGAGATTCCTAGTCAAGAACCACAACTGATTACTCATTCGAATGAGGTAATAGCTGAACCTGATAATACACCACCTCCTCGTAGATCTAGTAGGAGATGTATGATACCTAAGAGATATGAATTTATCATAAGTGAATCTAATGACGTGTTGCTTATAGATGAGGAACCTACTAGTTACGCGAAGAGGTACTGAATAGTTCCGACAGGGATAGTTGGCTAATAGCCATGAAATCAGAAATGGATTCTATGTATGAAAACCAAGTTTGGAACTTGGTAGACCCACCCGAAGGCATAACACCTATAGGGTGTAAGTGGGTTTTCAAGATGAAAATTGCATAGATGGTAATATTATTACCTATAAAGCTAGATTAGTGGCAAAAGGCTATCGTCAAAGACAAGGTGTTGACTATGAGGAAAACTTTTCCCCAGTAGCTATACTTAAATCCATTCGGATACTCCTAGCCATGGCGACCCATTTTGATTTTGAGATATGACAGATGGATGTGAAAATAAATTTCCTTAACGGAAACCTGTCTGAGGATGTATATATGATACAACCTGAGGGTTTCACATCCATTGACAAGAGCAAAGTATGCAAGCTTCAATGTTCCATTTATGGATTGACGCAAGCATTCAGGAGTTGGAATATCTGATTTGATTAGGCAATCAGATAGTTTGATGTCTCACAAAATCCTGAGGAACCCTGTGTGTATAAAAAGGTTAGTGGGAGTGGGGTCGTGTTCCTAGTATTGTATGTCGATGACATATTAATTATAGGAAACGATATTGCTATTTTGCAAACAGTCAAGGTCTAGTTGTCCAAAATGTTCTCCATGAAAGACATGGGAGAAGCAACCTATATTTTGGAGATTCATATCTATAGAGATAGATCGAATCAATTTCTTGGTCTTTCCTAGTCTACATACATAAACAAAGTGCTAAAAAAATTTAGCATGGAAGAATCCAAGAAGGGTTTTATTCCCATGAGGCATGGGATTCACCTTTCGAAGTCTTTGTGCCTGCGCACTGAAGGTGGGAGGATTGGCATGAGTCAGATCCCATATGCGTCAACTATAGGATCGATAATGTATGCTATGTTATGTATGTGGCCCGATGTATCACAAGCTTTGAGAATTACGAGTGGATACCAGTCAGATCCTGGTATGGACCATTGGTTGGCTGTCACAACAATCCTTAAGTATTTAAGAAAGACTAAGGATTTGTTCTTGGTATATGAAGAAAGTGATATGGTAGTAAGTGGGTATACTGATGCCAGCTGTCAGACAGATAAGGATGATTCCAATTCTCAATCTGGATATATATTCATCTTGAATGGAGGTGCAAACTAGATATCGTTGCTGATTCTACTACGGAGGCAGAGTACATTGCAACTTATGAAGCATCAAAGGATGTGGTCTAGATCAAGAAGTTCATTACTGAACATGGAGTAGTTCCGAGAATTGATGAAGCATTATCAGTTTACTATGATAACAATGGCGCCACTGCATAGGCGAAGTAACCACGGTCTCATTAGTGATCCAAGCACGTACTACATTGTTACCATCTAAACAGATAGATCATAGGTAGAAGAGACGTACAAATAGTGAAAGTTCCCATTGATAGGAATCTAGCAGATCTCTTGACAAAGCCTCTTCCCCAAGAAAAGTTCAAGAGGCATATAGAGGCCTATGGTATTAGATATCAAGGCGATTGGTTGTAGGTCAAGTGGGAGTTTGATGTAATTGAGAGGTGTCCTAAGGCAATCGCTTTAGAAGTTATTAATAAAATTCACTATTAGAGTATACTTTATCTATGTATTTGATTGGATCTTAAACTCATGTACTGAAGTCCACAATATGATGCATAGCATGAGAGAAATTGTTATTGGATCACAATTAGTGGGTATCTCATCATGTGTAAATATGCAAGTATTGAAACTATCCCTAGTCAATGAATTAATTAGATTTGACATCATCAATTCTGTGAGACTAGCACATGTTATTCTCCTTGGTTTATCCAAGCATTCAGTACTCATTGAATGGAAGCATAGGGATGCTTGTTATGGTAACTAGTTCATTGGAGTGACCTGCTATGATACTTCATATGGTTCTATATGTCATTGAAGATCTCATTACAGCTTGAGTGCAATCTTCCATAGACTTGAGGTATTCAAGTCACCTTGATCATGGCGCCATATACTTTGACTTCTTTGCAGCTATCTACATTGTAGCTGTAACTCCTGGATGATTGGGTATATGCCAAAGTGATCGAAGGTGTTTGAATAGACCACAGAGGATTCACCACTCATGATAAAGGAGATGTATACCCTAGGCCTCTTCTCAGGATTGTTACTCAGAAGTCTCTAGCCAGAGAAAGCATGTTAAGAGGATGGCCTTCTTGGAAACATGTAGGAGTAACTTGAATCCATAGGACAAGGAAACTAACTTGGTCTAAGTGTGAGGTAGTCAGCCTTGTGGGGACGAACACATAGATCATGTCCTGAACCAAGTGGGTATAGGATGAGTGAAAGGAACAAGGCACAAACAACTACAGCTGCTGAAGGGTTTTAAAAATGTTCTGGAGTCGATTTAGACTTTTCGATCAATTTTGGGTCATGATATACTACTATATGTCACTCATGATCTATTCATAATTAAGGGGTTAATTATGAATGACGAACATAACCAGGAACCTATTGGGTCACACACACTACGGGAGATCTGGAGATGTAAAACAAGTCTGAGAATGAGATTCTCATTGAGAGAGGATATATCTAGCTGAACCAGACCAAGGGGGTGCAAAACAGAGTCTATGGAACCTTTTATGGCCTTGTTGGACTTAGCATGACAATATCGCACCTAAACAAAGTCAAACGGATGATACAAAGTCTCACACAGTCGTGCCTAACTTGACACGAGTCGTGCCTGCCTCTGGCCAAAAAAGGCAAAAATCTAGTTGTGCCCAGAAGGACACACGACCAGTCGTGTGTCCTGGCACATTTGGCTGTGTGTAAGACACGACCGTGTTGTGATTTCGTCGATTTTGGAGATTTCTCTTATCGAAATTTCATGGGTTGTTCTTACCTTAATTATGGGATAATTATGATAAGATATTTTCCGTTTAAGCCTCCTAAGATGACCTAATCAAGGGATCTATAAATAGATCCCTTGATAATCTTTAGAAAATAGGTTTTGTAGTGGTTTTAGGTTTCTCCCTTGGTAGTCGTCTTTCCTCTCTCATCTTCTCTTATCTCCACCGATTGGCTAGCACCAATCAGAGACAAAGGCTTGCTACTCTAGGAGTTGTCTTAGGTGATCCCGACGTGGATACTGATAGAGGCAAGACCCGTTGGTCTTGCTTGTGCTTTCGACAGATTCAAAAGAATCTAGAAGGTATAACTTCTACTTCTTCTTGTGTGTGTTTTCATGTGATTATGCCAAAGGAAATTTTCCTGACCCCCAGGGGATGTCTGGGATGTAATAAAAATTATTTTATTCACTTTATTCTGCTGTGTATGATCCCAGAATCCCCAACAAGTCAACTCTAGGGATGACCTCCCTTGTGACCTTGGCTTTCCTTGACCTAGACTTGGTTCCATAATCAAAAGAAACATTGTGATAGGTAGGCTAATCTACCTTGGACCTAGGCTTGTGACTCAAGTCTTTCTTGCCCATAGATGAACCTTGCCTATTAACCCCTAGATTTTGTCCATTAGGCCCTATAATCATATTTTCCATCTTCTTAATGGTCTTCTCCGTTTTCTTAAGCTTTGAACTCAAAGTTTGATTTTCCAACTCTAATTTCCCAATATTTGAATTTTCATTCATTCTTTGGGCATTGTTCTTTCTTTTAGGCATATGTCTACCCCTCTTAGGATTAATGACTAAATAGTTCTCTACCTTCCTAATAACTTCCTTAGATAGAGTAGTCTTAGGGGTAGTGACTCTAGAACTATCCTTAGTCCTAATTTCATATGATTTATCCCCTAAGCAATAAGGTTTATTTCTAGCATGCTTTTCATGATTATGTACAATTGCAAGTGAATTGAAGGCATGCTTTTTGTTATAACATAAAGAAGAAGCATTATTTACATTTACCTTAGAGTTTGCCTTAACTCCCCCTACATGTGTAACTCCTCTCATGCTCTTGGTTTTCTTCCTCCTCTTAGGGCATTGAGTTTGATAATGACCCAACAGTTGACACTTGAAGCACACTGTTGGGGATCATATGACCGCTAGAGGGTGGGTGAATAGCATCGTAGTTCGTTCAATGGAATTTGATCATGTTGCTTATCTACAAAACTTGTTAACGTAGCGGAATATAGAAATACAATATGAACACAAATACAAATGCACAAGTACACGCAAAACACAAGGATATAACGTGGTTCGAAACCTTAGGATTCCTACTCCACGAGTCGAGCTCAACGAGCTCTAATGATGCAACCCACCACTAATACACTCCTTCTCGCAACAATCCAAAGGTGGAGAAACATCATATAATGTTTAAAACAATAAACAAGATAACTACAAAAAAAATACAATGAAAAATAAGTAAATAAAACTTTACAAAGAATGCTTAATTGTTTGATTGCTTGAGCCGCACTTGAAGACCCTGACTTGCACTAGCAAATCGCATCAAATCGGCCAAAAAATGGGTGCAAAAATCCTCCCCTTCATGTACCTTTTAAAGTTGCAAATTGAGCTGATTTCCACCAAGCAGTCGACTGCTCATACCCATCAGTCGACTCCTCTTGTAGCCATTGTCTCACAACGACTCGATCCACGTAGAAAAAACTCCAACGGATACCTCAACAGTCGACTGCCAAGCTCGTATCCGACTACTCAGTCGACTACCGAGCTTTCTGCCCTCATGACCAAACTGTTGGAACGTCGATGGCCGACTAGAGGGGCGTGAATAGCCCAATATGCGTTGACGATTAAAATCATTCGTTCTTCTTGTGTCACTCATCTACGATGGTCGTTAGCGCAATGAAATAGTAATACAAATGAAAATACTAACAACACATACAAGCATACACAAGATATACGTGGTTCGGAACCGAATGGTTCCTACTCCACGAGTGAGCTCAACGAGCTCGTGTTATGCGCACGACACTAACAATAACTCTTTCTCGACAACACGTCTGAGGTGGAGAAACCTCGTACAAGCAAATACACAAATGTAATAAAAACAAATACAAATACAATCATGAAATATGTAAAGAAAACTTCACAACAATGGATTTGAACGCTTGCTTGTTGCTCACTTTGGATTGCTCTTGAAGGACTGGAATGCAGCAGCAATTCCCCTTCAAAATCTTCCCAAAAGTCTTGGCGAAATCCTCCATCTCGAGCTCCATTTATAACCTACATCGAGCTGATTCTGTGCCCATCAGTCGACTGATCATGACCATCAGTCGAATGGTCCTGTAGTCGTTGTCTCATAACGACTCGATCTACGCTTGCCAAATTCCAATGGATTCATAATCAGTCGACTGATTATCCCATTAGTCGAGTGGTCGCCACGATCACTCAACTGGAAACCATACTATGCCCAAATTTTCCCCTTTCAGTCGACTGATCCCATCATCACCGATCGATCCAATCATCGATCGATGGCATTGACGAATAACTACCCTCCTCAAGAGCCGATCATAGGCCGTAACTCGTGGTCGAACACCGGTGGAGCCAAATCAACCAAGAGCAGTCGGCTGACACCTATGTCAGTCGACTGATGTCGAGTAAAACCTCAAACACCAAGTTGTTTGAGCATCCGACCGTCGGGTAAACCTTCAAACACCACGTTTGAGCCTCCGACACTTAGTCTTAGCCACTTGGCCAAGTCCACCTCATCCCCTCATGGAGTTCCCCAACGAAGCTCTCTTCCCTCATCCTACGTCCCTAAGATGCACCAAGCGCACGGCTTTGCAATGCCATCCTTCGCGTCTCTTGCTCTCGAAGTATGCTTCCCTTGGGGCTCACTCCATTTGCTCCCCGTCCGGTGGTCCCTCGGATGCACCAAGCGCACGGCTTCGCAATGACATCCTTCACCGACTCAAGGACCCCGAGCCTAGTGAACTTGTCATGTCCTCAAGACTTCCCACACCAAGCCTCATGCTTGGATTTTCCATGCCAAGCCCCATGCTTGGACTTTTCACCACCAAAGCTACACACTTGGATTTACGTGGCCAACCCTATGTCGGACTTCCCATGACAATCTCATGTCATGCATTTTGTCTAACATCAAAATATAGTTCGAGTCAAAGTCAAGTCTGTCACGCCCACCCTTTTTCCTCGTAATCTATAGGGGTTGGAAGGGCGGCGCGACGCGATCATACATACATGCATTTACAGCGGAAGTCTTTAAAGTTCTTTTTTTTATTTTTAAAAACATAATACATGAAACATGGAGCATGCATAATCATTTCATAAGGACACTACTTAGTTCAAGTTCATGATAATCAACTTAATGGACACCAAGTAGCAACCATCACATCAAGTAGAGTTTGACTCTTAACAACTATCATGCAAAACTTAAAGGAAAACATGCATAAGTCTGGGAACATAAAACATATCTCTTCCACAATGCCACTACCACACACACTTTGCCCCCCCTGCTGTTCCCTTTAGTTTAGTCATTCTTTACCCTTATCTGCAATACAAGGGAAACATGAACTATAAGCAAACATGCTTAGTAAGATCCTTTCCTACTCACTAAAGCCATACATCAAGAATTAGACATAGAGTAGTGACATGTTCATCTAGACAACCTATAGGCATAGCATTCATATAGAGTAGTGACATGATCATTTAAGAACATATGGGCATAACATTCATATAAAAAGTAGTGACATGATCAATTAAGAACATATAGGCATAGCATTCATATAAAAAGTATTGACATGATCAATTAAGAACATATAAGCATAACATTCATATAAATATCATAATCACATAGATATGAAATGGGTATATGCAAGATGCTTTTTGAAAACATATATTTTATAGGTACTTAAACATAATCTCAACATATTGGGCCGGAATTGTACCACATACATCATCATCTTTGTGCGCATCCCTAAATAGATCTGAGGTAGCTAATCTCGAACCTACTAGGGTACTAGGTCCGTACTACGATCATCAACCTAGGGGCAACATAACATATAAGCCCATACTAGGCCCGTACTACGACCACCGGCCGAGGGAAACTTAGGAGCCCATCCCGTACTAGGTCCGTACTATGACATTCGACCTAGGGGCACGTAGGAACCCATCCCTTGGACCTTGTTAGGGTCCGGTACAAGCCATGCAAAAGTAAAATAGCATATCATGTTCCTTATCATAACATATCATGTTCCTTATCATAACATATCATATTCATTATCATAACATATCAAGTTCCATATCATTGCATATCATATTCCTTATCATAGCATATCATTTTCCTTTTCATAACATATCATGTTCCTTTTCATAACATAAAGAGTGCTCTTAGTCCACATTCATAGGGAAGCATCCCTTAGGTATTTCATCATACATACTTGTTCATCATGATGCAATGAGCATAACATAATCATACATTCATACAAATAACATGGACATTGATGGAGTTTCTCGGAGGCTCGTTGGCTCCCATGTCCCCAGATTAAAATTTTCACAAATAAAAACTAATCCAGATGGGATGAGTTTCCTAAGCTTAACCAATTCGTCGTCGTTCTAATGACTTGAGCGATCGCTTGAACAAACTAGTTGTTCAAGCAACCAAGCTCTTCTAGTCAGTTAGCCATGGAAGAGACAACATATGGATCACCGATTTTTGTGTTTATCTTCGGGGTCCATGATTATACAAATACATATAGATGTAGACATGTATAATCAACACATACAAACATATTAATAAGAACATGCAAAGATCAATAATAAAACTTGTAAAACTTTTATACCTCTCGATCTTCTATCGTATGTCCTAACCTCCTTGTAGACTTCGTGTGGGCGAAGATCCTCCACAAGTTGATGCTTCCTAGATCTTCTTCAATCAAAAGAAAGAAGAACTCTCCTTCCCTTCTTGCTTGAGCCAACCACCAAGCCACAAAGGCTTGATGCCGCCGGCCCCAAGAAAAGAGAGAACAAGATGGCCAACCAAGGAACCGAACAAGGGAACAATCCCTAGCTCCTTTGTGCCGCCGGCCAAGAGGAAAAGAAGAGGAGAAGAGAAATAGGTTGAGCGCCGACCAAGGTAGAGGGAAGAGAGGTAGGTGCCGACAACACCTTAGGAAGAAGTAGAGAACCTCTCCTATAGTTGCCGCCCACCTTACCTTCCAAACCCTAGCCGTCCAACCAAACCCTAACTTTCCTAGGGTTTCTTGTCGCCCAAGCCAATGAGAGGCAAAACCCTAATCTCCAAAAACCATCCACCAACCTCTTGCCGCCCACCTTAAGCCCCCTTTTTATAGAGTTAGGCTTAAGCCTTGTTTTAATCTCCACCGTTGGTTCTAGGGATTTAATCTCAACCGTCGAATCTAGAGATTTAATCTCAATCGTCGGATCTAGAGATTTAATCTCCACCGTCGGATCTAGGGATTTAATCTCAACCGTCGGATCTAGAGATTTAATCTCAACCGTCGGATCTAGAGATATAATCTCCACCGTCGGATCTAGGGATTTAATCTCAACCGTCGGATCTAGAGATTTAATCTCAACCGTCGGATCTAGAGATTTAATCTCCACCGTCGGATCTAGAGTTTTGTTTTTCATCATTGGATCTAGGCTCCATGAGGTTTTAATAGGCTACGAGACTCACCAACCCCCATAAATTAATATGGGATCCATACATTATTTGTACATCCATCTCCCTGTGTTTAAGATATCGAATGTCCTCCAATTAATTGATTTACTAACCATCAATCAATTAACATCTAACTCCTCGAGTAGTACCACTCAACCTTATCATCATGTTGACTAAGTCAACCTGCAGGGTTTACATGATGAACCTTATGAGCTCCTCAAGGGGACATCATCAACCTAATATATAGGACACAGTTTCCTTCTATAATTATAGGCACACCATGTAAATAATATCATTTCCCAACTTACCGGGCATATTGATTTAATCCATATAAATCTCACCCTTTGGTAAATCAAAGAAATAAATACTAAGTACATCTGCCCATTATTATATCGGGATTATGAGCATGTACAACATAATATCTGAGGTCCGATTCAATTATGTAGTCAGCAATAAATTGAATCACCTTTATGTCGGTCCTGCTCAATACACCTAAGTGTACTAGTGTAACTCTATGTTCAAGACAAAACAATACCAAGCTACACTACAACCATGCCAATGGTTTGTCCAAAACCATCTTGGTTGTGAGCCTCTACTTATATTCTACAAGGGACTGATAACATGATCTTCTGTGCCACACCAACCACCATGTTATCTACAATGTAAAGTATTAGATAATATGCACACATATAATAAATATAAAGTGCAAATAATGATCATGTGATTCTTATTTCAAAATAAAAATGTTCATACAAAAAAACTAGGCTTTCAGTATACATTCCAACAATCTCCCACTTATACTAAAAGACTATACTGTCATCATACTGCCATACATCTGATCGTCATGTCCTCCACATGCCTATCAAACGCTTTCGTTGGAAGGGCCTTAATGAATGGATACGCTAGGTTATCCTCTGATGCAAACTTGGCGACAGCTACTTCTCCTCGCTTTACGATCTCTCGTATCAGGTGGTACTTGTGCTCTATGTGTTTACTCGCCTTATGGGCTCGTGGTTCCTTCGAGTTTGCAACTGCACCACTGTTATCACAATAAATTGTGATAGTTCTGGGCAAACCAGGAATCACATTCAAGTCCATAAAGAAGTTCCTGAGCCATACAGCTTCCTTGGCTGCCTCAGAGGCTGCCACATACTCAGCCTCCATGGTAGAGTCCGCCACGCATTTCTGCTTGACACTCCTATATACTATGGCTCCACCTCCAAAAGTAAACACAAACCTCGAGGTAGACTTACTGTTGTCCCTATCTGATTAGAAATTAGAATCCGTG
This sequence comes from Wurfbainia villosa, assembly GCA_025175895.1. Lineage (NCBI taxonomy): Eukaryota > Viridiplantae > Streptophyta > Magnoliopsida > Zingiberales > Zingiberaceae > Wurfbainia > Wurfbainia villosa. The sequence goes on along the minus strand of CM045990.1, from coordinate 67,582,520 downwards.
TAACCCACAGGGACTAATTGATCTGCATGGTAAACCAACATATAATCCCTCGTCCTTCTCAAGTCCTTCAATATATGCTTTACCGCAGTCCAATGTCCCTATCCAGGATTACTCTGATATCTGCTAACCATGCCCACGGTAAAGCAGATATCTGGTCTCGTACATAGCATAGCATACATGAGCCTTCCTAGTGCCGAAGCATAAGGAACCGCCTTTATCTCCTCTATCTCCTTGGATGTTTTGGGACACATCTCTTTAGATAAAGGTACTCCATGCCTAAAACGTAGAAAACCTTTCTTGGAGTTCTGCATGCTAAAACGAGCAAGGATAGTGTCAATGTATGAAGCTTGAGATAAGCACAACATCCTTTTCTTGCGATCCCTTATTACCTTGATCCCAAGGATGTGTCCCACTTCTCCCAAGTCCTTCATATCAAACTGTTTGGACAACCATACCCTTACGTCTGATAACACTCTGATATTGTTGCCAACTAACAAAATGTCATCTATGTATAGTACAAGAATTACCACTACGTTTTCATCACATCTCTTGTATACACAAGGCTCATCCGGACTTTGAATAAATCCATATGACTGGATTACCTCATCAAAGCGGATGTTCCAAGATCTAAATCTTGCTTCAATCCATAGATAAGAGAATCCGGATAGACTTAAGCATAGTTACCGGTGAAAAGGACTCCTCATAATCGATACCCTCTTTCTGAGTATACCCTTTCGCAACAAACCTTGCTTTGAAGGTCTCAACCTTCCCGTCTACTCCTCTCTTTATCTTGTAGATCCACTTGCATCCAATGGCTTTCACACCATCGGGTGGTTCTACTAGCTCCCAAACATGATTATAATCCATAGATTATATCTCTGAATTCATCGCTCTTTGCCAAGATACTGCATCTCTATTTTAGAGTGCCTCGTCATGTGTCCAGGGATCAGGTTCATGTTTACCAGGGACTAAGTCCAAAGACTCTCCCAAGAACATGAATCTCTCTGGTTGTCTAACAACTCTCCCACTACAACGAGGTACCTCCTATGAATGCTCTGTGACATGCGGTGCAGTGACTTGTGGTATTTCTGTTGGATCGAAAGTGTCGCTAGAGGGGGGGGTGAATAGCGATACGATGTCGTTAAAAAACTTTTGCAATAAGTAAAAAGCAAGTAGAGAGTGCACAGCGGAAATATAAAGTAGACAAGATATTTTTACGTGGTTCACAATCTTTCGATTGCTAATCCACGGCCCTAGTGATCCTTGATCACGTACGGAGGGCAATTCACTAAAACCACTCCTCCTCGTTGGAGGTAGGAGCAACGATTACAAAAAGAAATCAAGGCAAAGGGACACTCCCCCTTTCCTTGTTACGATTAAAGCACAAAGACAATTTAAAGAAGTAGAACTTAAATAAATATACCGACAACTCTTATAAGTAGAAGATGTAGCTTGTGTCGCACTTCGTCGTAGCAAATGTGAGTAGTAGTAGCGGCGTTACGACGGCGTGTTGAGAGCTCTTAAATTCTTGTTATTTGCTTGGCTTGAACATGTCTATTTATGGATATTGATCTATGAATTTAGACATAGGTAGTGTCCAAGGTGAGGTTCTTATCCCCAAGACTTGTTCATCCACATCCTTTGCGCTAACTCAAGGATGAGGTGATTAATCCATCCACCTTGTGCCTCCTACAACCTCCTTGTGCGCCAACTCAAGGATGAGGTGTTTCATCCAACCACCTTGTGCCACCTCCAACCTCCTTGGGCGCCAACTTGAGGATGAGGTGTTTCATCCAACCACCTTGTGCCACCTCCAACCTCCTTGGGCGCCAACTTGAGGATGAGGTGTTTCATCCAACCACCTTGTGCCACCTCCAACCTCCTTGGGCGCCAACTTGTTGGAGCCATTCAACTTGTGCCACATCATGGGAGCCAACCATCTTGTGCCAACTCACCTTATTTTGGGCGCCCACCACAAGGAAGCTTGGTGATGGTTTGGATGTCCACCTTGATGCCACATCACCCTTTGTACCAAAACACGAGTCAAGTCCAAATTCACCCCTTGAAATTCGAGCTCTTCTCGAGGTCGAACTTGACTAGCGCTGATGTAGTCAAAGGGTTTTGGACCGCAGACAAGTTAGCTTAAAATATAAAGTACGATGGTTCTAACCATCCGATCTCGACCTAGACCTTCCATTGGAGGTATTGGGTCGGGATCTACGCTAACGACCTACGAGCTTACCTTGTAGCCTCGCTCGGTCTTCACGGCTTCCTCCAAGTCCCTCGGTGTTGCCCACCACCTGGTTCCCACGGGTGTCACCTTCCGCTCAACTTTAGCATTTCCGCACACTAAAGCTCGTAAGATAACAAATATACTTAACTATTGAGCCTTTTGCCATAATCAAAATACGGTTGACTTTGGTGCCCATGCACCAACAATCTCCCCTTTGATTCATGGCAAACCGACACAAAAGTTAAGGAAAAAAGCATAACAAGCTAGCATAATGATTAAGCATGAATGAGCTAGCATAAAGATTAAATATGAATGAGCTAGCATAATGATTAAGCATGAATGAGCTAGCATAAAGATTAAATATGAATGAGCTAGCATAAAGATTAAATATGAATGAGCTAGCATAATGATTAAATATGAATGAGCTAGCATAATGATTAAGTATGAATGAGCTAGCATAAAGATTAAATATGAATGAGCTAGCATAAAGATTAAATATGAATGAGCTAGCATAATGATTAAATATGAATGAGCTAGCATAATGATTAAGTATGAATGAGCTAGCATAAAGATTAAGCATGAGTGAGCTAGCATAAAGATTAAGCATGAGTGAGAAATATTATTGTTTCAAGTTCTCCCCTTTGAGGTAACCTCCCCCTTGACCAAAGGTGAGTTCTTGAAAAATAATTTTTACTCCCCATTAATAGTTTCTTAAGTAAACGGAATTACTTAATATAAAAGGTAATAATTTTGTTTACTTTCTTCCTTACTTTTGTGACTTTCTCCCCCTTTTGCCTTAACTCAAAAAGTTTGTAAATATATTTTAGGGTTTGTAAGTCCAAGCAAGTTCCCAATATAAATATATATATATATATATATATATATTTTTTAAAATAATAATAAGCTTGAAAATATGTTCATCTAAAATGTACAACTCCGGTTGGACTTGATTGATATAGAATGATCAATAAGTCTTGAAGGAGTTGATTAATTTTAAATAATTATACTCCATGGTTCATGTCGATGCACGAATCTACATCCGAACTGTGAGTAAGGTCCTAACATCTCACGCCTCTACGTATAAGTACACAAACACATTAGTCCTATGTGTTGTGAGATGTGTTGGCTCCTTAAATCTATAGGTATATGATTTCTAAGGTAAGACTTAGGCTAATTTCATAAAAAGAAGCAAAAGTAGAGTACATATATAGAAAAATTTAAATCCTACTCTATTACGCACATACCTAACTTTCGTCTTAATAAACTAAATTCGGCTTCGGGTAGTGGTTTGGTGAAGATGTGCGCTAGGTTTGATTTGGACTCAACATACTCTAGTTGTATAGTTCCATTAGTTACATGTTCCCTAATGAAGTGGTGTTTAACTTCTATATGTTTTGTCCTAGAATGACATATTGGATTTTTAGTTAAGTTAATTGAACTAATGTTATCTATGTAGGTTTTAATGTTGTTAAAGATTAAGCTAAAGTCTTGGAGAGTGTGCTTCATCCACAGGAGCTGAGAGACACACTCACCCATCGCAACGATTCGGCTTTGGTAGATAAGGCAACGCAATGTCGCTTCCATCTGCACTAACTTACTAGACTCGAGCCGAGGATTTGACAACAACCACTGTGCTCTTTCTATCGAGTTTACTACCGCATAGTCGAGTCGAGTAGCCGATTAGATTAAACTTGGTAGATCTAGGGTACCAAATACCTACGCTTAGCGTGCCCTTTAGATATCTAAGGATACGCTGACTAGGGTTAGGTGAGACTCCTTGGCACAGTTTGTAACTCATGCATATACTTACCGCAATAAAATGTCGTCGGCTCATGTTAAGTATAGGAGACTTCCTATTGCGCTCCTATAGTATTTTAGGTCAACGGGTTTTCCTTCTACATCTTCGCTTATATTAACATTAGTTGCCATAGGTGTATTGATTATTTTAGCATCTTGCATTCCAAATCGATTTATTAAGTCCTTAGTATATTTTTGTTGATGTAAATATATTCCATCTTTAGTTTGTTTAATTTGTAAACCTAAGAAGAAACTTAACTCTCCCACTAAATTCATTTCAAATTCACTTTCCATAAGTGAGATGAATTCGCTTAGCAGGATCGAGTTGGTAGTTCCAAAAATTATATCATCTACATAGATTTGGGCTATAAAGATTTCTTTCCTACGGTTTTTTAACGAATAAGGTTGGGTCGACTAAACCTTGGTTGAATCCTTTGGACTTAAGATAGATCGAAGCCTTTTGTACCAAGCTCTTGGGGCTTGTTTGAGTCCATATAGGGCTTTCTTAAGTCTAAGGACATGGTCGTTTATCTAGATTTTCTAATCCGGAGGTTGACGACGAAACTTCTTCCTTAATGTATCCATTCAAAATGCTGACTTGACATCCATTTGAAACAATTTAAAACCTCGATGTGCAAAGATATGCTAACAACATTCGGATGGACTCTAGTCCGCTACGGGCGAGGTCTCATCGTAATCTAAACCTTCGACTTGACTAAACCCTTTGCGACTAACCTAGCTTTATTTCTAACTACTTCACCTTTATCATCAAGTTTATTTCAAATACCCACCTTGTTCCAATAATTGATTTTTCTTAGGTGGTGGTACTAATTCTGACTTCATTTCTAGTGAATTGAGCTAGCTCTTCTTGCATAGCAATAATCCAATGGGATCAAGAAGTGCTTGTTCAATAGTTTTGGGTTCGATTTTGGAAATTAACGAGATTTGACTAAGGTTTCGATATGAAGCTCTAGTTCGAACCCTAAATTTGGATCACCTATAACTTGATTGATAGGATGATTTGTTTGAGTCTTAGTGTGACTGGTTAGGGTCATCTATCACTTGGTCGATAGGATGACTTGGGTGAGTTCTAGTTTGATTGGGTTAGAGTCATCTATCACTTGGTCGATAGGATGACTTGGGTTAGGACGAGATTCAAGTTCAAGATCGAGTCGGGTTCGCTATAAGTTGATTTGCTAGTTGGTTTTGTTAAGGATTGAACGGGTTCGTGTCCTTCGTCAAAACTATATTAATGGTTTCTTCGAATTTTATGTGTAGGATCAATGGAATTACTAAAGGGTTGTTTGTAAGTTTTAAACCTAAATCATCTCACCAATATCTACATGATCAAAACATGTTATTCCTATGTGTTACGTGAGATGACTTTCAATTTTACTTGATTAATTTTAATGAATTTAAATTAACCAACATTAGGTTAGATTCGATTTAGTCTAAGCTCATCAAGTAATCTTTTCAAGAGATTAGCTTCCGTGTCGTGGCGAGGCACAGAGGCCTTCTTTGATCGGAACAACGACCACTTCCTTAGACAAAGCTAATTTCAAGAAATTGATAACTCGACTTACTTGAGACTACGCCTTGGTCTAACTAGTTATTTTTGAAAAGAGGCTCCCGAGGCTCAATCTTTCGTAGGATTTTAGTTGGTTTATTTTTGAAAAGAGGCTCCCGAGGCTCAATCTTTCGCAGGATTTTAGTTGGTTATGAGTCCTATCTAACCATTCTAAAAATAAAGGAAAACTAAGCATGCAATTTCTAAGACTTAACAAAAATACATTTTGTATTGGCTCTCGACCATTGAATCGAGTGGGTCTATTCACATAGTGAATTTGGTCCTTGGGAACCCAATACATGTTAGATCCTAAAGTTGAAATCAAAGTGGTCTTAGGGACCCATGCTTGGACATTTTTCTTATGTTGGTTTACTATAGACATATATGACTTATTGGTTGTATTTGAGTTAAACCCGAGTCCGGCCTTGTTGTACACGGCCCTTTGTGATCCAAGTAAGAGGTCAAGTCCCTTGGATCCCAAAGTGAACCTTTCCAACGTGTTCCTAAGGTCTTCGACTTGTGTTTTAAAAAGCGAGTTCTCAACTTCAAGCTTTTCAACTTGAGTTGAGTCCTCCTCTTGAATACGAGTAGTCGAAGAGGTTAGGGAGACCTCATGTTTGAGAAGGTTAACCTCCTCAATTAGGGTCTCGACCTTGGACTCGGACTTAGCTAGTTTCTTATTTAAAAATTTAATTGCACCATACAAAGTATTAAGTAACGTAACGACCGACTTACCCTTAATGATTCTTTGAACCGGATACGGATCCGTGGCTTGTCTTGAATGGAAGCTCATCATCGGATTCGACTGACTTTCTTCGCTTTCGAGTCGCTCGGCTCTACGGCTTGGCCATTAGAGCTTGGATATCGCCTTCTTCCTCCGACAACTCCTCCCAAGTAGCGCTTAGCGCTTTCTGGTCTTTGATGCTATTCTTTAGCTTTGGGCACTGACTTGATGTGACCGAACCTGTGCACTCATAGCATCTAAAATTAGAAGTATTTGAATTAGGTTTAGGCTTACCTTGAGTTGTTGGTCGTTGCCTCTGATCATCTTCCAACTAGATTGACTAGTTCGATTCTATTTCGAGTCTACTTCCGATTCTGACTCGCCTTCTTCCTTCGGGGTGGCTTGTTTATGGCTTCTTCTTCTGGAACTCGCAACTAATGCAATACTCTTCTACCGACCACGTTAGTTTGCTCATGTAATTCAAGTTCAAAACAATTCGCCTAACCTAATTTTAGAAAGGTTGGAGACCTTGTAGGCATCGACCATGGATGCCCACAAGGTGGTCCTAGGAAACGAGTTAAGAGAATACCGATAAGGTCGCGATTCTCGACCTTTTGTCCGATGGCATGGAGTTGGTTGACGGCGTCTTGGATACGAGCATGTAGTTGAGTTGCGGTCTCGCTTTTCCTGCATTTTCAAGTTATACAATTTATTTAAAAGTAAATCTCTTTACATACCTTCGTGTCGCCGGTGCCTTCGTAGTAGTTCCACTAGCTTGGTCCATAAGTCCTTTGCACTAATGAAGGGCCGACGCGGTTGAGCTCTTCCTGACAACCCACATTGCAAGATTTGAGTTGCCTTGGCATCGGCTTCTACTTGTTTTTTCATGGATTTGACCATTGATCGTGAACTCCAAAGATTCACCATCTTCATTAATAGGAAGTGTGAAACCGGTTTGATTAATCCACATCTCGATTTGGGTTTTAAGAAAGCATTCCATCCGACCCTTCCAATAACGAAAGTCATTACCGCTTGTAAAACGGGTCGGGCAAGTGCTAAACCCTTCGAGATGGGCCATTTAAAAACAAGAAGAAGAACGATTTAAAAGAATCTTGCAAAACACACACGAAAGAATATTCCAAGACTTTCGCCTTGGATTAGGGAAGTAAAAAGATATATAAAATGTAACTTGCAAAAAGAAATAAACAATCAAATGCGAATGTCGCTGAAGTTCCGAGGACAACCTTACTCGATCTAACCCAAGGACAACCTTATCCGATCCTAAAGCCTCTAATGCAATTCTATATGTAGGAGAAGATAAGCAAGTGAAATAATTATACGAAAAACAGAAATAAATAAATAAAAATCTGTAAAAAAGAAAACAAAGCTAGATTGGTGGTTTCACCAATCTTAGCGCCCGCTCGATACCAATTGTTGGATCGAAAGTGTCGCCAGAGGGGGTGAATAGCGATACGATGTCGTTAAAAACTTTTGCAATAAGTAAAAAGCAAGTAGAGAGTGCACATGGAAATATAAAGTAGACAAGATATTTTTACGTGGTTCACAATCTTCGATTGTTAATCCACGCCCTAGTGATCCTTGATCACGACGAGGGCACCACTAAAACCACTCCTCGCTGGAGGTAGGAGCAACGACATAAAGAAATCAAGGCAAAGGGACACTTCTTCCTTGTTACGATTAAAGCACAAAGACAATTTAAAGAAGTAGAACTTAAATAAATATACCGACAACTCTTATAAGTAGAAGATGTAGCTGTCTCAGCGACTTCGTCAGAGCAAATGTGAGTAGTTACGATTTACCGTGTTGAGAGCTCTTGAATTCTTGTTATTTGCTTGGCTTGAACATGTCTATTTATGGATATTGATCTATGAATTTAGACATAGGTAGTGTCCAAGGTGAGGTTCTTATCCTAACTCAAGGATGAGGTGTTTCATCCAACCACCTTGTGCCACCTCCAACCTTCTTGTGCGCCAACTCAAGGATGAGGTGTTTCATCCAACCACCTTGTGCCACCTCCAACCTCCTTGGGCGCCAACTCAAGGATGAGGTGTTTCATCCAACCACCTTGTGCCACCTCCAACCTCCTTGTGCGCCAACTTGAGGATGAGGTGTTTCATCCAACCACCTTGTGCCACCTCCAACCTCCTTGGGCGCCAACTTGTTGGAGCCATTCAACTTGTGCCACATCATGGGAGCCAACCATCTTGTGCCAACTCACCTTATTTTGGGCGTCCACCACAAGGAAGCTTGGTGATGGTTTGGATGTCCACCTTGATGCCACATCACCCTTTGTACCAAAACACGAGTCAAGTCCAAATTCACCCCCTTGAAATTCGAGCTCTTCTCGAGGCTGGAACTTGACTAGCAGTTGACTGTAGTCAAAGGGTTTTGGACTGCAGTACAAGTTAGCTTAAAATATAAAGTACGATGGTTCTAACCATCTGATCTCGACCTAGACCTTCCATTGGAGGTATTGGGTCGGATCTACGCTTAACGACCTTGCTTCGCTTTCACACGAGCTTACCTTGTAGCCTCGCTTCCGGTCTTCACCCGAGTACCTCGGCTTCCTCCGAAGTCCCTCTGGCGTTGCCCGACCACCTCGGTTCCCACCGGGTGTCGCAGACCTTCCGCTCAACTTTAGCATTTCTGCACACTTAACTGAGCTCGTAAGATAACAAATATACCCTTAACTATTGAGCCTTTTGCCATAATCAAAATACCGGTTCGACTTTGGTGCCCACTGCACCAACAATTTCCTCTTGTACCGGTGGTACTGAAGTCGGGACTTCCCCTTTCAACTCCTCAAGAACAATCCTACTCGTGGGCTTGTGGTTCATCACATAGTCCTCCTCTAGAAATCTGGCATTCGTACTCACGATCACCTTCTGATCTCTAGGACTATAGAACAAACCACCCTTCGTTCCCTTAGGGTAGCCAACAAACAAGCGTACTTCTGTACGAGATTCCAACTTACCAGCATCTCCCTTCAGCACATGTGCTAGACTACCCCAAATCCGAATATGTCTTAGACTAGGCTTTCGCCCAGTCTACAATTCTGTGGGAGTAGAGGGTACTGACTTAGATGGAACCAAGTTCAGAATGTGTGCTGCCATTTCCAGAGCAAATCCCCAGAACGAATCAGGTAACTCAGAATAACTCATCATCGATCTGACCATCTCCATAAGAGTCCTATTCCTTCGCTCCGCCACACCATTCTGCTAGGGTGTGCCAGGTGCAGACAATTGGGATTGAATCCAAGCATCTGATAAGTAACTCCTAAACTCTCCCAATAGGTACTCGCCACCACGATCAGATCGTAGTGTCTTGATACTTTTACCTTGACGGTTCTCCACATCAGCCTTAAATTCTTTGAACCTGTCTAAGCATTCAGACTTGAGGCGCATCAAGTAAATGGATCCATACCTTGAATAATCATCTATAAAAGAGACAAAGTATTCAAAGCCACCTCTAGCCTGGATAGACATAGGACCGCACAAATCAGAATGAACCAATTCCAATACATCATTGGCTCTATACCCCTTAGCCATAAAAGGCCTCTTGGTCATCTTACCTTCCAAGCAAGACTCGCAGGTTGGGAGATCCTCCACCACTAATGAACCCAAAGGTCCATCAGCTATCAACCTTTGAATTCTACTCAGGTTAATATGACCAAGTCTTAGGTGCCAAAGATATGTCTGGTTCATTTTCGAAGGTTCTTTTCTCTTATTAGACGTAGAAGATGATTTATTCACTTCTATATGCATCGTGGGAGTTTTCGGTTCAAGATTGTACAAATTGCCAACCAATGTACCAGAATAGATAATCTCCCTATTCCTTTTTATAACAACTTTGTCATTAAAAGAAACAGAATATCCATCCAGAAACAATTTAGAAACTGAAATTAGATTCTTTCTAAAAGTAGGTACATAAAGACAATTTCTCAAAACTAAAATTTTATTCCTATCAAAAGATAAATAAACATCTCCCACTGCAATAGCCGTCACCTTTGAAGCATTGCCCATGAAGATGGTAATCTCTTCCTCAGCTAGTCATCGGGTTTCCTGGAACCCCATTAAAGTATTGCAGACATGATTAGTGGCTCCTGTATCTACATGTTGGATCGATGTGGTTCGCTAGAGGGGGGGTGAATAGCGAAAAACCTTTTCTTTTTCTTTCGTTCGTTAAAACTATAGAGAAAATAAATTAATTGCAGCGGAAATGTAAATATAAAATAAAAGAGACAATCGACACAAGGGTTTTACTTGGTTCGTAGCCGAAGGCTACTACTCCAAGGCCCTAGTGGTCCTTGACCACGTACGGAGGGCAGAAGCACTAAAGGAACTCCTCCTCGTTGGAGGTAGGAGTTAATCGATACAAAAAAACTTTAAGGTAGAGGGACAATCCCCCTCTCCTCGTATACGATAAAAGCTCCGAAAAGTAGATGAACAACTGATATCAAAATAATACCGACGTACAAAGACAAATAAGAAAAATTAAACCTAGACGTCGGAAGGAAGGACTTCGTTGTCGGAGAATTGTATCTTTGCGGAGACTTTTTGGAGGCTTAGAATTGTTGATGAAACCCTAGGTTTGGCCCTCCTTTTATAGCCTTTGAGCCCCTTTTCGAGAGGAACCCTAGCTAATCAAATTTGAGTACATCTTCTCTTGAAATTTGGTGATAATCCTTGACTCCTCGAATCTGATCATTGACCATCGATCAATCGATGGCCATCATCATCGATCGATGGCGATCGATCGATCACGACCTTCCAATGATCGTTGACGCAATCGAGTCCTCCGTGGAAGTCGACTGATGCTTGCTGCAAGTCAAAGTTAGCACAACAAAAACATAATTTCGATGGTAATCGACCATCCGATCTCGACCTAGACCATCTATAAGAAGTCTTTGGTCGGATCTACGCTTAAGATCATCCCCGTAAAGAGGATATGACCTTACTTACTCTCGCACACTCGAGCTTACCTCGATGCTTACGTGTTGCTTTTGCTTCCGGCCTTCCACTGATTCCTTGGCTCCCTCCAAATCACTCGAGTGTCGCTCAACCACCGCGGCTTTCTCCGGTGTCGCTAGCCTTCACTCGGCTATATCAATCTTCAGACACTCGATTCAAATAGAGAAAACAAAATAGACTTAACTTTGTGTCTTTGCTATAATCAAAACAGGTTCGATTCGATGCCTCACTGCACCAACAATCTCCCTTTGATATATGGCAAAAACACACAAAGTTAAGGAAATTAAGTGCATGAAACAAAGAAAGACAAGAAGCAAAAGTAGGAGTAGTAAAAATATTTCAAGTTCTCCCCTTAGAGGAACCCTCCCCCTTGACCGAGGGTGAGTACTTGAAAAAGACTTTTAGTTCTCCAAACACAAAAGATAATGAGTTAAGTAAATGGCATTACTTAACTTAGGCTTCTTAGAGTAAAAAATAAGTGCAAGTTAAGTAATCAAAAGTTAAGTCAAAAGGTTAATTATTCAAAAGGTTTAACTTTTGATTTCTTAACTTGGGCCTTTAAAGTTTTTTCAAGAGTTGAAACCTAAACCTTACTCCCCTTAACTTAGGCCAATCAAAGTTTTGTTGTTATCAATTTCAAAAATTTGAAATTGAACTTTGGCCTTTTCTTGAACCTTAACTTTGGTCCTTTTCTCCTTTTGACATAAATCAAGGAAAAAGTGGGGGGGTTTTAAGAAAACCCTAAGTCCAAGCATGATGATTTTAAAAATAGTATGTGAAAATAATTCATCTAAATGTTCAACTCTAGTTTGACTTGATTGAAATGATATTATCAACAAGTCCTGATTAGAGTTGGTTAATATTAGTTGCATATTTATACTCCGAGGTTCATATTGACGCACTTGATCTACATCTTGGAACCTGGAGTAGGGTCCTAACATCTCACGCCCATCTACGTGGCTAAGTACACAAACACATTAGTCCTATGTGTTGTGAGATGTACTGGCTCCTTAAATCTATAGGTGCATGTTATCTAAGGTATGTCCTATGCTAGTTCCATCAAAATGAAAAATAAGAAATAGTAGTAAGAAAATATAGTTTGCAAGTTCTTATTCTATTACGCACAATTTATGTCTTAATAGACTAAATTCGGCTTCGGGTAGGGGGTTAGTAAATCGGTCTGCTAGGTGAGATTTTGATTCGACGAACTCGAGTTGTATGGCTCCGTTGGCCACATGTTCTCGAATGAAATGGTGTTTGACTTCTATATGTTTGGTCCTAGAGTGACATATTGGATTCTTTGTAAGATTAATTGAACTAATGTTATCTACGTGAAGTTTAGTATTCGTAAAGTCTAACTTAAAGTCGCGGAGAGTGTGCTTCATCCAAAGAAGGAGTGACACACTCACCCATCGCGATGTATTCGCTGGTAGACAAGGCAACACAATGTTGCTTCCTCGCACTAACTCACTAGACTGAGCCAGTAGTTGACAACAACCACTCATGCTCTTTCTATCGAGTTTACTACCGCATAATCCGAATCGAGTAGCCGATTAGTTCGAACTCGGTAGATCTAGGATACCAAATACCGACATTAAGTGTACCCTTTAGATATCTAAGGATACGCTTAACTAGGTTTAGGTGAGACTCCTTGGCACAGGTTTGAAATCTGGCGCACATACTTACTATGCAAATAAGATATCAAGTCCTGCGCTTAAGTACAGAGACTCCTATTACACTCCTATAGTATTTTAAGTCAATGGACTTACTTTCTAGGTCTTCCTATGTTAACATTAATCGCCATTGGGGTGTTTATTATCTTAGGCCTTGCATTCCAAATCTTTTAATTAACTCCTTAGTGTATTTTTGTTGATATAGGTATATACCATCCTTAGTTTGTTTAATTTGTAGACCTAAAAGAAACTTAACTCGCCTACCAAGTTCATTTCAACTCACTTTCCATGAGTGAAACGAACTCGCTTAGTAAGGCCGAGTTAGAGGTTCCAAAAATTATATCGCCTACGTAAATTTGAGCTATGAATATTTCTTTACCTAAGGTTTTTACAAGAGAGTTGGGTCAACTAAGCCTTGGTTAAACCCTTTGACTTAAGATGGATTGAAAGTCTCTCGCACTAAGCTCGAGGAGCTTGTTTAAGTCCATAGAGAGCTTTCTTAAGTTTTAGAACATGGTCGGGTTTATCTAGATTTTGAATCCGGGGTTGGCTAACATAAACTTCTTCTTTAATGTATCCATTTAGGAATGCCGACTTAACATCCATTTGAAATCCTTAAATCCTCGATGCGGCATAAGCTAGCAACATTCGAATGGATTCGAGTCTAGCCATGGGGCATAGGTTTCATTGTAATCTAAGCCTTCGACTTGGCTAAATCCTTTGGTGACTAACCTAGCCTTGTTTCTAACTACTTCACCTTTATCATCAAGCTTGTCAAACACCCACCTTGTTCCAATTATCGCTTTGTCTTTAGGTGGTACTAATTCCCACACTTCATTCCTAGTAAATTGAGCTAGCTCTTCTTGCATTGCAATAATCCAATCGGGATCAAGAAGAGCTTGTTCAATTGATTTGGGTTCTATCTTTGAAATTAAGGAAATTTTGACTAAGGTTCCTATAGGATGCTCTAGTTCAACTCCATAGATTACGATCTCCTATTACTTGATCGATAGGGTGGTTAGTCCAATCCTAGATTGGGTTTGTGTCACCTAATGCTTGATCAATGGGGTGACTTGGTTGAACACTAGTTTGGTTGGAGTCATCTATCACTTGATCAATAGAGTGACTAGGTTGACCTAGGTTAGGATTAACACTAGACACGATCTCGGATCGAGTTAGGTCTAGTATGAATCGCTCGCTAATTGGGGTTGTCGGGGGTTTTGTAGGTTCATGTCCTTCATCAAATACTACATTGATAGTCTCCTCGACTCTGAGGGTGTCGTGGTTATATACTCTATAAGCTTTACTTGTAGTCGAGTATCCTAGAAAGATTCCGGTGGTGGTTTTGGATGTAAATTTCCCTAGGTAATCCTTAGTGTTTAGGATATGTACCTTACACCCAAATACCCTAAAGTACTTGATGTTAGGTATTTTATCGTGATAAATCTCGTACGAGGTCTTAAGGTGCCTCTTTACCATAAGGATCCTATTTTGGACATAGCAAGCCGTGCTAACGGCTTCTGCCCAAAATCTATCGGGTAGGTCGTATTCATTCAACATGGTCCTAGCGGCTTCTTGTAGAGTTCGATTTTTCCGCTCCACTAGGCCATTTTGTTGAGGGGTCCTAGGGCAAGAGAATTCATGGTGGTATCCGTTTAGGTTACAGAAGTCGGTGAACCTTTGATTTTCAAATTCACCACCATGATCGCTTCTAAGTCTTTTAACCTTAAGGTCTTTTTGATTCTCGATTAATTTGAATAGATTGATTAATTGATCTAGGGTATCATTTTTATGTTTGATGAACCTAACCCAGGTAAACCTGGAGTAGTCGTCAATTATGACTAAGCAATATTGACTTCTATTGAGTGACTTGGCTCCATGTGAATCGAATAGATCCATATGCAGGAGCTCAAGTACACTTGAGGTTCGTTCTTGGTTAGTTAACTTGTTTTGTGTCCTAGGTTGTTTTCCTTGTTGACAAGCATTACAGATTTTATTAACCAAATTGTTGAGGTTGGGTAAGCCTCTGACTAAGCCACTCTGACTCATCTTATGGACGAGTCTTGGGTGCGAGTGACCGAGTCGTCGGTGCCACAACCATGATTCCTCTTGCCGTGTCATAAGACACTTAGTTGAGGAGTTGGTTAAGTTGATCGTATAAATGTTGTTATTTCTAGTTCCTTTAAGAATTGTTTTAGAGGTTTCGTTGGTATTAATTACGTATTCATTTTCTAGAAATATAACCTTATAGTTATTATCACACAATTGGCTTACACTAAGTAAGTTATATTCAAAATTCTCTACAAGTAATACATTTTTAATAACAAAATTCGTGTTAAGCTCGATATCACCTGATCCGATGATTTTGAGCTTGTCATTATTCCCAAAGGCTACCGATCCTTGTCGTTTGAATCGAAGCTTTGCAAATTTGAGTTGATCCCCGGTCATGTGTCGAGAGCAACCGCTGTCCAACATCTATTGATCCTACACACAAGGTGGTTGGATTGGATGTTAGATTTTTGTTAAGAAAATTGGTTGTAAGTTGTTAACCCTAGGTCATCTCACCGGAGTCTATATGATCAAGCATGTTATACTTATGTGTTTATTTTGAGATGACTTCTAATTAAGTTGATTAAGTGGATTTAGGTTCAAGTAATTTTATGTTAGATTTGGATTTAACCCTAGGCTTGTCAAGTTTACCTTTTCAAGATCATGGCTTCCAGGTCGTGGCGAGGCACAGGGGCCTTCTTTTATCGGATCATCGACCACTTCCTTAGACAAAGTCATTTTCAAGAAAATGATGACTTGACTTACCTAAAATTATTTCCTCGTCTAACTAGTTATTTTTGAAAAGAGGCTCCCTGAGGCTCAATCTTTTAGAACAATTTTAGTTGGTTATGTTTTTGAAAAGAGGCTCCCCGAGACTCAATCTTTTCGAAAAATTTTAGTTGGTTATGTTTTTGTTCTAAGTGAGTTCACAAGTTTTAAAGTACAAACTTTCTAAGTTAAAGCATGCAATTTCTAAGTTAAAGCATAAACATTCTATGTTAAAACATTCAATTTCTAAGTTAAAGCACAAACATGTTTTGTACTGGCTCCCCCTAGACCGTTGAATCGGTTCGGTCTATCCACATAGTGGATTTGGTCCTTGGGAACCCAGTACGGGTTGGATCCTAGAGTTGAAATCAAAAAGTTCTTAGGGACCCATGCTTGGACATGTTTCTTATGTCGACTTACAATCGACATATACGACCTATTAGTCATGTTTGAGTTAAACCCGAGTCCAGCCTTGTTGTACACTGCCCTTTGAGATCGAAGTAGGAGGTCAAGTCCTTTTGATCCCGAAGTGAACCTTTCCAACGTGTTCCTAAGATCTTCGACTTGACTTTTCAAGAGAGAGTTCTCAACTTCGAGCTTTTCAACTCGAGTTGAGTCCTTCTCTTGAACTCGACTAGTCGAAGAGGTTAGGGAGACCTCGTGTTTGAGGAGTTTAACCTCCTCAACAAGGGTCTCGACCTTGGACTCGGACTTAGCTAACTTCCTAGACAAAAACCTAACCGTATTATGTAAAGTATTAAATAAAGTTCGACTCACCTTAAGGGTATCTTTTGAACCGGATGCGTATCCGTGGCTTGACTTGAAGGTAGCTTCATAGTCAGAGTCATCCTCAGGTTCTGACTCAAATTCGGTCTCCGTGTCTGACTCAATTGATTTCGCCATGAAGACGTGGTCTTCGTCTTCTTCGGATGACGCTTCTTCCCATGTCGCGTTGAGGGCCTTCTTGTGCTTAGGTGCTTGGTGGTTGAGCTTGCGGCACTCAGACTTTATATGTCCAAACCTGTTACACTCATAACACCTAATATTAGAACTTTTAGGCTTACCTTGGTTGGGTCGAGTTGTGGTTCGCTTTCGTCCCTTGGCTATCCTTCGAGCTAGGTTCATTAGTTCGGCAGTCAATTCCGGGTCAACTTCTTCTTCGGACTCATCTTCCTCCTCGGGTGGTGGTGGCTTACTTGCGATTTTCTTCTTCTTTGAACCTGCAAACAAGGCTATACCCCTCTCGGGTTCCGAGTTGGACTGCTCATGTAATTCAAAATCCGAAAAGAGTTCATCTAATCTAAGTTTAGAAAGGTCCTTGGAGACCTTATAGGCATCAACCATGGATGCCCATAAGGTAGTCCTCGGAAAAGAGTTTAGGACATACCTAATAAGGTCGCGGTTTTCGACCTTTTGCCCGATTGCGTGTAGGTTGTTGACTATGTCTTGGACACGGGCGTGGAGTTGCGTTGCGGACTCGTGTTCCTGCATTTTTAGTGTGTACAATTTATTGAATAACAAATCATGTTTGCAAACCTTAGCTTGATCCGATCCTTCGTGTAACTTGATTAGCTTTGTCCAAAGATCCTTTGCGCTTATGAAGGGGCCGACGCAATTTAGCTCCTCCTTGGACAAGCCGCATTGGAGTATTTGTGTTGCCTTGGCATCGGCTTCGACTTGTCGTTTTGTTGCAACGGTCCATTGATCATAATCCAAGGAGTCACCCACTTCATTAGTCGGAAGTGTGAAACCCGTTTGGATTATGATCCACATCTCAATTTGGGTTTTGAGAAAGCATTCCATCCGACCTTTCCAATAACGGAAATCATCTCCATTGTAAAACGGAGGTCGGACGGTGCTAAAACCCTCGAGATGGGCCATTAGAACAAAAAACAAGGAGACTAAAAAGAAGACCTAGCAACGAAAAAAAACACATTTAAAGTACCAAGACTTGCGTCTTGGATTAGTAGTGTGGGAAATAAAAAGAAACAAACGAAAAATAGAAAGTTAAGCAAAGAAATGAGAAACTAAATAAAAAGTAAGTACTCACAACCTTCGATGTCCCCGAAAGGCTACTAAACGTCGATTTTTGAGGATGAAAATAACTTGTTACGAGGGTAAACCCCCTGTAAGAAGTGTAGATCTCTGCGAGGGATTCGATTTGGTAGGTAGACCGTGTCATGGGTCAACATGTACAAAAAGTTATTCCTGTTTGACCGTCGGCTACTCCAAAAGCGAATACTTGCAAAACAAAATCAAACGAAGAGTACCAAGACTTCGTCTTGGATTAGTAGTGCGGGAGAAAAATTTAAACGAACGAAAAACAAATCTGTAAAAAAAATGTTAGATTGGTGGTTTCACCAAATCTAAGCGCCCCCGGCTCTGATACCAATTGTTGGATCGATGCGGTTCGCTAGAGGGGGGGTGAATAGCGAAAAACCTTTTCTTTTTCTTTCGTTCGTTAAAACTCTAGAGAAAATAAATTAATTGCAGCGGAAATGTAAATATAAAATAAAAGAGGCAATCGACACAAGGGTTTTACTTGGTTCGTAGCCGAAGGCTACTACTCCAAAGCCCTAGTGGTCCTTGACCACGTACGGAGGGCAGAAGCACTAAAGGAACTCCTCCTCGTTGGAGGTAGGAGTTAATCGATACAAAAAACTTTAAGGTAGAGGACAATCCCCCTCTCCTCGTATACGATAAAAGCTCCGAAAAGTAGATGAACAACTGATAACAAAATAATACCGACGTACAAAGACAAATAAGAAAAATTAAACCTAGACGTCGGAAGGAAGGACTTCGTTGTCGGAGAATTGTAGCTTTGCGGAGACTTTTTGGAGGCTTAGAATTATTGATGAAACCCTAGGTTTGGCCCTCCTTTTATAGCCTTTGAGCTCCTTTTCGAGAGGAACCCTAGCCAATCAAATTTGAGCACATCTTCCCTTGAAATTTGGTGATAATCCTTGACTCCTCGAATCTGATCATTGACCATCAGTCGACTGATGGCCATCAGTCAATTGCTGACCTTCGGCAGTCGACTGTTTGACGACAGTCGAGTCCTCCAAGCTGGCAGTCGACTGATGCTTGCTGCAAGTCAAAGTTAGCACAACAAAAACATAATTTCGATGGTCGTCGACCATCCGATCTCGACCTAGACCATCTATAAGAAGTCTTTGGTCGGATCTACGCTTAAGATCATCCCCGTAAAGAGGATACTACCTTACTTACTCTCGCACACTCGAGCTTACCTCGATGCTTACGTGTTGCTTTTTCTTCCGGCCTTCCACTCGATTCCTTCGGCTCCCTCCGAAATCACTCGAGTGTCGCTCAACCACCGCGGCTTTCTCCGGGTGTCGCTAGCCTTCAGCTCCAGCTATATCAATCTTCTGCACACTCGATTCAACTCGTGAGAAAACAAAATAGACTTAACTTTGTGTCTTTGCTATAATCAAAACACAGGTTCGATTTCGGTGCCTCACTGCACCAACACTACACACCAGGTACTGGTAGATAACACCACTAAACATGTTTCAACAACTAAACAAGAAGATATGCCTTTGTTCTTTCGGCGAGGACAGTCCGCCTTCCAATGTCCAATCTGCTTGTAAGTGAAGCATTTGCCTTTTGGCTTCTTCACTCCTACCTGAGGTCCTACTGCCACTTTTGTTAGGGCAATCTCTTGCCGTGATATGGTTTTGATGGTGTGGCAAAGGGTTTAAGTTAGTGTGTTATGTTTATTTGATATGTGCGTTGAAGTCGTGCAGGACTTAGTAATTCGCACATGGAGCCATGGCGAGTTTCACATCTCATGACTCGTGCCTTGAGTCGGTGAAGGATAGCTTTGCGGAAGCCGTGCGCTTGGAGCATCCGAGGGACCGCCGGACGAGAAGCTTGGAGTGAAGCCGGAGGAAGTAGACTTCGAGGCAAGAGACGCGAAGGAGCATTGCAGAGCCGTGCGCCTGATGCTGCCGAGGGACGTGGCCGAGAACGAAGAGAACTTCGAAGGCGAAGGACTCCGAGAAATGAGAGTGAGCGATTGTAACCCGGGGAGGGGTAGCTCTTAGGTGAAACTTGGCCATTTGGCCAAGTGTCGGATGGGTTTTCGACACCGACCGCTATGTCATGGAATGGCAATGATCGCTTCCGAGTCCGAGTGTAGCTCGACCGTATACGATCGATCGGTTTGTGGCGTGATCGCCATACGCTGGGGCCGATCAAGATTAGCAATGATCGATCAAGGCGCAAATGATCGGGTCAATAGGGTTTTCGCCAGAA
The DNA here is from genome assembly GCA_025175895.1 of Wurfbainia villosa. Classification (NCBI taxonomy): domain Eukaryota; kingdom Viridiplantae; phylum Streptophyta; class Magnoliopsida; order Zingiberales; family Zingiberaceae; genus Wurfbainia; species Wurfbainia villosa. The sequence continues at coordinate 67,562,443 of CM045990.1, read as the reverse complement.
CCGCCAGAGCCGATCGCGCGCCGATTACGGGCCGCAGCCGATCGGTGAGGTCCAGAATGATCGCTAAGAGTTCCGCTGACAACAACGGCCGGCATCCGACGTGTTCGAGGTCCGCTAGGACGGGCAATGATCGCCATGGGCGGCAATGATCGATGGCGCCAACGGAAGAGTTAGCCCTCTCTATAAAAAGAGAGGGTGTGAGCCTTTGAGAGGCTAATGCTTAAGTTCCAAACAATCTTCCTAGTGCCCCACAAGCTCTAAACTCTTCTTACTCGCTTTTACTCCATTCCATTTGTAAGAAGAGTGATCTTGGTTGTAAAGGTTACCTCCACCTAGCTTTGTGCAAAGGAGAGACCGATAGTGATTGGTTTTGGCGGAGTGATTCACCGTGGACGAATCGGACCGTGGATTAGCGGCGTAGCCGTGAACCACGTTATATCTTGGTGTTTGTATTGCTTGTTTCTATTTTGCTTGTCTCTATTCATATTTGTATATTCCGCTTGCGCTAACGTTTTGTAGACGAGCAAAATACCGCCATCCAAACGAAAAGGGCTATTCACCCCCCTCTAGCCGGCCATCCGACGCCCAACAAGTGGTATCAGAGCCGAGGTTGCTTGTCACCGGACTAACCGCCGCAACAAGCCCTACATCAAAAATGGCCGGCTCCAACATCCACCCACCGAAGTTCGACGGCGAATTCTCTTGGTGGAAAAGGAGAATGGAGGTATTCTTCGAAACCGATTTCGATATTATGCTTATAATGGAAAATGGTTTCGAGTTGCCTAGGGATGAAAGGGGTGAGCAAATAGAGAAGTCAAGGTGGAATAAGAAGCAACGAGAGGAGCACCTTGCAAACTCAAAGGCAAAACATCATCTTCTCAATGTGCTCCCTCAACAAGAGATCAACCGGATCGGAGAATGCACTAGCGCCAAAGAGATGTGGGAGAAGCTTGTAGAGCTTCATGAAGGCACCTCGGAGGCCAAGCTTGCAAGAAGAGACCTCCTCCGCTCCCAACTATCCAATATAAAACTAGAAAAGGGAGAAAAGGTAACCTCACTACACTCTAGGTTTAAAGAAATTTTAATTGGGCTAACAAGTGTAGGTGAGAAGCTATCGAACGGGACATGCTCATGAAGGCTATAGATGCCTTTCCCGGTCCTCAAAGTGGAGTTCCATGGTGGACTCCTTCTACATGTCCAAGAACCTAGAAGTGAGTACCTTGGAGGAGTTCTTCTCAACGATGGAACTCCACAAACTAGGCTTGAGGGAATTCAAGAAGAGCCAAGAATTCAACCCTCAAGAGGAGTAGCATTGTTGGCAAACAAGGGAAGAAGAAGATGGAAATCCCCTCCTCCTCCGATGATGAAGCCTCCTCCTCCTCCATGGATAGCACCGAGGAAGCCTACATGGTAAGGAAGGTGAGGCGTGTATTTAAGAATTTTAGATTTGATAAATCAAATGATAGGAATAGAAGACCGAGGGGGAAGGTGATATGCTACAATTGCCAAGGAGAGGGACACATAAGGGACAATTGTCCTCTCCTAAACAAAAGCAAGGAAGAGAGGAAAAAGAAAGAAGAAAAGAAGAAGAAAAGGGAGCAAGAAAAAGAAGGAAGAGGAGAAGAAGACAAAAGAAAAGGGAAGGCCAAAGCATTCAAGGCCAAGACATGGGATGATCCTTCCTCATCCTCCTCCTCATCATCGGATGAGGAGAATGCCTGTGTCGCCAATTTGGCCTTGATGGCCTTTGACGATTTGGATTGCTCCTCCTCCGAAAATGAAGGATCAAGCACAAGAGGAGAGAGCTCAAGTGAAGGGGGAGCCTCCTCCACATCATCATCCTCCTCATCATCCGAAGAAGAAGAAGAGGACATGGAAACTATGGTAACGAAAGCCTCTCCTAGTAAAATAGTTTCTATGATTTCTAGTTTAACTAGGGATTTGTTTAGAGCAAAGAAGAAAAATAAATGCATGCTAGATCAAATTAAGGCATTAGAAAATAAGCTAGAAAATGCATGCTTAAATAATAATGATACTTCTTCTTGCCATGATGATGCATGCTCACATGATAATTATGTGCCTTTAGATGTTAGTGATGCATGCATAGAAGAAAATAGGGCATTAAGGGAAAAGGTAGATTATTTAACCAAAGCCCTAGGAAAATTCACAATTGGCTCCAATACCCTTAATATGATCATTGGGAGCCAAAGGGCTAGCTTCAACAAAAAGGGCCTAGGATATAAAGAGAAGAAAAATGAGAAGGCCTATAGATGCCTAATAGCTAGGGGACAAGACAAAAACAAAGTAATAGCTAAGAAATGGATCCCCAAGGAATTTCTAGTGAACCCCATAGGTAAAAATCTATTTTGGGTTCCAAAATCCATCCTTAAGGGTTAGAAAACCCCTAGGGTAGTCAACCATATGAACTTGACCTATATCATATTTTGGTTGACTTAGGATGACGGGACAACATTTTTAGATAGTGTTGGGTGATGATAACGTGCCCATAAATAGGTAATAATGCTTAAATCATGATGATTAATGCAATTGCTATGTATATGTGTAATCATGATTTATGATTTTGATATTGGGCACATTATCATGAAAAATAGGTTTAAATCATGCTTTAGGTGATAACTTATTTATTATCATCATATAATGCCTAATGCATGGTTATAATTTGATGAAAACATGTATTTCATGGTCATAATGTGAAATTAAATCATATATATCATTATGATCATGTAGGTTGTTAGATTGATACTTAACCATGATAGAATTGCATGAATATATTGGTTAAGTATATACAAATACCCCCTAGGATGCATCTCACACTCACTATAGGCTAACTTGATTGCAAACTTAGCATGGGTGAGATGTTAGGATGATACAAATGTCCACTAATGCCTATGGCATTTAGATGGTCATTTAAAGTATCAAAATATCAATAATAGACCAATCATGGGGAAGGCTTATGTTTAATTAATAGACATATTGCCCAAAGATCATGGTTGGATATTTCTAATGTTTTCAAAACAATTTCTTACCTTAAAATACATGTATTCATGTTTTGAAACAATTGGATGCAAAACTAGGTAGCTAACTTGATACTAACATGCTCAAAAACTAGTGGTTTTTCAAGTGTTTGGATTTTTAGCAAATCTTGTAAAATATAATGATTTTTCATGAAAAACTATTTTTCCTTGATAGATATACTTAAGAGAAATATGTTTCTCGAATTTCATGATTTTTAGAATTTTCTGGAATTTTTAATGCATTTCTGAATTTCATCCAGAAAAATAGAAATTCAGCTTCCTTTGTGCGTGATCGCCATACCGATATAATGATCGTGGTCTGTAAATCAGAATATTGAAGGTCAATTCAGTTTGTAAACCTCCTATAAGTAGTAGAAATATACTTGATGCCACCAACAAGTGGTAGAAATATACTTAATGTCATCAACAAGTGGTACCCAATTTTAAATCAACTTGTCATATTTTTCCTCTATTATACTTGATGCCATGAGCTTATAACTTAGTGTTAATCTTTTTGATGGTGTCAAAGGGGGAGAAATAATTATGTTTAAGTTAATCACTTTAGGGGGAGAAATATATTGTAGGGGGAGAAATATATGATAAAGGGAAAAATTTACATGGAGAGTTTCATGGATTAAGGGGGAGTTGCATGTTGTTATATCATGTTCATCTTTACATGCTTTTCTTACCTTAGAATTTATATCAAATGTTTTTACCTAACTTAAACGGATTGCCACACATCAAAAAGGGGGAGATTGTTAGGGCAATCTCTTGCCGTGATATGGTTTTGATGGTGTGGCAAAGGGTTTAAGTTAGTGTGTTATGTTTATTTGATATGTGCGTTGAAGTCGTGCAGGACTTAGTAATTCGCACATGGAGCCATGGCGAGTTTCACATCTCATGACTCGTGCCTTGAGTCGGTGAAGGATAGCTTTGCGGAAGCCGTGCGCTTGGAGCATCCGAGGGACCGCCGGACGAGAAGCTTGGAGTGAAGCCGGAGGAAGTAGACTTCGAGGCAAGAGACGCGAAGGAGCATTGCAGAGCCGTGCGCCTGATGCTGCCGAGGGACGTGGCCGAGAACGAAGAGAACTTCGAAGGCGAAGGACTCCGAGAAATGAGAGTGAGCGATTGTAACCCGGGGAAGGGTAGCTCTTAGGTGAAACTTGGCCATTTGGCCAAGTGTCGGATGGGTTTTCCCGACACCAGTCGACTGCCATGTCATGGCAGTCGACTGCTCTGAGTCGAGTGTAGCTCGACTGGTATACGACTGACTGGTTTGTGGCAGCCGATCACATACGCTAAGGCCGATCAAGATTAGCGATCGCCAAGGCTCGATCGGCCGATCGTCAATAGGGTTTTGGCCAGATCCGCTGGTAGCCAGGCCGCGATGGGCGTCGAATGATCGGTGAGAGGTCCAGCTCGGCCGATCGCCAAGAGTTCCGTTGGACAACAACGGTCGGCATCCGACGTGTTCGGAGGCCGTTGTAGTGACGGCAGTCGACTGCCATGGGCGGCAGTCGACTGATGGCGGCCAACGGGAAGAAAACAGCCCTCTCTATAAAAAGAGAGGGTGTGAGCCTTTGAGAGGCTAATGCTTAAGTTCCAAACAATCTTCCTAGTGCCCCACAAGCTCTAAACTCTTCTTACTCGCTTTTACTCCATTCCATTTGTAAGAAGAGTGATCTTGGTTGTAAAGGTTACCTCCACCTAGCTTTGTGCAAAGGAGAGACCGATAGTGATTGGTTTTGGCGGAGTGATTCACCGTGGACGAATCGGACCGTGGATTAGCGGCGTAGCCGTGAACCACGTTATATCTTGGTGTTTGTATTGCTTGTTTCTATTTTGCTTGTCTCTATTCATATTTGTATATTCCGCTTGCGCTAACGTTTTGTAGACGAGCAAAATACCGCCATCCAAACGAAAAGGGCTATTCACCCCCCTCTAGCCGGCCATCCGACGCCCAACAACTTTCTTTGCTCCACCTTGCTTCTTCTTCTTCTTCCCTTTCGGTTTAGAAGTAGAAACCTTCTGAGCAACCATGGCTTGAGAACTTTGACGAAAAAACCCCTCTGCCGCCTGGAGTTCTGTCAGAAGCTCCGCCAACGAATAGAACCTCTTGTTAATGTTGTAGTTGAGGCGGAACTGCTCAAAACTCCTAGGCAGAGACTGGAGAATGATATCGACCTGGGTTTCTCCATCGATCTCAGCTCCAAGGACTTCCATCTCATTCAGATGAGCCATCATCTTGAGAACATGGTCCCTGACGGGTGTTCCCTCGATCATGGTGATCGTCATCAAGTTCCTCATAGCCTCCTATCTGGCCGCCCTACTCTGATGTCCGAAAAGTTCCTTGAGATTGAACATCATGTCATAAGCCGTGGCCATGGCCTGATGCTGATGTTGCAGCACATTTGACATAGATGCCAAAATGTAACACCGTGCCATTTCATCTGCCTTGATCCATTTCTTATAACTTTCTTTCTCCTTTTAATCAGAGTCATCGGTGGGCTTAGGAGGACAGACCTCGAAGAGTACAAATTTGTACTCCTCTGCAGTTAAGACAATATCCAAATTTCTTTTCCAATCAATATAATTTGTTCAAGTAAGTTTATTTTATTTCAATATCACAGCAAGTGGGTGGAAAGCCATTTGAAAATCCTAAGAATCACAATGATCAAAATATTAGATTTCAAATATCATTGATTCCTCAAACAATAAAATTTCGAAATCAACCAACACCTCAAAACACCGAGAATATCGCATGCCATGATAGTGTGGACGTATAGGAATTCTACATTTGTAAGAGGAGGTTTAACCCTTTAATTTTATTATCTTGTCAACCATACTTTTTGACAAATAAAATTAATAGTTGGTTCCTCTTTGGCCCTACAAATAAAAGCAGTGACTCCGATGGGGAGGATACTTTTTATTTGCATTTAAGTGTGCACCATTACACGATACTAAGGGAATTATCTCGGATTATGTGCCTTACCGATGGGGAAGTACACACACTCCTAAATAATTTCCTATAACCATTATTTGACCTAGTGATCCACAAATAAACTCATCCAATGGAGAGGAAGGCACTCAAAGCCGACGCGCAAGTTTGTTGCATCACACGTCAAATTGTAATGGAGGCCACGGGAATTAATTAAAATGTCCCTCTCCCACTTAGTAAATTGACAGTGAGGAATTTTCAAGCACACAAAACATGCATATAAAACAAATCAACAATAAATATGAAAAAAATTAGAATTTTCCCAACTATTATGGCATTGTTCTCCAATATGCGGCCCGTCGTGTCGCCACCTTGTCCGCTCCACCTTTTCCCGTGCGCAAGTCACTAAAGAGATCCGAGCCAAGATTAACTGTTTTAATTTACATCCATCGATCCTATACTCGACGAAGGAGTGTACAAATAATCTAGATCGAAATTAAACTAAAATGAGTGGCTAAACAATGTCGTATTTAATTACAAAAATTAAATACTAATTTAGCCTCGTCAACCCCGAGGATTCAAATAATATACAATCACACACACATGCAATCACATACACACATATATAGCCATAATAGTTGGAACTTATGCCTAAAACCAAAAAGTTATGCTACGCACATCCTACTATCATCCGGCATACACAATATATGATAAGTGCGTGAAAGTAACCGAATCCAAAATACACAAAATCGGAAACCGTGGCTCTGATACCATTTTGATGGAGTTGCTCGGAGGCTCGTTGGCTCCCATGTCCCCGGATTAAAATTTTCACTAATGAAAACTAATCCGGATGGGATGAGTTTCTTAAGCTCAACCAATTCGTCGTTGTGCTAACGACTTGAGCGATCGCTTGAACAAACTAGTTGTTCAAGCAACCAAGCTCTTCTAGTCGGTTAGCTGCGGAAGAGATGACGGACGGATCACCGGTTTTTGTATTTATCTTCGGGGTCCATGATTATACAAATACATATGGATGTAGACATGTATAATCAACACATACAAACATATTAATAAGAAGATGCAAAAATAAATAATAAAACTTGTAAAACTTTTATACCTCTCGATCTTCTATCGTATGTCCTAACCTCCTTGTAGACTTCGTGGGGGAGAAGATTCTCCACAAGTTGAAGCTTCCTAGATCTTCTTCAATAAAAAGAAAGAAGAACTCTCCTTCCCTTCTTGCTTGAGCCAACCACCAAGCCACAAAGGCTTGATGCCGCCGACCCCAAGAAAAGAGAGAACAAGATGGCCAACCAAGGAACCGAACAAGGAAACAATCCCTAGCTCCTTTGTGCCGCCGGCCAAGAGTAAATGAAGAGGAGAAGAGGAATAGATTGAGCGCCGACCAAGGTAGAGGGAAGAGAGGTAGGTGTCGGCAACACCTTAGGAAGAAGAAGAGAACCTCTCCTATAGTTGCCACCCACCTTACCTTCCAAACCCTAGCCGCCCAACCAAACCCTAACTTTCCTAGGGTTTCTTGCCGCCCAAGCCAATGACAGGCAAAACCTTAATCTCCAAAAACCATCCACCAACCTCTTGCCGCCCAGCTTAAGCCCCCTTTTTATAGAATTAGGTTTAAGCCTAGTTTTAATCTCCACCGTTGGTTCTAGGGATTTAATCTCAATCGTCGGATCTAGAGATTTAATCTCAACCGTCGGATCTAGATATTTAATCTCCACCGTCGGATCTAGGGATTTAATCTCAACCGTCGGATCTAGAGATTTAATCTCAACCGTAGGATCTAGAGATTTAATATCCACCGTCGGATCTAGGGATTAAATCTCAACCGTCGAATCGAGAGATTTAATCTCAACCGTCGGATCTAGAGATTTAATCTCCACCGTCGGATCTAGAGTTTTGTTTAACATCATTGGATCTAGGCTCCATGAGGTTTTAATAGGCTACGATAGGGACAATGAGGAGGAGTTGGATCTTGGCCACCCGATGGATCAGAACCATACAAACTTGATCCATCAATGATATTCCATTCCACTAGAGGATCATCATTGAATTACCTCACCAACCCCCATAAATTAATATGGGCTCCATACATTATTTGTACATCTATCTCCCTGTGTTTAAGATATCGAATGTCCGCCAATTAATTGATTTACTGACCATCAATCAATTAACATCTAACTCCTCGAGTAGTACCACTCAACCTTATCATCATGTTGACTAAGTCAACCTGTAGGGTTTACATGATGAACCTTATGAGCTCCTCAAGGGGACATCATCAAGCTAATATATAGGACATGGTTTTCTTCTATAATTAACGGCACACCATGTAAATAATATCATTTCCCAACTTACCGGGCATATTGATTTAATCCATATAAATCTCACCCTTTGGTAAATTAAAGAAATAAATACTAAGTACATCTGCCCGTTATTATATCGGGATTAAGAGCATGTACAACATAATATCCGAGGTCCGATTCAATTATGTAGTCAGCAATAAATTGAATCACCTCTATGTCGGTCCTGCTCAATACACCTAAGTGTACTAGTGTAACTATGTTCAAGACAAAACAATACCAAGCTACACTACTACCATGCCAATGGTTTGTCCAAAACCATCTTGGTTGTGAGCCTCTACTTATATTCTACAAGGGACTGATAACATGATCTTCTGTGCCACACCAACCACCATGTTATCTACAATGTAAAGTATTAGACAATATGCACACATATAATAAATATAAAGTGCAAACAATGATCATGTGATTCTTATTTCAAAATAAAAATGTTCATACAAAAAAACTAGGCTTTCAGTATACATTCCAACAGGCATAAGGTAGTGGCATAAACCAATCATGCTATCATAAAGTCCAACTATCAACATGTTAACATCATATATGGATATATCATGGCATGGAAGATCATGGGTGAGCATGGACAAGGTTTGGCGGAAACCTCCAACGGGAAATCTTAAGAATTCAAACCCTAATTCAACTTGTACAAGGTCTAACTATCAACATGTTAACATCATATACATATAAAACATGACAAGGGAAAATCATTGGTAGCCCAAACACGGTTTGGCCGAAACCCTAATGGAGGTTTTTAGTGATTCAAATGCTCCACAACTTACACAAAGCCTAACTAACATCATATTAACATCTTATATACATTTAGCATGGCATGGAGGATTATTATAGGGCATGAACATGGGTTGGCCGAAACCCTAAGGGAGGGTTCTCAAGAATTCAACCACTAAAACAACTTTTAGAAGGTCTACCTAACATCATACTAACATCATATACATATAAAATATGGCATGAACCATCATTAACAAGCATAACATCGGTTGGCCTAAACTTCATGGGGGTTCTAACAAAATTCAAACCCTAAACAACATGTAAAAGGTGTAACTACAACATGTTAATATCAACTAGATATATATCATGGCATGGAAGACCATTAGGAGCATAAATAGGACTTGGCCGAAACATCAAGGTGGACTTTGGAATCAAACACTCAATCAAAGCCTATCTATCGACATGTTATCTTCGTATACATATATAACATGGCATTGAAACATATAGATCATGACATGGAAGACCATTAGGAGCATAAATAGGACTTGGCCGAAACTTCAAGGAGGGCTTAGGAATCAAACACTCAAATCAAAGCCTATCTATCAACATGTTATCTTCATATACATACAAAATATGGCATGAAAACATATAGATCATGACATGGAAGACCATTTGGAGCATAAATAGGACTTGGCCGTATCTTCAAGGAGGGCTTTGGAATCAAACACTCAAATCAAAGCCTATCTATCAACATGTTATCTTCATATACATACAAAACATGGCATGGAAAATCATTAGAAGCATGAAGGGGGTCTTGGCCGAAACTTTCAAGAGGATGTTTTTTAGAAATCAACAATCGAAACAACTTGTACTGTAGGTGAGGGGATATTTACAGCCTTTCGCTTGTTTAGTATAAGGATATACCCTAGATGGTGTCAAGACAAGAGCCCTTTTCTTTCTTGCTACTTGAGTTTTTCGAAAATGGAAGAAAGGGATGAGGAGGTTTCGGTGGGGAAGAAGAAGAGAAGAAGAGAATGACAAGTTGTGGTTCTCTTGTCTCCTCTTACTCTTATTTATTCACTTGAAGGTGTCCCTTAGCCTCCCCTACCCTTATCTATCATTTCCCATACCCTTGTAATAGCACACCCCTTGATGGGCTTCTGGTTATCGGATGCATCCTAAGGTTTAGTTTCCTACTTGGAGGTTCAGGGTTCAAACCCTGGGCCATGCATCCCTTTTTGGCTCTATTTTCTTTTATTTTTGAAAGAGCCCACATAAAAAGTCATTATGATCATGCAAAAATTCTTATAAAATTTTCTAGAAATTTTATGGGCGTTACAGTCCTTCATACCTTTTAAAAGTTTCATCCTCGAAACTTAGAACAACTCTGGATACTTCTGTTTCATGTCCTCCTCGCGTTCCAAGGTGGCTTCTTCATACCGTTGATTTTGCCACAGGACCTTCACTAAGGGCACCTCTTTATTCCTTAGTCTTTTGACTTCTCGGTCTAGTATCTGGATAGGTCGACTTTCATAACTCAGGTCCTCTTGAACTTGCACTATTTGTGGCTCAATCACTTGGTCTGTACTAGAAATGCACTTATTGAGCATCGAAACATGGAACACATTGTGAATAGCCGACATCTCTTGAGACAACTCTAGCTCGTAAGCTACCTTGCCGACTCTCTTCAGTATCGGATACGGTCCCACATAGCACGGACTCAGCTTACCCTTCCTTCCAAATCTCATCCATAGCTCTTTTCTCTTTCTGGAAAGCAATTCTTTGGCAGATGTTCTTTATAGCTCGAGTGGTGTCGTCAATGAAATCAGTTTGGAGTCCCATTTCCTTCTTTTCACCACCCTTGTACCAGCAAATAGGAGATCTACATCTCCTCTCGTATAGAGCCTCATAGGGCGCCATTCCAATAGTAGCTTGGTAGTTATTATTGTAGGTGAATTCTGGCAAGCATAAGTATCGGCACCAGCTCCCTTTGAAATCTAAGGCGCAAGCTCGTAACATATCCTCTAGTGCATGGTTCGCCCTTTCTGTCTATTCGTCGGTCTGAGGATGGAAGGTTGTACTGAATAATAGCTTCGTGCCAAGGGCCTTCCGAACACATTCCCAGAAATGAGAAATAAAGCGACCATCTCTATCAAAAATGATGGTCTTAGGAATCCCATGTAATGTAATAATTTCCCTAGCATATAATTGAGCCAGTTGCTCAGTCGTGTAGGTCATCTTGATTGCTAAGAAGTGGGCAGACTTCGTCAATCTGTCCATGATCACCCATATAGCATCATATCCATTCGTCATCTTGGGTAGTTCTGAGATGAAATCCATAGAAATATCTTCCCATTTCCATTCTGGAATTTGGATTGGCTGCAGCGTTCCTCCAGGTCTCTGGTGTTCTACTTTAACCCTCTGGCAGGTCAGGCAGGTACTGACATACTGAGCCACATCTCTTTTCATACTGAACCACTAGAACTTCCCTTTCAAATCTTGGTACATCTTGGTGGATCCAGGATGCATCGCATAGGGTGTTTCGTGAGCTTCCTCAAATATATTCTTCTGTAATTCTGGATCATCGGGAATACACAAGCGATCCCTGAGGTATAGTACTCCACTGTCAGAGATACGAAATCCATCATCCTTTCCTTCTAAGACCTCTTGCTTGATCGTTCGAATGCTCGGGTCATGGGCTTGCTTTTCTAATATATCGTTGAACGGTGTCAGTGCTATCGTCAAGGAAGAAAGCTGTCCGGAAATGATTTCGACCCCGTAACACATAATTTCCTTTTCTAGAGGCTGAGATAATACCGATAGAGACATCAAGGTGGAACAGGACTTCATGCTGAGTGCATCGGACACTTTGTTCGCTTTTCTTAGATGGTAGAAGATCTCGCAGTCATAATCCTTGACAAGCTCGAGCCATCTGCGTTGTCTAATGTTTAGGTCTTTCTGTGTGAAGAAATATTTCAGATTCTGGTGATCTGTATAAATCCTACACTGAGATCCATATAGATAGTGCCTACATGTTTTGAGAGCAAAGACCACAGCCGCTAGCTCTAGATCGTGAGTGGGATAATTCCTTTCATATTCCTTGAGTTGCCTAGAGGCGTAGGCAATGACCTTTCCATTCTGCATGAGTACAGCTCCGAGTCCAAACTTGGAAGCGTCGCTGTACATGTCGAAGCCTTTGTTACTGTCTGAAAGAGTAAGGATTGGATCACTGGTCAGTCTCCTTTTCAATTATGTGAATCTCTTCTCGCAGGCATCCGTCCATTCATACATTTTGTTCTTTCTGGTGAGAATTGTCATAAGGGCTTCAAATCAAGAGAAGTTCTCTACAAACTTGCTATAGTAGCTTTCTAGTCCGAGAAAGCTTCTGATTTCGTTGGCATTCTTTAGCATGTTCCAGTTACTCACAACTTCAATCTTTATTGGGTCTACCATCACTCCGTGCTTGGATATAACATGACCCAAAAATGATACTTGATCGAGCCAGAACTCACACTTGGAGAACTTTGCATACAACTGCTTCCTGAAGAATCTACAATACCATATTCAGGTGTTCGGTGTGCTCTTCTTGGGTTCTCGAATATATCAGTATATAATCGATGAAAATGATCAAAAATTTGTCGAGGAATGCCGAGAATACCCAATTCATCAGATCCATGAACATAGCAGGTGCATTCGTCACTCCGAAAGGCATAACTACGAACTCATAATGTCCATATCTTGTTCGGAAAGTCATCTTCGGTATATCATCTGGTTTCACTTTCACTTGATGATAGCCAGAACTCAGATCAATCTTAGAGAAGACGGTGGCACCCTTTAACTGGTCGAACAAGTCATCAATCCATGGTAAAGGGTACCTGTTCTTTATCGTCACATTATTTAGCGCTCGGTAGTCTATGCGCATTCGCATAGACCCATCTTTCTTCTTTACCAATAGTACCGGAGCTCCCCATGGACAACGACTTGGTTGTATGAGTCCCTTGTTGAGTAACTCCTATAGTTATCCCTGAAGTCCCTTCAATTCAGCCAGCGCTATACGGTAAAGTGCTTTAGAGATCGGGTTAGTACCAGGAATCAATTCGATCTCAAATTCAATTTCTCTATCAGGGGCTAACCCTGGTAGTTCATCTGGGAATACCTCTGGGTAGTTACATACAACTCTGACATCTTCTAGCTTCTAGTCCTCGGCTTGACTTGTATCAACTACATGTGCTAGAAACCCAGTGCATCCACTATCTAACATCTTGCGTGCCTTTAGAGCTGATAGGAATTTATCGATTCTTTTCCTTGGCTCTCCAGTAAATTCAAACATAGGTTCTGCCTCCGTCTGAAAGATCACTTTTCTTTTACGACACTCGATCGAAGCACCGTACTTACTTAATAAATCCATGCCCAATATGATATCATAATCCTACATGTCGAGCACTATCAGATCACAGTAGAGTTCTCTGTCTGCGATTCTGATGGGTGCGGCTCGCAGCATATGAGTAGAGGGCATCACTTCTCCCGAGGGCAGGGTCGTTAAGAACTTGCGATCCAAAGTTTGTGGTAGCATGTCCATCTTCTTCATGAAAGGTGTAGAGACAAACGAGTGTGTTGCCCCAGTAAAAAATAATGCAGTAGCATGCTGACAGAAAATAAATATCTAACCTGTGACACCCGTAGAATCATTCGCCACATCTTCTTTGGTGAGAGAGAATACCCTGGCATTCGTCGTAACTAGCGGGGCTTCCAATCTCCCTTGGCTTATCGGAGTACCTTCGATTGCAGCCTACATCTGGTGTAGCTGTGGAGGAGCACCCCTATACTGGGTATACTGCTGAGGAGGTTTCTGAACCTGAGTGGGGCAGTCTTTGACTCTATGCCCTTCCCATCCACAGTTGTAGCATCTATTCGTGCCCCTATAGCACACTCCAAGATGTATCTTCCCGCATGTAGTACACTGAGGGATCTTGGGCTGCTTGTTCGCTGGACCACCTTTAGAGTCATCCCATTGCTTTCTCTTGCCAATGTAGTTCCCTTTCCAAGTACTCTAGGTTCTCTAACCTCCTGACTGGGCTTGACTCTTGCCTTCATTCAGTGTCTTCTTTTGTTGGATAATGTTGTTCAGGTAGTGCTCAGTGACCAGGGCACTACTGAACAACTCCCCTGTGGTCTGCAATCTATTAACTCCGCCAACCACGTTCAGAGCTATCTTGGGTCGGAGCATCTTCAGCATGAGTCTACCCCTTTCTCTTTCTGTACTGACCAACTCTCGGCATAGGCGTGCGAGTCAGTTGAATCTTTTCACAGCTTCAATAACTGATAGGTCACCTTGCCGAAACCCGGTGAACTCATCTTAATGCTAGTTTGTCACCCGCATATGGAAGAATTCTTCGAAAAATTCACATTCGAAGTCCGTCCTCATCTGATTCACTTGCCTCTTTGCTTTTACCCTTTCCCACCACATTCGGGCATCTCCCAAAAGGCAAAATGATGCACACTTAATCTTATCATGTTCGGGCCAGTCCAGTAGCTCTATGATGCTTTCCACAGTCTTGAACTAGGCCTGGGTGTCCCATGGTTCACCAGTACCAGAGAAATTTTACGGCTTCAGCCTTTGCCACTGGATTAGGTAAGCTTCTTGTCGAACTATCGGGTCAGGGCTTGCTGGTGGGCCGGTAGGGTTTCCTTGTTGGTTCATTAAAGCATTTATCACTTGCTGTTGTTCTGTGACTTGATGTTGGAGTTCAATAACCACATGCGTAAGGTCAGGTGAGGGTGCTATCTCATCGACTCTATTACTGCGTCTCCCAGCCATGTTTATCTTTATATATTATAATAAGGCTAGTATAAGATTATCATACATATATTTATGCATATTTAAACTAAAGGCTAGCATAAGATTATCATACATATATTCAGGCATATTTAAGCTAAAAGCATTTCTTATCATACATGAAAGAAATAGAGTAGGCATAGAATTTCTTACTTGGAGCGGCAGGATTGGAGCTTGATGTTTGTGTAGTGGAAAGGCAGATCTGCTCTGATACCATCCTGTCACGCCCGCCCTTTTTCCTCGTAATCTATAGGGGTTGGAAGGGCGGCGCGACGCAATCATACATACATGCATTTACAGCGGAAGACTTTAAACTTCTTTTTTTTTTCTTTTTAAAAACATAAAACATGAAACATGGAGCATGCATAAACATTTCATAAGGACACTACTTAGTTCAAGTTCATCATAATCAACTTAATGGACACCAAGTAGCAACCATCACATCAAGTAGAGTTCGACTCTTAACAACTATCATGCAAAACTTAAAGGAAAACATGCATAAGTCTAGGAACATAAAACAGATCTCTTCCACCATTCCACTACCAAACACACTTTGCCCCTCCTGCTGCTCCCTTTAGTTTAGCCATTCTTTACCCTTATCTGCAGTACAAGGGAAACGTGAACTATAAGCACACAGGCTTAGTAAGATTCTTTCCTACACACTAAAGCCATACATCAAGAATTAGACATAGAGTAGTGACATGTTCATCTAGACAACCTATAGGCATAGCATTCATATAATGTAGTGACATGATCATTTAAGAATATATGGGCATAACATTGATATAAAAAGTAGTGACATGATCAATTAAGAACATATAGACATAGCATTCATATAAAAAGTAGTGACATGATCAATTAAGAACATATAAGCATAGCATTCATATAAATATCATAATCACATAGACATGAAATGGGTATAAGCAAGATGCTCTTTGAAAACATATATTTTATAGGTACTTAAACATAATCTCAACATATTGGGCCTAACATTGTACAACATACATCATCACCTTTGCGTACATCCCTAAATTGACTCGAGGTAGCTAATCCGAACCTACTTGGGTACTAGGTCCATACTACGACCGTCGACCTAGGGGCAACATAACATAGAAGCCCATCCTAGGCCCGTACTACTACCGTCGACCTAGGGCAACTTAGGAGTCCATCCCATACTAGATCCGTACTATGACCGTCGACCTAGGGGCACGTAAGAGCCCATCCCTTGGACCTTGTTAGGGTCCGGTACAAGCCATGCAAAAGTAAAATAGTATATCATGTTCCTTATCATAACATATCATGTTCCTTATCATAACATATCATATTGCTTATCATAACATATCATGTTCCTTATCATAGCATATAATGTTCCTTTTCATAACATATCATGTTCCTTTTCATAACATATCATGTTCCTTTTCATAACATAAAGAGTGCTATTAGTCCCCATTCATAGGGAAGCATCTCTTAGGCATTTCATCATACATACTTGTTCATCATGATTTAATGAGCATAACATAATCATAAATTCATACAATTATGATGGACATAAGGTAGTGGGATAAACCAATCATGCTATCATAAAGTCCAACTATCAACATGTTAACATCATATATAGATATATCATGGCATGGAAGATCATGGGTGAGCATGGACAAGGTTTGGCGGAAACTTCCAAGGGGAAATCTTAAGAATTCAAACCCTAATTCAACTTGTACAAGGTCTAACTATCAACATGTTAACATCATATACATATAAAACTTGACAAGGGAAAATCATTGGTAGCCTAAACATGGTTTGACCGAAACTCTAATGGAGGTTTTTAGGGATTCAAATGCTCCTCAACTTGCACAAAGCCTAACTAACATCATATTAACATCATATATACATGTAGCATGGCATGGAGGATTATTAGAGGGCATGAACATGGGTTGGCCGAAACCCTAAGGGAGGATTCTCAAGAATTCAACCACTAAAACAAATTGTACATGGTCTACCTAACATCATACTAATATCATATACATATATAGTATGGTATGAAACATCATTAACAAGCATAACATGGGTTGGCCGAAACTTCATGGGGGTTGTAACAAAATTCAAACCCTAAACAACTTGTACAAGGTCTAACTACAACATGTTAACATCAATTACATATAGATCATGGCATGGAAGACCATTAGGAGCATAAATTGGACTTGGCTGAAACATCAAGGAGGGATTTGGAATCAAACACTCAATCAAAGCCTATCTATCAACATGTTATCTTCATATACATACAAACCATGGCATGGAATCATATAGATCATGACATGGAAGACCATTAGGATCATAAATAGGACTGGTCGAAACTTCAAGGAGGGCTTTGGAATCAATCACTCAAATGCTTTGGAATCAATCACTCAAATCAAAGCCTATCTATCAACATGTTATCTTCATATAAATACAAAACATGGCATGGAAACATATAGATCATGACATGGAAGACCATTAGGAGCATAAATAGGACTTGGCCAAAACTTCAAGGAGGGCTTTGGAATCAAACACTCAAATCAAAGCCTATCTATCAACATGTTATCTTCATATACATACAAAACATGGCATGGAAAATTATTAGAAGCATGAAGGGGGTCTTGGCTGAAACTTTCAAGAAGAGTTTTTCTTTAGAAATTAACAATCGAAACAACTTGTACTGCATGTGAGGGGATAGTTAAATCCTTTCGCTTGTTTATTATAAGGATATACCCTAGATGGTGTCAAGATAAGAGCCCTTTTCTTTCTTGCTTCTTGAGTCTTTCGAAAATGGAAGAAAGGGATGAGGAGGTTTCGGTAGGGAAGAAGAAGAGAAGAAGAGAATGACAAGTTGTGGTTCTCTTGTCTCCTCATACTCCTATTTATTCACTTGAAGGTGTCCCATAGCCTCCCCTACCCTTATCTATCATTTCCCATACCCTTGTAATAGCACACCCCTGCTGGGCTTTTGGTTATCGGATGCATCCTAAGGTTTAGTTTCCTATTTGGAGGTTCAGGGTTCGAAACCTAGGCCATGCATCCCTTTTTGGCTCTATTTTCTTTTATTTTTGAAAGAGCCCACATAAAAGCCCATTATGATCTTGCAAAAATTCTTATAAAATTTTCTAGAAATTTTACGGGCATTACAGAGTCCTGGGCCGATTGCACCAACAATCTCCCCCTTTTTAATATTTGACAAAACCTCAAACCCAAGTCTACCAATTATCCCCAATTGGCAATTCTCAGATCCCAATGAGAAATCCAACTATCCAAATTGGTAACTTCTCCCCCTTTTTGACATATATCAAAAAGGTCCTCCCTAAGGGTATGAATGTCTCATATCCCAATGAGATTTTACAATCTCTCCCTTGGAGGAATACACATACCTACAATCATTCTAGTGATAAGTCCCATATCACTTAAGAGAGGCAACCCAATTTTCCTCCCATGATGAAATACACATCCATCTTCCCATGATGGATACCTCCCTTTAAAGACTTGCTCCCCCTTGACCATTGCACCAACAATGTCCTTGGAGAGTCCCTAAGCCAATAGGAAGATTAAAACAATCAAAATTAAGGCAAATTTCAACAATGAACTCTCATCCACCTTAAAATTGATACTCACCCTAAACACTTCTCCTAATCCATATCCAATGGATTTCCACCATTTATAATACTCTCCCAAGCATGCCCTAGGGTTATGAGTGGTTAGGGGACCAAAACATAGCTGAACATGGGCCTAACAACCAAGGTTTCGACTCTCTCAACTAATCGACTCTTCCCTACATCACCGATCATTGTCATCCATGGCAGTCGACTGATAACTACAAAATACAGTTTTGCAGCTATCAGAAACCAAATTCCAAAAATGATAAGTAAATATATGTAAGTTGAAAAATCTTGAAAATTCATACGTATAATACTTATAACAAACACTATGGGTGAAAAATTTTAGAAAATTATTTTACCCACAAAATAGTGAGATTGATACAAAGTTCACAAGTTGAGAAAAGCTTCAATATTGATCCCTCTTTGTATCAACTCATTCAAGGGTGATTGCCATCAAAAGATAGACTTCACCAAGGTTTTTCAAAATGATTTTGAAATGTTTTTAAAACCTTTAATTTCATTTTCCTTAACATCTCACTTGTATCTAGATGTGTGAAACACATACAAGACAAGTTCTTTAGTGAGATGTGGGGATTTGTTATTTAGGGTTTCATGCATATATCTAGGCAACACTATTTGACTCCCTTATGCATGAGACTTCAAATCTGTCATAGTCCTTAAATCCATTTTATCTATGCATGAATGATGATTATGGAATAATGATACAAGAATAAAGGCATGTGCCAAAACCATGATATCATGGCATGTGAATGAAATCTAAGCATACATGACATATAGAAATAACCCTAAAAATGCTCATGTCATTTTATATGATAAAAATAAACATGATTTCATGTCATGGCAAGGCAAACAAAGCATGGTAATTATAAGATACTAAGGTATAAAATACCTAAGTGTTAAATTCAAATTGTCATTTCTTTGAATTAAATTCATTTTGTCTTAACGCCAATTATCCCCCTAATGTGCCAAAAGCCCAAAATGGCACACCATTACTCTTAAGACCTAATTGTGACAATTTAATCATTTTTCAACTTCTCAAAGCACATTGGCACAACCTAAGGTGTCAACTCTACCATGGCTAGGTTAACTACCCATCCACTTAGGGTTGACACACCCTAACCCATCTAGCGTGAATCGATCATGCTCCTAGAAACCCAATA
The DNA here is from genome assembly GCA_025175895.1 of Wurfbainia villosa. NCBI lineage: Eukaryota > Viridiplantae > Streptophyta > Magnoliopsida > Zingiberales > Zingiberaceae > Wurfbainia > Wurfbainia villosa. The sequence goes on along the minus strand of CM045990.1, from coordinate 67,542,729 downwards.
TCTATTGGAGCTCCTTGGGTTAACTAGGTATTCTGATGCAGGGGCATCTAACAATAAACGGGATCTAGAGGCATTAAAATATGATTTTGATTTTTTCTATTAAAGTTTGTTTATTTTTCGATCTAGATAGAGTTTTGACTTTTTCTATTAAAGTTTATTTATTTTTTTCGATCTAGATAGGGTTTTAAATTTTTTGTTTATTTTTTTCGATCTAGATAGGGTATTGAATTTTTCTATTAAAGTTTGTTTATTTTTCGATCTAGATAGGGTTTTGAATTTTTCTATTAAAGTTTGTTTATTTCTTTAGAAACTTTCTCTTTTTCTAAACCTATTTAAACATAGGTTTAGGCTCTTGTAAGGCATGTAATTTAGGATTAATAATATTATTAATAATATTAATAATTTTTTTGTTTATTTCTTTTTCATTTTACTAAGAGGTGTCCCTCTTTGTTAGTGAAACTCCTCCTCCTACAACTCTTTCACTCTCCCTCTTTTCTAACTACTCACCATTATCTTCTATTCCTCTATTCGCCTGCGTCAGTTGGTATTAGAGCCCTAGATCAATGGAAGGTCAACGAGGACATGGTTATGGTCGTGATTAGTAGGTTCCGATTGAGGAAGCCACACTCCAGGATCATAGTACCCGCAATCTCATCAATCTACAGAGACCAATCACAGAGTTATCTCGACGATCCATGAATGGTTATTATGGTCATGATTATGGATGTAATTGGCAGGTTCCGATTGAGGAAGCTGTACCCCACGATCGATGTTCCCAAGAAACCATCAGGGATCTACAGAGACAAGTCGCAGAGTTATCTCGGTGTCTATATCTTAAAGATCATAAGAACGAGGTGTAAAGGAGTTCCTAGATGCTACCATGACCTACCCGTGGTCACCGCCACGAGCGTGGATTATTCCATGGCTAGATACAGAACCTTCAGCAAGAACTACGACCTAACCATAGACCAAGCCATGGTCGTATAAAGCACTGCCACCGCTATTTAGAATTTCATTAATATTTTATTATTAATTTTATTTATTTCGAATTTTCATTTAATTTTAATTTTTGATCATTTTTTAGAATTTCATTAATATTTTATTAAATTTATTTATTAAGATTTTTCATTTAATTTAATTTTTTTTAGTTTTAAAATTTTTATATTTGTTTTTCTGTTTCGTTAAGAAATTTTGACTTAGTCTTTTTATTTTTTTTATTTTTACTTTTTTACTTGTTAAGAAATTTTTGTTAAAATTAGTTTTTTTTTTTTGCATCAAGAAACATTCTCTTTCTAAGCCTATTTAAACATAGATTTAGGCTCTTGTAAGATATTGAATTTTGATTAATAATATTTCTTTTCGTTTAAACTAAGAGGTGTCCCTCTTTTGTTTGTGAATCCCCCTTCTCCTTCGATTCTCTTTGCCCCTTCTATCCTAACCTCACGCATGGAAGGCTTTTAGTGTCACCTTGTTGCCCCGCCTGTGTCACGGAGTTAACCCAGCAGCTGGCTAGATGGAATTTAGATGACCGTGAGGTACTAGATCGACACTCTACCGTGAGTCTTGACAATCTACATCATCGAGGTCACCATGGGCGTGTCAAACGATATGGAGACCTTGGTTTTCCCCTCGATCTCCCCGAGTTTTTTGGCACTTTACATGGGGAAGATTTTATTGATTGGCTTGATGAAATTGAACGAATTTTTGAATACAAAGAAGTCCCTGATCGTATAAAAGTAAAGCTTTTCACCCTCAAGCTCAAGGGTCGAGCCTCAGTTTGGTGGGAACAACTCAAGCACTCACATGAGAGGCAAGGCAAGACCAAAATTACCACTTGGGACAAGATGAAGAAGCAACTGCGAGGTCACTTCCTTCCTTTTGGTTATACCCAATCATTATTTTTGCATCTTCATAATTTGAGATAGGGTCCCTGATCTATCAATGATTATATGGAAGAATTCTACCAACTTGTTGCTCGGAATGATCTATAAGAGACGGATGATCAACTGGTTCCACGATATTTAGGAGGCTTGTGACAACACTTCCAAGATAGCCTCAGCTTGCACTCTTTTTTTACGATTTCCGAAGCTCATCAACGAGCCGTGGTACTTGAAAAGCAACAAATTCGGAAGCCCCCGATTCGAAGCCACCAAGTAGTCCACCCTCAGGAATCTCAGCCTCCACCATAGGTTCTCCCTAAAACTACTATCAAATGTTTTCGTTGGGGTGAACCAGGACATAAGGCTCTTGAATGCAAGAAATTTGCCAAAGGAAAAAATATCCTAATTGAAGAAGAAGATGATGAGGCACCCAACGAACCAACATATGGTGAAGATAACGATGATGAGATCCTCTATGGAGATGGTCAAGAAATGTTAGTTGCTCGTAAGAAACTTCTCACTCCCAAGAAAGAAGGTAAGGATGATTGGTTGAGAACAAATATTTTTCACACTACATGCACAATTATGGATAATGTATGCAAGATGATCATCGACAGTGGTAGTTGCGAGAATGTGGTATCTAAAGGAGTTGTGCAAAAGTTACAATTGAAGACAGATCGTCATCCTAAACCGTACAGACTATCTTGGCTCAATAAGGAGAAAGAGGTAATAGTTGATCAGCGATGCCTTGTTTCTTTTTCCATTGGCAGTAAATACTTCGATGAACCATGGTGTGACGTCGTGTCAATGGATGCATGTCACATACTATTGGGACGACCTTGGCAGTACGATCGTAGCGCTATCCATGATGGACTGAAGAACACTTACACCTTCCACCTCCAAGGAAAGAAGATCATGTTAGCCCCACAACGAAAGGATTCTCCACTAGTACCGGTATCCTCTAGCTCTTCTCTCCTCTCTATATCCAGATTTCTAAATGAAGTAGCTCAAGAAAAAGTTGTCTACGCTCTACTACCTCACTCGAAAGACACGATAGACTCCGAATCAGATTTACTAGTGAAGGTACAACATATACTTGAGGAAATTTCGGATCTAATGCCTTGGGACCTTCCCTCCGGACTACCACCCATGAGGGACCTTCAACACTAGATTGATCTTATCCCAAGATCGAGCTTACCTAACCGGCCAGCTTATTGCCTCAGTCCTAAGGAGGCCGAAGAGTTACATCGACAAGTGGTGGAGCTCGTAGAACAAGGATACCTTCAAGAAAGCATGAGCCCCTGTGCCGTCCCTGCCCTACTTGTTCCAAAGAAGGACGGATCATGGCGTATGTGTGTGGATAGTCGGGCCATCAATAAAATTACTTTGAAGTACCAATTTTTGATTCCATGATTTGATGATATGTTGGATCAGCTAGCAAGTGCAAAAGTCTTCTCCAAATTATATCTCAAGAGTGGTTATCATCAGATTCGGATCAATCTGGGTGATGAATGGAAGACAACGTTCAAAATGCAACATGGCTTATACGAGTGGATGGTCATGCCTTTTGGATTATCCAATGCACCGAGCACCTTCATGAGATTCATGAATCAGGTACTACGATCTTTTATGCGTAAATATGTTGTGGTTTTCTTCGACAACATTATTATTTATAGCCGCACCTGGTCATTACATTTTGAGCAACTACGAGCGGTTTTTGAGAGACTGAAGTCAGAGTAATTATTTCTTAATCGAAAGAAGTGTTCTTTCTTCTCCACATCAGTAACTTTTCTTGGATTCATTGTCTCTACAGAGGGCGTTCATGCAGATCCCTCAAAGATTGACACCATCCTAAAAGGCCCAACACCACGGACCTTGCATGTTATTCGGAGTTTTCATGGATTAATTTCTTTCTATCGACGATTTATTCGAAACTTTGGCACTTTGGCATCCCCTAGTACCGAATGTCTGAAAGGGAAAATTTTCAAATGGTCTGAGGAGGCCGAGAACATCTTTCAGTTGATTAAGCAAAGTATGACCGAAGCTCCCATCTTAGCACTTCCAGATTTTGAAAAAGTATTTGAGGTACATTGTGATGCTTCTGGCACTAGCATCGGTGGAGTTCTTAGTCAAAGCGGACGACCCATGTCCTTCTTCAGTGAAAAATTGACCAGTTATAAACTAAACTACTCTACTTACAATGTTGAATTCTATGCCATCATCCAATCTTTGAAATATTGGCGACACTATCTCATAAAGCGAGAATTCATCCTCTTCATGGATCATGAAGCTTTAAAATACATCAATGGGCAGCACAAGTTAAGCAGACGACACGCTAAGTGGGTGCCATCTTTACAGGAATTCACTTTCTCTATCCGACACCAAGCAAGGGTCCTGAATCGTGTAGCAGATGCCTTGAGCCAACAATCTTCCTTACTTACCACCATGCGAGCCAAGGTTATCTGTTTTGAATCTTTTACGGAGCTTTATGTATCCAACCCATCTTTTAGCGAAATCTTTCAAGAAGTAAAGGAAGAACTTCGTCATGATTACATAATACTTGATGGCATTTTATTTCGAGGACTACAACTATGCATTTTAGATTGTTCACTAAGACGGCAAATTTTGGAAGAGTTACATAACGAGGGTCATTTCGGTCGTGATAAGACATTAGCCATCATATCATTAAATTTTTATTAGCCAAAATTAAGAAGTGCCGTAACACATTTTGTGACATGATGTTATATATGTCAACAAGCTAAGGGAACTCCCACTAACAATGGTTTATATACTCCCCTACCTATTCCCGAAGCTTCATGGATAGACGTCAGCATGGATTTTATACTTGGACTTCCCCATACTCAAAGAGCGTCAGATTCTCTTTTGGTAGTGGTTGACAGGGTCTCCAAGATGGTTCACTTTTTGGTTTGCAGAAAAACTATGGATGCAACACTAATTGCTCACCTATATTTCAGAGATGTGGTTCGACTACACAGCATTCCCCACTCTATTACCTCAGATCGAGACACCAAGTTCATCAGTCAATTTTGGAAGTATTTATGGAGTAAAATGGGGACTAAGCTTAATTTCAATAGCGCCTATCACCCACAGACAAATGGACAGACAGTGGTCGTCAATCAAATCCTAGGCAACCTATTGAGGTGCCTAGTGGGATCTAAGCCAAAACAGTGGGATATGACGCTACCTCAAGCATAATTTTCCTATAACCGATCAAAGAACAAAACTACCAGACTTACCCCTTTCGAGATAGTGTATGGGCAGAATTCATCTGGCATATTAGACTTAGCTCCCATCCCTCACATCAAACAACATAACCATAAAGCAGAAGAGATGACTAAGCACTTTCAAAATATCCAAGAACAAGTAAAGCAAGCCCTCAATAAAAGTAACGCTAAATACAAGGAACAAGTGGATCATCATCGTCGTCAAGTACTCTTCGATGTTGGAGATTTGGTTTGCATTGTATTAACACGTGATCGCTTCCCTATTGGAGAATACAACAACTAAAAGAGTGAAAGGTGGGTCCTTGTGAAATCCTGCAAAAAATCAATGACAATGCTTACCGATTATGCCTCCCTAGCCACATGAAGACATCGGATGTATTCAACGTCAAATATTTAAGCCCTTATGTAAAAGAAGGAGAAAAGTCAACTTTGAACTCGAGGTCGAGTTCTTCTCAACTCGGGGCGCCTGATGCAGGGGCATCTAACAATAAAAGTGATCTAGAGGCATTAAAATTGGATTTTAATTTTTTCTATTAAAGTTTGTTTATTTTTCGATCTAGATAGAGTTTTGACTTTTTCTATTAAATTTTATTTATTTTTTCGATCTAGATAGGGTTTTGAATTTTTTGTTTATTTTTTTCGATCTAGATAGGGTTTTGAAATTTTCTATTAAAGTTTATTTATTTTTCGATCTAGATTGGGTTTTGCATTTTTCTATTAATGTTTATTTATTTCTTTAGAAACTTTCTCTTTTCTAAGCCTATTTAAACATAGGTTTAGGCTCTTGTAAGGCATGTAATTTTGGATTAATAATATTTCTTTTTAATTTTACTAAGTGGTGTCCCTCTTTGTTAGCGAAACTCCTCCTCCTACGACTCTTTTGCTCTTCCTCTTTTCTAACTACGTACCATTATCTTCTATTCCTCTATCCACCTACGTCATATTCACTAGGGATAACTTCCCTAGATACCTTCCTAATGAGTTTTTTTCGCTTTGAATCCATAGTCAATTGGGTCTTTCCTAGGTGACCTCTAGATGTGACTCCTCTTTTGACCTTCTTAGTGGCTTTCTTGGTTTTTCTTAAGTCCTTAGTCACTAAACACTTACCATGGCTAGTCTTAGAGATAACTTCCCTATTAACCTTGGTTTTTCTATACCTAGAAATAGTTCTATAATCAAATGGAATATTATGATAGGACTTAGGTTTGTGACCCAAACCTTTCTTGCCCTTTACCGATTTCTATCTCTTAGGCCTTAAATTTTGAACATTTGACCCTTTAAAAGAATTTTTAATTATTGCTAGGGTCTTCTCAAGTTTCTCAAGCCTTGACCTCAAGGCTTGGTTTTCTACCTCTAATTTTTCCAATTTTGATTTATCATAAGATTTTTGGGAATTGTTTTTCCTTTTAGGCATATGCCTAGACTTTTTCGGGTTAATGCCCAAATTTTCTTCTATTCTCCTTATGGACTCCCTAGGTAGGATTTTTCTAGAATTAATGTATCTAGGTTTGTCCTTAGGTAAGTGTACATGCTTGGCACCTAGGCAAACATATTTATTCCTACTAGCATGCTTTTCATTGATTGTGGCAAGAGAGCTAAAATAATTCCTATCATGCTTATTTACCTTAGAAATTGAAGGTGCATTAAATTTTACCTTAGCGTTAGCTTTGGAAGCTCCCCCTACATGAGATGCCCCTTCATGGCCCTTCTTCCTCCCCTTAGGACATTGGCTTTGGTAATGCCCCCTTTGGTTGCATTTGAAGCACACAATGTGCTCCTTGCTTCTAATTGTAGGAATTCCGACATCTTTCACTTTTGGTACCGGTTAAGCTTTCTTCACCATCTTGGGACACTAGCTTTTATAGTGCCCTTGTTCTCTACACTCAAAGCATATTATGTCACTTTTATCTTTAATTGTAATGCATGAGTTACCTAGAGAGGTGGTGGAAGCCTCTTGATCACTTCTTCCGGAGGTAGATTCTTCGTCTTGACCTTGCTCCGGAATGGAATACCTCTTCGTCCCCTCAATGTTAGAGGTGGAGGTTTCCACCAAGTCATCCACATCTTCGAATGTGGATGGCAATTCATCAACATCCTCGGATCCGGATGTTGATGGGCACTCTTCCTCGGCATGGACCAATGTGGCCTCTTCATGAAATTTGATCACCTTGTCCCATAGGTCCTTAGCATCCCTATAATCAACTAGTCCAGACCAAATGTTGTTTGGAATCAAATCACTAAGCAATGTGATTACCTTGAGATTTGTCTTGAAATCCTTCATTTGGTCCTTGGTCCATCTTGCCTTTTCAATTTGCCTATTGCTTTCATCCCTAGGCAATTCGAAACCATTTTCTAGAATTAACATGAAATCGAAATCGGTTTCGAGATATACCTCCTCCATTTTTCTTTTCCACCATTGAAATTCCCCTTCGAATTTTGGTGGTTGGAGGTTGTAGTCGGCCATCTTGTCGTGCTTGTGTTGGTGGTTAGTCCTCGACAAGCAACCCACTCTGATACCACTTGTTTGAACGTCGGTGGCCGGCTAGAGGGGGTAAATAGCCCGTTATGCGTAGACAATTGAAATCGTTCGTTCTTCTTGTGTCTCTTATCTACGATTGTCGTTAGCACAATGGAATAGTAATACAAATGAAAATACTAACAACACGTACAAGCATACACAAGATATATGTGGTTCGGAACCGAATGGTTCCTACTCCATGGGTGAGTTTAACGCGCTCGTGTTATGTGCACGACACTAACAAAAACTCCTTCTTGACAACACGTCGGAGGTAGAGAAACCTCATACAAGCAAATACACAAATGTAATAGAAGCAAATACAAATATAACAATGAAATACATAAAGAAACTTTACAACAATGGATTTGAACACTTGCTTGTTTCTTGCTTTGGATTGCTCTTGAAGGACTGGAATGCAACAGCAATTCCCCTTCAAAATCATCCTAAAAGTCTTGACAAAATCCTCCATCTCGAGCTCCATTTATAACCTGCATCGAGTTGATTCTGCGCCCATCAGTTGACTGATCGTGACTATCAGTCGACTGGTCTTGTAGCCATTGTCTCACAATGACTCGATCCACACTGGCCAAATTCCAACGGATACATAATCAGTCGACTAATCATCCCCATTAATCTACTGATTATCCCATCAGTCGGGTGGTCACCACGATCACTCGACTGGAATCCATTATGTGCCCAAATTCACCCCTATCAGTCGGCTGATCCCATCATCAGTCGACTGATGGCATCGGCAGTTGACTGCCCTCCCTCGGCAGTCGACTGTTAGGCTAGAACCTGGTCAGTCGAACATCGGTCGAGCCCAATCAACCTAGAGCAGTCGACTGACACCTATTCCAGTCGACTGATGTCGGGTAAAACCTCAAACACCAAGTTATTTGAGCATCTGACCGTCAGGTAAACCCTCAAACACCACGTTTGAGCCTTTGACACTCAGTCTTAGCCACTTGGCCAAGTCCACCTTATCCTCTCATGGAGTTCCCCAACGAAGCTCTCTTCCCTCGCCCTACGTCCCTCGGATGAACCAAGTGCATGGCTTCGCAATGCCATCCTTCGCGTCTCTTGCCCTTGAAGTATACTTCCCTTGGGCCTCACTCCATTCGCTCTCCGTCCAACAGTCCCTCGATGCACCAAGCGCACGGCTTCGCAATGCCATCCTTCACCGACTCAAGGACCCCGAGCCTAGTGAACTTGCCAAGTCCTCAAGACTTCCCACACCAAACCTCATGCTTGGATTTTCCATGCCTAGCCCCATGCTTGGACTTTTCACCACCAAGGCTACACACTTGGATTTACGTGACCAACCCTATGTCGGACTTCCCATGACAATCCCATGTCATGCGTTTTGTCTAACATCAAAATATAGTTCAAGTCAAACTTGAGTCCTTGGCCGATTGCACCAACACAAACCTAGCAGTCGACTACCCTCTATGGAAGTCGACTATTGAAGGGCAGTCGAGGCGTCACCTCGATTTGGACTCCAGCAAGGCGACTTGCATCTATGGTCGTAATTTGGCGACATTCGATCGCCAGTTGACTCATGACAGTCGACTGGTCATAATCCCAGTCGACTGCTTAGTGTCGACTCACTTGCCAAGTGTCAAAACACTTGACCAGTCGACTAGTTCATATCCCCAATCGACTGCTACACCTCAACCATGAGGTTTACTGCAAGTATGATGCTCTCACACTTGCTAGACTACCCTTAGCCTAGACCTAAGCCTTCTAGCAACCTCCATCAGTCTCACGCCTATCGAATCCTTCCAAGTCATCCATGACATGTTCATCCATACGCTATCCTTCAAGTGCTTCCATCAGCTATTGTCATGCTAAGCTGGTCTACACCGCCAAGATACATTTGGGCTTACGCTGCCAAGACACACACTGGGACTTTACGCCGCCAACCATTGGACTTATGCTGCCAAGACTCCACCCTTGGACTTTACACTGCCGATATCATACCCTTGGACTTTTCAAATGCAAAGTACCCATGACTTGGACATTCACCTCCAAGACTACACACTTAGACTATACACTTATACTTTCATGGCAAAGACTACACCCTTGGACTTTCCATGCCAACTCCATGTTGGACTTTCCAAATGCCAAGATGTTTGGACTTTCCCTTTACAAGACCCATGCTTGGACTTTCCATGCCAAGTACACAAAACTTGGACTTTACCATTGCCAAGACCCATGCTTGGACTTTCCATGTCAAGTACTCAAGACATGGACTTCTCATGACAATCACATTTTCATACATTTTGTCGAACATCAAAATACCACTCGAGTCCAACTCAGTCGGCTAATCATGAAAGGTCGATTGCACAAACAATCTTCCCTTTTTATGTTTGACAAAAACCAAACACCTTTGAGTTAGAACACTAACTCAATCCAATCCTCCCAATTGTCTAAATTGGGAATTCCAAATTCTCACTCAAATTCTCCCCCTTTTTGACATACATCAAAAAGGCTCTCCCCAAGGGTATCAATGTCTCATATCCTAATGAGATCTTATAATCTCCTCCTTGGTCCAAAAACATCCAGGTTGTCTTCACTCTTTCTAGTGATAACTCCCATATCACTAAATGAGAGGTCATCCTCATTCTCCAATCTTCTCCCATTCTCTAAATTCTCTCCCTTATGAGGAAGAACACATCCATCATCCCATGATGGATAACCTCCCCCTAAAGGCTTGCTCCCCCTTGACCATTGCACCAACAATGTCCTTGGAGAGTCCCTAAACCTATAGGAACACTAACCAATCGAAATTAAGAGAAAAGATTCAACATTGAACTTTCACCTCTCGAAAAATTCGATACACACCCTAAACATTTCTCCTAATCTATATCCAATTGATTTTCACCCTTCTAATGCTTTCCAAAGCATATCCTAGTGTTAGGAGCAGTTAGGGTAGCCTAACATAGCTAAAACATAGGCTAAACAATCTTATTTACCTGAAATCAACATTGGCAGTCCACTTTGTCAGTCAACAGTCGACTGCCCTTGATGCCTGTCGACTTCCATCCATGGCGGTCGACTGATTTCTGCAAGTGCAGAAATCAAGTTCAAAAACTAAAATTTAGAAATACATAAGTAATTATACGTATTTTGAAAAATAGTGAAACTTCATACGTATAATACTTATAACTATCATAATTGGTGAAAAATATTTGAAAAATAAAATACCAATTAAATAGTGAGAATGATACAAAATTCAAAACCATTGATAACTTCAATGTTTTTGACCTATTTTGTGTCAACTTCTTCAATGGTGACTTCTATCAAAAGATAGACTGCACCAAGGTTTTCTAAAATGATTTTAAGGTGATTTTAAAACCTTGTATTGAACCATGGTCTATGGGCTTAATGCACATGACTTGTACATAAGATTTTCTTATGATTCATCCATGATATAAGATGAGTTTGAATCCATCTAGAAGCAAGAACTATGCATCTTGACCTTCACTCATTTTCTAGCATCTCACATGTGTCTATGGTGTATGAAAACACACACATGTCAATTTGATGTGATATGTGGGGTGTTGTTCTTCCTAAACTAAGGTCTCATGTATTTTTCTAAGGAAACACTATTTGATTCCCTAATACATGGGACTTCAAATTATGTCATAGTCCTTAAATTAATTTAATTAATGCATGAATGATGGTTATGACATATAATGATAGCATAAATAAGTATGTGCCAATAATCATGTTGTCATGACATTAAATATAAACCTAAATATACATGACATAAAAACATAAACCTAAGCATTATCATGACATATAAAATAATAAAATGAAATATGATGTTATGGCATGACATATGTAAAACAAATCATGGAAAATAAAATGTAAAGTTATAATAATAACTAAGTTTTAGTATTAATTTTCATTTGTTATAGTTACACCCAATTTGCCATAACACTAACTTTCTCCCATGTGTGCCAAAACCAAAAATGACACACCAAGACCTCTAAACCTAATTGTGTCAATTTGATCAATTTTTCATAGTTCTCAAAATATATTGGCACATCCTAAAATCTTTAGGGTTATAAATCCAACCTCATTTCCAAGGTATCACATGACCTTGAAAATGTCCTAAAGTGTCAACTCTACCATGGTTAGGTTAACTACCAATCCACTTAGGGTTGACACACCCTAACCCATTTAGCGTGAATCAATCACACTCCTCGGAACCCAAAACCTATTGGAGCTCCTTGGGTTAACTAGGTATTCACTAGAGATAACTTCCTTAGATACCCTCCTAATGACCCTTTTAGGCTTGGAAGCCTTGGTCAATTGGGTCTTGTCTTGGTCAACTCTAGGGATTGCCTCCCTACTAACCTTCTTAGTGGCTTTCATAGGTTTCATAGAAACCTTGGCCACTAGAAACCTACCTTGGTTAACCTTAGGGATGACTTCCATATTAACCATGGCTTTCCTAGACCTATTGATAGTTCCATAATCAAATGGAACGTTGTGATAAGTCTTCTTGGGCTTAGGTTTGTGACCGAAACCTTTCTTGGCCTTTGATGGTTCTTGCCTCCTAGACCCTAGGCTTTGACTTCTTGATCCTAAATTTTTACTATTTGACCCTTGCTATTTATTTTCCATCTTTCTAAGGGTCTTTTCCAATTTCTCAAGCCTTGACCTCAAGGCTAGGTTCCCTAACTCCAATTGCCTAATTTTTTTTTTCATCTATTCTTTGGGCATGACACTTCCTAGGCATATGCCTACCCTTCTTAGGGTTAATGCCTAAATGGTTATCTACCTTTCTAATGGACTCCATATGTAGAATGGGTCTAGAGTTGTTGTTTCTATAGTTGTCCTTAGGTAAAGTAGGCCTAGTATGATCCTTAGACCTATAATTACGACTCTTAGCACCTAGACCAAAGTATTTATTGTTACTAGCATGCTTTTTATGATCATTACTAACAATAGAAAAGGCATTAAAATTATTTCTAGCATGCTTCTTGATACTAAAACTTGAAGATGAATTAATAAAAGATACCTCATTGTTTGCTTTAGAAGCTCCCCCTAGATGTGATGCTCCTTCTTGATTTTTCTTCGTCCCCCTAGGGCATTGACTATTATAGTGCCCCTTTTGATTGCATTTGAAGCATACCATGCACTCCTTGATTTTAATTGTTGGGGAACCGGCTTAATTGGTCTTTTCTTGAACCTTTGGTGTCGGTTGAGTCGTTTTGACCCTTTTTGGACACTTGCTTTTGTAGTGTCCTTGCTCCCTACACTCAAAGCATATAATATAAACTTTATTTTTAATTGAAATGCTTGAGTTACCTAGGGTGGTGGTAGGAAGAATTTAGTCTAATTATTCACGGCCCATGGAGGTAGATGCTTCTTCTTGTTGCTCCGGTGCTGAAGATGGTCGAATCTCCTCCCCCTCAATCCTAGAGGAGGAGGCTTCCTCTGATTCTTCCACTTCTTCTTCCTCCTCGAATGTTGAATACATCTCAACCTCCGAATCCTCATTTTCTTGTGAGGATGAGCTTTCTTCCTCCACCTTTGATTCTTCCTTATCCCCTTGGACCGATTGGGGCTTCTCATGAAATTTTTCCAATTTGCTACAAAGCTCCTTGGCATCCTTATATTCATCTAAACAATACAAAATATCATTAGGAATTAAATCAACCAAGAATTATATTACCTTCTTATTTTTCTCGAAACTTTGGAGTTGTTCCTCGATCCATTTCTTCATCTTGAGGAAACTTCCATTTGGCCCTCTTGGATATTCAAATCCTTCCATCAAGATGCCCCAATCTTTGAAGTCCCTCATCATTATGAATTCTTCAATCCTTGTCTTCAATTGATTGAAGTCTTCTCGTCCATAGAGGTTGTATGGAATTGGCGTGTTTATGTCCCATCCCAATTTTTCTTCAAACTCCATCTTCTTTCCTCTAGCAGTGTTCCCTTGGCTATCAAATCTTGAAGATCAACCTGGCTCTGATACCACTTGTTGGGGATCGTATGACCAGTAGAGGTGGTGAATAGCATCATAGTTCGTTCGACGAAATTTGATCACGTTGCTTGTCTACAAAACTTGTTAATGCAGCAGAATATAGAAATACAATATGAACACAAATACAAAAACACAAGCACACGCAAAACATAAGGATATAACATGGTTCAGAACCTTAGGGTTTCTACTCCACGGGTCGAGCTCAACGTTCTCTAGTGATGCAAACCACCACTAATACACTCCTTCTCGGAACAATCCGGAGGTGGAGAAACCTTGTAAAATGTTTACAACAATAAACAATATAACTACAAGCGAATACAATGAAAAACAAGTAAAGAAAACTTTACAAAGAATGCTTTGAATGCTTGCTTGAGCTGCACTTGAAGACCCTGACTTGCACTAACAAATCACCTCAAATCACCTAAGAAATCATTGAAAAAATCCTCTCCTTCGTGTTCCTTTTAAAGCTACAACTCGGGTTGATTTCTGCCTAGCAGTCGACTGCTCATTCCCATCAGTCCACTGCTCCAGTAGCCGTTGTCTCACAACAACTCGATCCACGCTGGAAAAACTCCAACGGATACCTCAGCAGTCAATTGCCATTACGATGTCGGTGCAAGCCCGTGATCGCTCAATTAGCTCGAGCCGCACTTGCGATCAAACCACCATGTCGGCGCCTGCATGGCAGTTGACTATTCAAGGGAAGTTGAGGTGCCGCCTCGACTACGACTCAGTCGAGGCGCAAGCCGAGGCACCTTGCGTCTGTGGATGCAATTCGGTGCCAGTTGAGGCCAGTCAAGGCACCACCTTGACTGGGACTCAAGTAGAGTCGCCTTGCATCTGTGGCCACAATTCGGCCACAGTCGATCTCTAGTCGACTCATGGTAGTCGACTGTTAGTAATATATGAGAGATGTCCTAAGGCAATCGCCTTATGTTTGAACCATTTAAATGATAAATAAAGAATCACTATTTGAGTATACATATTTTCATGTATTTGATTAGATCTTAAACTTATTTTCTGAATGTCCCCAATAAGATTCATAGCATGAGAGAATTTGTGATTGGATCACAACTAGTGAGTATCTCTACATGTGTAATTATGATGTATTGGAATTAGCCCTAGTCAATAAATTGATGGATTGAGACACCATCAATTCTGTCGAGACTAGCACAAGGTATACTCCTTGGTGTATCCAAGCAGCTGATTTTCACTGGCTGGAGACATTGTGATGTCCAGAGTTAATCGTGGATGCTAGTTATGGTAACTAGTTCATTGGAGTGACCAGCTGTAAGACTTCATATGGTTCTCTGCATATATAGATATGTCAATGAAGTTCTTACTGCATCTTAAGTGCAATGTTCCTTTGACTTGCGGTATTCAAGTCATCTTGGTCATGAAGACTTATGCTTTGACATCTTAAGCAAGCATCTTTGAGGAGATGTGGACCTGGGATGATTGGGTATAAGTCGAAGAGGCCGAAGGTGTTTGAATATCCTATAAAAGATTTCCCACTCCTTGTGAGAAGATGTATACCCATGGCCTCTCGTCAGATTGTTACTAAAGTCTTTGGCCAAAGCATTACATGTTTAGAGTAAGGTACTCTTAGATACATGTGCAGTAACTAGAATCCGTAGGATGAGGAAATGATACTTGGGCTAGGTGTGACGTAGTCAACCTAGTGGGGACTGACACAATAGACCATGTCTTTAACTAAGTGGGTATAAGATGCGTGAAGGGAATGGGGGATGATTCATTGTAGCTACTGAAGAGTTTCAAAAATAGTTCTAGATCAACCGTTGATCTTTCCGTTAATTGGGGATCATGATGTACTACTAGATGCCACTCATGATCGTTCTATAATTAATGGTTAATTATAAATGGACAACATAAATCGAGAACCTATTTGGTCACACGCACAATAAGCGTAATCCGAAGGATTTAAAATGAGCTTGAGAATGAGATTCTCAGACCGAGAGAAACTAGGTTTAGTTGGACCAAACAAGGATCGAGAATGAAATCGTATCAGTCACAATGGAAGCGTGGATGGGCCATGTCTTATGAAGACATGATGCATGAACCAAATTGGTTTGGTTTTAATCTAATGGTGGAGAATAAACCAAAGGGGTTTGGTTTGTTTTAAACGAATGAACCGAAAGTTGGTTCGGTTCATTTTAACATAAAATAGACCAACGCGATTTGGTTTATTTTAACTTAAGTTATTGGAGCTGGTTAACGGGTTTTGGTTATGAACCAATAACCAATAGGAGAATGTGTTCTCTATAAAAATATGGCTTAAAGGTTTTTCGTGGATAACTTTTGGAGTTGGAAAACCTACCCACCCTCTCCCTCTCTTCTCCTTGCTGCAGCCCAAGGGTTCCATGCCGCCCAGCTTTTTGCCGACGTCCACCCTTGCTATCGATGTCCAGCTTCTGCTAGCCACTCCTCCGATGACCCTCCGATGACTCACCTTGGTTCCGGCGACCAAGGGTGGCCGGCCATCCTCTTTGGCGAGAACATCCTCCACCAAGTGTTGGTGCAACAATGCCCCAAGCATTTATATGTTTTGATGTTTGGATAATCATCTAAGTTAGGAAATACCTTGTGATCTAATTGTGAACATGTTTAAGTGACAGGAAAATCTAAGTATGAAGACTTGGTAAAGGCAAAGTCCAAATATGATCTTGGCAAGAGAAGTCCAAGGAGAAGGCTTGGCGGCGTAAGACCAAGCATGTAGTCTTGGTGGCGTAAAGTTCAAGCGGACCTTGGAAAAGGAAGTCCAAAGGCATGTCTTGGCAGTGTAAGTCTAAGCATGTAGTCTTGGAGGCGTAAAGTCCAAGCACGCTTTGGCAAAGGGAAACCCAAGACATTACAAAATCGAAGGAAGCTCTTGGAAGCTGGCGCAAAGGATGAACAAGTCGCGGACTTGGAGGGATCCTTGAGGCGCAAGGCATAAAGAAGAGCTAGAAGGTTGAGTCTAGGTCTAGGGAGTCAATTCAAGTATGAATTATTCATACTTGACGAGTATCAGTCGACTGTTAGGGTGCTCGACTGAGTCAGGCTGAAAAGCTAACGAACAGTCGACTGCCTAGTTGTGGAAGTCGCCTGATGTCGCCATCAGTCGACTGTCAAACAATGGCAATCGACTGATCAAGTTAAACACGGGCACAGAATGAAGTCTCACTTGACTGCGTGTCATGATGACTCGACTGATCGCTCCATCAGTCGACTGATGGAGGGATCAGTCGACTGATGAGCTTGTCGTTGGATGATGACGATTATGAATCCTGCGAATCTGACTGTTCAATAGTCATTAAATACGGTGGCAGTCGACTGATGTTGTACATCAGTCGACTGATCATGGCCCAATGGGAAAACAACTCTCTCTCTATAAAAAGTGGGCTTGTGGTGGTTGAGAGGGTTAAAGGTTACCTTCTGATCATCCCCTCAAGCCTCCACAAATTTTCTAAGCTTTCCTAGTATTTTAATTCCCCTCCTCCTCTCTAAACTTCATCTTCATCCTTTGTAAGAAGAGGAGGGTTGTTGTAAAAAGAGAAAGCTTCTTAGTGAGATTTATTAGGTTTGATCCACCTTAAGGATTGCCGTGGAGTAGGAGCATTATCTTGGAACCACGTAAAAGCCTCTGTGTTAGCATTGCATTTTTGTTTCTATTAATATTGTATTTGTTGTGCTTCCGCTAATCGTTTTTGTAGAAAACGAAAAGAGGTTATTCACCACCCCCCTCTAGCCTTCCAAGGATCCTCTACAAGTGGTATTAGAACCCGGATCGCATCGGAATATCTAAAATCAATCGGAGCACGATGGCTATCCAAGAGGGGTATAGCACGGCGAGGCCTCCATTCTTCAATGTCAACGATTTCGGCTACTGGAAAAATAGGATGGAATACTACCTTATGAATGATATTGATAACAAGTTTAGTATTGTAGACGGATTTGAGAAGCCGGTCGACGAACATGGAGTGCCAATACCGACCAAAGATTGGACGAGGGATATGGCCAAGAAGGCGCAAGCAAATGCAAAGGCAACGACCACACTCCAATGTGGTCTATCAAAGGAGCAATTGTCCAAGGTCGGACCCTTCAACTCCGCTAAAGAGCTTTGGGAGAAGCTCATCGAATTGAATGAAGGATCAAAGGAGACGAGGAGAGCCAAGAGGGACCTCTTGATAGGCCAACTCCAAAACTTTGCCATGAAGACCAATGAGACCGTGAGCCAAATGCTCAGTCGCTTCAAGGAAGTAGTCAACGGACTATATGTGATAGGTGAGAAGGTCGACAACCGGGACCTTGTGAGGTATTTACTCCAAGCCTTCCCTAGAACAAACTTGTGGGCTTCAATTGTAGATGCCTACAAGGTCTCTAGGGATCTTTCTTTGGTTAAATTAGATGAGCTCTTTTGTGAATTTGAGTTGCACGAGCAAGATAACACTTCATCCAAAGAGAAAGGTGTAGCTCTCTTTGTAGGAAAGAAGGACAAGAAGAAGAAGGAGAAGAAAGAAGTGTCCTCCTCATCCGAATCCGAGAAGGATTCATCTAGTAGTGAAGAAGAGCTATCGGCAAGCGAGGTGGATCATTATGTAAAGAAGTTTGGTGGGAGGTCAAAGAAACTCACCAAGAAGTGTTGGGATGTATACTGAAAAGTCTATCTTTTGTATGAACATCTTTATTTTGAAATAAGAATTACAAGATCATTGTTTGCATATTGTCTAATATATTACATTGTAGATAACATGGTGTGTGGTGTCATACGGGAGATCATGTTATCAGCTCCTTGTAAAGTATAAGTAAAGGCTCACAACCGAGATGGCTTTGGACAAACCATCGGAATGGTTGTAGTGTGATTTGGTATTGGTTTGTCTTGACCATAGAATCACACTAGTACACTTTGTGTGTATTGAGCATGACCGACTTAGAGGCGATTCGATTTATTACTGACTACATAATCCAATTGGACCGCAGATATTATTTTGTACATGCTCTTAATCCCGATATAATAACGGGCACATATACTTAGTATTCATCTCTTTGATTTACCAATGGGCGAGATTTATAGATTAAATCGATAGGCTCGGTAAGTTGGGAAAAGATATTATTTATATGGTGTGTTGTTGATTATAGGAGGAAACCGTGTCCTATATATTAGGATGATGATGTCCCCTTGAGGAGCTCATAAGGTTCATCATGTAAACCCTGCAGGTGGACTTGGTCCGGCATGATGAAAAGGCTGAGTGGTACTACTCATGGAGTTAGATGTTGATTAATTAATGGTCAATAAATTAATTAATCGACGGACATTCGAGATCATAAACACGGGGAGAAAATGTACATATAATATATGGGGCCCATATTATCTTATGGGGGTTGGTGAGGTAGATCAATGATAATCCTTTAGTGGATTGGATTATCATTAATGGATCGGACTTTATATGGGTTTGATCCATGGGTGGCCAAGATCCAACTCCTCCTCATGGTCCCTATTGTATCCAATTAACACCTCATGAAGCTTAGATCCAATGGATAGAAACAAAACTCTAGATCCAAAGGTAGAGATTAAATCTATAGATCCGATGGTTGAGATTAAATCTCTAGATCCGACAGTTGAGATTAAATCCCTAGAACCAATCGTGGTGATAAAAAGTAGGCTTATCCCTAACTCTATAAAAAGAGAACAAGGGGTTGGCATGGAGTACAATTGAGAGAGCTAGGGTTTTTGGAGGTTGCAAGCAAGGGCTAGGGTTTGGAGCATTGGTGGCACCAAATAAGGAAACAACTTCCTTGTTTTTCTTCTTCCTCATGCTTGCCAGCACCCATTGAAGCCCTTCCATCCCTTGTCCTACATCGAAACTCCCTCTTCTCCTTCTCCTTGGCTGGTGGAAACAAGATTTAGGGCTTTCTCTTGGTGTCTTGGCTGGTTTCCACCCTAATCTCCTCTTCCTTCTTGGCCGGCGGCAAGCTCCAACATTGGATGTTGGTGGTTTGTTGAAAGAATAAAAGGAGCTTTGTTTTTATTCTTCCTCTTGCTCGGAATGAGCAATGAAGGAAGATTGGCGATCTAAGAGCTTCAACTTTTGGTAGATGGTCGCCCACACGACGTCCGAAAGGAGGAAGGTCATACATTAGAAGATCGAGAGATATCGATTCTCTATTCTCTTTTGTAACATGTTTGTTTTTGTTTTTCAATTATGAGCATGATATTTTCTAGAATAGAGGTTGGTCGCTTGAACAACAAATTTGTTCAAGTGGCCTCTCTAAACGAATAGCAAGACAATTACTTGGTTGTTTGGGCAATCCCTTTTGTCTAGGATTAAATTTTTTTTAATCCGGGGACATCGATGGGATCGCCATGAACAAACGACCGAGGTGAAGTGGGAAGCGAAGTTTCCCCTCACGGATCAATGAAATCAACCCAACAATTTGTATCAGAGCCAAGGTTTCCGATTTTGTGTGTTTAAGGGTTCGATTACTCTCATGCATTTTTCATATATTATATGTGTCGGATAATAGTAGGATATGCGTAGTTTAACTCTTTGGTTGCAGGCATAAGATACGACTATTATGGCCATATATGTGTATGTGATTGTATGTGTGTAATAGTATATTTTGTTGAATCCTCGGGGTTGACAAGACTAGTATTTGATTTTTTGTAAATTAGATACGACATTGTTTAGCCACTATTTTTATTTTAGTTTACTTTCGATCTAGATTTCATGTACACTCCCTCATGGAGTATAGGATCGATGGATGTAAATTAAAATAGATTTTAGTCTCAACTCGGATCTCCGGATGGTTCGTACATGGCTTAGGAGGAGCAGACGAGAAGGCGATGCGACGGGAGACATATTGAAGACAAAAGCCATAATAGTTGGAAAATAATTTATTTTTCATATTTATTGCTTATTGTTTGATATGCATGTCGTAGGCTAGAAAATTCCTCAATTTCAAATTACTAAGTGGGAGAGGAAAATTTTTATAAATTCCACGGCTTCCATTCTGATTTGACAAGTGATGCAAACAAACTTATGCGTCGGCTCTGATTGCCTTCCTCCCAGCGGATGAGTTTGTTTGCGGATCACTAGGTCAAATATGGTTATAGAGAATTATTAAGGAGCGTGTGCACTTCCCATCAAAAGGCACATAACCGAGATAATTACCTTGGTACCAAGTATTGGTGAACACTTAGATACAAATATAAGTATCCTCACCATCGGAGTCACTGCTTTTATTTGTAGGGCCAAAGAGGAACCAACTATTAATTTTACTTGTCAAAAAGTTAGGTTGACAAGATAGTAAAATTAATGGGTAAAACCTCCTCTTACAAATGTAGAATTCGTATACGTCCACACTATCATGGCATACGATATTCTCGGTGTTTTGAGGTGTTGGTTGATTTTAAAATTTTATTGTTTGAGGAATCAATAATTTTTTGAAATCTAATATTTTGATTTATGTGATTCATAGGTTTTCTTTCAAAATGACTTTCAACCCACTTGCTGTGATACTGAAAGAGAACAAACTTACTGGACCCAACTATGTTGATTGGAAGAGGAATCTAGACATTGTCTTGACTGCTGAGGAATACAAATATGTACTCCTCGAAGAGTGCCCTCCTAAGCCTATAGATAATTCTGGGGAAAAGGAGGAAGAGAGTTATAAGAAGTGGATCAAGGCCCAAATAACCCTATCTCCTCTAGGATTTGTTGCCGCCCAACACATGGATGAGCCAAACCCTAACTATAGAATGAGGCATAGGCCTCCTTTAATCTCCACCGTCGGATCTAGGGATTTAATCTCCACCGTCGAATCTAGGGATTTAATCTCCACCGTCGGATCTAGGATTTCATCCCAACCGTAGGATCTAGGATTTCATCGCAACCATCGGATCAAGGATTTCATTCCAACCGTCGGATCTAGGGATTTAATCCCAACCGTCGATTCTAGGGTTTCATCCTAACCATCGGATCTATGGATTTAATCCAACCATTGGTTCTATGGTTTCATCCTAACCATCGAATCTATGGATTTAATCCAACCGTTGGTTCTAGGTTTTGTTTTACATTCTTGGATCTAGACTTCACAAGGATTATGTTAGGCTACGATAGGGACCATAAGGAGGAGTTGGATCTTGGCCACCCGATGGATTGGAACCACACAAACTTGATCCATCAATGATGTTCCATTCCACTAGAGGATCATCATTGAACTACCTCACCAACCCCCATAAATTAATATGGGCTCCATATATTATTTGTACATTTATCTCCCCGTGTTTAAGATATCGAATGTCCAGTCAATTAATTGATTCTGACCATCAATTAATTAACATCTAATTCCTCAGTAGTACCACTCAACCTTATCATCATGTTGACTAAGTCAACCAATTTGGAGTTTTCATGATGAACCTTATGAGCTCCTCGAGGGGACATCATCAACCTAATATATAGGACACGGTTTCCTCCTATAATCAGCACACCATGTAAATAATATTATTTCCCAACTTACGGGCATATTGATTTAATCCATCTAAATCTCACCTTTGGTAAATCAAAGAAATAAATACTAAGTACATGTGCCCGTTATTATATCGGGATTAAGAGCATGTACAACATAATATCGAGGTCGATTCAATTATGTAGTCAGTACTAAATTGAATCACCTCTATGTCGGTCCTACTCAATACACCTAAGTGTACTAGTGTAACTCTAAGTTCAAGATAAAACAATACCAAGCTACACTACAACCATGCCAATGGTTTGTCCAAAACCATCTTGGTTGTGAGCCTTTACTTATATTTTACAAGGTACTGATAACATGATCTTCTGTGCCACACCAAGCACCATGTTATCTACAATGTAAAATATTAGACAATATGCACACATATATAATGAATATATAAAATGCAAACAATGATCATGTGATTCTTATTTCAAAATAAAATGTTCATACAAAAAGAACTAGGCTTTCAGTATACATTCCAACAATCTCCCACTTATACTAAAAGACTATGCTGTCATCACTCTGCCATACATCTAATCCCCATGTCCTCCACATGCCTATCAAACGCTTTCGCTGTAAGGGCCGTAGTGAATGGATCCGCCAGGTTATCCACTGAGGCAATCTTGGCGGCGACAACTTCTCCTAAACTACGATCTCTCATCGTATAAGGTGGTACTTGCGCTCATGTGTTTACTGCCTTATGGGCTCGTGGTTCCTTGAGTTTGCAAATTTGCACCACTATTATCACAATAAATTGTGATAGTTACGGGCAAACCGGGAATCACATCCAAGTCCATCAAGTTCTGAGCCATCTGACTTCGCCCTTAGGCTGCCTCGAGGCTGCCACATACTCAGCTTCCATGGTAGAGTCCGCCACGCATTTCTGCTTGACATTTCTCCATACTATGGCTCCACCTCCAAAAGTAAACACAAACCCCGAGGTAGACTTACTCTTGTCCCTATCTGATTGGAAATCCGAATCCGTGTAACCCACAGGGACTAATTGATCTGCCCGGTAAACCAGCATATAATCCCTAGTCCTTCTCAGGTACTTCAATATATGCTTTACCGCAGTCCAATGTCCCTGTCCAGGATTACTCTGATATCTGCTAACCATGCCCACGGCAAAGCAGATATCCGGTCTCGTACATAGCATAGCATACATAAGGCTTCCTACTGCCGAAGCATAAGGAACCACCTTCATGTCCTCTATCTCCTTTGATGTTTTGGGACACATCTCTTTAGATAAAGGAACTCCATGTCTAAAAGGTAGAAAACCTTTCATGGAGTTCTGCATGCTAAAACGAGCAAGGATAGTGTCAATGTATGAAGCTTGAGATAAGCACAACATCCTTTTCTTGCGATCCCTTATAACTTTGATCCCAAGGATGTGTCCTACTTCTCCCAAGTCCTTCATATCAAACTGTTTGGACAACCATACCCTTACGTCTGATAACACTTTGATATTGTTGCCAACTAACAAAATGTCATCTACGTATAGTACAAGAAACACCACTACGTTTCCGTCACATCTCTTGTATACACAAGGCTCATCCGGACTTTGAATAAATCCATATGACTGGATTACCTCATCAAAGCGGATGTTCCAAGATCTAGAAGCTTGCTTCAATCCATAAATGGACCGATTAAGCTTACATACAAGATGCTCTTTGCCTTTAGCAATGAATCCCTCTGGTTGCCGCATATAGATGTTCTCCTCAAGACTTCCGTTAAGGAAAGTTGTCTTGACATCCATCTGCCAAATCTCATAATCCATATGAGCAGCTATAGATAAGAGAATCCGGATAGACTTAAGCATAGCTACCGGCGAAAAAGTCTCCTCATAATCGATGCCCTCTTTCTGAGTATACCCTTTCGCAACAAGCCTAGCTTTGAAGGTCTCAACCTTCCCGTCTACTCCTCTCTTTCTCTTGTAGATCCACTTGCATCCAATGGTTTTTACACCATTGGGTGGTTCTACTAGCTCCCAGACCTGATTAGAATCCATAGATTCTATCTCTGAATTCATCGCTCTTTGCCAAGATACCGCATCTCTATCTTGGAGTGCCTCATCATATGTCCAGGGATCAGGTTCATGTTCACCAGGGACTAAGTCCGAAGACTCTCCCAAAAACATGAATCTGTCGGGTTGTCTAACAACCCTCCCACTACGATGAGGTGCCTCCTGCGTATGCTCTGTGACACGCGGTGCAGTGACTTGTGGTGTGTCCTCTTGTACCGGTGGTACTGAAGTTGGGACTTCCCCTGTCAACTCCTCAAGAACAATCCTACTCGTGGGCTTGTGGTTCATCACATAGTCCTCCTCTAGAAATCTGGCATTCATACTCACGATCACCTTCTGATCTCTAGGACTATAGAATAAACCACCCTTCGTTCCCTTGGGGTAGCCAACAAACAAGCGCACTTCTGTATGAGATTCCAACTTACCAGCATCTCCCATCAGCACATGTGCTGGACTACCCCAAATCCGAATATGTCTTAGACTAGGCTTTCGCCCAGTCCACAACTCTGTGGGAGTAGAGGGTACTGACTTAGATGGAACCAAGTTCAGAATGTGTGCTGTTGTTTCCAGAGCAAACCCCCAGAACGAATCAGGTAACTCAGAATAACTCATCATCGATCTGACCATCTCCATAAGAGTCCTATTCCTTCGCTCCGCTACACCATTCTGCTAGGGTGTGCGGTGCGGAACAATTGGGATTGAATCCCAGCCTCTGATAAGTAACTCCTAAACTCTTTCAAGAGGTACTCGCCACCACGATCAGATCGTAGTGTCTTGATACTTTTACCTTGACGGTTCTCCACATCAGCCTTGAATTCTTTGAACCTGTCAAAGCATTTAGACTTGCGGCACATCAAGTAAATGTATCCATTTCTTGAATAATCATCTATAAAAGAGACGAAATATTCAAAACCACCTCTTGCCTGGATAGACATAGGACCACACAAATCAGAATGAACTAATTCTAACACATCTTTGGCTCTATACCCCTTGGCCTTGAAAGGCCTCTTGGTTATTTTACCTTCCAAGCAAGATTCGCAGGTTGGGAGATCCTCCACCACTAATGAACCCAAAGGTCCATCAGCTATCAACCTTTGAATTCTACTCAGGTTAATATGACCAAGCCTTAGATGCCAAAGATATGTCTGGTTCATTTTCGAAGGTTCTTTTCTCTTATTAGACTTAGAAGATGAGTTATTAACTTCTATATGCATCGTGGGAGCTTTTGGTTCAAGAGTATACAAATTGCCAACCAATGCAATAGATAATCTCTCTATTTCTTTTTATAACAACTCTGTCATTAAAAGAAACAGAATATCCATCCATAAACAATTTAGAAACCGAAATCAAATTCTTTCTAAATGTAGGTACATAAAGACAATTTCTCAAAACCAAAACTTTATTTCTATCAAATGATAAATAAACATCTCCCACTGCAATAGCCGCTACCTTTGTAGCATTGCCCATGTAGATGGTAATTTCTCCTTCAGCTAGTCGTCGGGTTTCCTGGAACCCCTGCAAAGAATTGCAGACATGATCAGTGGCTCCCGTATCTACACACCAGGTACCGGTAGATAACACCACTAAACATGTTTCAACGACTAAGGCGAAGATATACCCTTGTTTTGCTGTGAAGGGAAGTCTTTCTTCCCATGTCCAAATCTGTCTACAAGTGAAGCACTTGCCTTCGGCCTCTTCACTCCTCGAGATCCTCCCACCACCTTTGCTCTACCTTGTTTCTTCTTCTTCTTGCCTTCGCTTAGAAGTAGAAACCTTCGAGCAACCATGGCTTCTGCCTAAGAGCTCGATTCTCAGTATCCAAAAGTTCCTTTTCCCCAAAATCATCTGCAGGTGTCTAGGAGGACACTCATCGATGATAAGACACTATCCATATTTCTTTCCAATCACTATTGTTTGGGACAGAAGTTTGTTTCCTTTAGTACCAAAGTAAGTGGATTGAAAGCCATTTGAAAATCCTAAGAATCACAATGATCAAAATATTAGATTTCAAATATTATTGATTCCTCAAAACAATAAAATTCTGAAATCAACCAACACCTCAAAACACCGAGAATATCGCATGCCACGATAGTGTGGACGTATACGAATTCTACATTTGTAAGAGGAGGTTTTACCCATTAATTTTATTATCTTGTCAACCTTACTTTTTGACAAATAAAATTAATAGTTGGTTCCTCTTTAGCCCTACAAATAAAAGCAGTGACTCCGATGGGGAGGATACTTTTTATTTGCATCTAAGTGTGCACCATTACACGGTACTAAGGGAATTATTTCGGATTATGTGCCTTACCGATGGGGAAGTACACACGCTCCTAGATAATTTCCCATAACCATTATTTGACCTAGTGATCCGCAAACAAACCCATCCGATGGGGAGGAAGGCACTCAGAGCCAACGCGCAAGTTTGTTGCATCACACGTCAAATTGTAATGGAGGCCGCGGGAATTATTTAAAATGTCCCTCTCCCACTTAGTAAATTGCAAATGAGGAATTTTAAAACCAACACAACATGCATATAAAACAAATAAGCAATAAATATGGAAAAAACAGAATTTTTCCAACTATTATGGCATTGTCCTCCAATATGCATCCCGTCGTGTCGCCACCTCGTCCACTCCATCTTTTCCCGTGCGCAAGTCACCAAAGAGATCCGAGCCGAGATAAATCATTTTAATTACATCCATCGATCCTATACTCCACGAAGGAGTGTACAAATAATCTAGATCGAAAGTAAACTAAAATGATCGGCTAAACAATGCCGTATTTAATTACAAAAATTAAATACTAATCTAGCCTCGTCACCCGAGGATTCAAATAATAAATTTTTACACACATCCATTCACATACACACACATGGCCATAATAGTCGGATCTTATGCCTGCAACCAAAGAGTTAAACTACGCATATCCTACTATTATCCGGCACATATAATATATGAAAAAGTGCATAAAAAATTAACCGAATCCTAAACACACAAAACCGGAAACCGTGGCTCTGATACCACTTGTAGGGTGGGTCACTTCGGAGGCTCATTGGCTCCCATGTCCCCGGATTAAAATTTTCACTGATGAAAGGATTAATCTGGATGAGATGAGCTTCCTTAGCAACACCATTTCGTCATCGTGCTAACAACTTGAGTGGTCGCTCGAACAAACTAGTTGTTCAAGCAACTCTACTCTTCTAGTTGATTAGCCGCGGAAGAGACGACGGACGGATCGCCGGTTTTTGTGTTTGTCTTCGGGGTCCATGATTATATAATATATATTCATACACACACATGCATAATCATCATATATAAGAACATGCTCAGTTCTGAAATTAAAGTTATAAAACTTTATACCTTACGATCTTCTATCGTACGTCCTATCCTTCTCGTGGACGACGTGTGGACGAAGATCCTCCACGAGTAGAAGCCTTCTAGATCACGTTCTTTTCTTCCTTGTCCACTGCGAACAAAGAGAAGAACCAACGAAACCTTTCCTAACTAGAACCGACCACCAAACAAGAGAGTTTGATGCAAGCCGCCAAGGAACGATTGGATGAGCGCCGCCAACTAGTTGTATTGTTGCCGCCACCTAGATGTTGGAGAAGCACCGGCCACCAATTGTTGGAGAGCCGCCGGCCACCACAGAGCAAGGGAGGAGGAAGAAGAGAACCGGCCAAGAGAGGAGGAGAAGAAGAGGGGCGCCGGCCAAAAACTAGGGAGAACAATAACCTTGCCGCCCACTTCTTAGCCGCCCAAAACACTAGCTCCTCTAGGGTTTGTTGCCGCCCAACACTTGGATGAGCCAAACCCTAATTCTCTAATCCAAAAATCATATTTCCGCCCAATGCCTAAGTGTTGGTGCAGGGGCACTAGATAATCGAACCTGTGTTTTGATTATGGCAAAGACACAAAGTTAAGTTTATATCGTTATCTCACGAGCTATCGAGTGTACAGAAAAATATTAAAGCTGGAGCTGAAGGCTAGCGACACCCGGAGGAAGCCGTGGTGGTCGGGCGACACTCGAGTGACTTCGGAGGGAGCCGAAGGAATCGAGTGGAAGGCCGGAAGCAAGAGCTACTATCGAGGTAAGCTCGTGTGAGTGAGAGATTGTAAGGTCGTGTCCTCTTTACGGGGATGACTGTAGGCGACGATCCGACTAAGACTTCCTGTGAAAGGTCTAGGTCGAGATCGGACGGTTAGAAACCGTCGTATTTATCATTTTCCAAGCTAACCTCTTGCTGCAGGAAGTGGTAGCGTGATCACCGGACATGGAGCCGATCGATGCCCATCATCGATCCGATGGAGGCATCATCGGATGATGGCGGCGATTCACTTTGCGCTAGGTCAAAGCGGATAACGTTTTGACGGCGCTACTTCGCGATAAAAATTTGGAAAAATTCATGATCCGTTCCAAAGAAATAGGAGACAAATTCAGAGGCTAAAGTCTATAAAAGGAGGGGAGGATTCATCTCCAAATAACATCAATCTTATTCATCAAGTGCTCCTACAACGCCAACGCTCCAACACCGTCATAACGCCGACGCGACGCCAAGTTCCAATCTTCTTCGTCGGCAGTAGATTCAAGTAATATTTTTGATATTGTATTCTTTGTTTTTCTTCATAATGAGGTGAAGTAGGCTTGTTGCCTCATCCTCGTATATTCGGTTTTGTAATCGTTGTCTCCTACCTCCAATGAGGAGGAGACGTTATAGTGCTTTGCCCTCCGTACGCGGTCTAGGACCGATAGGGCCTTGGAGTAGCAACCGCCGGGTTTTGAACCAAGTAAAATAAACGTGTCATTTTATTTTCCGCTGCTTACTCGCTTACTCGTGCCTTAACGAACGATTACGAACGAAAGATTTTCGATCGCTATTCACCCCCCCTCTAGCGACGCTTTTCGATCCAACAATTGGTATCAGAGCGGGGGCGCTAAGATTTGATGAAACCACCAATCTAGCACATTTTGGTTTTCTTTTCGTATTTTTCGATTCGTATATTTCTTAGATTTTGTTTCCCGCACTACTAATCCAAGACCAAGTCTTGGTACATAGTTTTTTTTGTTGTGTTTTTGCAAGTACTAATCTCCTTCGGAGTACCTCACGATCAAACGAGCATAACTTTTGCTACAAGTGGACTCACGAAACGATCTACCCACCAAATCGAAGCTATCTGAAAGATCTACACTTCTTACTGGGGGTTTACCCCCGTAACAAGCTGTTTCCAGCCCCAAAATCCAACGTTTAGTACCCTTTCGGGGACATCGAAGGTCGTAAGTTTCAAATTTTTGTTAGTTTCTTATCCTCCTTATTTATTTCTGTTTTTTTTCCTATTATTTCCCGCATTACTAATCCAAGACCAAGTCTTGGAATTCTCTTTGGTTTTTATTTGTGTTTTGCAAGATACTTAATGGCTCACATTGAGGGATATAGCACCACCCGACCTCCGTTCTTTAACGGAGATGATTTCCGTTATTGGAAAGGTCGGATGGAGTGTTTCTTGAAAACACAAGTCGAGACTTGGATAATAATCCAAACCGGCTTTGCTTTACCCACCAATGATCAAGGAGAACCCTTGGATTTCAACAAGTGGACAAATGCAACCAAGAGGCAAATCGAAGCCGATGCAAGAGCAACCCAAATATTGCAATGCGGCTTGTCCAAGGAGGAACTCAACCGCATCGGACCATTCATTAGCGCCAAGGACCTATGGAATAAATTAATCGAGCTACACGAAGGAACGTCCGATGCTAAGGTATGTAAACGTGACCTTCTTTTCAATAAATTGTACAATCTAAAGATGCAGGATCATAAGACCGCCACCCAACTACATGCGCGGATCCAAGATATCGTCAACGATCTTCATTCGATCGGGCAAGCCATAGAGAACCGGGACCTTATAAGGTACGCTTTAAATGCTTTCCCTAGGACTACCTTATGGGCATCCATGGTCGATGTCTACAAGGTCTCTAAGGACCTATCGAAGCTTAGGTTAGATGAATTATTTTCCGAGTTTGAACTTCATGAGCAAACTAACGTGATCCGGGCCGAGAGAGGTATTGCTCTACTTGCAGGACAAAGAAGCAAGCCACCTACTAGGCAAGTAGATGAACTCGAACCCGAAGACGAATCCGAATCCGAAGAGGAAGCCATAATAGTCAACATTGTGCGGAGAATAGTTCGACAAGAAAGGAGGAAATTGAAGAATGAGAACCAAAAGAAAAAGGGAGCAAGGAAAGCCTTCCATGCAACTTGGGACAACAAAGAAGACATAGCTTTCATGGCGAAATAGATTGAATCAGACACGGAGACCGAACCTGAACTTGAGTCAGAACCTGAGGATGACTCGGACTACGAAGCTACCTTCAAGTCAAGCCACGGATACGCATCCGGTTCAAAAGATACCCTTAAAGTGAGTCGAACTTTATTTAATACTTTACATAATACGGTTAAGTTTTTGTCTAGGAAATTAACTAAGTCCGAGTCTAGGGTTGAGTCGTTACTTGAGGAGGTTGAAACCCTCAAGAAAGAGGCTACTCTAACCTCTTCAACTAGTCAAGTTCAAGAGGGAAACTCAACCCAAATTGAAAAACTTGAGGAGGAGAATTCTCTCTGAAAGAACGAGTTCAAGAGGTTGAGGCTAGGTTGGAAAGGTTCACATTGGGATCTAAGAACCTTAATCGACTACTTGGAACCCAAAGAGCCGTGTACAACAAAGCGGACTCGGATTTAAGTCAAAGACTACGAATAGGTCTTATATGTCTATCGTAAATCGTAGTCATCAAAGAGTCCAAGCATGGGTCCCAAAGGTTTTATTAAATTCACATATAAGGACTAACAAGGTTTGGATTCCCCAGGATCAAGTTCATTATTTGAATAGACCATATTGGTTCAATGGTCCAGGGGGAGCTAACACTAAAATAGTATACCCGCTTACTTAGCAAAACCATTGCATGCTTAGAATTTTTGTTAACTTGTGAACTTACTTAGAACACGTACATAACCAACTAAAATCCTTCGAAAAGATTGAGCCTCGGAGCCTCTTTTGATTAGACCAGAAATAGTCTTAGGTGAGTCAAGTCATCATTTTCTTGAAAATGGCTTTGTCTAAGGAAGTGGTCGATGATCCGATAAAAGAAGGCCCCTGTGCCTCGCCACGACCTGGAAGCCATGATCTTGAAAAGGTAAACTTGACAAGCTTAGGGTCAAATCCAAATCTAACATAAAATTACTTGAACCTAAATGCACTTAATCAACTTAATTTTAAAATCATCTCACAAAACATATAAGGTGAACAAATTCTGAGACACATAGAATGGGTGAGATGTTAAGGATAATTGAAATATACTTAAAACAATCTCTTCAAAATACTACCTATTTTCTCAACTATTGTACTTAACAACTCTTAGGCCAAAGTTTAGCGCCCCCTACATCTCTTATACTTCATATATTTGACTAAGGGGGAGAGCAAACTAACCCTAAACGTTATATTATAAATCTTTAGATTATTGGTGCAGAGGGGCACACCTCGAACCAATCTATCTAACTACTGCTAGACGTATGCTTGGACTCATATTTGATTTATCTAGATGCATGCATATACGATATTGTTTTCAAACCCCTATTTTATACAAAAACCCCAAAAAAATTTTTGATTTATGGCAAAAGGGGGAGAAGAGCAAAAGTTAAGGGGGAGTAACATAAAATTTAATTTTGAAAATTAAATTATTTCTTTCAACACTCACCTAGGGTTAAGGGGGAGTTTTGGTTGAGGGGGAGTTTTTGAAAATGACATTCATCATTTACTATACTGGTTTTATGCTTTAATTTTCCTTAACTTTGTGTTGGTTTGCCATAGATCAAAAAGGGGGAGATTGTTGGTGCAGGGCTAACCCTAAACGTTATATTATAAATCTTTAGATTATTGGTGCAGAGGGGCACACCTCGAACCAATCTATCTAACTACTGCTAGACGTATGCTTGGACTCATATTTGATTTATCTAGATGCATGCATATACGATATTGTTTTCAAACCCCTATTTTATACAAAAACCCCAAAAAAAAATTTTTGATTTATGGCAAAAGGGGGAGAAGAGCAAAAGTTAAGGGGGAGTAACATAAAATTTAATTTTGAAAATTAAATTATTTCTTTCAACACTCACCTAGGGTTAAGGGGGAGTTTTGGTTGAGGGGGAGTTTTTGAAAATGACATTCATCATTTACTATACTGGTTTTATGCTTTAATTTTCCTTAACTTTGTGTTGGTTTGCCATAGATCAAAAAGGGGGAGATTGTTGGTGCAGGGGCACTAGATAATCGAACCTGTGTTTTGATTATGGCAAAGACACAAAGTTAAGTTTATATCGTTATCTCACGAGCTATCGAGTGTACAGAAAAGTATTAAAGCTGGAGCTGAAGGCTAGCGACACCCGGAGGAAGCCATGGTGGTCGGGCGACACTCGAGTGACTTCGGAGGGAGCCGAAGGAATCGAGTGGAAGGCCGGAAGCAAGAGCTACTATCGAGGTAAGCTCGTGTGAGTGAGAGATTGTAAGGTCGTGTCCTCTTTACGGGGATGACCGTAGGCGACGATCCGACTAAGACTTCCTGTGAAAGGTCTAGGTCGAGATCGGACGGTTAGAAACCGTCGTATTTATCATTTTCCGAGCTAACCTCTTGCTGCAGGGAAGTGGCCAAGCTGCGATCACGGACATGGAGCCGATCGTGATGCCCATCGATCCGATGGGAGGCATCGATCGGTGATGGCGACGATTCAGCTTTTGCGCTAGGTCAAAACGGATAACGTTTGACGTGGCCACTTCGCGATAAAAATTTGGAAAAAATTATGATCCATTCCAAAGAATTAGGAGACAAATTCAGAGGCTAAAGTCTATAAAAGGTGGGGAGGATTCATCTCCAAATAACATCAATCTTATTCATCAAGTGCTCCTACAACGCCAACGCTCCAACACCGTCATAACGCCGACGCGACGCCAAGTTCCAATCTTCTTCGTCGGCAGCAGATTCAAGTAATATTTTTGATATTGTATTCTTTGTTTTTCTTCATAACGAGGTGAGGTAGGCTTGTTGCCTCATCCTCGTATATTCGGTTTTGTGATCGTTGTCTCCTACCTCCAACGAGGAGGAGACGTTATAGTGTTTTGCCCTCCGTACGCAGTCTAGGACCGATAGGGCCTTGGAGTAGCAACCGCCGGGTTGTGAACCAAGTAAAATAAACGTGTCATTTTATTTTCCGCTGCTTACTCGCTTACTCGTGCATTAACGAACGATTACGAACGAAAGATTTTCGATCGCTATTCACCCCCCCCTCTAGCGACGCTTTTCGATCCAACACTAAGCCCTTATTTATTGAATTTAGGAGAAAGTTAGTTAGCCTAAAATATAGGAACTAATCCCTATTTTCTTGCCGCCCAAATAACCTTATCTCCTCTAGGATTTGTTGCCGCCCAACACATGGATGAGCCAAACCCTATCTATAGAATTAGGCTTAGGCCTCCTTTAATCTCCACCGTCGGTTCTAGGGATTTAATCTCCACCGTCGGATCTAGGGATTTAATCTCCACCGTCGGATCTAGGATTTCATCCCAACCGTAGGATCTAGGATTTCATCGCAACCATCGGATCAAGGATTTCATCCCAACCGTCGGATCTAGGGATTTAATCCCAACCGTCAATTCTAGGGTTTCATCCTAACCATCGGATCTATGGATTTAATCCAACCGTTGGTTCTAGAGTTTCATCCCGACCATCGGATCTATGGATTTAATCCAACCGTTGGTTCTAGGTTTTGTTTTACATTCTTGGATCTAGACTTCACAAGGATTATGTTAGGCTACGATAGGGACCATAAGGAGGAGTTGGATCTTGGCCACCCGATGGATCGGAACCACACAAACTTGATCCATCAATGATGTTCCATTCCACTAGAGGATTATCATTGAAGTACCTCATCAACCCCCATAAATTAATATGGGCTCCATATATTATTTGTACTTTAATCTCCCCGTGTTTAAGATATCGAATGTCCGTCAATTAATTGATTTACTGACCATCAATTAATTAACATCTAATTCCTCGAGTAGTACCACTCAACCTTATCATCATGTTGACTAAGTCAACCAGCTGGGTTTACATGATGAACCTTATGAGCTCCTCAAGGACATCATCAACCTAATATATAGGACACGGTTTCCTCCTATAATCAACGACACCATGTAAATAATATTATTTCCAACTTACTGCATATTGATTTAATCCATCTAAATCTCACCCACTGGTAAATCAAAGAAATAAATACTAAGTACATGTGCCCGTTATTATATCGGGATTAAGAGCATGTACAACATAATATCCGAGGTCCGATTCAATTATGTAGTCAGTACTAAATTGAATCACCTCTATGTCGGTCCTACTCAATACACCTAAGTGTACTAGTGTAACTCTAAGTTCAAGATAAAACAATACCAAGCTACACTACAACCATGCCAATGGTTTGTCCAAAACCATCTTGGTTGTGAGCCTTTACTTATATTTTAAAAGGGACTGATAACATGATCTTCTGTGCCACACCAAGCACCATGTTATCTACAATGTAAAATATTAGACAATATGCACACATATATAATGAATATATAAAATGAAAACAATGATCATGTGATTCTTATTTCAAAATAAAATGTTCATACAAAAAGAGCTAGGCTTTCAGTATACATTCCAACAAGAACCTTCAAAGATGAACCAAAACTATCTTTGGCATCCTAGGCTTGGTCATATTAACCTAAGCAGAATTCAAAGGTTGATAGCTGATGGACCTTTGGGTTCATTAGTGGTGGAGGATTTCCCAACCTATGAATCATGCTTGGAGGGTAAAATGACCAAGAGGCCTTTTAAGGCTAAGGGGTATAGAGCCAAAGATGTGTTAGAATTTGTTCATTCTGATTTGTGTGGTCCTATGTCTATCCAGGCTAGAGGTTGTTTCGTGTATTTCGTCTCTTTTATAGACGATTACTCGAGATATGGATACATTTACCTGGTGCGCCACAAGTCTGAATGCTTTGACAAGTTCAAAGAATTCAAGGCTGATGTGGAGAAACGTCAAGGTAAAAGTATCAAGACACTGCGATCTGATCATGGTGGCAAGTACCTCTTGGGAGAGTTTAGGAATTACCTATCAGAGGCTGGGATTCAATCCCAATTGACTGCACCTGGCACACCCCAGCAGAATGGTGAAGTAGAGCGAAGGAATAGGACTCTTATGGAGATGGTTAGATCGATGATGAGTTATTCTGAGTTGCCAGATTCGTTCTGGGGATATGCTCTAGAGACGGCGGTGTACATTCTGAACTTAGTTCCATCTAAATCAGTGCCTTCTACTCCCACAGAATTGTGGACAGGGCGAAAGCATAGTCTAAGACATATTCGGATATGGGGGAGTCCAGCACATGTGCTGAAGGCAGATGCTGGTAAGTTGGAACCTCGTACATAAGTACGCATGTTCGTTGGGTATCCTAGAGGAACGAAGGGTGGTTTGTTTTATAGTCCTAGAGGTCAGAGGATGATCGTTAGCACGAATGCCAGATTTCTAGAGGAAGACTATGTGATGAGCCACAAGCCCAAGAGAAAAATTGTTCTGGAGGAATTAAAAGGGGAAGTCACTTCTTCAGTACCACCGGTACAAAAGGATATACCACAAGTCACTGCACCGCGTGTCACAGAGGATACATAGGAGATACCTCGTCGTAGTGGGAGGGTTGTGAGATAGCTTGATAGATTCATGTTCTTGGGAGAATCTTCTGATTTGGTCCCTGGCGAACATGAACCTGATCCCTAGACATATGACGAGGCAATCCAAGATAAAGATGCAGCATCTTAGCAAAATGCGATGAATACTAAGATTGAATCTATGGATTCAAATCAGTCGAGAGCTAGTAGAACCACCCGATGGTGTAAAAACCATTGGATGCAAGTGGATCTACAAAAGAAAGAGAGGAATAGATGGGAAGGTTGAGACCTTCAAAGCGAGGCTTGTTGCGAAGGGGTATACTCAGAAAGAGGGAATCGAATATGAGGAGACCTTTTCGCCAGTAGCCATGCTTAAGTCTATCCTGATTCTCTTATACATAGCAGCTCATATGGATTATGAGGTGTGGCAGATGGATGTCAAGACAGCTTTCTTTAATGGAAGTCTTGAGGAAAACATCTACATGAAGCAACCAGAGGGATTCATTGCCAAAGGCAAAGAGCATCTTGTGTGTAAGCTTAATCGATCCATTTATGGAATGAAACAAGCTTTGAGGTCTTGGAACATCCGCTTTGATGAGGTAATCCAGTCTTATGGATTTATTCAAAGTTCGGATGAGTCTTGTGTATACAAGAGATGTGACGGAAACGTAGTGGTATTTCTTCTACTATACGTAGATGACATTTTGTTGATTGGCAACAATATCAAGGTGTTATCGGACGTAAGGGAATGGTTTGTTGGATCGAGAAGTGTCGATAGAGGGGGGGGGAGTGAATAGCGATCGTAAATCTTTTCGACGTTTCGTTCGAGTAGATAATTAAATGAGTAAGAGCAGCGGAAAATAAAGAGACACATTTATTTTTACTTGGTTCACAACCCAACGGTCGCTACTCCAAGGCCCTATAGGTCCTAGACCACGTATGGAGGGCAAAGCACTATAACGTCTCCTCCTCGTTGGAGGTAGGAGACAACTAGAAATGCGAGGATGAGGCAACAAGCCTATCTCACCTCTATGATTAGAACAAAGAATACAATAAAACAATTGCACTTAGCGAAGGAGATTTGAACTTGTAAATCGCGCGGCGTTAGCATGACGTTGGAGCGTTAGTGTTGTAGGAGCACTTGAGAATAAACTTGATGTGATTTGGAGTTGGAATCCTCCTCGCTTTTATAGATTTTGGCCTTTGAATATGTCTCCTCTTTTTGGAACAGATCATGAAGTTGTATAATTTTATCGCTATGGCCGCGTCAACCTTATCCGCTTTTGACCTAGCGAAAGGTTGATTCGCCGCCATCACCGCTGATGATTCCCATCGATCCGACCGATGAGCATCGATCGGCCTAATGTCCAAGAATGATCGCCACCGCCACTTCCTTGCAGTGAGAGGTTAGCTCAGAAAATGATAAATACGACGGTTTCTAACCATTCGATCTCGACCTAGACCTTTCACAAGAAGTCTTAGTCGGATCGCCGCCTACGGTCGTCCCTGTACAGAGGACACGACCTTACCATCTCTCACTCACACGAGCTTACCTTGATACTTACTGTGTCGCTTTCGCTTCCGGCCTTCCACTTGATTCCTTCGGCTCCCTCCGAAGTCACTCGAGTGTCGCCCGACCACCGCGGCTCCCTCCGGGTGTCGCTAGCTTTGAGCTCTAGATTTAGTACTTTTTTGCATACTCGATTTAGCTCGTGAGAACGATGTAAACTTAACTTTGTGTCTTTGCCATAATCAAAACACAGGTTCGATTATCTGGTGCCCCTGCACCAACAATCTCCCCCTTTTTGAGCTATGGCAAACCAACACAAAGTTAAGGGAAATTAAAGCATAAAACAAGTATAGTAAATGATGAATGACATTTTCAAAAACTCCCCCTTAACCAAAACTCCCCCTTAACCCTAGGTGAGTTTTGAAAGAGATACTTTAGTTTTCAAAATTAAATAAACTTTGTGTTACTCCCCCTTAACTTTCGCTCTTTTCCCCCTTTTTCCATAAGTCAAAAAAGTATGTTGGGTTTTTGTATAAAATAGGGGTTTAAAAATAATATCGTATATGCATGCATCTAGATAATTCAAATATGAGTCCAAGCATGCGTCTAGCAGTAGTTAGATAGATTGGTTCGAGGTGTCTCCCTCTGCACCAATACTCTAAAAGTTTGTAATATAACCCTTAGGGTTAGTTTTCTCTCCCCCATAGTCAAATATATGAAGTATAAGAGATGTAGGGGGTGCTAAACTTTGGCCTAAGAGTTGTTAAGTACAATAGTTGAGAAAATAAGTTGTATTTTGAAGAGGTTATATTTCAATTATCCTTAACATCTCACTTATTCTATGTGTCTCATAATTTGTTCACCTTATATGTTTTGTGAGATGATTTTAAATTAATTAAAGATAGTCAACCTTGGTTAGATTCGGATTTAACCTTTAGATCTCTAAGTAACTTTTCGAGAAATTTGCTTCCAGGTCATGGCGAGGCATAGGGGCCTTCTTTGATCGGAACAACAACCACTTCCTTAGACAAAGTCAAATTTAAGAAAATATCACTTAAGTCACTTAGGGTTAGTTCCTGGTCTAACTAGTTTAGGATACGACGAGGTAGCTTCAGCTAGTTCCACTCGGTCAAGTGCACCAAGCTAGATACGCCTTATCTAGCTCGAATACACGAGACTTTGTTTCCCTAACGTACTATCATCTCGCCGCATCCTGATACTATGTTGTCAAGAGTTGACTAACTATTTTCCCTATCTAGCCGTTCTACAAATTAAAGTAAAATATTCAATGGTTTTGCTAAGTAAGCGGCTATACTATTTTAGTGTTAGCTCCCCCTGGACCATTGAACCAATATGGTCTATTCAAATAATGAATTTGATCCTGGGAATCCAAAACTTATTAGTCCTTATATGTGAATTCAATAAAACCTTTGGGACCCATGCTTGGACTCTTTGATGACTACGATTTACGATAGACATATATGACCTATTCGTAGTCGTTGACCTAAATCCGAGTCCGGATTTGTTGTACACTGCTCTTTTGGTTCCAAGTAGTCAGTTAAGATTCTTAGATCTCAACGTGAACCTTTCCAATGTAGCCTCAACCTCTTGAACTCGGTCTTTCAAGAGAGAATTCTCCTCCTCAAGTTTTTCAATTTGGGTTGAGTTTCCCTCTTGAACTTGACTAGTTGAAGAGGTTAGAGTAGCCTCTTGCTTGAGGGTTTCAACCTCCTCAAGTAACAACTCAACCCTAGACTTGGACTTAGTTAATTTCCTATTAAGCATTTTAATTGTATTGTAAAGCGTATGAATTAGTGAGCGGCTAACCTTAATTTTCTCTTTTGGTCCGACTTTGAGTTGCTTCTCAAAGTAGTCCTCGAGTTCGGAGTCGGTGTTGTAATTGGATTCGGATTCAGACTCTGACTTGGACTCTTCGGGTCTTACCATGCACGCTATGCCGCCGCCTTCTTCGTTGTCCCATGTTGCATGAAAAGTCTTCCTTTGATTTGATTTTAATTGTGCCCTCTTTTGATTATTTAGTAGTCTCCTTTCCCTCCGAACGATCTTCCGCACTACATTCACTATTGTTTCCAACTTTTCGGATTCATACTCTAATTCGACGTCGGGTTCGAGTCCATCTTCTTGCCTGGTAGGTGGCTTGCTTCTTTGTCCTGCAAGTAGAGCAATACCTCTCTCGGCCTGGACCACGTTAGTTTGCTCGTGAAGTTCAAACTCGGAAAATAATTCATCTAACCTAAGATTTGAAAGGTCCATAGAGACCTTGTAGGCATCGACCATGGATGCCCACAAGGTAGTCCTAGGAAATGAATTAAGAATGTACCTTAGTAGGTCGCGGTTTTCGACCTTGTGTCCGATGGTGTGCAACCCGTTGACAATGTCCTGGACACGGGCATGTAGTTGCGTCGCCGTCTCGTGTTCCTGCATCTTAAGGTTATACAACTTATTGAAAAGAAGGTCACGTTTACATACCTTTGCATCGGACGTTCCTTCATGTAGGTCGATTAATTTTTTCCATAGGTCCTTGGCGCTAATGAATGGTCTGATGCGGTTGAGTTCCTCCTTGGACAAGCCGCATTGCAATATTTGGGTTGCTCTTGCATTGGCTTCGATTTGCCTCTTGGTTGCATTTGTCCACTTGTTGAAATCCAAGGGCTCTCCTTGATCATTGGTGGGTAGAGCAATGCCGATTTAGATTATTATCCAAGTCTCGACTTGTGTTTTCAAGAAACACTTCATCCGACCTTTCCAATAACGGAAATCATCTCCGTTAAAGAACGGAGGTCGGGTGGTGCTATACCCCACAATGTGAACAATTAAGTATCTTGCAAAACACGAATAAAAGCCAAAGGGAATTCCAAGACTTTGTCTTGGATTAGTAATGTGGGAAATAAATAGGAAATAAACAGAATTAAATGAGAAAAATAAGAAACTAACAAAAACTAACAACTTACGACCTTTGATGTCCCCGAAAGGGTACTAGACATTGGATTTTGGGTCTGGAAATAGCTTGTTATGAGGGAAAACCCTGGTAAGAAATGTAGATCTTTCAGAGAGCTTCGATTTGGCAGGTAGATCGTTATGTGAGTCCACTTGTGCGAAAAGTTATGGTCGTTTTACTATCGGCTACTCCAAGAGAGAATATTTGCAAGCACACAGCAAAAAGCGTGCAAGACTTCGTCTTGGATTAGTAGTACGGGTGGAAAAAGACCTAAAAAAACGAATCAAAAAATACGAACAGAAAACCAAAACGTTCTAGATCGGTGGTTTCACCAAATCGTAGCGCCCCCGCTCTGATACCAATTGTTTGATCGAGAAGAGTCGCTAGAGGGGGGGGGGTGAATAGCGATCGTAAATCTTTTCGACGTTTCGTTCGAGTAGATAATTAAATGAGTAAGAGCAGTGGAAAATAAATAGACACGTTTATTTTTACTTGGTACACAACCCAACGGTTGCTACTCCAAGGCCCTATCGGTCCTAGACCACGTACGGAGGGCAAAGCACTATAACGTCTCCTCGTTGGAGGTAGGAGACAACGATCACAAAACCAAAAGTACGAGGATGAGGAGACAAGCCTACCTCACCTCGTTACGATTAGAACAAAGAATACAATAAAATCAATTACTTGCTACTGCTGCCGACGAAGGAGATTTGAACTTGTCGTCGCGTCGGCGTTATGACGGCGTTGGAGTCTTGGCGTTGTAGGAGCACTTGAGAATAAACTTGATGTGATTTGGAGTTGGAATCCTCCCCTCCTTTTATAGATTTTGACCTCTGAATATGTCTCCTCTTTTTTTGGAACAGATCACGAAGTTGTATAATTTTTATCGCGAAGTAGCCGCGTCAAACCTTATCCGTTTTGACCTAGCGCAAAGGCTGATTCGTCGCCATCACCGACCGATGAGCAACAATGATTGCCCTAATCTCCAGCATGATGCACCTGGCTACTTCCCTGCAGTGAGAGGTTAGCTCAGAAAATGATAAATATGACGATTTCTAACTGTTCTATCATGACCTAGACCTTCCACAAGAAGTCTTAGTCGGATCGCCGCCTACGGTCGTCCCCGTACAGAGGACACAACCTTACCATCTCTCACTCACACGAGCTTACCTCGATACTTACTGTGTCGCTTTCGCTTTCGGCCTTCCACTCGATTCCTTTGGCTCTCTCCGAAGTAACTCGAGTGTCTCCCGTCCACCGCGGCTCTCTCCGGGTATCGCTAGCCTTCAGCTCTAGCTTTAGTACTTTTCTGCATACTCGATTTAACTCATGAGATAACGATGTAAACTTAACTTTGTGTCTTTGCCATAATCAAAATACATGTTTGATTATCTGGTGCCCCTGCACCAACATGGTTGTCCAAAAAGTTTGATATGAAGGACTTGGGAGAGGTGGGACACATCCTTGGGATCAAGGTTATAAGGGATCATAGGAAAATGATGTTGTGCTTATCCCAAGCTTCATATATAGACACGATTATGGATCGTTTTATCATGCAGAACACCAAGAAGGGTTTTCTACCTTTCAGGCTTGGTGTTCCTTTATCTAAGGGGATGTGTCCTAAACATCTGAGGAGATAGAGGAGATGAAGGTGATTCCTTTTGCTTCGGCGGTAGGAAGCCTCATGTATGTGATGCTATGTACAAGACCAGATATCTGCTATGCCATGGGCATGGTCAGTAGATATCAGAGTAATCCAGGATAGGGACATTGGACTATGGTAAAGCATATATTGAAGTACCTGAGAAGGACTAGGGATTATAGGACCAATTACTCTGCAATGGGTTACACTGATTCGACTTCCAACTGATAGGGATAACAAAGAAGTCTACCTCAGGTTTTGTTTTTACTTTGGGAGGTAGAGTCATTGTATGGAGGAGTGTCAAGCAAAAATGCATGGCGGACTCTACCATGGAAGCTAAGTATGTGGCAGCCTCTGAGGTGGCCAAAGAAGTTGTGTGGCTTAGGAACTTCCTGATGGATTTGGATGTGATTCCTAGTTTGCCCAGAACTATCACAATTTATTGTGATAATAGTGCTGCAGTTGCAAATTCGAAGGAACCACGAGCCATAAGGCAAGTAAGCACATAGAGCGCAAGTACCACCTAATACGAGAAATCGTAAAGAGAGGAGAAGTTGTTGTGGCCAAGATTGCCTCAGAGGATAACCTGGAAGATCCTTTAACTAAGGCCCTTCCGGCGAGAGCTTTTGATTGGCATGTGGAGGGAATGGGGATTAGATGTATGACAGTTTGAGGATAGCATAGTCTTTTAGTATAAGTGGGAGATTGTTGGGATGTATACTGAAAAGACTATCTTTTGTATGAACATCTTTATTTTGAAATAAGAATCACATGATCATTATTTGCATATTTTTATGGTTATGAATATTGTCTAATACATTACATTGTAGATAACATGGTGTGTGGTGTCACACGGGAGATGATGTTATCATCTCCTTGTAAAGTATAAGTAAAGGCTCACAACCGAGATGACTTTGGACAAACCATCAGAATGGTTGTAGTGTGATTTGGTATTGGTTTGTCTTGACCATAGAATCACACTAGTGCACTTTGTTTGTATTGAGCATGACCGACTTAGAGGTGATTCAATTTATTGCTAACTACATAATCGAATCAGACCTCAGATATTATTTTGTACATGCTCTTAATCCCGATATAATAATGGGCACATAAACTTAGTATTCATCTCTTTGATTTACCAATGGGCGAGATTTATAGATTAAATCGATAGGCTCGGAAAGTTGGGAAATGATATTATTTATATGGTGTGCCGTTGATTATAGGAGGAAACCGTGTTCTATATATTAGGATGATGATGTCCCCTTAAGGAGCTCATAAGGTTCATCATGTAAACCCTACAGGTGGACTTGGTCCGGCATGATGAAAAGGTTGACTTGTACTACTCATGGAGTTAGATGTTGATTAATTAATGGTCAGTAAATTAATTAATCGACGGACATTCAAGATCTTAAACACGGGGAAAAAATATACTTATAATATATGGAGCCCATATTATCTTAAGGGGGTTGGTGAGGTAGATCAATGATAATCCTTTAATGGATTGGATTATCATTAATGGATCAGACTTTATGTGGGCTTGATCCATGGGTGGCCAAGATCCAACTCCTCCTCATGGTCCCTATTATAGCCTATTAACACCTCACGAAGCTTAGATCTAATGGATAGAAACAAAACTCTAGATCCAAAGGTAGAGATTAAATCTCTAGATCCGACGGTTGAGATTAAATCTCTAGATCCGACAGTTGAGATTAAATCCCTAGAACCAATGGTGGAGATTAAATGATTCTTATCCCTAACTCTATAAAAGGAGAACAAGGGGTTGGCATGGAGTACAATTGAGAGAGCTAGGGTTTTTGGATGTTGGGCAAGAAGCAAGGGCTAGGGTTTGGAGCATTGGCACCAAATAAGGAAACAACTTCCTTGTTTTTCTTCTTCCTCAATCTTGTCAGGCGCCATTGAAGCCCTTCCAACCCTTGGCCGGCATCCAAACTCCCTCTTCTCCTTCTCCTTGGTTGGTGGAAACAAGATTTAGGGCTTTCCCTTGGTGTCTTGGCCGGTTTCCACCCTAATCTCCTCTTCCTTCTTGGCCGGCGGCTAGCTCCAACATTGGATGTTGGTGGTTGGTTGAAATAAGAAAAGGAGCTTTGTTTTTATTCTTCCTCTTGCTTGAAATGAGCAAGGAATGAAGATTGGCAATCTAGGAGCTTCAACTTTTGGTAGATCATCGCCCACACGACGTTCGAAAGGAGGAAGGTCATACATTAGAAGATCGAGAGGTATATCGATTCTCTATTCTCTTTTGTAACATGTTTTTTTTGTTTTTCAATTA
This sequence comes from Wurfbainia villosa, assembly GCA_025175895.1. Lineage (NCBI taxonomy): Eukaryota > Viridiplantae > Streptophyta > Magnoliopsida > Zingiberales > Zingiberaceae > Wurfbainia > Wurfbainia villosa. Next base: position 67,498,402 of record CM045990.1, on the reverse strand, counting down.
TGAGCATGATATATTCTGTTTGTGGCTAAATAATACTTGGATCCCAAACATAAACACAACAAGTTTATTCAAGTGACCTCTCTAAACGAATAGCACGACGATGACTTGGTTGTTTGGGAAATCCCTTTTGTCTAGGATTAAATTTTTTTAATCCGGGGACATTGATGGGATCGCCATGAACAAACGACCGAGGTGAAGTGGGATACGAAGTTTCCCCTCACGGATTAATGAAATCAACCCAACAAGAAGGATGTGAGGAGGATGTTCCAATCCTTAGGAGGTAAGTCTTCTAGTAGTTCAATTCCTTCCTCTAATGTTGTTTGCTATGGTTGCAACAAAAAGGGGCACATTAAACCAAATTGCCCGGACTTAAAGAAGGAGGAGAAAAAAAAGAAGCATAAGGAGAAGAAGGAAAAGAAGGAGAAGAAGAAGAAAGAGGCAATGGTGGCACAAACATGGGACACACTAAGCTTGGAGGACTCTTCCGATGATGAAGAGATGTGTCATGCCACCCAGAACCTAGCTCTCATGGCCTTGGAGGAGGAAGTCGGAAGCTCAAGTGAGGAGTCTTCATACTCTTCCTCAAGCGACAAATCATCATCAAGTGATGATGAGGTATGAAACACTCCTAGGGTAGATTTACTTTATAAAATCATTGCATGCCTTCAAAATGCCTTAAATAGATCAAAAACTAGGATTAAGGACTTAAAAGTAGAAATTAAGTTACTTAAAAATGTAGTACCACCTTGTGATGATGCATGTACACTTAGGAATGAGAATGATGAACTTAGGAAAGAAATAGGTGATTTACATGCTTTCTTAGAAAAGTTTACAAATGGGTCCAAATATCTTGATATGATTCTTAGGGACCAAAGGGTCATTTATAACAAGGCCGGCATAGGATACAAGCCTAAGGAAAAAGAAGTAGCCTTCACCTCTTTAATTAGTAGAAAACCAACCATTAGGAGCAAGGCTAAAAAGGCTTGGGTCCCCAAAAGTTATATAGTTGATGCTATCGGTCCCAAAATTTGGGTGCCTAGGTCTTGCATTTTTCATGTTGTATAGGTAGAAGAACCAAGCTTATGGATTGTTGATAGTGGGTGCTCAAAACACATGACCAGTGATGAGCGAAAATTTTCCACCATCAACCACACTAGCAAGGGGAAGGTGTCTTTTGGAAATAGTGGTAAACTAAAGATTCTAGGAAAAGACACAATTGAGGTATCCCTCAACCTTTCCATTCATAAAGTGTTATTAGTTAAAAATATGAAATTTAATTTGCTTAGTGTAAGTCAACTATGTGATGCCAATCTTGATGTTCAATTTGATTCTTCAAAATGATTCATAATACACAAAACTTTAAATGATTACATGTTAGTAGGCTTTAGGAAATCAAATATATACTATGTTGATTTATCCTATGCTACTAATGCTTCTACTAAGTGTCTTATTGCAAAAGAAGAAGAGAGTTGGCTTTGGCAAAGGAGGCTAGGGCACATCAATATGAAGAACATTGCCAAAATAGTCAAAATGAAGTTAGTCAAGAGGTTGCCAAAAGTCAAGTACCTCAAGGACAAAATGTGTGATGCATGCCAAGAGGGGAAGCAATCAAAACATCACACAAGATAAAACTTTACTTAGTACCGTTTTACCTTTAGAACTATTACATATGAACTTATTCGATTGTCATAGTTCTCCTTCCATGATTGGTAGTAAATATTGATTAGTGATAGTAGATGATTTTTCTAGATTTACTTGGGTATTTTTCATGAAAAATAAGAATAAAACCCTAGGAATAATCATAGGATTTAGCAAGAGAGTAGAGAATGAAAGAAAACTCAAAATCAACCGGATCCGTAGTGATCATGGTGGAGAATTTGAGAATTCTAATTTCTCAACCTTTTGCCTAGAACAAGGGTACAAGCACGAATTTTTTTTGTCCTAGAACACCCCAACAAAATGGGGTTGTGGAAAGAAAAAAGTATGCCCTACAAGAAGCCGCTAGGACTATGCTTAATGCATACTCTTTACCTAGCTACTTGTGGGCGGAAGCGGTCAACACCGCTTGCTATATCAAAAATAGGGTTTTAATTCATAGGAGGTTAGGAAAAATCCCATTTGAATTATGGAATGGTACAATTCCAACAATTCACTATTTTAAGGTCTTTGGATGCAAAGTCTATATTTTAAACACCAAAGACAACCTAGGTAAATTTGAGTCCAGCGCGGATGAGGGAATCCTAGTTGGATACTCATCCACTAGTGTAGGGTATAGAGTTTATAATAAAAGAACTCAAAAGATTGAGGAATCTTCAAATGTCGAATTTGATGAAACCTCTAATACATACCTTAGGAAATCTCCCATTGATGATGATATCAATGACAAAAATCAAGAAATTACCCAAAAATTTCAAGATTTAACTTTAGGGGGGTAATTATCAAGGGGGAGAATTGAATCAAGGTGGAGTAAGAGGTGATTCCGATGATGAAAGAAGAGTTGAGGATAATCATGATCAAAATCAATTTAATACACCTCCTAGAATAATAAGAGTTCATCAAAATCACCCTCTAGATCAAATTGTAGGTGAATTATCTCAAAAAGTTAGGACTAGGTCATTTCATAAAGATCCCTCTAGTCATATAGCACTAATCTCCCAAATTGAGCCCAAAACAATCAATGACGCATAACTTGATCCGAATTGGATCGTAGCAATGCAAGATGAATTGGCTCAATTTGAAAGGAGTCAAGTATGGGAGTTAGTTCCTAGACCTAATGACAATACCATCATTACTACAAGATGAGTCTTTAGGAACAAACTAGATGACCAAGGAAATATTACTAGGAATAAGGCAAGGTTAGTTGCAAGGGGCTTTAATCAAGTTGAAGGACTTAACTATGATGAAACATATGCCCTGGTTGCTAAGTTAGAGCATATTAGGATCCTATTAGGATATGCCTCTTATATGGGTTTCAAACTTCATCAAATGGATGTGAAATCGACATTCTTAAATGGGTTCATTAAGGAAGAGGTATATGTAGAACAACCTCCCAGTTTTGAGAATATGGACTATCCAAACCATGTATACAAGCTTAGGAAAGCTTTGTATGGTTTAAACAAGCTCCCTAGGCTTGGTATGAAAGATTATCATCTTTCTTAATCTCTAAGGACTTTAGGAGGGATATTGTAGATCAAACTCTATTTATAAAGTCAACATCAAATGACATCTTTGTAGCCCAAGCATTTGTTGATGACATTATCTTTGGGTCAACAAATGACGAACTCCTTCAAGACTTTATCAAGAATATGAAAAATGAGTTTGAGATGAGTCTAGTTAGGGAACTAAATTTCTTCCTAGGATTACAAGTCAAACAAACAAGTGAAGGAATTTTTATTTACCAAACCAAATATGCTAAGGAAATGATTAAGAAATTTGGTTTGGAAAATGCTAAGGTAGTTTCAACTCCAATGGCAACCAATACAAAAATAGATAGTGATCATGAAGGAAAATAAATTGACCTTACACTCTATAGGAGTATGATTGGTATCCTGTACCTAATCGCTAGTAGACTATATATATTTGTGGTTGGTATGTGTGCTAGTACCAATCATGTGCCAAAGAATCTCATTTAGTTGCTCGTTAAGAGAATCTTAAGATAGATTGAGACACTAAATGTCGGAAGAGTACTAGTGGTGGATGTCAATTCCTTGGGTCCTCCCTAGTTAGTAGTAGTAGGAAGCAACCTTGTGTTGCCCTATCCACCACCGAGGCCGAGTATGTGGCTATGGGTGATTGTGTAGCTCAACTACTATGGATGAAATATACTTTAGAGGACTATGACCTATCTTACTCCAACATAAAAGTATTTTGTGATAATGTGAGCACCATAAATTTGATCAAAAATCCGGTGCATCACTCTAGGACCAAGCATATTGAAGTGAAACATCACTTCATTAGAGATCATGTGGCTAAGGGGGTCATTGAGCTTAATTACATTGAATCTAAGTCAAACCTAGCCGACATCTTTAGCAAACCTCTCCCCGATGTAGAATTTTCATCACTTAGGAGAGAACTTGGGATGTTCTTAGTTGAATAAAGGTGTAGGTTTGCATGATCCTATAGAAATTCTAGGACTTATACCTTTAAGCATCTCACAAAACACCTAAGAAACCATGATTTTTGTATTGAGCCACTTAGACAACATGTGAGATGTTAAAAAGATGCACTTAGTTCATCATGCTTGTTATGATGCATTACTATGAACCAAAGTGTCATCTAGAGACACTAATCCTTCATTGGACCAATCATTGGGAAGGCTTATGCATAATTAATGTGCATATATCTCCAAGAATATGATTGGAAATGTCAAATAAAACATAATTTAAACTATGTTTATCAAAATTTGAAAAATAGTTTTCAAGTGAAATACAAAAGTGATACAAAGTCTGCAAAATACTTGGAATTTTTGCTAGGTTTCAAAATTGTATTATTTTTGAAATATGAAAACATATATTTTTAAAATTAATTTTCCTTGATATAAAATGATTTAAGAAATGTGTACACAAAATTTCGTGATTTTTTGATCTTTCTAGAATTTTTGGCGCATTTCTGAAATTGGGATGAAAAATTAGAATGACTAATTCAGAAACCAGTCGACTGATACACTGTGTTTTCTGAAAAATAGCTCTATTTCCTGGTGTTTAGTGTATCTTTGATGTCCTAAATCTATGGCATGATAATCTTCATTATAAAGAAGTTTTTTAGAACTGTTTGATGCAATGTTTTAGGAGGAGTTTCATCATATAAATCTTTTCATCCCCTTAACTTATATTGTTGATGCAAAGTTAGGATTTAACCTCCAATCTTTTGTTAGGCTTTGCTCCACATGTTATTCATTCATCATTAACCATATCTTGGATTGAGGGGGAGCTTAATTTCAATCTTATACCTTAGTTCAAGATACAACAAATTTAACTCTTTCATGCAATTTATGAATTCTTCTCTTTTTGATGTATGTCAAAGGGGGAGAAGGAATGTTTAAGTTAGAAGTCATATTGGAAATATTATTATGTGCATGTGTTAAAGACCTAACTTATATGATTGCCAAACATCAAAAAGGGAAAGATTGTTGGTGCAACAGTGCCCTAAGCATTTATATGTTTTGATGTTTGGATAATCATCTAAGTTAGGCAATACCTTATGATCTAATTATGAACATGTTTAGGTGACAGGAAAATCCAAATATGAAGACTTGGTAAAGGCAAAGTCCAAGTATGATCATGGCAAGAGAAGTCCAAGGAGAAGGCTTGGCGGCTAAGACCAAACATGTAGTCTTGGCGACATAAAGTCCAAGCGGACCTTGGCAAAGGAAGTCTAAAGGCAAGTCTTGTCAGCGTAAGTTCAAGCATGTAGTCTTGGCGGCGTAAAGTCCAAGCACGATTTAGAAAAGGGAAACCCAAGACATTACAAAACCGAAGGAAGCTCTTAGAAGCAGGCGCAAAGGATGAACAAGTCATGGACTCCGAGTGATCCTAGAGGCGCAAGGCTTATGGAAGAGCTAGAAGGTTGAGTCTAGGTTTAGGGAGTCAATTAAAGTATGAATTACATCACCAATCGATACGATGTATCGATCGTTAGGGTGCTGATCGAGTCGCTAAAAGTTGACAAACAATGATTTGCCTAGTCATGGCAATTGCTTGATGTCGCCATTAGTCGACCGCCAAGCTAAACACGGGCACAGAATGGAGTCTCACTCGACTACACGCCGTGATCACTCGACTGATCACTCCATCAGTCGACTGATGGAGGGATTAGTCGACTGATGAGCGTGTCATTGGATTATGATGATTCTGAATCCTGCGAATTCGGTTGTTCAGAAGTCGTTAACCACAGCGGTAGTCGACTGATGTTGTACATCAGTCGACTTATCATAGCCTAATGGGAAAACATCTCTCTCTCTCTAAAAAGAGGGCTTGTGGTGGTTGAGAGGGTTAATGCTTACATTTTGATCATCCTCTCAAGCCTCCATGAATTTTCTAAGCTTTCCTAGTGTTTTAATTCCCCTCCTCCTTTCTAAACTTCATCTTCATCCTTTGTAAGAAGAGGAGGGTTGTTATAAAAAGAGAAAGCTTCTTAGTGAGATTGATTAGGGTTGATCAACCTTAAGGATCGTCATGTAGTAGGAGCATTATCTCCGAACCACGTAAAAGCTTCCATGTTAGCATTGCATTTTCATTTATATTATTATTGTATTTGTTGTGCTTCCGCTAATCATTTTTGTAGAAAACGAAAAGAGGCTATTCACCCCCCTCCCCCCTCTAGCCTTCCAATGATCCCCTACACCAAGCTGTCCAGTTTTCTGGATAGCTTGTATCCTTCATGTCGGAGCGTCATTTGGACGACGTTTGGAGCTCCGATAGCGGTTACCTTACTGGGGATTCGATCTCCGGTAATCCTCTTAGGTGGAGGACGAAGGATTCGTCAAACGGTTGACGAATACCTCTCTGGAGAAGCGAGTTTTGCCGACTCGTTTTTGAATCCGAATTTTGATTTGGATTGTGATCTTATCTCGATCACATCGTCTTCAACACGAGGCTAGTGACTCGTACGAAGACGAGGCTCATGGCTTTGTGAAGTCATCCCGACAATAGTCGGCGTGGATACGGATAGAGGCGATTCTAGCGAGTGTTGCTCCGGTTGATGCCTTTCTAGCTACACGTGATACGTCAGGTATACGTAGAGTAATTTCTTTTTATTGTAAAATTTGAAACTATGATTATGTCTACACATGTTGTACTATGCATGTGTGTGGTATGTGTATTGTAATAAATTTGATTTATTACTTTTTATTTTTTCTACTGCCCACATGTTTACGAAACATGTTTGAACACACACTCGCCGCAGTGTCAGAAACCCAACAGTGGTATCAGAGCCCAGGTTATGTTTCGACATAATCGTAAAATTGTTTTGCGATAGTCGTAATTGTATTTATGGAAATTTTCTACTTTTGAAAAGTTAGAAGTATTTATGGAAATTTTCTATTTTTGGAAAATCTAGAAGTATTTATGGAAATCTCTACTTTTGGAAAGTTAGAAGTATTTATGGAAATTAACATTTTCCATAAATAAAATATTTGATTAGATTTGGAAATTTATTTCCTAATTTAATCATGATTTGATTTGGGAATCAAATCTTAAATATATTTTATTTCCATAAATTATTTTGACAATTTAGGAAATTTATTTCCTAAATTAAATTTGACTTTCCTTAATGAACACTTTCCATAAATAAAATATGTGATTAGATTTGGAAATTTGTTTCCTAATTTAATCACGATTTGATTTGGAGAATCAAATCTCAAACATATTTTATTTTCATAAATAGTTATGACATACAAGGAAATTTTTGTACATGTCATAATTGTATGTCATGTAATTGCATTAGATTCATATGATTATGTCATGCGTGTCGTGACATGCAGATGTATGTCATGTATATTATGCCATGTAGATAATAGTTACTTGTATGCAAAGATGATGAGACATAAAACCCTTACTCAATATTAAAGCCTACATCTTCCATTAATATGGTTAGAACCAGAGTTCTATTTCCTTTTTGGGTTGTTGGACTCTCTCCAAGCCCGGCTCGAACCAGAACATGTTCAAACCATGAAATAATTTAATACTAATATGGTAAGAGTTAGAGGTCAATCGTTCGCTTTGGTTGTTGGACTCTCTCCAAGTATGGCTAATTGGTTGAATGCGCTCTAACCATATTAAAATTTTTTCTCGATTAATGGGTTGACTTTAACCTGGAGCATTAACTTGTTGGACTCTCTCCAAGGTCGATGTGAAGGGAGGTGAAGTTGGGTGCTATGCATATGATGCATACTTGTTAATGAGTTAACAACCCGATGTATATGTGAACATTCAATTAGTTGATAGCACATTGTGATAGTTGCATATATGTGATATGCAATCGGTATATTTGATACCTACCATCATAGCTATGAATGACTTGTTGGACTCTCTCCAAGGTTGTTCATATCTATGTTGGATATCAGCCCATTCAGAGATGGACCTACGATCTCCCGAAGTGATTTTTGCAGTTTTTTAAAATTCGAAAAATGATTGAGATTTATGAATGTATGTTGATGCATTTTAAATCATCTTTCTCATATATGCTTGATTTGTATTTCTAGTTTAATCACTTGATCATGATGTCTTTGAATTTGTGCTCTATTTTGAATTCGAATAAATTGACTGGGCTGAACTTCATGGATTAGCTTAGAAACTTGACAATTGTTCTCAAGGTGGAAAAGCTTGTGTATGTCCTCGAAGAGCCTCTTCCTGCCCGTCCTAGTGATAATGCAGCTCTGGACCGATTGTTGGCTTATTAGAAACTTGTGTGTGATTGAACAAGTGAGTTGCATCATGCTATCTGTGATGGTACCCAAGCTACGGAAGCAGCATGAGCATATGGATGCTCATACCATAGTCGTTCATCTTTATGAGTTGTTTGATGAGCAAGTGAGATTCAAAAGGTTCGAAGTCTCCAAGCTTCTCTTCACCTCTGAGATGCAAGAAGGTTCATCTGTGGTACTGCCCAACATGCTAAAGATTGTGGAGCCTTCTGTGAAGCATGAGCAGGGGACGGTGCGGTTAGTTGATTCCTCGAAGAAAGGTTCTAAGAGGAAGTCAAAGGAACAGCAGAAGGGGAAGAAAAATGCTAAAAAGGCAGAACCAACTCAAAAGTGCACATGCCATCATTTTGGCAAGTAGGGCCATTGGCGAAGAAATTTCAAGATTTATCTTGAGTCCGTGAAGAAGAATAAGGCATTGGATGCTCCATCTTCTTCATAGATCTTCGTTATTAATTGTCATTCTATTTCCTTAGATACTTCGGTATTAGATACTGGGTGTGGCTCACATATATGTAATGATATACAGGGGCTAAGGAATAGAAGAAGACTCGTCAAGGGAGAGTCAAATTTACACGTTGGGAATGGAGCAAAGTTTGTTGTACTCGCCATCGGAATGTATTTGTTGAAACTCTTTACAGGACTTGTCTTAGAATTGGACAAATGCTTTTATGTTCCTTCATTGATAAAGAACATCATTTCTATTTCTTGTTTGAATAGAAATTGGTACCATTTAACATTTAGTAACAATTGTTGTTACATAATATTGAATGACATTCTTTATGGGACTGGAACTTTGAGAAATGGCATTTATACGTTGGACGTATCCAGTGACATTTTCAATATTGAAGGGAGCAACAAGTGTGCTCAAAAGGATAATCAATTACACTTCTATATGTGGCATTGTCGTCTTGGCCATGCAAGCAAGAAACACATGTCCGAATTACACCGATGTGAAATTCTTGAATCGTTTCAATTGGATTCATACGATACATGTGAATCATGCTTAAAAGGCAAGATGACTAAGTTCCCTTTTACTGGAAAAGGTGAACGGGTGGAAGAGTTGATAGGTCTAATACATACTGATGTATGTGGACCTATGTCAACTCAAGCTTTAGGAGGCTATAACTACTTCATAACCTTCACTGATGATCACTCATGGTTTGAGTATGTGTTCTTGATTAAATACAAGTCTAAAGCCTTTAAAAGGTTCAAAGAATTCAGAAATAAAGTAGAGAAATAACATGACAAGAGTATTAAAATACTTCGATTGGATCATGGTGGTGAATACTTAAAGTCAAGATTTGTTAGGACCCTTGGAATAGCTAGAGGGGGGGGTGAATAGCGTTTTTCGGTTTCTACAAGAAGATTAGCGGAAGCAAACACAATAATATATGTAAAAAACAAAATCAAACGCAAAAAAGGCCTTTTACATGGTTCGGAGATAACGCTCCTACTCCACGGCGATCCTTGAGGTGGATCAATCCAAGCAAATCCACTAATGAGCTTTCTTTACACCACAACTCCTCTTCTTTACAAAAGATGAAGATCTAAGCTTAGAGAGAAGAGGAGGAGATTTAAATCACTTAGAAAGCTAAAGAATTCGTGGAGGCTGTTGAGAAAGATCGAGAATAAGCATTAACCCCAAAACCTCCACCAGCCTCTCTTTATAGAGAAGAGGCTGATTTTCCCATTGAGCCCGACAATCGATGTACAACATCACCAACGGCGTGGTTAACGCTCAATAGCCAGATTCGCGGGATTCAGAGTCGTTTCATCCAACGGCACTTTCATCAGTCGACTGATCCCTCCATCAGTCGACTGATGGAGTGATCAGTCGAGTGATCACGGCCGCAGTCGAGTGCGACTCCATTCTGTGCTCGTTTTTACGTCTATCACCGATCGTCATCGCCGGCCGATCGATTGCAACATCGATCACCGCCTTGGTCACACGAATGATCACCGGGTCGTGGTTTCATCCCGACTCGGGCCGAAAGACGACCATCGGCCGATCGATACATCATATCACCGATCGATACTTATCAAGTGTGAATATTTCACACTTGATTTCACCCCCTAGACCTAGACTTAACCTCCTAGCTCTTCCTTAAGCCTTGAGCCTTCAGATCCTCCGAGTCCGTGACTTGTTCATCCTTTGCGCCTTTCTTCCAAGAGCTTTCTTTGGTTTTGTCATGTCTAGAGTTTTCCTTTACAAAGCGTGCTTGGACTTTATGCCGCCAAGTCTACATGCTTGGACTTACGCCAAGACTTGCTTTTGGACTCCTTTGCCAAGATCCGCTTTGACTTAATCGCCAAGACAACATGCTTGGTCTTATGCCGCCAAACCTTTACCTTGACTCTTCTTTCACCAAGTCTTCATACTTGGATTTTCTGTTACTTAAACATCATCACAATTTAGATCACAATTGTTGCCTAACTTAGATGATTATCCAAACATCAAAACATAAAATGCTTGGGGCATTGTTGCACCAACAATCTCCCTTTTGATGTTTGACAATCATTTAAGTAGGTCTTTAAAGATACGCATATTATCACATCATGTATTCAATTCCAATTCTAACTTAAACATTTCTTCTCCCCCTTTGACATACATCAAAAAGAGAAGAAAGATAAAAACATATATATCATGAAAGAGTGTGTAACAATCTTGAACTAAGGCATAGATTTAAAGATTGAACTCCCCCTTAATCCAAGATATAGATTATGATGAATAAAATACATGTGGAGCTAAAGTCATCAAACAATTTGAAAGTTTAAAACCTAACTTTGCACCAACAATGTAAATTTTTAGAGGAGAAAGATATATTTTGTGAAACTCCCTCTAAAACATGGCATTAAACAGTCATACACGTTGTTTAGACTCAATACTATCATGCTCTTGCTTTAGGATATCAATACTACCCTAAACCTTAGAAAATGAGACTGATTTTCCAAACTATTGTATCAGTGACCGGTGTCCGAACCAATGATCGCTATATCAGAATACTTAAAATCAGCATTTTCAGACCAAATTCAGATATGCGTCAGAAATTCTAGAAACCTCAAAAAATCATGAAAATTTGTGTACACATTTCTGAAAACATACTTTATTAAGGAAAAATATTTTGAAAAATATATGTTTTCTAGATTTCAATATTGATACAAATTTGGAAACTAGCAAAAAATTCTAAAATTTTGCAAACTTTGTATCACTTTTGTGTTTCACTTGAAAATAGTTTTTCAAAGTATGATAAACATAGTTTAAAATATGTTTTATTTGACATTTCCAATCATGTTCTTGGAGCTATATGCACATCAATTGTGTATAAGCCTTCCCAATGATTGGTCCAATTAAGGATTAATGTCTCTAGATGACACTTTGGTCCATAGTAATGCATCATAACAAGCATGATGAACCAAGTGCATCTTCCTATCATCTCACATGTTGTCTAGGTGGCTCAATACAAAAATCATGGTTTCTTAGGTATTTTGTGAGATGGTTAAAGGTATAAAACCTAGTATTTCTATAGAATCATGTAAACCTACACCTTCACTCAACCAAGCACATTCCAAGTTCTCTCCTAAGTGATGAGAATTCTACTTCGGGGAGAGCCTTGGTAAATATATCGGCTAAGTTGGACTTGGATTCAATATAATTGAGCTCAATATCCCCCTTAGCCACATGGTCTCTAATGAAGTGATGCTTCACTTCAATGTGCTTGGTCCTAGAGTGATGCACCGGGTTTTTGGTCAAGTTAATGGTGCTTACATTATCACAAAATACTTTCATGTTGGAGTAAGATAGCTCATAATCTTCTAGGGTATGTTTCATCCATAAGAGTTGAGCTACACAACCACCCATAGCCACATATTCGGCCTCAGTGGTGGATAAAGCAACACAAGGTTGCTTCCTACTACTCCAACTCACTAGGGAGGACCCAAGGAATTGTCATCCACCACTAGTACTCTTCCGATCCAATTTGCAACCGGCATAATCGGAATCGGTGTACCCAATTAAATCAAAAGACCTAGTCCTAGGGTACCATAGACCTACATTTAGTGTGCCCTTGACATATCTTAAAATTCTTTTAACGACAACTAAATGGGTTTCCTTAGCACATGATTGATACCTAGCACACATACCAACCGCAAATAATATGTCGGGTCTACTAGCGGTTAAATACAAGAGGCTACCAATCATGCTCCTATAAAGGGTAAGATCTATTTGTTTTCCTTCACTATCACTATCTATTTTGGTATTGGTTGCCATTGGAGTTGACACTACCTTAGCATTTTCTAAACCAAATTTCTTAATCATTTCCTTAGCATATTTGGTTTGATAAATGTAAATTCCTTCACTAGTTTGTTTAACTTGCAAACCTAGGAAGAAATTTAATTCTCCAACTAGACTCATCTCAAACTCTTTTTCCATATTTTGAATAAAATCTTGAAGAAGCTCATCATTTGTTGACCCAAAGATAATGTCATCAACATACACTTGGGCTACAAAGATGTCCTTAGATATTGACTTTATAAAGAGAGTTTGATCTATACTACCCCTTTTAAAATCCTTAGAGATTAGGAAAGTTGACAATCTTTCATACCAAGCCTGGGGAGCTTGTTTCAAACCATATAAGGCTTTCCTAAGCTTGTATACATGGTTTGGGTAGTCCATATTTTCAAACCCGGGAGGTTGTTCTACATATACCTCTTCCTTAATAAACCCATTTAGGAATGCCGATTTGACATCCATTTGATGGAGTTTGAAACCCATATAGGAGGCATATGCTAAAAGTATTCTAATGGACTCTAATCTAGCAACCGGGGCATATGTTTCATCATAATCAAGTCCTTCAACTTGATTAAAACCCCTTGCAACTAATCGTGCTTTATTTCTAGTGATGTTCCCTTGGTCATCTAGTTTGTTCCTAAAGACCCATCTTGTAGTAATAATAGTGTTTTCACTTGGTCTAGGAACTAACTCCCACACTTGACTCCTATCAAATTGAGCCAATTCATCTTGCATTGCTAAGATCCAATCTGGATCAAGTAATGCATCTTTAATGTTTTTGGGCTCAATTTGAGAAATTAGAGCTATATGACTAGTGGGGTCCCTATGAAATGACCTAGTCCTAACTCCTTGAGATAATTCACCCACAATTTGATCTAATGGGTGACTTTGATGAACTCTTATGGTTCTAAGAGGTGTATCAAGTTGAGTTTGATCATGATTAACTTCAATCCTAAGTTCATCATCGGAGTCATCCCTTACTCCCCCTTGATCCAATCCTCCCCCTTGATTAATACCTCCTAAGTTTAAATCTTGAAATTGTTTGGTAATTTCTTGATTTTCATTATTTATGTCATCATCAATAGGGGATTTTCTAGGGTATGTACTTGAAGTTTCATCAAATTGAACATTTGAAGATTCTTAAATCTTTTGAGTCCTTTTATTGTAAACTCTATATCCTACACTAGTGGATGAGTAACCAACTAGGATTCCCTCATCCGCTTTGGACTCAAACTTACTTAGGTTGTCTTTGGTATTTAAGATATAGACTTTACATCCAAAGACCTTAAAATAATGAATTGTTGGAATTGTTCCATTCCACAATTCAAATGGAGTTTTTCCTAAAAACCTATGAATCAATACCCTATTTTGGATATAGCAAGCGGTATTAACTGCACTTCGCCCACAAGTAGCTAGGTAAGGAATATGCATTAAGCATTGTCCTAGCCGCTTCTTGTAAGACACGATTTTTTCTTTCCACAACCCCATTTTGTTGGGGTGTTCTAGGACAAGAAAATTCATGCTTGTACCCTTGTTCTAAGCAAAAAGTTGAAAAGTTAGAATTCTCAAACTCTCCACCATGATCACTACGGATCCGGTTGATTTTGAGTTTTCTTTCATTTTCTACTCTTTTGCTAAATCCTATGATTATTTCTAAGGTTTCATCCTTATTTTTCAAGAAAAACACCCAAGTAAACCTAGAAAAATCATCTACTATTACCAAACAATATTTACTACCAATTATAGATGGGGTACTATGGCAATCAAATAAATCCATATGTAGTAATTCTAATGGTAAAGCGGTACTAAGTAAATTTTTACCTTTGTGTGATGTTTTTGATTGTTTCCCTTCTTGATAAGCATCACACATCTTGTCCTTGAGATATTTGACTCTAGGCAATCCTTTGACTAGCTTCAATTTTGCTATTTTAGCTATATTCTTCATGTTTATATGACCTAGTCTCCTATGCCAAAGCCAACTTTCTTCCTCTTTTGCAATAAGACACTTAGTGGAAGGATTAGTAGCATAAGATAAATCAACATAATATATATTTGATTTTCTAAAGCCTACTAACATGCAATCATTTATAGTTTTGTGTCTTATAAAGCATTTTGAGGAATCAAATTTAACATCAAAATTTGCATCACATAATTGGCTTACACTAAGTAAGTTAAATTTCATATTTTTAACTAATAGAACTTTATGAATAGCAAGATTGGGAGATACCTCAATGGTGCCCTTTCCTAGAATTTTAAGTTTACCGCTATTGCCAAATGACACTTTTCCTTTGCTAGTATGGTTGATAGTGGAGAATTTTCTCTCATCCCCGGTCATATGCTTTGAGCACCCACTATCAACTATCCATAAGCTTGGTTCTTCTACCTATATCACATGAAAAACATAATCCTTAGGTACCCAAATCTTAGGACCACTAGCATCAATTATAAATTTTTTAGGTACCCATGCTTTTCTGCCCTTGCTTTTAATCATGGATTTTCTACTAACTAGGGATGCAAATGCTACCTCTTTCTCCTTAGGTGTATATCCTAAACCGGCCTTATTGTAAATTGCCCTTTGGTCCTTAATAATCATATCTAGATATTTAGACCCATTAGTGAACTTTTCTAGGCATGTTCTTAATTTACTTATTTCTTTTCTTAACTCATCATTTTCATCCCTAAGAGTACAATCATCATCACTAGATGGTTTATCACATGATGCATCTATATTCTTAAATGATTTGATCTCTAATTTTAGATCCTTAATCCTAGTTTTTGATCTATTTAAAACATTTTGTAAGCATGCAATAGTCTTATATAGTAAATCTACTTTGGGTGAGTCATTTACCTCATCATCATCACTTGATGATGATTCATCGCTTGAAGAGGAAGAAGACTCCTCGCTTGAGCTTCCGATTTCTTCCAATGCCATGAGGGCTAAGTTCCGGGTTGTATGGTTAACTTCTTCATCGTCGGAAGACTCTTCCATACTTAGAGTATCCCAAGTTTGTGCCATCATCGCCTCCTTCTTCTTCTTTTCCTTCTTCTTCTTATCCTTCTCCTCCTTTTTCTTTAGTTCCGGGCAATTTGGCTTTATGTGCCCTTTCTTGTTGCAACCAAAACACGTCACGTTAGAAATAGAATTTGAATTGTTAGAAGATTTACCTCTTGAGGATTGAAACATCCTCTTCACATCTTTCTTGGTGAGCCTCCTTGACTTCCCACCAAATTTCTTGACGTAGTGTGCTACCTCACTTGCCGACAACTCATCCTCACTACTTGATGAGTCCTCCTCGGATTCGGATGAGGAAGACACCTCCTTCTTTTCCTTTTTCTTCTTCTCCTTCTTTCCTACAAAAAGAGCTATACCCTTCTCTTTGGATGAAGTGTTAGCTTGTTCATGCAATTGAAATTCACAAAATAACTCATCTAATTTAACTAATGAAAGATCCCTAGAGACCTTATAGGCATCTACCATTGAGGCCCATAAGGTGGTCCTAGGGAAGGCTTGTAGTACATACCTCACAAGGTCTCGGTTGTCGACCTTTTCACCTATAACGTGTAGTCCGTTGACTACTTCCTTGAAGCGCCCGTGCATTTGGCTCACGGTTTCGTTTGTCTTCATAGTGAAGCTTTGGAGTTGGCCAATCAAAAGGTCCCTCTTGGCCCTTCTTGTCTCTTTGGATCCTTCATTGAGTTCGATGAGCTTCTCCCAAAGCTCTTTTGCGGAATTGAATGGCCCGACCTTAGAAAGTTGCTCCTTGGATAGACCACATTGAAGTGTGGTCGTTGCTTTTGCATTTGCTTGTGCTTTCTTGGCCATCTCTCTTGTCCAATCCTTTGTCGGTAGTGGTGCTCCGAATTCGTCGACCGGCTTCTCAAAACCATCTACAACACTAAACCAATTTTCAATATCGTTCATTAAATAATACTCCATCCTACCTTTCCAATATCCAAAATCGTTGCCGTCGAAGAACGGAGGCCTCGCCGTGCTATACCCCTCTTGAAATGCCATCTTTGCTCCGGTTGATTGCTAGATCTTCCGATGCGATCCGGGCTCTGATACCACTTGTTAGGACCCTTGGAATAGCTAGAGGGGGGGTGAATAGCATTTTTCGGTTTCTACAAGAAGATTAGCGGAAGCAAACACAATAATATATGTAAAAAACAAAATCAAACGCAAACAAGGCCTTTTACGTGGTTCGGAGATAACGCTCCTACTCCACGGTGATCCTTGAGGTGGATCAATCCAAGCAAATCCACTAATGAGCTTTCTTTACACCACAACTCCTCTTCTTTACAAAAGATGAAGATCTAAGCTTAGAGAGAAGAGGAGGAGATTTAAATCACTTAGAAAGCTAAAGAATTCGTGGAGGTTGTTGAGAAAGATTGGAGAATAAGCATTAACCCCAAAAACCTCCACCAGCCCTCTTTTTATAGAGAAGAGGCTGATTTTCCCGTTGGAGCCCGATCAGTCGACTGATGTACAACATCAGTCGACTGCTGGCGTGGTTAACGACTTCTGAATAGCCGGATTCGCGGGATTCAGAGTCGTTTCATCCAACGGCACTTTCATCGATCGATCCTCCATCAATCGGTGATGGAGTGATCGATCAGTGATCACGGTAGCGATGAGTGCGACTCCATTCAGGCTCGCTTTTTACGTCTATCGATCGATCACATCACGTTGGCGATCGGTGATTCCCAACATCGATCGATTGCCTTGGTCCGATCGATCATCGGGTCGGTTTCATCGACTTAGTGAATATTTCACACTTGATTTCACCCCTAGACCTAGACTTAACCTCCTAGCTCTTCCTTAAGCCTTGCGCCTTGAGGATCCCTCCGAGTCCGTGACTTGTTCATCGCTGCGCCTTTCTTCCAAGAGCTTTCTTTGGTTTTGTCATGTCTAGAGTTTTCCTTTAAGCGTGCTTGGACTTTACGCCAAGTCTACATGCTTGGACTTACGCTGCCAAGACTTGCTTTTGGACTCCCTTTGCCAAGATCCGCTTTGGACTTAATGCGCCAAGACAACATGCTTGGTCTTATGCCGACCTTTACCTTGGACTCTTCTTTCACCAAGTCTTCATACTTGGATTTTCCTGTTACTTAAACATCATCACAATTTAGATCACAAATTGTTGCCTAACTTAGATGATTATCCAAACATCAAAACATAAAATGCTTGGGGCATTGTTGCACCAACAAGATTTTCTAGATTATCTAAGAGACAATGGTATATTGTCTCAATGGACTCACCATATACACTGAGCATAATGGTGTATCCGAGAGGCGTAATCGGACCTTATTGGACATGGTCAGGTCAATGATGAATCATGCAAATCTTCCCAAGTCCTTTTTGGGGCTATGCACTTCAGACAGCTATTTACTTGTTAAACAGAATGTCAACCAAGGTAGTTTCAACTACTCCATATGAGATATGGAATAGTAAGAAACCTTATGTATCTTACTTGATGATATGAGGTTGTCCTGCTTATGTGAAGCGGACTGTATCAGACAAATTGAATACTAAGTCTGATAAATGTCTATTTATTGGATACCCTAAGGAAACAAGGGGTTACCAATTCTATCATCCTGTGGAACAAAAGGTGTTTCTTTAAAGGAATGATGTGTTTCTAGAGAAAGAGTTTCTCTTGCAAGAAAACAGTGGGAGTGTCATTGAGCTTGAGAAGGCTCGAGAGACTCAAATAGGCATTGATGAGACACCTGGTGAAGCTCCACAGCCAATAACTCATAGTGATGAGTCATCGGCTGGACCTATTAAGACACCACATCTTCGTAGATCTAGTAGAACACGCAATATTCCTGAGAGATATGGATTTCTCGTAAGTGAATCAAACGATGTGTTACTCATTGATGATGAGGAGCCTACCAATTATGAAGAAGTTCTGAAAAGTTTAGAAAGGCATAAGCAGCTTGACGCTATGAAGTCGGAAATGGATTCCATGTATGAAAACTAAATTTGGAACCTGGTTGACCCACCTGAAGGCATAAAGCCTATAGGGTGAAAGTGGGTTTCCAAGAAGAAAATCAATATGGATGGTAATATGATTACCTATAAGGCTAGATTGGTGGCGAAAGGATATCGTCAAAAGCAAGGTGTTGATTATGATGAAACATATTCGCCTGTTGCTATGCTTAAATCCATTCGGATGCTCCTTGCCATAGGGCTCATTATTATTATGAGATATGACAGATGGATGTGAAAACAACTTTCCTTAATGGAAACCTACTCGAGGATGTGTATATAATACAGCCTGAGGGTTTCACATCGGTTGATAAAACCAAGGTATTCAAATTCCTACGACCCATATATGGACTGAAGCAAGCATCCAGGAGCTGGAATATCCATTTTGATGAGACAATCAAAATGTTTGATTTCTCATAAAATTCGGATGAACCTTGTGTGTATAAGAAGGTTAGTGGGAGTGCAGTCGTGTTCCTAGTATTGTATAGCGATGACATATTACTTATAGGAAACGATGTTTCTATCTTACAGTCAGTTAAAATTTAGTTGTTTAAGACGTTCTCCATGAAAGACCTGGGAGAATAAACCTACATCCTCGGGATTAACATCTATAGAGATAGATCGAAACAGTTGCTTGGTCTTTCGTAGTCAACATATATAGACCGAGTGCTAAAGAGGTTTAGCATGTCAGAATCCAAGAAAGGTTTCCTTCCCATCAGGCATGAGAAACACCTTTCGAAGTCTATGTGTCCGCACACAGAAGACGAGTGGATTTGCATAAGTAAGATTCCCTATGCATCCGCAATAGGATCTATCATGTATGCTATGTTATGTATGAGGCCCGAAGTATCGTATGCTCTGAGTGTCACGAGCAGATACTAGCCTTATCTAGGAATGGATCATTGGGTGGTTGTTAAGACGATCCTTAAGTACTTGAGAAGAACTAAGAATGCGTTCCTAATATATGGAGAAGGGTACATGGTTTTACGTGGGTATACGGATGCCAGCTTTCAGACAGACAAGGATGATTCCAAGTCTCAGTCTCGGTATGTATTCACCTGGAATGGAGGTGCAATAAGTTGGAAAGGTTCCAAGCTTGACACTATAGTGGATTCTGCCACTAAGGTAGAATACATTGTAGCTTTGGAAGAAGCAAAGGAAGCGGATTGAATCAAGAAGTTCATCTCTAAACTTGATGTGGTCTCATTGATGATCCAAACATATGCTTCGCCGCTATCATTTGATTAGAGAGATCATAAGTAGGAAGGAAATACAAATCGAGAATATTCCCACTGAAAGGAACTTATCGGATCCTTTAAATAATGCATTGCCTCAGAGTATGTTTGAGGGTCATGTTAGAGCTTATGATATTGGATACCGTAGCGATATTAGACCAAGTGGGAGTTTGTAAGTAATATATGAGAGATGTCCTAAGGCAATCACTTTATATTTGAACCATTTATATGATAAATGAAGATTCACTATTTGAGTATACATATTTTCATGTATTTGATTAGATCTTAAACTCATTTACTGAATGTCCCCGATACGATTCATAGCATAAGAGAATTTGTGATTGGATCACAACTAGTGAGTATCTCTACATGTGTAATTTTGATGTATTGCAATTATCCCTAGTCGATGGATTGATAGATTGGGACACCATCAATTCTGTCGAGACTAGAATGAGGTATACTCCATAGTGTATCCAAGCAGCTGATTCTCACTTGCTGGAGACATTGTGATGTCCGAAGTTAATCGTGGATGCTAGTTATGGTAACTAGTTCGTTGGAGTGACCAGCTGTAAGACTTCATATGGTTCTCTGCATATATAGATATGACAATGAAGTTCTTACTGCAGCTTAAGTGCGATGTTACTTTGACTTGTGGTATTTAAGTCATCTTGGTCATGAAGACTTATGCTTTGACATCTTAAGCAAGCATCTCTAAGGTGATGTGGACCCGGGATGATTGGGTATAAGTCGAAGTGGCCGAAGGTGTTTGAATAGCCTATAAAGGATTCACCACTTTTTGCGAGGAGATGTATACCCATGGCCTCTCGTCGGATTGTTACTAAAGTCTTTTGCCAAAGCATTACATGTTTAGAGTAAGGTACTCTTTTTTTTTTTATGAAGGGTAAATAGATATCATCAAAGAAAAGCACAAACATACAGTAGCCTAGGGTCCATGCTCATGTCATGTCTGACGAACTGTCAGATCTGAGATGTACCCCGGTGCAGCGTACAAGTGCTCTCATGAGTACCAAACCTCTCACACTATATTTTCACTCATGTTTACCATCCATTTTTCTATGTGCTCTCGTGCACCATTCAACTGTACTCAGCTCCTCTTGCATACCTTCTTGTGTCATCCTGTCTCCTGAGGCCACCTAATAGGAATCATGTGAAGCTAGGGCAGTTCCCCCTCCCTCAACACATTGACTTCTACATCAGCAGCAGGCCCACCACAAACATTCCAGCTCAGCTTTACCATCCAGTTTGCAGCCACCACACCATTGGACCTCTTGAGCCAACTCACGCATTCCAAGCCAGGTGGTAGCAACGCTGTCTCCATCCCATTCCAAATGTCCAGAGGTACGCAGAGTGGGACAGTAACAGTTGTCGCTCCCGATGTAGCTTTGCTCACGACTCCATGTTGCTTGCCAATTCCATGCTACTGCAAACTCAACGGGGGCCTGCGATTTCTGCACAAAAGGACTTGTTGACTCAATGACGCACGTCAAGCTTGCAGCAGTATTTCGAATCCCATGTGTTGCCTTCGTCCTCCCCAAGCTTTTGCCGGAGAACCGCCAACAGCCACAAGAAACCGGCTGGAAGCTTCAGATGCCATGGACAGCAGCTGCGAGGCACCGAAAAACCATCGGAGCCACCTCCAGCCCGTCTCACGACAGGAAACCTCCACCCTCTCCATGCCTTCCTCCTCATTTCCTTGCTGCTACACGCTCAAGCGACACCGGTGATTTCTGCATAAAAAGGTTATGTAGCCGGTGCACATCAAGTTTACAGCAGCACCTCAAGTCCTGTTTCTGATCTCCTGCGCGCTGCCTTCGTCCTCTCCAATCTTTCACCGAAGAAACTCAAGCAGCCATAGGAAGCCAGCTGAAGGCTTCGACTACCATGGACAGCAGCTGTGAGGCACCGAAAATCCATCGGAGCCGCCTCCAGCCCGTCTCACGATAGGAAACCTCCATTGAGCTTCGTCTTCATCCTCAACCTCCATCAGCACAACATTGTTGAGCTTCTCACTTGCAGCGCCATCAGTTGGGAAGAAGGAGCACGAGAGTGACCTGGGGGCAAGCCAGAGCCCCTCCGTGCACAGCTCCCGCCACTCGTGGCTCTGTGACGGCTCCGTCGATGCGAGCTCTCTCTCCATTAGCACAACGGCGGCGAGCTTCTCCTTTCACATGCCATTAACACAAAACTCGGCGAGTTTCTCCTTTAGCCTCAGGCAAGAACTCAAGAGGCAGTGCGAGAGACTCCCCCCCATATTTCCCCGCTCCACCCCTTTCTCCTCAGCCAATGACTTAAAAGGCAGCACGAGACTCCCTCCAGGCTTCCCCACACCGCCTCCTGCAGCTTAGGTCCTAGGGTAGCTCACCGGTAATTCCATCCCTTGTAACCCCGCCCCCCTCCAGCGACTCCCTCTGCTAGTTCCTTCCCTCGCAACCCCCTCCATCCCACGTAACACCCCCTCGACTCCTGGGGTGTCACCGGAGGGGAAGGGGAGACCTCTCCCAGCCCCCAAGCGGAGAAGGAGCTCCCGGCCACTGATTCCCCAGGAGCTCTAGAGAGAAGCCAAAGCTTCTCTCTCTAGCGCTCCAAAGCAACGACTATAGTAAGTGTTGGTGCAATCGGCCCAGGTCACGATTGACCACGACTCGAGTTTGACTTGAGTGATGTTTTGATGTTTCGACAAAAACATATGACAATGTAATTGTCATTTGGTAAAGTCCAAGTCTTGAGTACTTGGCACATGAAATGTCCAAGCATGGTCTTGGCATTTGAGAAGTCCAACATGGGTTGGCAAGGAAAGTCCAAGCATGGGTCTTGGCATGGAAAGTCCAAGCATTGTCTTGGCATGGAAAGTCCAACATGGGTTGACAAGGGAAAGTCCAAGCTTGAGCATTGGCATTTGAGAAGTCCAAGGGTTTGATATTGGCAGCATAAGTCCAATGGTTGGCGGCGTAAAGTCCAAGCGGATTCTTGGCGGTATAAGTCCAATGTGCCTTGGCGGTGTAGACACCGTTATCACGACATAGCTGATGGAAGCACCTGAAGGCTAGCGCGATGGTTGAACAAGTCATGGATGACTTGGAGGGATCCGAGAGGCGTGAGGCTGATGGAGGTGGCTAGAAAGCTTAGGTCTAGGCTAAGGGTGGTCTAGCAAGTATGGGGGAACCATACTTGGGTTAAAACCTCATGGTTGATATGTGTTAGTCGACCGATGCCATGTGGTAGTCGACTGGACCAAGTCAACTAGGGTTTGACTGTGGGAAGTGGCCTAGCAGTCGACTGCCATTGTTAGGCAGTCGACTGATGGATGAGCAGTCTACTGATCATGTGATCAGTCGACTGATGCTCGGATTTTCGGCCACAGAATGGAGTCTCACTCGACTGCTGAGACGAGTAGTCGAGTGATGGCCCATCAGTCGACTGATGGTCATGATCAGTCGACTGATATCCTAGCCGTAGGATTTTTTCTAGCGTGGATTACACCGTTGTCTCACAGCAACAGTGTGATCAGTCGACTGATGGTCCCGATCAGTCGACTGATCGACCTTTTCCAGCACAGGTTGAAGCTATATAAGGAGCTCGTGATGGAGGAAAAGACAGAGATTTTGTTGGGAGAAATTGAAGGGGGAAGTTGGTGCTTTCCAGTCCTTCAAAGCTAGTTCAAAGCAATCAAAGATCAAGCAATCCAAATCTCTTGTAAAGTGTTTTTCCTTTACTTTCATTTGTATTTCATATTGTATTTTCTTGTATCTAATTGATTATTGTTGTAATCATTATTGTACGAGGTTTCTCCGCCTCCGGATTATTCCGAGAAGGAGTGTTTATTAGTGGTTGCATGTGCATCACTAGAGCTCGTAGAGCTCGATCCGTGGAGTAGGAACCGTGCAGTTTCGAACCACGTTATATCACTGTGTTAGCGTGTTGTGCATTTCGTTATCGTTATTACAATTTCTATTTCCGCTGCGCTAACGAAATTGTAGAAACAAACGTGAAAGAATTACATTGACGCTATTCACCCCCCTCTAGCTGTTACAATATTACTAACAAGTGGTATCAGAGCCCGGGGCCCTTCTACAGACTAACCGCCGGGAGCTAAGACAAAGGGCTAGAGGGTGAAGATGGAATTCCAAGGCAAGCTTGGATGTGATATCAATACTCCACCTCCATATGATCCAGAAGATTTTCCGGCGTGGAGAGCAAGAATGGAAACATTCTTGATGATGAACATAGAGGATTGGTTCATCCTCGTTGAAGGCCTTGAACCCCCTAGGGATAAGAAGGGGAATATCCTAAAATTGAAAAAGTGGACCCAAGAGCAACGCCAAAAGCTCAAGACCGAAGTTAAGGTAACGAAACTTTTGAAAGATTTAATCCCTAATGATGTTTTGTGCAAGCTAGGGGATTACATGTATGCCAAGGAGCTATGGAGAAAATTGGCAAGACTCCATGAGGAGAGTTCATCCTCAAGTGAAAGTGAGGAATCGGAAGTTGAGATGGAGTCAACTTCCGAATCGGAGAAAGAAGAAGTAGAAGAGGTGGAAGAAGCATCTACTTCTAGGATTGAGGAGGAGAGACCATCCTCTACACCGGAGCAACCTCAAGAAGAGCCTTCAACATCCGATCAAGATGAGGAAGCTCAAAATTTAACTCCGGCACCTACCACCCTAGGTAACTCAAACACTTTATCTTCAAATAAAAATCATATAATGTGCTTTGAGTGTAGGGAGTATGGGCATTACAAGAGCAAATGCCCAAAGAAGGTTAGGAAAGCTTCTCCGGTGCCCAAAAGTCAACAAAAGTCAAAGGATGCCGGTTCCCCAAGTCAAAAGAGCAAGGAGCATATTATATGCTTCAAGTGCCATCAAAAGGGGCATTATAGAAGTCAATGCTCTAGGGGGAGGAAAAAGACCCAAGAAGAAGCATCACAAGTAGGGGGAACTAAGGTAAACCCTAAGGTACATTTTAGTAGTGCATCTTCTAATTTAAATGTTAAAAAGCATGCTAATAGGAATAAATGTTTTTTATTAGGAGCTAAAAGTGTCCAATTTAGTAATAAGGAGAAATTTGGGACTAATGTCCCTAGAAAAACCATACCTAGGGAATCTATTAAGAAAATACAAGAACATCTAGGTTTTAATCCAAAATGGACTAGGCGTATGCCAAGGAAGTCCAATGCCCAAGATTTAAATCAAAATTCTAAAATTGGACAATTAGAATTAGAAAACCAAGCCTTGAGGTCAAGGCTTGAAAAACTTGAGAAGACCCTCAACACTATGCAAAATCATTTTAAAGGGTCTAATGGTCAAACTCCTAGGTCAAGAAGTCAAAGTCAACATCTAGGACCTACGAGTCAAAAGTCAACCAAGGGCAAGAATGGTTTGGGTCACAAACCTAAGTCCAAGGTGACTTATCATAGTGTTCCATTTGACTATGGAACACTAACTAGGTCTAGGAAGACCATGGTCAATGGGGAAATCATCCCTAGAGTTGACCAAGGTTTGTGCCTCGTGGCCAAGGTTTTGAAGAAACCTAGGGTGGCCACTAAGAAGGTTGTTAGGGAGGCAATCCTTAAGGTTAACCTAGGCAAGACCAAAATGACCAAGGCTAATAAGCCTAGAAAGGTCATTAGGAAGGTATCTAGGGAGGTTATCCCTAAGGAATACCTAGTTAATTCAATGAGCTCAAATAGATTTTGGGTTCCAAAGAGCGTGATTGATTCACGTTAAATGGATTAAAATGTGCCAACCATGATTGGATGAGTAGTTAACTCAACCATGGTAAAGATGGCACTTTAGGTTATTTTCAAGGTTATGGGTGCCTTGGAAAAACATTTGAGCTTTAATCCTAAAAGGATTTTAGGATGTGCCAATATAGTTTTTGAAAATATGAAAATCAATAAAAGTGGCACAATCTAGATTTAGAGGTCATAGTGTGTAACTTGATTGTTGGCACACTTTAAAAGTTCATGTAAAAGTAACATCAAGAGTGATACTCAAGTGTCACACAACTTGATGTCTTGTACTCACCATGCTTCATATGTTTTACCATATGTTTGCATGGAAGGAATGTCTAGGATGGATTGCATCTCACAAAACAAGTCTTTTACCTTGATTGTGTATTTCAACACTTAGAAAGGGTGAGATGTTAGGATTTGGAAATCATTGAATGTTAATGTTTGCAAAAATGAAATAAAACATTAAAACACATTAACAAATACATGAATGTAAGTGTAACATCAATATATTCGATATACAAGAATAAACATGATAAAATGGATTAATTAGATGAATAAATCGAGATTTTCAGAATTTGAATCGAAATCAGATATCGATCGATAACATCACCTTTGAGCACGATACGATCGGTCATCACGAGTCCGGCTTCATGACTTGATCGTTGAACATCACGATCGATGGGATACATCACGATCGTGATAGTCTTGTTCACCAAGGTGAGGGTCATCATCGAGTGCTCGACGATCGATCGGCCGATGTGTACATCGATCGATCGATGTGCACATCACGATCGATGAGCAACATCAATCGTGATGTTACCGTAGCACGACGTATGATCGAGATTGCAACCGGATCGATCGATCCTCGATCTAGGTTTTCAAAAACATTTTAAAATCAATTTAGAAAATCTTGGTGAAGTCTATCTTTTGATAGCCATCATCATTGTAGAAGTTGATACAAAGTGGATCAAAAACTTTAAAGTTTTTAATAGTTTTGAACTTTGTATCAATCTCCTATTTCAATGGTAAAAATATTTTTCCAAAATTTTTTACTGATTGTATGTGTGATAAGTAATATACGTATCAAGTTTCGTGATTTTTTTTTATTTACGAAGAATTACTTATGAATTTCCAAAAGTTGAGTCTGATCTCTGAAAATCAGTTTTCGATTATCGGTCGATCGCCACTTCTGATCAATGGCTGATCGATGGGCATGTTTGGACTCATTGCGATCTTTGTATCACTCGATCATTGTTGCCTCGTGATGGACTCGATTGATAGCCTAATTTCGGGGTAACCAAAGTTGTTTAACCCAATTTCAGCTGCGGTTAAGGTCCCTAACCACTCTTGACCCTAGGATATGCCTTGGGAAGCATGATGAAGGGTGAAAATCCAAGGGATATGGATTAGGAGAAGTGTTTAGGGTTTGTATCAATTTCAAGGTGTTAGAAAGTTCAATGTTGAATTTCTACCCTTAATTTTTGATGGCTTAGAGTTCCTATTGGCTTAGGGGCTTCCCAAGGACATTGTTGGTGCAATGGTCAAGGGGGAGCAAGCCTTTAGGGGGAGGTATCCATCTTGGGATAATGGATGTGTTTTTTTCTCCTTGAAAAGGAAAAGTTATTGGGAAAGTATCATCAATTGGGAAAATTGATGGGTTTTTGATACCCAATTTGGAAATTGGGAGAGTAAATAGGATTGCCTCTCTTGAGTGATATATGACTTATCACTAGGAAGATGGTAGGCATCCTAGGTATTTTTGGACCAAGGGGGAGATTGTAAGATCTCATTGGGACATGAGACATTGACCTCCTTGGAGAGAAAACCTTTTTGATGTTAGTCAAAAAGGGGGAGAATGTTTGGGGGAGAACATTTGGAGAGTATTTACCAATTTGGGATAATTGGTAAAGGATTTGAGTTAGTGTTCTAACTCAATCATTTGTTTGGTTTTTGTCAAACATCAAAAAGGGGGAGATTGTTGGTGCAATCGGCCCAGGTCACGATTGACCAGGACTCGAGTTTGACTTGAGTGATGTTTTGATGTTTCGACAAAAACATATGACAATGTAATTGTCAATTGGTAAAGTCCAAGTCTTGAGTACTTGGCACATGAAAGTCCAAGCATGGTCTTGGCATTTGAGAAGTCCAACATGGGTTGGCAAGGAAAGTCCAAGCATGGGTCTTGGCATGGAAAGTCCAAGAATGGTCTTGGCATGGAAAGTCCAACATGGGTTGGCAAGGGAAAGTCCAAGCTTGAGCCTTGGCATTTGAGAAGTCCAAGGGTTTGATATTGGCAGCATAAGTCCAATGGTTGGCGGCGTAAAGCCTAAGGGGAGTCTTGGCGGTGTAAGTACAATGTGCCTTGGCGGTGTAGACACCGTTAGCATAACATAGCCGATGGAAGCACCTGAAGTCTAGCGCGATGGATGAACAAGTCATGGATGACTTGGAGGGATCCGTGAGACTTGAGGTTGATGGAGGTGGCTAGAAGGCTTAGGTCTAGTCTAAGGGTGGTCTAGCAAGTATGGGGGAACCATACTTGGGTTAAAACCTCATGGTTGAGGTGTGTCAGTCGACTGATGCCATGTGGCAGTCGACTGGACCAAGTCAACTATGGTTTGACTGCGGGAAGTGGCCTAGCAGTCGACTGCCATTGTTAGGCAGTCGACTGTTGGACGAGCAGTCGACTGATCATGTGATCAGTCGACTGATGCTCGGATTTTCGGCCACATAATGGAGTCTCACTCGACTGCTGAGACTAGCAGTCGAGTGATGGCCCATCAATCGACTGATGGTCATGATCAGTCGATTGATATCCTAGCCGTTGGATTTTTCCAGCGTGGATTACACCGTTGTCTCACAGCAACAGTGTGATCAGTCGACTGATGGTCCCTATCAGTCGACTGATCGACCTTTTCCAGCACAGGTTGAAGCTATATAAGGAGCTCGTGATGGAGGAAAAGACAGAGATTTTCTTGGGCGAAATTGAAGGGGGAAGTTGGTGCTTTCCAGTCCTTCAAAGCTAGTTCAAGGCAATCAAAGATCAAGCAATCCAAAGCTCTTGTAAAGTGTTTTTCCTTTACTTGCATTTGTATTTCATATTGTATTGCTTGTATCTAATTGATTATTGTTGTAATCATTATTGTACGAGGTTTCTCCGCCTCCGGATTGTTCCGAGAAGGAGTGTTTATTAGTGGTTGCATGTGCATCACTAGAGCTCGTAGAGCTCGATCCGTGGAGTAGGAACCGTGCGGTTCCAAACCACGTTATATCGTTGTGTTAGCGTGTTGTGCATTTCGTTATCGTTATTACAATTTCTATTTCCGCTGCGCTAACGAAATTGTAGAAACAAACATGAAAGAATTACATTGACGCTATTCACCCCCCCTCTAACCGTTACAATATTCCTAATAGTAACGTACTCTTAAATACATGTGCAGTAACTAGAAATTGTTGGACGAGGAAATGATACTTGGGCTAGGTGTGACGTAGTCAACCTAGTGGGGAATGACACTATAGACCATGTCCTGAACCAAGTGGGTATAAGATGCGTGAAGGGAATGGGGCACGATTCATTATAGCTGCTAAAGGGTTTCAAAAATAGTCCTGGATCAACCGTTGATCTTTCGGTTAATTGGGGATCATGATGTACTACTAGGTGCCACTCATGATCATTCTATAATTAATGGTTAATTATAGACGGCCAACATCAACCGAGAACCTATTTGGCACATGCACAATGAGCATAATCCGAAGGATTTAAAATGAGTTTGAGAATGATATTCTCAGACCGAGAGAAACTAGGTTTGGTTGGACCAAACAAGGATTGAGCATGAAATCGTTTCAGTCGCAATGGAAGTATGGATGGGGCGTGTCTTATGAAGACATGATGGATGAACCAAATTGGTTTGATTTTAATCCAATGGTGGAGAATAAACCAAAGGGGATTGGTTTGTTTTAAACGAATGAACCAAAAGTTTCTTTGATTCATTTTAACTTAAAATAGACCAACACGGTTTGGTTTATTTTAACTTAAGTTATTGGAGTGGGTTAACAGGTTTTGGTTATGAACCAATAACCGTTAAGAGAATGTGTTCTCTATAAAAACATCGCTTAAGGGTTTTTCGTGGATAACTTTTGGAGTTGGAAAACCTTGCCACCCTCTCCCTCTCTTCTCCATGCCGTCGCCCAAGGGTTTCACGTCGCCTAGCTTTTTACTGTCGTCCACCCTTGTTGTCGGCGTCCAGCTGTTGGCGGCCACTCCTCCGACGACCCTCTAGCGGCTCACCTAGGTTCCGGCGATCAAGGGTTGGCCGACCATCCTCTTTGGCCGGTGCAACATCCTCCACAATGCTGCCCAGTTTTCTGGATAGCTTGTATCCTTCGTGTTGGAGTGTCATTTGAACGACGTTTGTAAAGGTAGGAAACTTCGCTTCCCACTTCAACTCAATCGCTTGTTCATGGCGATCCCTTCTACGTCCCCGGATAAAAAAATTTATCCTTGACAAGAAGGGATTACCCAAGCTACCATTTCATCGTCGTGCTATTAGATTAGAGTAGTAACTTGAACAAACTTGCTGTTTAATCACCAACCTCTATTCGACAATTAGCCGCAGAATAGATGATGTACGGATTGTCGGCTTTTGCGTTTGTATTCGGGGTCCAAGTTAATTAGCCACATAATAAAACATAGAACATGCATATAATTGAAAAAAAATTTATAGACATAATACAAAAGAATATAAACAAGCATTATACCTCTCGATCTTCTATTATATGTCCTTCCTCCTTTTGGACGTCATGTGGGCGACGATCTTCCAAAAGTTAAATCCTCCTAGATCACCAATCTTCCTTTCTTTGCTCGCTCCAAACAAAAGGAAGAATAAAACAAAACTCTTTCTTATCTAGGACTGGCCACCAAGTCAAGAGACCTAGTTGTAGTCGCCGGCCATGGAAAGGAGATGAAGGTTATGGGCGCCAGGCAAGAGCTGTAAGGGAAGAGACCTTAGCCTTTGCCGCCGGCCAAGGATGAGATAAAAGAGATTGGATGCCGGCAAAGGAGAGAAGAAGAGAGGATGGGCGCCGACCACAACCCTAGGAAGAAGGAAAAAATTTCCCAAAGAGTGGCCGCCCAAGCCTTCTCCAAAACCCTTGCCTCCCTTTTGTTTCTTGCCACCCAAGCTAAAAGAAACAAAATCCCTAATCTCTCTAATTGATCTCCATGCCCAAGCCTTAAGCCCTTATTTATAGAGTTAGGATTAAGCCTCCTTTTAATCTCCACTGTCGGTTCTAGGGATTTATTCTCAACCATCGGATCTCCAGATTTAATCTCAACCGTCGGATCTAGAGATTTAATCTTCACCATCGGATCTAGAGTTTTATTTTCCATCATTGGATCTAGGCTCCATGAGGTTTTAATAGGATACAATAGGGACCATGAGGAGGAGTTGGATCTTGGCCACCCAATGGATCAAGCCTACATAAAGTTCGATCCATTAATGATAATCCATTCCACTAGAGGATTATCATTGATCTACCTCACCAACCCCCATAAATTAATATGGGCTCCATATATTATTTGTACATATATCTCCCCATGTTTAAGATCTTGAATGTTCATCGATTAATTAATTTACTGACAATTAATTAATCAACATCTAACTCCATGAGTAGTACCACTCAACCTTATCATCATGCCAGACCAAGTCCACCTGCAGGGTTTACATGATGAACCTTATGAGCTCCTCAAGGGGACATCATCATCCTAATACATAGGACACAGTTTCCTCCTATAATCAATGACACACCATATAAGTAATATCATTTCGCAACTTACCGAGCCTATCGATTTACTCTTTAAATCTCGCCCATTGGTAAATCAAAGAAATGAGTACTTGGTATATGTGCCCATTATTATATCGGGATTAAGAGCATGTACAATATAATATCTGAGGTCTGATTCGATTATGTAGTTAGAAATGAATCGAATCACCTCAAATTCGGTCCTTCTCAATACACACAAAGTGTATTAGAGTAATTTGTTAAAGATCGTTTGGAATGGCTAGAGGGGGGTGAATAGCGCTTTGCTCGTTCGTAGATGGAATTTGATTGCGTGTTCGTCTCTACAATTTCGTTAGTACGCAGTGGAATAGAAATGAAAGTAATAATGATAATGAAATGAACAACACACTAACACAAGGATATAACGTGGTTCGGAACCGAATGGTTCCTACTCCACGGATCGGGTTCGTACGAACCCTAGCGATGCCAATCACACACCACTATAATAAACAATCCTTCTCGGAACAATCCGGAGGTGGAGAAACCTCGTACAAGATGATTACAACAATAATCAAAAGCTACAAGCAAATACAATGAAATACAAAGCAAAACTAGTAAAGAAAAACACTTTACAAATGCTCTTGAATGCTTGATCGCTAGGTTGATCGAGTAGCACTTGGAGACCCTGAATTGCAGTAGCAACTCGCCCCAAATCGCCTCAAAGAACCACCCTATTTTCCTCCATCACGAGCTCCTTATAAAGCTTCAACCTGTGCTGGAAAAAGTCGATCAGTCGACTGATCGGGACCATCAGTCGACTTATGCCACTGTTGTCATGAGACAACGGCTAGATCCACGTTGGACAAGTCCAACGAATCTACCTTTAGTCGACTGATCATACCCATCAGTCGACTGATGGAGTCTTCACTCGACCAGTCGAGTCTCGACTCCATTCTGTGGCCGATTTCTCGAGCACCGATCGATCACACGATCGATCGATTGCTGCTCAGTCCCATCGATCGCCCACTACGGCGATCGTTGCTCCCTAGTTGACTATGATGTTTTAGCCCAAGTATGGTTCCCCCATACTTGCTAGACCACCCTTAGCCTAGACCTAAGCCTTCTAGCCACCTCCATCAGCCTCACGTCTCTCGGATCCCTCCAAGTCTTCCATGACTTGTTCATCCATCGTGCTAGCCTTCCGGTGCTTCCATCGGCTATGTCATGCTAAAGGTGTCTACACCGCCAAGGCACATTGGACTTACGCCGCCAAGACTCCGCTTGGACTTTACACCGCCAATATCAAACCCTTGGACTTCTGAAATGCCAAGACTCAAGCTTGGACTTTCCCTTGCCAACCTATGTTGGGCTTTTCATGCCAAGACCCATGCTTGGACTTTCCATGCCAAGACCCATGCTTGGACTTTCCCTTGCCAACCTATGTTGGACTTTTCATGCCAAGACCCATACTTGGACTTTTCTCAAATGCCAAGTGTCCCACTTGGAATTCCCATGCCAAGTACCCATGACTTGGACTTTCCCATGACAATTACATTGTCATATGTTTTTGTCGAAACATCAAAACATCACTCGAGTCAAACTCGAGTCCTGGTCAATCGTGACCTTGGCCGATTGCACCAACAATCTCCCCCTTTTTGATGTTTGAAAAAAACCAAACAACACATTGAGTTAGAACACTAACTCAAATCCCTTACCAATTATCCCAAATTGGTAATCTTAAACATTCTCCAAATGTTCTCCCCCAAACATTCTCCCCCTTTTTGACTAACATCAAAAAGGTTATCTCTCCAAGGAGGTCAATGTCTCATGTCCCAATGAGATCTTACAATCTCCCCCTTTGTCTAAAAATACCTAGGATGCCTACCATCTTCCTAGTGATAAGTCACATATCACTCAAGAGAGGCAATCCTATTCACTCTCCCAATTTCCAAATTGGGTATCAAAAACCCATCAATTTTCTCAATAACTTCTCCTCTTCAAGGAGAAAAAAACACATCCATCATTCCAAGATGGATACCTCCCCCTAAAGGCTTGCTCCCCCTTGACCATTGCACCAACAATGTCTTTGGGAAGTCCCTAAGCCAATAGGAACTCTAAACCATCAAAATTAAGGTTAGAAATTCAACATTGAACTTTCCAACACCTTAAAATTGATACAAACCCTAAACATCTCTCCTAATCCATATCCAATGGATTTTCACCCTTTATAATGCTTCCCAAAGCATATCCTAGGGTTAGGAGTGATTAGGGACCTTAACCGTAGCTGAAATCGGGTTAAACAACCTTGGTTACCCGAAAATCAGACAATCAGTCGAGTGGTTCGATACTCGATCGTGACACACTCATCGTCATCATCGCCACCGAGGCGACTGATAACTGAAAATCCGATTTTCAGTTTTCAGAAACAAGTTTTGGAAAATCATAAATAATTATACGTATATTGAAAAATCACGAAATTTGGTACGTTTAATACCTATGACCAATACAATGGGTGAAAAATGTTTGAAAAATATTTTACCCATAAAATAGCGAAATTGATACAAAATCCAAAAGTGACTAAAAACTTTAAAGTTTAAGCTCACTTTGTATGAATCTCATCAATGGTGATTGCTATCAAAAGATAGACTTCACCATGGTTTTTCAAAATGATTTTAAAATGTTTTCAAAACCTTATTTTGGATCATATTCCTTGGGCTCAATTCACATGACTTGTACACAAGCTTTCCCAATGATCTATAATTGAAATTAGATGAGTTTTAGTTCATCTAGATGCAAAAACTATGCACCTTGAACTTAACTCATATCCTAGCATCTCACATGTATCTAGGGTGTATAAATACACATACATGTCAATTGGATGTGAGATGTGGGTTTTGGTTCATTTAAACTAGGGTTTCATGCATCTTCTAAGGCAACCCTACTTGATTCCCTTATAAATGGGACTCCAAGTCATGCCATTGTCCTTAGTTCAATTTTAATCAATTAAATGCATGAAATGATCATGGCATAAAGATAGCAATAATTAAGCATGGCCAATGATCATGATGTCATGACATATGATAAAATCTAAAAACACATGACATTTAAAGCCTTAATCCTAAAACATGAACATGACATATAAAATAATTAAAAGTAAGCATGATGTCATGGCATGTTATATGGCAAACAAAGCATGACATATAAAATATATAGGTATAATAATACCTAAATTTTAATATTAATTGCCATTTGTTGGGATTAATCATATTTTTCCATATTAACCTAATCTCCCTAGTGTGCCAAAAACCCAAAATGGCACACTAACTCTAAACCTAAATTGTGCCAATTTAATTGATTTTTCTTAATTTCAAAAGTGCATTGGCACATCCTAAAATCTTTTAGGATATTGATTCAAATCTATTTCCAAGGCAACCATAACCTTGAAAATATCCTAAAGTGCCACCTTTTCCATGGTTGAGTTAACTACCCATCCAATCAAGGTTGGCACACCCTAAACCCATCTAGCGTGAATCAATCACGCTCTTAGGAACCCAAAACCAATTTGAACTCCTAGGGTTAATTAGGTATTCCTTAGGGATAACATCCCTAGATACATTCCTAATGACCCTTCTAGGCTTATTAGCCTTGGTCATTGTGGTCTTACCTAGGTTGACTCTAGGAGTAACTCCCCTTGCAACCTTCTTAGTGTTGGATCGAGAAGCGTCGCTAGAGGGGGGGTGAATAGCGATTGTAAATCTTTCCTTTTTCGTTCGTTCGATACACAAAGTAAGAACAACGGAAAATAAATGAACACGTTTATTTTACTTGGTTCACAACCCAGCGGTTGCTACTCCAAGGCCCTATCGGTCCTAGACCGCGTACGGAGGGCAAAGCACTATAACGTCTCCTCCTCGTTGGAGGTAGGAGACAACGATCACAAAACCGAATATACGAGGATGAGGCAACAAGCCTACCTCACCTCGTTATGAAGAAAAACAAAGAATACAATATCAAAAATATTACTTGATTCTGCTGCCGACGAAGAAGATCGAAACTTGACGTCGCGTCGGCGTTATGACGATGTTGGAGCGTTGGCGTTGTAGGAGCACTTGATGAATAAACTTGATGTGATGTGGAGATGGAATCCTCCCCTCCTTTTATAGACTTTGGCCTCTGAATTTGTCTCCTCTTATTTCGGAACGGATCATGAAGTTGTCCAAATTTTATCGCGAAGTGGCCGCATCAAATGTTATCCGTTTTGACCTAGCACAAAAGCTGAATCGTCGCCATCGATCGATGATGCCTCCCATCGATCGGTGATGGGCATCGATCGGCTTGCTCCATGTCCGTGATCATTGCCGGCTTGGCCACTTCCCTGCAATAAGAGGTTAGCTCGGAAAATGATAAATACGACGGTTTCTAACCGTCCGATCTCGACCTAGACCTTCCACAGGAAGTCTTAGTCGGATCGCCGCCTACGGTCGTCCCCGTAAAGAGGACACAACCTTACAATCTCTCACTCACACGAGCTTACCTCGATAGTAGCTCTTGCTTCCGACCTTCCACTCGATTCCTTCGCTGCCTCCGAAGTCACTCGAGTGTCCGGGTGTCGCTAGCCTTCAGCTCAAGCTTTAATACTTTTCTGCACACTCGATAGCTCGTGAGATAACGATGTAGACTTAACATTGTGTCTTTTCCATAATCAAAACACAGGTTCGATTATCTAGTGCCCCTGCACCAACAATCTCCCCCTTTTTGATCTATGGCAAACCAACACAAAGTTAAGGGAAATTAAAGCATAAAACAAGTATAGTAAATGATGAATGTCATTTTCAAAAACTTCCCCTTAACCAAAACTCCCCCTTAACCCTTGGTGAGTTTTGAAAGAGATACTTTAGTTCAAAATTAAATAAATTTTGTGTTACTCCCCCTTAACTTTCGCTCTTCTCCCCCTTTTGCCATAAATCAAAACAAATGTTGGGGTTTGTTATATAAAAATGAAGTTTGTTATAAAAATAGGGGTTTAAAGACAATA
This sequence comes from Wurfbainia villosa, assembly GCA_025175895.1. Classification (NCBI taxonomy): domain Eukaryota; kingdom Viridiplantae; phylum Streptophyta; class Magnoliopsida; order Zingiberales; family Zingiberaceae; genus Wurfbainia; species Wurfbainia villosa. The sequence continues at coordinate 67,461,900 of CM045990.1, read as the reverse complement.
TGGTATATGCATGCATCAAGATAAATCAACTATGAGTCCAAACATGCATCTAGCAATAGTTAGATAGATTGGTTCGAGGTGTGTCCCTCTGCACCAATAATCTAAAGGTTTATAATATAACCCTTAGGGTTAGTTTGCTTTCCCCCTTAGTCAAATATATGAAGTATAAGAGATGTAGGGGGCGCTAAACTTTGGCCTAAAGAGTCATTAAGTACAATAGTTGAGAAAATAAGTAGTATTTTGAAGATTGTTTTAACTATATTTCAATTATCCTTAACATCTCACCCATTCTATGTGTCTCAGAATTTGTTCACCTTATATGTTTTGTGAGATGATTTTAAATTGATTAAAGATAGTCAACCTTGGGTTAGATTCGGATTTAACCTTTAGATCGTTAAGTAACTTTTCGAGAAACTGGCTTCCAGGTCGTGGTGAGGCACAGGGGCTGTTAGTAATATATGAGAGATGTCCTAAGGCAATCGCCTTATGTATGAACCATTTATATGATAAATGAAGATTCACTATTTGAGTATACATGTTTCATGTATTTGATTGGATCTTAAACTCATTTACTGAATGTCCACGATACGATTCACAACATGAGAGAATTTGTGATTGGATCACAACTAGTGAGTATCTCTACATGTGTAATTGTGATGTATCGGAATTATCCCTAGTCGATGAACTGATGGATTTGGACACCATCAATTCTGTCGAGACTAGCACGAGGTATACTCCTTGGTGTATCCAAGCGGTGATTGTCACTAGTGAAGACATTGTGATGTCCGGAGTTAATCGTGGATGCTAGTTATGGTAACTAGTTCATTGGAGTGACCAGCCATAAGACTTCATATGGTTCTCTGCATATATAGATATGTCAATGAAGTTCTTACTGTGGCTTAAGTGCGATGTTCCTTAGACTTGCGGTATTCAAGTCATCTTGATCATGGAGACTTATACTTTGACATCTTAAGCAAACATCACTAAGGAGATGTGGACCCGAGATGATTGGGTATAAGTCGAAGTGATCGAAGGTGTTTGAATAGCCTATAAAGGATTCACCACTCCTTGCGAGGAGATGTATACCCATGGCCTCTCGTCGGATTGTTACTAAAGTCTTTGGCCAAAGCATTACAGGTTTAGAGTAAGGTACTCTTCGATACATGTGGAGTAACTAGAATCCGTAGGACGAGGAAATGATACTTGGGCTAGGTGTGACGTAGTCAGCCTAGTGGGGACTGACACAATAGACCATGTCCTGAACCAAGTGGGTATAAGATGAGTGAAGGGAATGGGGCACGAATCATTCGAGCTACTGAAGGGTTTCAGAAATAGTTCTGGATCAACCGTTGATCTTTTCGGTTAATTGGGGATCATGATGTACTACTAGGTGCCACTCATGATCGTTCTATAATTAATGGTTAATTATAGACGGCCAACATAAACTGAGAACCTATTTGGTCACACGCACAACGAGCGTAATCCAAAGGATTTAAAACGAGCTTGAGAATGGGATTCTCAGACCGAGAGAAACTAGGTTTGGTTGGACCAAACATAAAGCGAGCATGAAATCGCTTTAATGCAATGGAAGCGTGGATGGGCCGAGTCTTATGAAGACGTAATGGATGAACCAAAATGGTTTGGTTCTAATCCAATGGAGGAGAATAAACCAAAGGGTTTGGTTTATTTTAAACGAATGAACCAAAAGTTGGTTCGGTTCGTTTTAACTTAAAATAAACCATCATGGTTTGGTTTATTTTAACTTATCTTAATGGAGCGGGTTAACGGGCCTAATGGTTATGATCCAATAACCATTAATAGAATTAGTTCTCTATAAAAGAGGGCTTAAGGGATGGTTTAAGCCCTAATCCAAAACCCTAAGTTGCCGCCACCTCTCCTTGGAGAAATTCGAGCTAACTCTCCTCCTCCGCCGCCCACCTTGAGGCTCCAACCGCGCCCAGAAGGCTGCTTCTTCCTCGGCGTCGAGCTGCTGCGTTAGTGCTCCGTGATCTCCTTCAAGTTTGGCATCAAGGTGAGCTCTATCTCCTTGGTTGGCCGGGCGCCTATCACCTCCACCAAAGCTGTCCAGTTTTCTGGACAGCTTGTTCTCCTCTCGGCCGGAGCGCCGCTTGGACGACGGTTAGAGCTCCGAGCAGCGGCTAACTTACCGGGATTCGATCTCCGTAATCCTCTGAGGTGGAGGACGGCGATTCACAATTGGTTGATGAATACCTCTCCGGAGAAGCGAAGTTTTGAGGACTCGCTTTTGGATTCGAATTTGGATTCGATCGTGATCATCTCTCGATCACGCCGCGTCTTCAACACGAGGCTAGTAACCCGCACGTAAGACGGAAGCTCGTGGCTTAGCGAAGTCATCCCGAGGAACTCGGCGTGGATACGGATAGAGACGATTCTAGCGAGGATCGTTACGGTTGATGCCGTTCCCGCTACACGTCATACGAAAGGTATAACGTAGATAAATTTCCTTTTATTGCAAATTTAAATTTACGGTTATGTCTACACTTGTTGTAATATGCATGCGTGTGTTGTGTGTGTTGTAATAAATATAGATTTATTATTTTATTGCTTCCACTGTGTTCATGTTTACGAAACGTGATCGAACACACACATGCTGTGCTTAAACGCCAACAAAGGGTATCAGAGCCTGTGTTGTGTTTCGACATAATCGTAAAATGGTTTTGCGATAGTCATAATGTTATTTCTGGAAATTTTCTAATTTTGGAAATTTGGAAGTATTTATGGAAATTTTTCAATTTTGGAAAGTCTAGAAGTATTTATGGAAATCTTCCACTTTTGGAAAGTTGGAAGTATTTTATGGAAATTAATATTTTCCATAAATAAAATATTTGATTAGATTCTGGAAATTTGTTTCCTAATTTAATCATGATTTGATTTGGAGAATCAAATCTTAAAATATTTTATTTCCATAAGTAGTTTTGATGATTTAGGAAATTGGTTTCCTAAATTGATTTTCCTTAATCAATTATTTTCATAAATAAAATATTTGATTAGATTTGGAAATTTGTTTCCTAATTCAATCATGATTTGATTTGGAGAATCAAATCTTAAACATATTTTATTTCCATAAATAGTTATGACAAATAAGGAAATTATGTACATGACATAATTGTATGTCATGTAATTGCATTAGATGCATAACATTATGCCATGCGTGTCGTGACATGTAGATGTATGCCATGTATGCCATGCCATGTAGATAATAGTTATTTGCATGCAAAGAGGATGAGACATAAAACCCTAACTCAATATTAAAGCCTACACCTTCCATTAATATGGTTAGAACCAGAGTTCTGTTTCTTGTTTGGGTTGTTGGACTCACTCCAAGCCCGGCTTGAACCTCAACATGTTCAAATCATTGGAATAGTTTAACTCTAATATGGTAAGAGTCAGAGGTCAATCGTTAGTTTGGGTTGTTGGACTCACTCCAAGCCTAGCTAATTGGTTGAATGCGCTCTAACCATATTAAAACTATTTCGCGATTAATGGGTCGGCTCTAACTTGGAGCATCGATTTGTTGGACTCACTCCAAGGTCGATGTGAAGAGAGGTGAAGTTGGGTGTTATGCATATGATGCATACTTGTTAATGTGTTAACAACCCAATGTATGTGTAAACATTCAATTAGTTGATAGCACATTGTGATAGTTACATATACATGATATGTAATCGGTATACTTGATACCCACCATCATAGCTAAGAATGGCTTGTTGGACTCACTCCAAGGTTGTTCTTATCTATGATGGATATCAGCCCATTCGGAGATGGACCTACGATCTCCCGAAGTGATTTTGGGGTTTTTGAAATTCGAAAAATGAATGGAATTTATGAATGTATAATGATGCATTTTAAAATCATCTTTCTCATATATGCTCGTTTTGTATTTCTAAGATTGATCATGATGTCTTTTAATTTGCATTCCATTTTGGATTCGAATAAATTGACTGGGCCGAACTTCTTGGACTGACTTAGAAACTTGAGAATTGTTCTCAAGGTGAAAAGCTTGTGTATGTCCTCGAAGCGCCTCTTCCCGCCCATCCTAGTGACGATGCAACTCCGGACCAATTGTTGGTCTATCAGAAATATGTGACTGATTCTGAACTGACAAGTTGCATCATGCTAGCCGCGATGGAACCCAAGCTACGAAAGCAGCATGAGCATATGGATGCTCATATCGTAGTCCTTCATCTTTGTGAGTTGGTTGATGAGCAAGTGAGATTCGAAAGGTTCGAAGTCTCAAAGCTCCTCTTCACCTCTGAGATGCAAGAAGGTTCATCTGTGGTACTGCTCAACATGCTGAAGACTGTGGAGCCTTCTGAGAAGCATGAGCAGGGGACGGTGTTGTTAGTTGATTCCTCGAAGAAAGGTTCTAAGAGGGAGTCAAAGGAACAACAGAAGGGGAAGAAGAAAAAGGCTAAAAAGGCGTAACTAAAGAAAAGGGCACTTGCCATCATTATGGCAAGTAGGGTCATTCTAAGAAAGTGCAAGATTTATCTTGAGTCCGTGAAGAAGGATAAGGCATCGGATGCCCCATCTTCTTCGTAAATCTTCTTTATTGATTGTCATTCTATTTCCTCAGACACTTGGGTATTTGATACTGGGTGTGGCTCACATATATGTAATGACATACATGGGCTAAGGAATAGAAGAAGACTCGTCAAGGGAGAGTCAAACTTACGTGTTGGGAATGGAGCAACGGTTGCTGCACTCGCCATCGGAACGTATTTGTTGGAACTCCCTGTAGGACTTGTCTTAGAACTGGACAATTGCTTTTATGTTCCTTCGTTGATAAAGAACATTATTTCTATTTCTTGTTTAAATAGAAATGGGTACCATTTGACTTTTAGTAACAATTGTTGTTACATAACTTTGAATGGAGTTCTTTAAGGGACTGGAACTTTAAGCAATGGTGTTTATACGTTGGACGTATCCAGTGATATTTTCAATATCGAAGCGAGCAACTGCGGCTCGAAAAGATAATCAATTAGACTCCTACATGTGGTATTGTCGTCTTGGCCATGTAAGCAAGAAATGCATGTCCGAATTACACCGATGTGGAATTCTGGAATCGTTTGAATAGGATTCATACGATACATGCGAATCATGCTTAAAAGGAAAGATGACTAAGTTACCTTTTACTGGAAAAGGTGAACGAGTGGGAGAGTTACTAGGTCTAATACATACGGATGTATGTGGACCTATGTCAACTCAAGCTTTAGGAGGCTATAGCTACTTCATTACCTTCACCGATGATCACTCACGGTTTGGGTATGTGTTCTTGATGAAACACAAGTCTGAAGCCTTTGAAAGGTTCAAAGAATTCAGAAATGAAGTAGAGAAACAACATGACAAGAGTATTAAAATACTTCGATCGGATCGAGGTAGTGAATACTTAAGTCAAGAGTTTCTTGATTATCTAAGAGACAATGGCATATTGTCTCAATGGACTCCGCCATATACACCACAGCATAATGGTGTATCTGAGAGGCGTAACCGGACCTTGTTGGACATGGTCAGGTCAATGATGAATCATGCGACTCTTCCCAAGTCCTTTTGGGACACTTGTTTACTTGTTAAGCTATGCCTACCAAGGTAGTCTCAACTACTCCATATGAGATATGGAATGGTAAGAAACCTCATGTATCTTACTTGAAGATATGGGGTTGTCCTGCTTATGTGAAGCGGACTGTATCAGACAAATTGGATGCTAAGTCTGATAAATGTCTATTTGTTGGATACCCTAAGGAAACAAGGGGTTACCAATTCTATCATCCTGTGGAACAAAAGGTGTTTGTTTCAAGGCATGCTGTGTTTCTAGAGAAAGAGTTTCTCTTGCAAGAAAACAGTGGGAGTGTCGTCGAGCTTGAGGAGGCTCGAGAGACTCAAATAGACATTGATGAGATACCTGGTGAAGCACAACAGCCGATAACTCATAGTGATGAGCAATCGGCTGGACCTATTGTAACACCACATCTTCGTAGATCTAGTAGAACACGCAATATTCCTGAGAGATATGGATTTCTCGTAAGTGAATCGAACGACGTGTTACTCATTGATGATGAGGAGCCTACCAGTTATGAAGAAGTGCTGACAAGTTCAGAAAGGGATAAGTGGCTTGGTGCCATGAAGTCGAAAATGGATTCCATGTATGAAAACCAAGTTTGGAACTTGGTTGACCCACCTGAAGGCATAAAGCCTATAGGGTGCAAGTGGGTTTTCAAGAAGAAAACCGACATGGATGGTAATGTGATTACCTATAAGGCTAGATTGGTGGCGAAAGGATATCATCAAAAACAAGGTGTTGATTATGACGAAACCTATTCGCCTGTAGCTATGCTTAAATCCATTCGGATGCTCCTGGCCATAGCGGCTCATTATGATTATGAGATATGGCAGATGGATGTGAAAATAGCTTTCCTTAATGGAAACTTGCTCGAGGACGTGTATATGATACAGCCTGAGGGTTTCACATCGGTTGATAAAACCAAGGTCTGCAAATTGCGACGGTCCATTTATGGATTGAAGCAAGCATCCAGGAGCTGGAATATCCGTTTTGATGAGACAATCAAAAAGTTTGATTTCTCAAAAATCCGCATTTAACCTTGTGTGTACAAGAAGGTTAGTGGGAGGCAAATGTGTTCCTAGTATTGTATGTCGATGACATACTACTTATGGGAAACGATGTTTCAATCTTACAGTCAGTTAAGGTTTGGTTATCCAAGACATTCTCCATGAAAGACCGGGGAGAAGCAACCTACATCCTCGGGATTAAGATCTATAGAGATAGATCGAAACGGTTGCTTGGTCTTTCGCAGTCTACATATATAGACCAAGTGCTAAAGAGGTTTAGCATGTCGGAATCCAAGAAAGGTTTCTTACCCATCAGGCATGGGGTACACCTTTCGAAGTCTATGTGTCCACGCACAGAAGACGAGAGGATTTGCATGAGTAAGATTCCCTATGCATCCGCAATAGGATCTATCATGTATGCTATGTTATGTACAAGGCCCGACGTATCGTATGCTCTGAGTGTCACAAGCAGATACCAGTCTGATCCAAGAATGGATCAATGGGTGGCTGTTAAGACGATCCTTAAGTACTTAAGAAGAACTAAGGATGTGTTCCTAATATATGGAGAAGGGTACATGGTCATACGTGGGTATACGGATGAACTCGATGCATAACAAGGATGATTCCATGTCTTTGTCCGGGTATGTATTCACCGGAACGGAGGCGCAATAAGTTGGAAAGGTTCCGAGCGATTCGCCACTAAGGCATAATACATTGCAGCCAAGAAGCAAAGGAAGCGGTTTGATCAAGAAGTTCATCTCGAACTTGGTGTGATTCGCCATTGTCAAGCAATACCGGCCCATCGCGACAACAATGGAGCAATTGTGACAGGCGAAAGAGCCAAGGTCTCATCAATGATCCAAACATGTGCTTCGCCGCTATCATCTTATCAGAGAGATCATCAGTAGGAACGAAATACAAATCGAGAAAATTCCCACCGAAAGGAACTTAGCGGATCCCTTGACTAAGGCATTACCTCAAAATAAGTTTGAGGGTCATGTTCGAGCTTATGGTATTGGATACCGTAGCAATTGGCATTAGGCCAAGTGGGAGTCTGTTAGTAATATATGAGAGATGTCCTAAAGCAATCGCCTTATGTATGAACCATTTATATGATAAATGAAGATTCACTATTCGAGTATACATGTTTCATGTATTTGATTGGATCTTAAACTCATTTACTGAATGTCCACGATACGATTCACAGCATGAGAGAATTTGTGATTGGATCACAACTAGTGAGTATCTCTACATGTGTAATTGTGATGTATCTGAATTATCCCTAGTCGATGAATTGATGGATTTGGACACCATCAATTCTGTCGAGACTAGCACGAGGTATACTCCTAGGTGTATCCAAGCACCGATTCTCACCGGGCCGGAGACATTGTGATGTCCGAGTTAATCGTGGATGCTAGTTATGGTAACTAGTTCATCGAGTGACCACCGTAAGACTTCATATGGTTCTCGCATATATAGATATGTCAATGAAGTTCTTACTGGGCTTAAGTGCGATGTTCTTTAGACTTGGCGTATTCAAGTCATCTTGATCATGGAGACTTATGCTTGACATCTTAAGCAAACATCTCTAAGGAGATGTGGACCCGGATGATTGGGTATAAGTCAAGTGATCAAGGTGTTTCAATAGCCTATAAAGGATTCACCACTCCTTGCAGGAGATGTATACCCATGGCCTCTCGTCGATTGTTACTAAAGTCTTTGGCCAAAGCATTACATGTTTAGAGTAAGGTACTTTCGATACATGTGGAGTAACTAGAACTGTAGGACGAGGAAATGATACTTGGGCTAGGTGACGAGTCACTTAGTGGGGACCGGCACAATAGACCATGTCCCAACCAAGTGGGTATAAGATGAGTGAAGGGAATGGGGCACGATTCATTCGAGCCATCAAGGGTTTCGTAAATAGTTCGATCAACCGCTGATCTTTCTTGCTAATCGGGGATCAAGTGATGTACTAC